>CM060449.1:147005176-147651576 GCA_030545235.1 Helianthus tuberosus
AAAAAAAATTTTAGTGGTATTTTTTGCAAAAAATCCAGACCGCACCCCTTGGAAATTTTCGTCCGCACCCCTTGAAAAATTCCGACCGCACCCCTTGGAAATTTTCGTCCGCACCCCTTAGAAAAAAATGTTAGGAATTTATGTAAAAAAAATTGTGAACACGGATTAAAACCCGATCAAATTATGTAAACAAGTTAGCCTACTAACCCCTTTAATAAAATTTAAATTCAATCCATCAAGCCCAATAACTTAATACTCATTCAAGCACAACCCAACTACTAGTTTTGTTAAACAAACCAGTCCACATAATAAAAAAAAACCCCAAATCGTTGCCACTTGCCAGCGACTCCCGCCCTCCCTCTGCCTCACTTCAGCGCCCAGCGACAGCATAATTCCGGCCGGCGACTGCAAAATTTCGGTTGGAAACTGGTTAATTCAGACCGCCCCTGACAGGTACATGTTTTTTACTAAGGCTTATAATAATTACTAGGGCTTGAAATTCAAAATTTTAATTGGCAAACATATTTGTTGATTATATGATTGTTGGTTGGCAAATAATAATTACTAGGGCTTGAAATTCAAAATTTTAAATTGAAAATTAAGAAACACGGGCTATGGTTGAACACTTGAAGATCCTTATTTATTTTGTATGTGATAGGATTAGGAATGAACAATGAGTAGGGAAGTTATGCCGCGATTTCTCAAGAGTAAAGGGGTTGAACCACTTTTTTTCGCCGGATTATTCTAATTAAAGACCAAGGTATGTTATAGATAAGTTTTTTTGTTCTTTTATTGAATGATTAAGAGAAATAAAAGTATGGATGGTTTGAACTTTGATGTTTTTTTTGTCTGTTAATGTGATAGGAAGGTAGGAACTAGGGTTTGATTGTTTGAGAATTGAAATGGACCCGACCCGATCTGATTCGACCCGCTATGAAACTTTGTTTGTTTGTTTTTACTTGTTTTACATGACCCGACCCGATCCGACCCGCTATGAACCGATTTTTTTATATAGCTAGAGGTCTAAAATCTTTAAAAAATTTCCACACCCCCAAGGGAAAAAATCCTGAGTCCGCCACTGCTTATAACACGTAACATGTGTAAATCAAAACCTGTAAGCTACTCATTTTTTTCTGAGTAAGTTGGTACAGGATTAGCTGCCCGGAAATCCTCTTTCGTTGTACCATAATAGGCTGTTAATTCACTGCCCGGCGGATACATGATAAAATACCAACCAAAAGCCGAACCCCCGACAATGTGGCTTCCGTGTGATCCTTCTTCAACTGTAGCAGGTCTCTCTTCTGAAGGTTTTCTGATAAACATCTTCTCCTTCTCTAATGGGGCTTCTGCAGGTTTGACTTCTGTTGACTTGTTCTGAACATGAAGATTGTCAGCTACGGTGTTCTTACATTTCTCCATCGTGTTTGTTTCTGATATCATATCTTCATATAGCTTCATTAACACCTTCATTTCTGAAGAATATATTTCTATGAGCTTATGGTGTAACGAAATTAAAATAAACCGGACTCATTTTTCGACCCGTTTAATTATGAATGGGCCGATTGAAGCTATAATTCTTTCTTTCCTCTAACGGGTCAAACAGGTAGAATAAAAAAAAGTTAGCTAACAAGGAAACGGGTTGACCCGACTTGACCCTATTTGAACCACGTTTTCTAGTTCCATGTTTTTAGTGGATCTTTTTTATACAAAACACTAGTTTCCTGCATTAAACATACCCGAAGTAATAGTATAAAAAGTTGAAATTTTTGGGCAAGAGTATTTTGGGTCAACCCGATTTGACCCATGCCAAAAAGCTACTCATTTTGACCCGTACCAAAAAAATCAAGAATCACCCATTTTAACCTGTACCAAAAACTACCCATTTTGACCCGAACCAAAAACTACCAATTTTGACACAAACCAAAACGACCCATTTTGACCCAAACCCAACTGCCCATTTGCCATCACTATACGTAACACTCTATAGCTGTCAAGACTTGCATTGATTGATTTCACAAGCAGCTCTTGAAGCCTGAAAGTCTGGAGTCCGGAGGACCTTCAAGATAAGAGAAATTATATCAACGTTTAGTGAATACAGATTTCAGACACCCAGGAATTTTTCCATGGGAGTGCGAAACATTTGTTAAAATTTTAGGCCCCTAGGTATATAAGTAAAAAAATCGGTTCGTATCGGGTCGGGTCATGTAAAACAAACGAACATCAAACAAAATTTATATAATCATCAAAAACATGTCAAACCTTGTTACAAACATAATTAAAACGTCCACGCCCTACGGGTTTTCATTTTTTGAAATCTATCCAAAACATCATCTGTTGTCGCTGGGTGATGTTGTTCGTTGGCAGTGAAGGGACGCAAGAGAGAGAGAGCGGGAGAGAATTTCTAAAGGTTTTGGGCTTTAATTATTTTATTATAGTTTGAAATATTGTTAGGTTTGGTTAATGGGCTAAGACTTAGTGAGCTAGCTAGTTAGGAATTATAAGTGGGTAAAGGTATGGGTATTTGGGTTTACTTAATTAGGTATTAAAAGTTATATAATTTAGGTAGTAATTTTTTTTTAAATAAGAGTTTACTAAAAAAATTTAAAATATAAATTGATAACACTTTTTACCTAAGGGGTGCGGACGAAAAATTTCAAGGGTGCGGTCGAAAAATTCCAAGGGGTGCGGACGAAAATTTCCAAGGGGTGCGGACGGGATTTTCGACGAAAAATAGCACTAATTTTTTTTTTCCCCGGGGGTGCGCCCGTCCACCTTGGGCTAGGCTTGGGTCCGCCCATGAGACCGAGCCCAGTATTTTGTATATTGACTAGTATTTCATGACAGCAAGACCAATAATGTATTAATAATTGGCTATAAGAAATATATTGTGCAATGAGCAGTTTAATATGTTGGTTAATTGTTATAAAAGCTAAACGTGTTCTTAAACTACCGAATGGCCCAAACCGAAGCAAGTTGACCAGTTTGAGATATGTATAGTTCAGTTTTGACGGTTTGAAAGTTCAAGCTAACGGTTTGAAACATAGGAACCGCTCCGAGCGTGCAGACCATGGCATCGCATTTCATGGCGTGCACTCCTCGTTTCTTAATCAACCCAACGTACACCACACAACCTCCGGTTTCATGACCACACCATCGTCTTTTCAGTCAACCATTCCATTCGTGGCTATAGGTCCCACCCCTTTGCATACTCAATCCGCCTCACAAAATGTATTTCCAACATACTATGGTCCAGTTTGTGCCACTTTACTTGTAACGTCGCTACCTGCATCGTTTTCTCAAGGAGTCACGCAAGTATCCACCCCGTCATTTACACCTTATGGTTTATTTGGAACCACATATGGTTATACGCATGCGCACGCTTCCTAATAGCTAACCCATGGGGTCGACGCCATTTGCGATAACCTATGCACAAGGGCTGTAGCAAGAAGAGAACTAACAATACTAAAACGCATAAATTAAAACTAGGGGTGTCTAAATCCACCCTAAGTATTTTCTTGCGAAATAAATAAAAAGAGTTGGTTTATATTTGGCGTTATTAAACAACATACAAGGAGATATTTGGACATTTGTAAATGATATTTATTTTTTCGAAATGTATAGAAACTTATCTTCTCTATTTATTTTTCCAAAATGTACATAAACTTATCTTCTCTAATTAGTTAGTGTAATTTGTCATCTCATTTATATTTCATATATTTATAGAATTGTTAGGAGAGTATATATTACTTAATTGCCAACTTGAATTACGACATTTATATCCTCTTTAATTAACAATATTTTTTTCTTTCAAAACCAACTTGAATTACGGCATTTATATTTTCTTTAATTCACAATTTTTTTAAACAATGGAGTTGAAACTTAAGCATCAGAATTACGGCATTTATATAGGTCTCTCTAACAAAAATGATTTTATTTTTTCATTTATTTTATTATATGGAAGTTGGAACTCTATCATACATATATATACATTATGGGATTTGGAACAAAAGAACAAATTAATACACCACCTATAATCCGAAAAATGTAACGTGAACATGCTTCTTATGGATACCTCACAAAGGACGTTTGATATATAACTACGTTTTCAAAACTTCCGATCCATAATAAACATATTTTGACAGAATGTTACGATTTTCTTATTTATGGAAACACCATACATAGAAATGAATTCAAAACGTATTTTTATAATCTCATTAAAACCATTAATAATCATACAACAATATAACGTATTCGTTATTTTACAATAAATGAGGTAACCCATGTTCTAACCTATATATTGACTCAAGAACTTTGAAGTTTACATAGAAAAAGAAAAATGGAATTTCATCCTAAAAAATGTGTTGAAGTTGTCTGGTGTCTCCTTCTTCTTATGATGCCAACTTCAGAAGCCAAATTCCCGAAAAATACGGTGCATGTTGAAAATTATCATCTTGACGGCCTAGTGGTTGGATGTGGAAGAGATAACGAACGATTTGATTTTAGACCGATTAACAATGGTGAAGAATACCTTCTTGAGTTTGATGACGATGTCCGATACTCTTGTGCCTTTAATTGGAAAAACAAGCATACTAAATTTCCTGTTTTTAATCAAACGCTTAGCAAGCTTTGCACAGGAGGCATTATTAAAGATTGTTGGTGGCGAGCCATGGAGAGCGAATTCGAATTTCTTGAAGAAGTTTGGGTTACTATGAATTACTGGTAGACTAACTATTTGCCTGTGTATGTATGTAGTAAAAACAACGAAACTAAATTATTTGGCTCTTTTGTCTGCGTCGCGCAGACATTACCATCTGCAGACTGTTTGTTTTTCCGAAGAAATTTCAATAAAAAACGTCTGCGCAAGCTTTTTTTGGTGCAGACTTGGCACAACCATTTCTAAGATATTCTAAGGTCTGCAAAGGGTTAACCACCACCACCCACCACCGTCCATCACCCACCACCAACGTCCAGCACCCACCACCATCGTCTACCACCAACGTCCACCACCACCACCCGCCGTCCACCACCACCCACCACCATTGTCCACCACCACCACACACCACCACCACACACCACCACCGTCCGTACTCCACCACCAGTTTATTTTTGAAGTCTACATACGTTAAAAAACAAATAACATTCTTCTTGTAGACTGCAGATGTTTGGTCCACCTCTTCTTCTACAGATGTCTGCCAGTGGCGGACCCAGGATTTTTTTCCTGGGGTGCGGAAATTTTTTAAAGATTTTAGACCCCTAACTATATAAAAAAATCGGTTCATAGCGAGTCGGATCGGGTCGGGTCATGTAAAACAAGTAAATACAAACAAACAAAGTTTCATAGCGGGTCGAATCAGATCGGGTCGGGTCCATTTCAATTTTCAAATAATCAAACCCTAGTTCCTAACTTCCTATCACATTAACAAACAAAAAAGCATCAACATTCAAATCATCCCTACTTCTATTTCTCTTAATAATTAAATAAAAGAACAAAATAACTTATCTAAAACATACATTGGTCTTTAACTAGAAGAATCCGACGAAAAAAAGTGGCTCGACCCATCCTCTTGAGAAATCGCGACATAACTTCCCTACTCATTAATCTTTCCTAATCCTATCACATACAAAATAAACAAGGATCTTCAACATAACACATGTTCCTTAATTTTCAATTTAAAATTTTGAATTTCAAGCCCTAGTATTATTATTTTTACCAACCAACAATCATATAATCAATAAAACCACCAACGATTTGGTTTTTTTTTTTTTTTATTACGTGGACTGATTTTGTTTAACAAAACTAGTAGTTGGAATGGGGCTTGAAGAGTATTAAGTTATTAGGCTTGATGGATTGAATTTAAGTTTTATTAAAGGGGTTAGTGGGCTAACTTGTTTACATAATTTGATCGGGTTTCAATCTGTGTTCACAATTTTTTTATATAAATTCCTAACATTTTTTTCTAAGGGGTGCGGACGAAAATTTACAAGGGGTGCGGTCGGGATTTTTCACGAAAAATACCACTAAAACTTTTTTTTTCAAGGGGTGCGGCCGCCCACCCACCCCATAAAGTAGGTCCGCCCATGATGTCTGCAGATGTGGTCTGTAAACTGCATATATTTTACCTCTTAAAAACAAATAGCACCTAAGTTTTTTTAGTGGGGGTTAAAATTTTGGACTGAAGTGGCATGTTTCGGATATTTCTACGACGGAACAGGCAGAAAAACAAAATTGGACCGAAGGGGCAATTTCCGACAAACCACAAGGACGAAAATGACAATTTACTCAAATATTTAGTTTTTCATTTTTATCTTTTGCTTCTAACTAAACTTGTTCGCATCTTTAATTCTTCAAAAATGAATAAATTAAAGGTATGACCTCAAAAAGTCAAAACTTTCCATTCTAACAGTTGTGTTTTCTATATGCATGTTATTATTCAAACAGTTGTGTTTACTACCTGGCCTAACACAAACTTCTGATTCATCTCATACAAATTATATAGTATTCTATACACACCAAGAACATAAATGCGTATACATACACACAGAATGCCATAAACATGTTTTCAAACGGTTGCAACTCACAAGATTCCACATGTACGGCATAATCCAACAGCCAACTTTCTCTGTTCAATCTCCAAAAGGACCAAAACTCCCTCGAGTTGTATTATTATTTCTTCAAACATTGGCCTCTCATCAGGATTCCGGTGCCAACATCTTTTTAGCAGCCTGCAAAATCAGACCTCTTAATTGTGACTGACTGCTATGTTTGTGCATAAACAACCCTGAATGTAGTAGAAACACACTTACTTTGACTTTTTTGGTCAAACATACAATTTTGACATTCATGTTAAACTTGACTTTTCTTAAGCAGTCAACACTAGTATATTTATTTCTATTCATATTGCTTATTATGGAAGAGTTCAATCTGGTTGTCTAACTACATATAAATTCTAAAAGATGCTTGGGAATATTTGATGTTGATAACAAGTTTGTATATTAAATATGATTTAAAAACTGTATTATTAAATTAATAACATACTTTTTTTTCAAATAAAACGATTAAGGATGTTGTAAGCATTAGACTACCTATTAGACAACTTTAGATATTTTGACTCGTTACATTTTCATTCTTAACTAACTTTTATACTTTTACCTGTTTGACCCATCATCAATAAAATACAACTTGAATTGACCCGTTTTCACATAAATGGGTTGACAGTTCCACCTATGGTCACGCGGATTAATTTTTACTTTAATGACACAAGTCGAGCATGTATAAGTAACTTACATTTTCACAGGTTCAGGGTATAAACAGGAAGATAAAGGCGGTCTTGAGTGCTCATATGCTCGTTTGTCCGCTACATGTTCTGGTGGTTCTTCTATATTCGACGGCCCACCCTGAAACATCTAAAGCCACATCTAGATATATAACTTGAATATTCAAACAATATAGAATGAGCAAATCAGATGATAATAAAAGTTTTACTTTGACTTTTAAAGTCAAAAAAAGGGAAACAATGGTATTTTTTTTTGCATAGTTTAGTTTGAGTTTCAAGATTACAAACTTTTCTATCGGTACAGTATTTAAGAAAGTTTTAGCATAATCTTTTATTCTTTCCCGATTTAATAAGATTTGCACCACATGTGAGTTCTAAAGTTGACCAATTTGACCACAAAAGTCAATAACATATGTCTCTTTACTATGCATATTTTGACTCTTGAAGTCAAAAAACAAAATAAAAGCTCCACACTAAAAGGTGCCTTGTTATGAACAGTGTTTTGAAAACTGGACCTGCCGGTCGGGCCACTTGGACCGGGACCAGGGGTCTGGCTGATCTGGTTCATACTATCAGACCCGTTTTGAGTCGAGCCGGCCGGTTTGACCGGAAACCGGCGGTCGGACCGGAAAACCGGCAGGTTGAACCGGATTTTGGTTAAAAATTTTCAGTTATACACTTATACCCAATAAATTTTTATATAATATTTACGACATCACCCGGTTCTTACATCCGAGCCGACCGACTCAACCAGTGGACTGGTAAGGAGACTGGTTCGACGTCCAGTCCTAAAAACATTTGTTATGAAGCATTCTAAGATGATTTAATGTTATCCTGAACTTCTTTTAGCTGAACATAACAAAAGTCAAACAAGTATTGCATTCTAAGATTGAATACTTTGACCACAAAAGTCAAACTATGCATCTTTTTGTTAAGAACTGAGCATCTCTTACTTCGTGAACAATGAGAGCAAAAGAGTAAACATCAACACTCTTGTCATACGATTCGCGACGATATACTTCAGGAGCCATGTATCGATCTGAAACAAACATACAAAACATGTAATCACAAAACATCAACTTATATAACTGTTATGATAAGCAGTGGCGGAGCTTGACCCGAATGGCCGGGGGGGAGGGGGGGGGGGGGGGTCGGAAACGTATATACCCAAATATTTCTATTGAATCGGGGGGTCGAAAACGTATATACCCAAAATTTCTATACGAAAACTACATATATAACACTACTGAGCGAAAAGTTCGGGGGGTCGGGCGCCCCCTCCCACCCCTTCTATACTTCGCCCTTGATGATAAGGTGACATATTATAGTACATGAGCCAGTGCCTCCTGTCATTTTATAGCCGTTAACGTCTTTCTCTGGTGCAGTTTTGCTCAAATGGAAGCCTGTAACTTTCAGATGACCAGCTTCATCTTGCAATATATTTCTGAAAGATTTTTTAGGCAAGAAAAAGGAAAGGTGGTTAATTCAGAAGTATAAGTGTAAAACGAATCATGACGCAAAAAAAGGGCCTACATAAGGGTGTGAATTTCTGACAAACAGGTTAGAGCTAGTTTCAAGTCGAACAACATGTATAACTAAACAGGTTGGGTTCGGGTCAACGTGACGGATTCACACGTTTATTATTATATTTTTTTAAATGTGTTTTATAGGGTCAAGTTATTCTACAAAGGCTCCTAATTGTAAGAAGTGTAAAAAGTATTTATAGAGTGACATGTGTCCAATAACCTAAAATTAAACCCACTACATCACCACCCAAAACCTAAACACCCACCCCCACCTCACCCCACCACCACCCAAAAACCTAACCCCCCCCCCCCCCCCCCACCCCCCAAAAACCTAAAAAAAAATCTAAAAAAAACTAAACACCCACCCCCACCACCACCCAAAAACCTAAACCCCCACCCCCTCGGAAAAAAAATAATAAAATAAAAATAAAAATTGGGGGGGGGGGGGGGTGATGGGGGAGGGGGTGGGTGGGGGTGGGGATTTAGGTTTTTGGGTGGTGGTGGACGTTTAATTCTTTTTTTTTTTTTTTTGTGTGTAGTGGGTTTTTTTAGAAGCCTTTGTACCCTTCTTACAATTAGGATCCTTTGTATTTGATCCTAATCCGTGTTTTATATTATAATTTGAACGAGAATTTTTTTGCCAAAATTGGATGATAAAATAGAAACAAGAAATGTCTTATAGTTTAAACTAATAGTTTTATACATATTTATGTTTTTGGTTATAACTTTATAACTTCAGAATATTAATATGTAATAAAATTAAATAACATTTTTTGGCTTAAATGAGTTGTGGCCATGTCATGTTCGGGTTCATGTATGATTTTTGGGTGGCTAGTTGTGCATGTCCTAGAAAAGTTTTTGTAGACTCATGTATCGTGAAATTAAAATAAATGTTACTTTACTGCATATTCTAAACAAAGATTGTTTGAATACATACCTTGGGGTCAAATCCCTGTGAATTATAGCATGGGGTTTATAGTTATGAAGATAATTCATACCCCTGCAGATAAGAAAGAATACGCCTTTCGCTTGTTAAACTTCTTAAAGTGAACTTAGTGGAATCAGTTTTTAAGAAAAGGTAAGAAATGATACACCTTGCAATATCCAAAGCATAACAAACAGCAGTCAATGGATCAAGTCTTCCTTTCTTTCTTAGAATATCATGCAAACTTCCCTAAAAAAAGTACCAAATTATAAGTGCAAACTAAAAGAAAAGAACATAAAAAACAATCCGACCCAACATTTTTTAGATATTCGGTTAGGAAAATGAGTCGGTCTGAGTTCGAAATGCCAAGAAACTGCACAATGTTCGGGTGGCGCAACTTTTGCCATAATGCAAGCTCCTTCAGAAAAATTCTCCTGTAACACATTTTAAAATATAAGTTTAAATGGCTAGATGAGTATCAGTGGGTCCATGGTTGACTTTTGAAAGTCATATAGATTACTTCTGTGTAAAGTACTAGGTTTCACATAGCGGTGGCGATTCCAGACACGACATAAATCCGACATGAAAATAATCAGGTTCTGTGTTAACATTTCTAGCCTGTTTAATAAGCAACTTGTGTTGGATTGATATGTTTAGCCTGTTTAAGTAAGCATGTCAACCCGCCAACCCGTTTTACCAATTTAGTACCATTCGGTTACAACCCCCGACCCGTTATGACGTTTCAAACCTATTACATCTTAACTACATCCCATATGCAACCGTCAACCCGTTTGACTCGTTTAGATAAATGGGTTACACGGGTTGTGTTTGGGTTACAATATTTTAAGTGTGCCTTGTGTTTTGGACATGAATAAATATATGGTTCATGTCTGGAATCATGTAGACCATGCACTAGGGCTGCAAAGGATCCGAACGAACACGAACACAGCCTTGTTCATATTCGTTTGTTAAGGAAAATGTGTTCACAAACTGTTCATCACACTTACCGAACGAGATTTTTTCTTCGTGTTTGTTGATTAAGAAAATGAACGTATTCGTTTGTGTTGCTTCGTTAATTTTAGGTACCGGGCAAAAGGGAACACAGACGAACACAAACTGGAGCGGGAACGACAATTTTTTACTAGGGTTTCTAGCAAGTAAGGAGTAACACTAATACGTAATACACTAAGATTAATAAATAATTTATTAGTAGGAATTTTGAAGTACTTAAATAAAAAATAAAAGTTAAAAACCCTAATAAACTATCGAGCACAAATGAAAACGTTCACGAACATAAATGAAGGAATGCGACCCTTGTTCGTGTTTGTTCGTTTATTAAGCGAACCAACACAAACGAACTTCCCGCCGAACGGTTCACGAATTGTTCATTGAATGTTCGTTTGCAGCCCTACAACGCACCAATTCTACATGATTGCACCCCTAGACTATGACTTTTATGGTTAAAGCTCACCTCACTTTCTCATTTGTTTCAAGTGAAGCCCGGATTGTCTTTGCAGCGACTTCTGTACCTCGCCATTTTACTTTATAAACTTCACCATATGAACCCTATCATGTGTAGCATGGTCAACACAGTTATTAAGTTTTGTTAAATATGCAACTCATTTTCAACTTTTGTTTCTTTTTATAGATTAAATAAAATATTTACTTCACTGATAAGAACTGCTCTTGAAAGTTGAAGTTCAGTGTAATGAATCTGGCAACATGGGGTCTGAGAGTCAAGTACAACCTGTAGAAAGACACATTTTGACTTTTGAGGTCCAAGGATATATGTTGAAGTACAAACTTTAATATCGGAACTTTATAACGAATTACCGAATCGATTCCTCCATGTGCCTCGAGGATTTTGCAAATTTCATTGTGACCGGAGCTGCGTGCATCCGAAAGTGGCTGCATATAACATCCAAAACTGATTATTTTACTCTTAGAATCACTTCACAGTCTTGTTTTTAACAAAAACTTACCGTACGACCCCAACGGTCAATAGAGTTGACGTTCGCGCCTTTTTCAATAAGTAAAATAACAATTTCCGTAAAGCCTTCGCAAGCAGCTAAGTGAAGTGCAGTTCTTTTATCATAATCTCCTACATTCGGTTCTACACCTTGATCAAGCTCTTGCATAACTCCGCATTTGTTGCCTTTACCCGAGCAGTAAAGAAGGCGGAACATGCCACCTGAGTCGGTTTTTTGCACCTGCATTTGCTGCTACCATAACATTGAATCACCAAATATGCAAAAATGCTAACATGGATAATTATTTTGATCATATGAGATGAGGTAGTGTTCCACGTCAATAAATGACTCTGCATGACATCCACGCCAATAAAAATTCATATTATTTATGTAAAGATAATACTCTTTATTTTATATAATGAATATATAATTTACATAAACATTATCTATATAAAATTATGATAAATTATCAAATTAAGTAGTACATGCATAACAACAAAAACTTAAGTAACAGTTTCTAGTGTAAATGAACGGAGTTGCTCGTGACTTACTCGAGATCTACTAGCTAAAAGCTTGATTAGACCTGAACTCAACCATAAACTAAATCTCGTTTAATAGACGAGCATGAGACCTAGCTTTATAAACCAACCATGGTTAGGCTCGCAAGATATAACATAATATATAATTGCATAATAACAATTATATTTATATATATGATTTTTATATTTAAAAAAACTAAATAACTTATTTTATGTTTTATACAAAACTAAAATTATATATATATTGATAAAAAAATAATAAATTCCTCCCGACCCAAACGTGAGCTCGAGCTCTAGACATAGAGCTGCAAAATGAGTCGAGCTCGAGCTCAAGTTCTCTTAAATTAAGCAAGCCGAGTACGGGCTTAAGTTCTCTTAAATAACGGATCCGAGCCCAGGCTCGGCTACTTTGGTAGTCAAATGAGTGACACTTAAGAATCATTAGTAAATGGATGAAAACAATAATGGTATGCGGAATTATGCAGAATCATATTTTCGCCAAGAGCACACGAACCATAAGTTCACTGGCACCAACAATTAAAAACTGGCGATGACGATAACGGTGGAAATGAAGGACATATTATTAAGATCAGCATTTGAATCTTTTATAAGCTCATGGAATAATATGGCCGATGGAATTAAGGTACAGAATAACAAGAACAAAGTAATGCTGCTGAGGTACCAAGAAATGAAATCTTTTCTAAATAACATATGATATTATTAACACTTATTATATTATGCTATAATTTAGCTAAAATCAAGAGAGATAGTTCGAGACAAATATTAGTATCATATGAATCTAGCTGACTCATCTTTGAATCTAGCAAAGTAAAACCTTTTCACTAGTGTTATAAGCTTATAACTATTTTATTGAAGTTACAACCTTCGTCTTCGTATTCAGTAATTTGAACTTTAACCATACCACGCATATGTAACAGTCCAAACAAGAGAACACAACCCAAAAGACCGGTCCATTTGGCCTAGAAACCCTGCATTTGTTGTCCATTCAACCGATGTGGGACAAGTCACATACCTTGCAATGGTTTCAGTCCGTAAAAGCAAACCCGGTGGACGAGGCTCCTGCAAGCCCAGGGTTGAATGAGTGCCACTTTTAAAACTTTAAAAAGGTGTTGTATCGTGAATATATTCATAAATTCATGGAGAACATAAATAGAGCATGCTATGAATTACTGACCTCCAAACCATCAAATTTTCTATTAACAGGAGAGCATTCAACAAACAGAAATTATATGACCATCCAAGTCTTATAAAATATGACATCTTATCAAACAAGTTCCGAGTCTTATTAAACACGAGGGTAAAACGGTCATAAAGAAACAGATTTGCAGCTAATTACATCATCATCAGAAGGCAACTTTGGCACAGATGTAGTAACCAACATTCCATCAATATTCGCAGCCTTATCAACATCAAAAACCACAGTGCTAAGCCCCTTTCCAACAACAAACATCTTTTTACCAATCGCCACCAGCCGACACGGTGGTCTTGTAAGAATCGCCGCCAGTCTCCCGAAAGCTTCCCATTCTCTACTATCCTTCCGCCACATCATCACTCTCGTTCCTGAACTCTGATCCAACACGTAAAGCGTGTTGTCCACTACAATGCCCGGGCCCCGCCAGCCTGACATCATGTCAGCATCCGCATGCTGCCATGTGCCGTTTAGTGGGTCGTACACAACTGCATAAACATGACTAGATACAGCCGAAAGCCCGCATCGGATGTAGATTTTCCCGTCTAGTACTAGAGAGTCTTCGATCTCGGGAACAATGTTTGGATCCATATGAGATGTCCATGAGTTTGTGGTTGAATCAAAAGTGTCCCACGAGTGTGGATCGCTTGACTTGGATCCTAGCCCGCCAATTGCATACATCTTACCATCCATTGCTTCACAAGCGAAATAACACCTGGATAAAACAGGAAAATTGAACAATCTAAGATTCGCGCTAAAGGGTGTTTGGATATGCATAACAAAACCGAAAAGCTTTTAATGTTTGGATAAATATATGCTTCTGGATTCAGATATAAGCAGTTTCATACTAGTAGCAAAACTGGTAATCTAAGGGCATAATAATGACATAATTACCCCTTCGTTTAACCTAATTTGAGGGACTTGTACTTGAGAGTGGCAATCGGGTTGGAGGGTCAGAACACAAACGTTAGTGAACACAAACGAATACATATAATGACATAATTGCCCCTTCTTTTAACCTAATTTGCGATTTGTGAAGGTTCATCATCATCAACATACTCAGTAAATCCCACCAATAGTAAAGCAAAGGTAGGGTCTGAGGAGGGTAAGATGTAGACAGCCTTACCTCTACCCCGTAGGAATAGAGAGGCTGCTTCCAGTGAGACCCCCGGCTCGATAGTAGTTTTGCATCAAGCCTTGGACATAAGGCACATAACACTCAGCAATCGGGATAAAGACCGATTAGTGCATGTACCCTTTTGTCTTTCGGCTATCAACGCTACCACATGATGCATGATTAACCGTCCTCAGCTTTTAACGTTATTTTCATGAAATTAGTAAAATATGCAATTTGTGAAGGTTGTGAGCCCTAAATTGTTAAAAGATATGTAATATATGATGCACTAATATATATTAAATATATTACTAATGGGAATTTTAAAGTTTTTAAATAAAATACAATAATTAAAAACCCTAATGAACTATCGAACACAAATGATCATAAACGGACATGTTACTGAACGTTCACGAACACAAATGAACGAACGCAACCTCTGTTCATGTTCGTTCATTTAACTAAACGACAAAGATTTCTTGATCATTTCCGTTCATTTATTAAACGAACGAACACAAACGAACTTCCCGCCAAACGGTTCATGAACTGTTCATTGAATGTTTAGTTCGTTTGCAACCCTACTCACAAGACATATATCCGATTCTCACAAGCTCACAAGAATGTCCTTATTGGCCATTTTATATAAATAAATCTCACTACTTCAGATAGGGAATCATGAATTATTTTTATATATATTATTTGATTGGTTTTAAAAAGCGAGAGGCGCACAAAAGCGACGAGGTCTAAAACCGAGGAGCAAAGCGCAAAAGCGGCGGGCTTTTCGTACCCAAGGCCCAAAGTGATTATATAATTTTTCATATATATCCCATAGGTTTTTAGCATCCCTTATCCAAAATATAGCTACAAAATAAGGTTTATATATGATTTTACCTCTAAGTACAAGCCAAAAAACCTATTGTACAACAGTTGATGCTTAAAAACAGCATGGAAATAGCCTGTGTCCATGAGGCGCGCGCCTCAGGCCTGAAAAAACACCCAAAATTGCGCTTTTTTGGGGCTTCTTGTAAAAAGCGTGCCTCGGGCTACCTAAGGCGACAAGGCTTGCGCCTCAGGCACGCTTTTTAAAACCCAGATTATTTGTATTCTACACAGATTTTGCAATAATTAAAAACCAAGAATAATAAAATATTACCTTGGAGTTGACAACGGAGAAGCTTCACTCCACGCATTCCTACTAGCATCATAACAATAAACTTCATCGGTAGCATCTTCAACCCAACCGCATCCACCCAAAAAGTAAATTGTTTTCCCCAACACTTCAAAACCGACACCTTTTCGTTTCAAACAACGAGGTGAAAGATCCGGGATACGTTTCCAACCTTTTTTGGGCAAATCTGGGTCTAATACATAACAACAAAGTTGTTCTGATTTGTCTTTACATAACGCATAAATCCAAGTTTCAGATAAGTTATGCTTTTGACGGTAGGTATACCACTCTTCACTGCAAACCAAATCCCGCCATTTTCTTGAAACGCATTTGAGGAGTGAATGGTATTTACGCGGAATCCTTGCTAAGCAGGTTAGAGCAATATCGTCTGGGAGACCACTGATTAATGATGATTGTGTAATAACGGTTTGACTTGAACCCTCTCGCACACTTTCTGTAAGTTCCATATTTTTGCAAATTCAATCCCTGTAAAAATTTAAGAACGAGTGTTATAAAATACTAACAGCTGCTAGATTACATACATTCTTACAGATTAAATCTATAACTAGTAGCCTGAAAGTGGTATTTTTAATAAGAAAAAGAACAAGCCAACACGAACAGAGTCACATATACAACACAACTCGCAACACGGCTTCAATAATTCGGGATTCAGCAACTCTATGTCGCTATATGCATATTCTTTCTGTGTGTATTGATTATGGGCTATGGCCTACAAAATTGCATCAATCGTGCCTCATCAACAATAAAATAAATAAACCATCGAATTGAAAGTGTTAAACTTAAGTTAACATATTGGAAACATAAATGTAAATCAAGTCAATCAGAATGCTAACTTTTAGACCTAATTCCACAAAAGACTGATAACAAGTTTATTTACAATTCAGTAAGACCAGGTGTAGTAGTGGTTTGGTGCCCACTGCCAAGTCACCCACCAAGGGTGCTAAACATTGCGCCGGATCGTTAAAGAGGAGAGCCAAAGAGGATGGGCGCAAGGGGGTTAATGGGCACGAAGGGTGTGGGGTCAACTCACAATCAAACTATTGACTCACATTTTTTATAAATATAAAATAAAAAGTTTCATCGTTATTTTAGTTAAACCACTACACACTTTTAAATGTGCAGTTAGTTAAAGCCCCGTTGCCTACATGGCAGCGGTGATGTGGCGGAACTTTTGCGCTTTTTAGTTAAAGGACTACATATAGTCTAAAATACAAAAACAGTGTTTCCTTACACAACTTCATTCATAGTACATCATCTAAATAGCTTCAATTTCGTTCAAAATAAGAAATTTGTTATCCAATAACAAAATCCCCCCCCCCCCCCCCCCCCCCTGAAAATTATCAGATTGGGAATATTTAGATCAAGTCAAGTATCATAAACACATAAGTACCTCCAAACACTAGTTTTGTACAGAATTCAATGAATTCGTAACGATATACACGATAATCAGTGACGATTCCTAAAAATTCAGTAATTAGGGCACAAAATCTACACAACATGGACAACTTTTAAACAAAATATTACGTTACAAATTAAGATCACAAAAATACAACGAATGTGTGGATCAATATATAGGTCCTAGGGTTAATTAAACACCAACTAACGAAAAGAAACATTATATGCAGAAATTATGTGAAAATGAGATAGAGATTGGTATGTAAGACCTTACAGACAGGTGAGTGTTGCCATAGAACAATTTGATTCAGATCGATTCTTCAAACATTGAGATTTTTGGAGTCTGGATCCGTTTTTCGATCACGTAGAAATGAAAATGAAATGATGTGTGATGGAGGGAGGACGAGGGTCATTTTGTAAGTTATACTAAACTTGTGGGGTGAGATACTTATTATCATGTACATTATTTAACAGTCCCTCAACTATAAACTAGTGGAGATTGCCCCTATTTTTTTGGGGAAATGGACTGTACCACCCTAAACTATGCAAAATTGGCCGATAACACGCCCAACTTTCAAGTTGGCTCCCACCACCCCCAATTGGACACTTTGGTGTCAGTGTCACCCCTTCGTTAAAAAATCACTAACTGAGTTTGTTTATTTTGCTGATGTGGCTTTTTATCTGATGTGGCAAGATGACATGGTGACTTTCATTTTCTGTATTTTTCACATAGGTTAAATAGAGAAAGATAATTTAAATTAAGTTTATAATTCGACTTGGTCCAAATCTCCGGTGAGAAAAATACATAGGTTGATACCAACCCTAAATCATCGGCACCCACACTAATTCGACTCGTCGCCGCCTATTTAACACATAGATTTCCACGCCTCTTTACAATTCGACTCTCGAAGCCGACGAAGCACCTCCTGATAAACCTCCACCTTCGGCCTCCGTTTCCGACTCGCCGCCGCCGGCGGCGACGCCTCCGACGCTCTGCTACTGCAACAACTCTCCGTTTCTCCTCCTCGCATCACCATTACGTCACCACAACACCTCAAAACCGTTCACAACACATATTCACTCGTAATAACAACAACTAAACATTTAAACCTATCGATTACTTCCAAACACTCGTAAATCAACCGAACGATCACATATTCACAGGTTTACACGCATCGACCGATGAAAACGAAGATCAAAACGGTTACAGTTCGTACGGACACGAAATGAAACGATTAAACCGCTCGATTACACCTAAATTCACTCGGAAATCTCCGGCAATGATAAAAACAAGAACATACCATGGCTTCTCAATTCCAAATCTCCGGTTCTTCTTTATCATCGAACGAGAACAGACCTGAAGGGAGGCGGCGACGACTTGGTCCAAATCTCCGGTGAGATTGTGCTTCAATCTGAAAGGAGGCGGCGACGGTTGGGTTGTGTGTGACGGAGGTGGTTGTGGTGCGAGAATTTGGGGATTTTGAAACTCAAAATCAGTGGTGAAATAATAGATGTATGGAAATAGTTGCTATTTGGTCCTTGTAGTATGTTTTAAGTGATATGTTTAGTCCTTGTGTTATTGTTTTGTTGAATTCAGATCCACGTCAGCATGCCACGTAGGATAAAAAAACTAACCAGGTTAGTGGCTAAGTAACGACAGGGTGACATAGCAACCCAATTGTCCAGTTGGGGGTGGTGGGAGCCAACTTGAAAGTTGGGCGTGTTATCGGCCAATTTTGCATAGTTAAGGGTGATACAGTCCATTTCCCCCTATTTTTTACTATTCGTTTTTTTATAAACAAATTATCACAGTTCATTAAGATTGATTCTGTTGACCGTTCAAAAAAAATTTACAGTCATTCACTTTACTTTTTAGAAAAATACTCTAGAACACAAGCTATTGGCCCACGTACCCTAACCCCCCCCTATGTTGCTCCATTCTCGATTTGGAGGGAACGGTGTTTTCGCTTACGCATCGGCATTAGGCACCGAGTACTGTTATCGTACCGATAGATTCGGTAACCACTTTTTCTTAAATTTAGTATTGGTATTTTTGGTGCCGGTATTGGTATGGTTCCATACTTGGATGAGCATTTTGCAACTAGAACGGGTATTGTTAGTGCATTATGTCTGTAGCTTCCATCTGTATCGAGTCTGTATATTTTGTCATGTATGTGTCATTGTACAGTTTTGTATGTATGTATTTTGTATCTAGACAAAACGGGAGACGGAACGTTAACTGTTAAAAGTGATCCGGTAGGATGACATGGGTCATCCGGACGGATGGCCCTCCGACCTGATGACACCACCTCTCCCAAGATTGCCTATAAATAGTAGTGTAGGGGTCATTGTTTAGAACCTTTTGTCAGATTCTCTAGCGAAGCTCTGTACAGTTGTCATCAGGAGGTTTGTACTTTCAGATTACTCAATGAAATTGGACATGTTTATCGTTGATATTGTTGTTGATGATTCTCTGACGATGCATAGGGATTCTGCACCTATGTATTGATCGATTCAGACCACATTCTTCATCTTAGAGAGAACCGACTCCTGCACGTGCGCTCTCACAAGTGGTATCGGATGGTAATCCGATCCAGTGCATACCATTGTTTGAATAATATTTTAAGTGTTAGTTTGCAAATGTGTTGTTAATTGCTCAACTGTTCATAGCATATACATGTTTGAATGATCTGTGCAAAATTTGCTCATCATGTCAATCGAATGATCATTCGATCGGATGCCAATCCGATCAGATGGCCATCCGATCCAAATACACTTGTGTTGACTGTTATGATCTTTGAATGGATTAGCTCATCCGATCGGATGGCCATCCGATCAATCAGTACTGAATAGAGTGAAGAGGTAAATGTGTTAGAAAAATTTTTGAAAATTTTGAAATTTGTTTACTTTTCACTTTATGTCTCGAAGTTTGTGCAGATACTAACGTTGATATTTTTGCAGGAAAGAGCAACTGATTGGCATGCTAGTCACAACATCTGCTGCATATTAGATGAAAACTATGCAAATATGGAGTCGTTCAAGGAGATTGTACCATTTTTAAAGGAAAGTAGAATTGCTAAGGCTTTGGCGGAAAAACATAAATGTTATGAATCGCACGTAAGGATGTTCTGGAAGTCAGTGAGATATGACGAGAAAGAAAAGACAATCTATTTGGTAGTACAAAAGAAAGATGAGAATGATCAGGACATAGATGTAGAAGTAAAGTTTACAGTGGTGGATGTGAGAAGGGTATTGGATTTGAAAGATAGTGATGACGATCCAATCATTATCCCAGAGAAGTTAAGCAAAGGATTATGGTTCAGAATGGGATACACGGGCCATGTGAATGATAAATATCTTAAGTGTAGATTCTGTAGACCATATAAATTCATGGTACATTGTGTAGTGCAAGCTTTATCGCACAGAAAAGGAGCGTATGATGAGACATCAGACTACATAATGAACATTATTACATGTTTAGTATTGAATAGGCCTTACAATATTTCACAGGTGATTTTTAATCACATGATTGACAACATCAAAGGCGAGAAATACATTATGTACCCTACATTCATTCAGATGTTGTTGGACGATCAAGTGCCAAATCTTCCAAAGGATCCAGCAGATGAGTTGAAGTTACAACATATGACCAGTGAAACATTGAATAGATTAAACAAGTATAAAGGTTTGTCAGAAGATCAGAAGCCGAGCGTTAAAGGAATGATAGGAAAGATTAAGAATGCAAACTATGTGGCACCTGAGAATGATCACTAGAGACACGAGGAAAGTAATTATGAGGACGAAAGTGAACGTTTGAGTGAAATGGTGGATAAAAAGCTAAGGTTTTGGTTTGAGAAGGATGGAAAGAGGAAAAGGACACCAAAAGTGTCTACACCTAAAATTGTTATTAAGGGTAAAATTGGAAAGCAGGAATCACAAAAGAGGTTGGTAGATTATTCTTATTGAATATTATACTAATATTGTTGTTGTTTTTGTTGGAAAAGAAGAAGTCTACTCCAACATTAATTGATGAACATGAGATTCCTCCAACAGACCTCTTAAAGCAAGGTGTAGAACTCCTAAAAATGACACTTGAAGAATATCAGAAGCATGTTGCTGATGAAGCTGCTAAAGCTGCTGCAAAGAATCAAGGTTCAAATGCTGAAAAGGAAGCTGAAACTTCTGCAAAGAACGTTGAAGCTGAAAGTCTGAAAGAAAAAGAAGTTGAAGGAGTTGTTCATACAGATTCCAGTGAAACAGAAAGTGACGAGATTGATCCAACAATGATAGCTCCTACTTCATATGTTTCGGGAAAGCAAAAGTTGAAAAGATCACCGAAAA
Source organism: Helianthus tuberosus (assembly GCA_030545235.1). Taxonomy (NCBI): domain Eukaryota; kingdom Viridiplantae; phylum Streptophyta; class Magnoliopsida; order Asterales; family Asteraceae; genus Helianthus; species Helianthus tuberosus. The sequence goes on from CM060449.1 coordinate 147,026,660, forward strand.
AGAAGAAGGATTCTGATGAAGAAGATTCAACTTATATTCCAACACCTGAAGAGAAAAAGAAACCCAGAAAAAAGGGAAAGGCACGACCTGCAGGAGCTATTTCAAGAAATGTTAGAGCAAGGAGGGGATCTTCTACAGCTCCTGAGGTTCAAGTTCCTGAAGTTCAAAGTATAAAAGATCCAGAAGTTGAAGTTCAAAGTGTTTAAACTCCTGAAGTTGAAAGTGTTCAAACTCCAGAAATTGAAAAGCATGATGAAACATCAAAGGGTCCAGAGGTCGAAAAGGTTCAAAGCGTTGAAAAGAATGTTGAAACAGAAAATATTGAGAAAGTTGATGAAGAAGAGGTTCAGTATATGGGTGAAAGAAAGTCTACGCTGCCTGCATCACCAATCAATCCAACAATCCACATTCAAGACGATCCAAATAAGTCACCTGAAAAGAAAGATACTTCTTCTGGTTCATTTGATGGATTTTCGAAGATTCATGGTGAATTTCCAGATGATCTTATTGAAGGTGATTATGATATGTTTCATGATGGAAAGATAAAGCTGTTGATAAAGAAAGTGAGTCTTCTTGAAAAGGAAAAAGAAAAAGTTGAAGCTGAAGGTGATGAATTGAAAGAGAAGCTTGAGAAACTGAAAGCAGAAAATGATGAATTGAAGAAAGCTGCAAACAATCATGCTGAGATAATAGATGATTTGAATGACACTCTTTCAGAACAGGCCAAAGTGATTGATCGAATCACCGAAGAGTTTGATGAGGTGAATGCCAAGTATGATAATATGAATGAAGTGAACAAGACATTGCATCAACTGAACGACGAACTACATGAAACGTCTTCTAATGAAAGCAAGGTGTTAAGGCAAGAGATAGAAGCCTTAAGGGCTGACAAAGTTGTGAAAGATGAGCAGCTGAATATGTTGTACACTGTGATAGAACACATGCTTAGATTCAATGTCCAAGTTGTGTATAATGAGATTGAAGTTCAAAGGGTCGAGGAAAGAAGAGCTGAAAGAGAAAAGGAGTTAGCTGAAGAAGCAACACAGAAAAAGAAGAGTGTTGTGATTGATAAAGAAGAGATTCTTGGGTCTTCTAGCCAACAAGATCAAACTGAAGCTGAAGGTACCTTAGATACTCATCCACTTGCTGTGATAGCTGTTGGTGATGTTATCGATGTTACACCAGAAGAGATCAAACTTGATAGACGTAAGATCATCGAGAAACGTCATGAAGAGGAAGAAGAAAAGTTAAAAGATGAAGAGCTGAAGCAGTTGTTTGATGACATCGACAATTATGATCCCATGAATGATAATGATGATGATCAAGGGGCAACGGGATTACTAGTTGTGAAGCCGACTACTCAATATACTCTCGACGACTTCCTGAACGACCAGTTGAATGAACAACAGGAAGATTAACAGCATGAGGCTTCGTCTTCTGGAAAACAACATGCGGGTGATCAGGTATTCCTAACTCAACCCAAAGTTATTTATTTGCATTCATCGTTTGAGGGGGAGTTAGAGGAACCTAGGACGAGAGAGTCCACGTTAGAAGAGTTAGGGATGGATGAAGGGAACTTAAAGTTTGATATAGAGGATGATATTCCTCCATCGCCCGAAAGAGAATATACTTTCAATTTTGCCAACGAAGCTGATAACTTTAAGGATGTGATTATAGATGAAGGATCTAATATATCTGATGAAGATACACCATTTCACTATTCGGGTGTTGATGATACCTTTCCTACATTCGCTGAAATGTTCAAGTCACATAATGAAGATGAAGTTGGGAGGAAAGTGGTGGAGAGGATAAGTACGGAAGGCATTCCTGAAGTAGTTCCACAGGAAGAGTTGTTAGAAGCTCAAAAGAATTGGTTTAGGGTAATGCCAAAAGAGAGGAAGTACAAAAGATCACTCCGGTATTCACGGATCATCCAGATAAATCACTGGGCGATATTCTTTCTTGGGGTTATCTTGAAGATCTTCATGTGTATGCTATTCGAATGGAGCACGGAGTTCAATATTTTGAGTTTCTTTCTGATATTAAAACACTCCCATGGTGGGATGTGGAGGAGCTCATGCAGATTAAGAACATCAAACAGTTCTACTATGGTCCAGATGTGAAGATACATGACCAGAAGTTGTGGAACTACATCAAGCTCCAAGCAAAGAACAAATTTCCTGACTGAAAGCCTCATTTCCCTAAACAAGTTATCAAGATTGATCCTGTAACAGGAGAGAAAGATATTACACTAAAGATAAAGCCTCCTAGATGTTTAAAGAATATGCCGCTGCGTGCTATGGAACAAGACTTTCACGAAGACTTCAATGTTTGGATTTACCAACCACACTTAGGATATTAAGTCGTCGAGTTAGGGGTGAAACCCGCACCTTGTCGACTAGTTCCACTCCTTGATTTTCATTAATCCCGCCAAGTCTCGAAATTTCAATTGAATTGGGGACATGTAGTAACTGGAAGGGTAAATACCGTCAACCGACTTGTCGGCGAGAGTATTTCACCTATTAGGCCAAAGCATGCTCCTCAAGTTCGAAAGACTTTTCGACTACTTTGGTTAGTCAAAGGTTCCGTTTTGGGACCATCCGAATTTTTTGATCAAACGTGTTTTACTATTTATTTTACGTAATGCAATCTTTCGAATTCGAATTTAGTTTCGATATTTTCTCCTTACACACACAACATATTGAATCTTTTCCATACATTTATACGTATGCATGATTTTATATAATTTAAATTCATATTTCTTGTAACGAAAGGTGGAGACATATCATCGAGATAGGAGTGATTTCCTTACCTTGACGATTAACTCCACTCCCCTTTTCCTTAAAACGACCTCACCAACAAGTTCGGGGTGATTCCCTTACCTAGGTGATCGTTACCAAAACGCCTCTTCAAAATATCCTATTATGCAAACTCGATCATGTTTTATACCTAAATTATTTATCATTATTCAAAATACATACGTATACGATTTCGAAATACATTGTTTTATCAAGCATACTTTCTATCCTACAACCTATTTTTTTTTCTACCTAACTCACATACACGGATTCTTAACTTATCTTAAACGTTTTACTACACAAATTTCCAAACCTTACGAAATGCTACCTATCACTTTAATCGGTCAAACAAATCTCTTGCCCACGAACTCTATATTCGACTTAATCACTAAAACGCACTCATGATATATATCACCAAACTAAAGGCTTTCATTCTCAATCGGAGGATCAAACCAACCTTCTTTTACGCCTTTAAGATCTTATGGATGTTATATGATCGTTTTACCAAAGATTCTTCTCACATCAACAAATCATTTGTGAGAACTTTTAACAATCACAAAGTCCTTTGCTAAAAAAAAAAAAAAAAAAAAAAAAATTCTTTTCTAAAGGATCCTCGTTTTCGCAAGAACCTCCTAAATGCATAACTTCTTGCCTAATGAAATGAAATTACTTTTGATTGAAAACCTTCTTACACCAATTTACAAAACATGTGAGCAAGAAGACTTCTTGGAGACCGACCATCTTCGGATTACGTAAACTCTTTTAAAACAAAAGTAGCACTTCCATTCTTTATAAAACGCATTATGGTTAACCAATGAGTACCTTATATCCTTTTACATATGCAATTATGTGCTATATTTCAAACCAAGATCAACCTAAATTTGAATACGATAAACTCAACGTTTTGTTTAAACAACTATACATGCATATTATCATACACGTTTTAGTCGTTGCATCGCGACAATTTCATTTATATCGTTCGTATTTACATGCTCAACCTCTTAAGCACTTTTACTTGCTTAACTTTGGTATGCTTCAATTAATACTATATACGCAACCATTAGTATTCGTACTCACACTCACACTCGTACTCATAACAATACATTTTATACTTATAATCGTATCCATACTCATACTCATACGTTTCATGTTTTTACTTATACTCATACGTTTCTTATTTTACTCATACTCATACGTTTCATGTTTTTACTTATACTCATACGTTTCTTATTTTACTTATACTCATACGTTTCATGTGTTACTTATACTCATACGTTTCATGTGTTACTTATACTCATACGTTTCATGATTTTACCTATACTCATATATTTCATGAGTTCACTTATATTCATACATTGCGTGCTTATACATATACACATACTACTCGTACGTGTTATGTCGATACACATACTTGCGTGCTTATTCATACCCAAACTTATACTCATGCTCACACTTTCATTCATACTCATGATCCATACATTCGTACCCATACGCGCACGTAATCCGAGTGATTCGCTTGCGTGGGTCCTATACATACTTAAGCATGGACTTGCTTACATACTACATTCTTACACGTGCACATTCTTAATTTTTAAATTATGGATACCCTAATTCATACACAACTAGTACAAGCTATGCGGATCAGGCGTCGATCAATATAATCACGGGTGCACACGGAATTATAGTGATAGGCGTATGAGAACCATAGAGTGTACTACTGTGAATGGTAAGACACGGAACGTAACATGACACCGGATACGGACAGATGTATTGTGGTCAAAACATGGTGGATACGCCGCTGGTACTTCCTATATATAAGTGTTTTCACCATGTTACCAAATTTCGTAAAACGTGCCATGAGAAATTCAGTGCTTTACAGACCTTTGGACCTTATACAAACTTCATACAACTCTCAAATGCATTATATCCGATTATCCAATGACGAGACTTCATTCTTAACACCCTACGTTCATCTATCCAACACTTATGCCATTCTCATACTTGTACTCTTTAAGAGTCATTCGTTCATTCTATACTAATATTATTCTCCTTATCCTTTTAATTCATACAAACCTCGTTCGCCATTAAGCTTGTTTAAACATTCCGGTCCTAACTTGGCACGTCACCTATAAAATAGTCTTCCTATTCTGGAAACTTGTGTAACTATACTTAGCATACCTTTAATGCTTTAACTAAAGTACCAAACCTTCTCGTTTCACTCAATAAACAACTTTTTACCAGTGTGATCTCGTTACCACATCCCATCAAAATACAAGCCGTGTGTGAACTTCTTCTTTTAAACACGTCACTTCCTATTATAACGTCCCCTTTTTAAATACGTCGCCAATTTAAGTTACTCAAACTTGCTTAGACTCACTACACCTATATACGCACCTACATGTTTTCAACTATGTTAGATACCTCAAATCTTTTTAAACAATGAACTCACTCACAAATTTACCTTGTCACTCTCCTAAGTTTTGTGCCTTTCAAAACGTTTCAAAATTTCAAGTCTCAAATTTTTACAAAAAAAAACTTTTCAAGTCTACCTTTTGAATAAATTTCGGGACGAAATTTCCTAAAGGAGGGGAGACTGTAACGCCCCGCGTTTTTCATACTTTCTATATTTAGTAACCACCGTTTGTAAAACTATTTTTGGAAACTTCGTAAGTCTTGTAATCGTCCTTTTATTTAAAAACGATGTAAAATCCGAGACTTGGATTATGATTTAAACTCGTATTTTGTTAATTACATAATACACATACTTTATATAGTCTCATACATTCAATTTCGTGGAACAATTGGTATTTAATCGTAATTTTTGGAAACAATGTGCTAAACTTGTAAATACATGAAACTTACGCCCTAAACATGTTTTGAACGTAAACGACACTTGATTATGATACTTATGCACTCAATTATACTTCGGTTTTGATCACCATGCTTGAACGTACCTTAAACTATGTTTATATGCCAAAACAAGTCCCTAAACTATCAAAAATGCATCAAAAGGGATCAAATAGGAAACTTCAGGGGCTAAATTTCACTTTTTGAAATTTATACACAAATCAGAAGTGGCGGGCGGCCCGCTTTGACTTACTTGATATATAATGCGGGCCGCATTAGCCTTGTATTCGTAGAAAACACAACCAGCTTCGATCAGACGCGATTTTTGCACGAAATCCAACTTCTAAACACTCCCCAATCACCATTTAGCCACCTCTAAACACCTCCAATCACCTCCAAACTCTTCCACTATAAATATAACCCTTCTCCAAGCCTTTCTACACTTTCAACACTCTCAAATCACTCCAAATACTCTCTCAAATCAGTAGCAAAGTTGCATTTTCGGGCAGATTCATAACCTTGCACAAAAGTGAGCATAACTTGCTCATTTCTTAACGAAATCACTTGATTCTTCTTCCTAATTGCTTGGATAATCATAGGGTATGATTCCTTGACTTCTCCTTGGAGAAATCAGACCTGGAAATCCCCTGAAATGATCCAAAACTTTCTGTTTTGATTTATGTTCTTACAAACTTGTTTAAACTTCATCCAACTTGTGTCTAACACATCTCACACCAATGTCCTAATGCTTACAACCTCTTTTATGGTTGGTTAAGCTTAAAAACATGGTTGAGACACTATAAATCAGAGGTTAAAACCTCAAATACTTTCTGTTTTGTTAGGGTGTTTTGACCCACAAGTCATGTTCGAGCTAGTTCTTGATGTAGAGTGATTATGGAACAACTTGGGTTGTTCCAAGCATACAATCCTCACATGATTTGATGATTTCTCTTAGTTAGATTGTTTATATTATTGTATTAATCCTAGTTCGTGACCCTCCTTGGTTGTTTTTACATCAAGAGAAGTGGTGAACATTCAAGGGGTCCCTAAACGGAAGCTAGTTCTTCCTACCCCATACTTGACATCCATGACTACTCGAGGTGCCTAAATGGAGATTTAATCTCCTACCTCCTACTTGAATTATTGGACTAAAGAATATGTAATACTTAACCTAAATATGTATATATACTCATTCGAACCTTTGATGTTGAACTTGTGTTTATATGTTAAAGTAGTAGAACACCATCCAAAACCAAAAACCTTGTTGTGATTCTTATGGGTGTTCAACTCATGAAAACATTATCATAACCCTTGTGGTTACCAAGTGTCATACAAGTGTTACGTGTTGAAGATAATTATTTTCACATGTTAGTCTCATATCTTGTTTTTATGATGTTTTAAATACCGAATCTCGACCCTAAACCTACTTGAACCTAAACCCTTATGCATTCAATCTTTTAACCTCATCAACTCGTCAATAATTGGATAATTGGAAAGCATATGCAAACCTTGTGAGTATACTCGTATTTTCCCCCTTTTACTTTTATCACTTTTGGGGTGTAACATGTTACCTTATTCAAACACACTTACACTTATACTTTTGCAATACACGAAACAATCCTTATACATGAATACAATGCTATGATACTTGATGCTTACATGGGTGATACTTATGTGATATGTTTTAGTCATTAGCTTCACAAGCCTCCATTTGACATGTATAGCGCTATAGGAGTAACGCACCGCCCCCTTTATACTCGGGTCATGTTGAATGTATTAAACTTCTTGCGTAAACATTGGTTTGGCTAGAAATATTGCATGCCATGTTAGATCTTGTATTAACAAAGTTGTCATGTGGATTCGTTTTAAACATTTATACTTATACATATGCTTAAACTTGTATACTTGCCATTGCTTTTGCATTGAATTGTATTTTAAACATGTTACAGGTTGATGATGATGATGATATGAAAAGAAGTAGCATTGATGCCTAGATACACATATAGACGTTTAGGTTTAATATGTTGTATCAATTTTGATTATGTTGTTCGTTTCTCTTTTGAACTTATTGTTATTTGAGATTATGTAATGTTGACAATTTGAAGTTATGAAATGAAATGGGAATTATTTAAATATTGTCACAAATAGCGTTATGATGTCTCTAGCAATCTTCACACTTCGTCTCATCCCGATGTTTCCGCCATTGGTTGGGGTGTGACATCGGATGACATGGGTCATCCGGACGGATGGCCATCCTAACGGATGACCCTCCGACCGGATGACACCACCTCTCCCAAGATTGCCTATAAATAGTAGTGTAGGGGTCATTGTTTAGAACCTTTTGTCAGATTCTCTAGCGAAGCTCTGTCCAGTTGTCATCAGGATCTTTGTACTTTCAGATTACTCAATGAAATTGGACATGTTTATCGTTGATATCGTTGTTGATGATTCTCTGACGATGCATAGGGATTCCGTACCTGTGTATTGATCGATTCAGACCACGTTCTTCATCTTAGAGAGAACCGACTCCCGCACGTGCGCGGTCACAGGTACGATACCAATAGATTTGGTACAATATTCGATACACACTTTTTCATAAATTCGGTATCAATATTGTTTTCTTGTTTATTGATTCTCACTACCGTGTCAACCAAATTCTTCTTTGTTTCCTCTCTGAATTGTGAAGAACTTCTCATAGGGCACTCATTTCCATCCCAATTCGCCTTCCACCTTAGCGCATCTCATATTTACCCTCATCATCTATTTAAAAATGTTGTTTAATCACTTGTTTAGTTGAGTAATTACTTACTAAAATGCAACAATACACTTATAGGAAATAACAACAAGATACGTATGTATTTAAAAAGTTTGGGGAAAGAATGACAAAGTTGATTTATAGAGGTTCGAGTAATGTTGACTAATCCTTCTACGTCCTCTCCTTGATCCCCCCTGAGAATTTCTCCACTGGTCGTCTCCTAAAAGCGATAAGGATCACTGTTACACCAACGTCTTACTAAGCAAAGGTATTGATCACCTTGTCAAACGTCTCATTTTCAAAAAAATAACACCTTGTACAAACGTAGTGGTCACCTTGTATAAATGTCTCACTTTTTCAAAGGAAGTGATCACCATCTACGTGTAACGCCCTGCGTTTTGATACTATTTTATTTATAGCAAGTCTTCCCGTACTTCATATCCGTTGATGCTTTTACACTCGAGATGACCGATCATAATGGAAATGAAACTATTTTAATCATAACTATGTTAAACTATGTGCGAACTATTACTCTATGTGATGCTTCTTATATGTGAACAATATGTTTAATCAGATTCTTGACTCTTGTGATGCTTTTTATGTATGTGAATGACGTATTTATCCTAGATTCTTGACACTTGTTATGCTTTGATACTTGATGAACGAGAAACTAATTGAGACACGAATCCGAAACACAAAGTTACTCTTGTTATTTATGCTATTTGAACGCCAAAATGTAATGATACTATATGTAGTGGCTACTCACAATAATACGCAATGAAACACTTAACCTCGCTCGCAAAATGAACCAAAGTTGGAAAATTTATAAACGCGTATTGGCCGTCCGAATGGAGATCCTCCCGGATGGCCATTCGACCCGACGCCATCCGATACCGTCACTTGCACCACTGACTTAACTCATCACCATCCGATCGCAACCATTCGAATGAGCCTGTCATTATCACCTATAAATTGTAGCCTTGAACTTTCATTTGCACCTTTCACTCTGCCCATTCGCTCTCAAGCTTCCAGACGCAATCCAAGGCTATTTTGTAAGCTTTTTCACTCAAATCTTGTTCCATCTTCATCTCTAATCACTTCTACTCCATCTTCTTCATCAAAATCACACACACACTTTAACTTTTTCTCAAAAACACCGATTTTAGACCTTCCGAAGGTGGATTTCATTCGTTTTGCTTAGGCAAACTGTTGTGAAGCACCAATAAGTTGGAGTTGGTCTAAGATCTAGAGGATTTTCACATTTTTATACCAGAGCTAGAGGATTTTCTCATGTTTTCGGCTCAGATCTGATAAACTTTCACGTTTTACAACTTATTTCTAAACTTATCTTCTGTTTTACGCAAATATGGATGGAATCGGGACTCAATCAGGCTCTCGACTCGTTCCTTAGACAAGAGTCAGCTTGAAAACTGATTTCCACCAGAGAAATGGACCGATTAACGGGTCAAACATGAAATTTCACCAAGAACAGCTCGTCTGTCCGAAGGGTGGTACCCATCCGACCTAATGAACTGGGTTTGGCATGTTTCCGTTGTTTGACACGTCGTCACATCGTCTCCGTTAACTCAAAACTTTTACTTAGAAAATTTTACGAAACTTCAAAACCGACCATCTGTTCGAATGGCCATCCATTCGGATGACCATCCGTCCAGATGATCTGCCCATGATAACAATTGTTGTTTACTTTTGTAGGACACTTTGATCAAAACATCGAAAACTTTAACAGTTCACAAACGACCACGGACTACCGAATGACCATCCGTTCGAATGGTCATTCGACCGAATGGCCATCCTTCCGAATAGCCATCCTTCCAAATGACCATCCTTCCGAATGGTCATCCGTCCGAATGACCATCCGTCCGGATGGAACTTATCCGCCCTGATAGTCTATCGAACTGATGTGTGCAAAATGCAACATATAAATTACATCAATTGTGGCATAAAACTAACCTTTTTTTAGTACTAATGTTGGAAAAAGTGTGCTTTTGTCTTCCTTTTGTATTTTCAGGATTAAATGAGCTCAAATTAACAAAAGAAGCAAAAAGACAGCAAAATCTAACATAAATACAAGAAAAGGGACAAACGTGACATGCCCGACCCCACGACAGCATCTTCCCAAGCAAAACAAGAAGACAGAAGACTGAACACGCCCCGTGCTCAGCCAGCACGGGGGCGTGCCCAAGTGTCAGTAGAAAAGACAAAGTGGTAGAAGCTTCTATTGCCCACCACGGGGCCGTGGTCAATGATGCGTGTGAAGTGTTACTTATTTTAGGTGTATATTTTAAGCCCTTTTAAACACTTATTTTAGCCAAGTTTTAAATTTATAAAACACGATATTTTACTAACACTAAACACACATATGGGCAAGTGCACCCATCGTGAGCGTAGTATAGCGTTGGTAAGATACCGAGGTCGTCCAAGGACACAAGAGCTTTTAATACCGGTTTATCCTCAACGTCTAATCAAAATAAAAGTTTAGAAAAATGTTTTAAACTAAGAAAAATAAAAGCTAACTAAAATGCTGAAAATAAAAATAAAAACAGATAGACAAGATGAATCACTTGGTTCCGACTCGTATCTAGTATAACCTTTGATTAATTCCGCACTTTTGCACATAATTAAGAGATTATCTTAGTTATTGTAGTAGGCCCCTCTTTTGAAGGTGACGTTACCCTCACCCCAGTAGTTTGAGTCAGCAAGGATACAATCCTAAAAGGGTGGATTATTGGAAGATAATGAATTAAGTTATTAATGCAGTATTGTGGTAGGCCCCGCTTTTGGCGGTGACGTTACCCTCGGCTAAGTAGTCTGAGTCAGCAGGGATACAGTCCTAAATAGCCGGGTTATAGTATTAATAGTAGTTAACTTATGAGGGGGTCAAAGAGTTTGGACCCCCGCCATCCAATACCGTGAAGTATTGAAGGAGGTCCTACTAAATTTGACCCAGGTCCATTGCAGGACCTCTAAACGCTGAACAATGGCAAGACCTTTACCAAACCGTTCCCTTAACCCCCGACCAGGTAGCCAACATACCTCCATATAGACCGTGGAGATATGAATGGTGAAAATCCTTTATTTTATATAGACAGTAAAATAATGCCAAGACACCACGGACAAACGATAAGGAAAGATCACCTTCAACATAAGTAACTAGTTATTAAAGTCATTAATACAAAACCAAATAAAAAGTGCAAAAGATTAGAAATAAAAAGTATTATACTAGACACTTTGTCTTCACCAAGTGATGTAAGAGACTTAGGCAAACATGGCCTTGATTGTCAAGAACTCTTACGATCAATCTTGGATCCCGAGACGACTCACACACTCTACGATGGACAATGGATGATGGTGGTGGATGATGGTGTTGTGATGGTGGTGGGTGGTGGATGAGGTGTGAGAGAGGTGGTGTGCCAAGGGATGAGATGAAATGAATCCAAGCACTCCTATTTATAGGCTGAACAGAGAGCTGGGCACGGCCCCGTGTCTGCTGGGCACGGCCCCGTGCCTGTCTGACACTATCTCTCCTCATTAATTGTAATTCGCAATTACAATAAATGCGCCTGCTGTACTTTCGACACGCCCCCGTGTCCGCTGAGCACGGCCCGTGGTGGGCAATAGAAGCTTCTATGGATTTGTCTTTTCTGCTGCTTCTTGGGCACGGCCCCGTGCTGGCTGAGCACGGGGCGTGTTCAGACTTCTGCCTTCTCCATTTTGCTTTGGAAGGTGCCATTGAGGGGTCGGGCAGTCCACTAATGTTCCTTTCCTTGTATTTATGTTGGATTTAGCTGTCTTTTTGCTTCTTTTGCGTTTTTGAGCTCATTTAATCCTGAAAATACAAAAGGAAGACAAAAACACTCTTTTTTCCAATATTAGTACTTAAAAAGGGTTAGTTTTATGCCTCATTTGATGTAATTTATATGTTGCATTTTACACACATCAGTCAATTATAAGATTCGCAGAATCCAGGCAAATCTTCATAGTACAGATATGCTTCTGCACACGGGGTCCTGCTCAGCGGACACGGGGGCGTGGTCACCTAATACAGACAAGCTGCAATAAATGAAGAAAGAGAAGGATGTGGACACGGGGCCGTGCCCGAGCTTCTGTTCAGCCTATAAATAGGAGTGTTTTGCTCAAGCTCAAACCATCCCTTGGCACACCACCTCTCTCACACTTCACCCACCACCCACCACCACCATAACACCATCATCCACCACCATCATCCATTGTCCATCGTAGAGTGTGTGAGTCGTCTCGGGATCCAAGATTGATCGTAAGAGTTCTTGACAATCAAGGCCATGTTTGCCTAAGTCTCTTACATCACTTGGTGAAGACAAAGTGTCTAGTGTAATACTTTTTATTTTTAATCTTTTCGCACTTTTTACTTGGTTTTGTATTAATGACTTTAATAACTAGTTTCTTATGTTGAAGGTGATTTTTCCTTATCGTTTGTCCGTGGTGTCTTGGCATTATTTTACTGTCTATTTAAAATAAAAGATTTTCACCATTCATATCTCCACGGTCTATATGGAGGATGTTGGCTACCTGGTCGGGGGTTAAGGGAACGGTTTGGTAAAAGTCTTGCCTTATTCAGTGTATAGATCCTGCAAGGACCTGGGTCAAATTTAGTAGGACCTCCTTCAATACGTAACGGTATTGGATGGCGGGGGTCCAAACTCTTTGATCCCATCATATGTAAGCTACTATTAATACTATAACTCGGCTATTTAGGACTGTATCCCTGCTGACTCAGACTACTTAGCCGAGGGTAACGTCACCTTCAAAAGAGGGGCCTACCATAATTTGCATTAATAACTTAATTAATTATCTTTCAATAATCCGACCCTTTAGGATTGTATCCTTGCTGACTCAAACTACTGGGTTGAGGGTAACGTCACCTTCAAAAGAGGGGCCTACTACAATAATTAAGATAATCTCTTAAAAAGTGCAAAAGTGCGGAAATAATCAAAGGTTACACTATACACGAGTCGGAACCAAGTGATTCATCTTGTCTATCTGTTTTACTTTTATTTTTATTTTCAGCATTTTAGTTAGTTTTTATTTTTCTAGTTTAAAACATTTTTCTAACTTTTTGATTTGATTAGACGTTGATGATAAACCGGAACTAAAAGCTCTTGTGTCCTTGGACGACCTCGGTATCTTACCAACACTATACTACGCTCACGATGGGTGCACTTGCCCATATGTGTGTTTAGTGTTAGTAAATATCGTGTCTTATAAATTTAAAACTTGGCTAAAAAAAGTGTAAAAGGGCTTAAAATATACTTAAACTTATATATACACTTCACACGCATCAAGTTTTTGGCGCCGTTGCCGGGGACACAAGGATTTTAAGAAAGTTAGGAATCAGCGGCCTAATCGTTTTTTTTTTCATTTTTTTAGGTTTTTTCTTAGTTTTTCAGTTTCTGCAGAGCTTAGCACGGGCCGTGCCTGGTCGGACACGGGCCGTGCCCAGCGTTATCGCTGGCAATTTTTATTTTCCGAGTTACAGAGAGCTGAGCACGGGGCCGTGTCGGTGCAACACGGGGCCGTGTCCAACTCCCAGTAACAGGGATCCGGAGAACAATCACTGGAACTCCAACCACGGGCCGTGTTCACTGAGCACGGGGCCGTGGTGAACCTTCTGACCAACATTCTTTTCTGTTTTTATTGCCGGACTTGGAACCTCGGCGCCACATTTGAACTTTCTACGTAGTGCATGAGCTCCAGTTCTAGTAGAGACATAAAAGAACCTCTAGAAGAACCCGAACGCTTTCTCAGAAAAAGACTTAAAGCTAAAAATCAAGAGAAAGTTTCGGGGGACCCACTTCCAATGGCGGACCAACGTACCCTCATGGATTACCTACGGCCCACCATAGGTAATCTCGGCGCCGCTATCAATGCACCGAATGTCGAAGCCAATAACTTCGAACTTCGACCACATTTGATGCAGATGCTTCAAAACTCCGCAACCTTCCATGGGCTTGCGGACGAGGATCCCCATCATATTACTAATTTCTTAGAAATATGTGATACCTTTCGGATCAATGGAGCATCAAATGACGCCATCCGCCTTCGAATGTTTCCATTTTCGCTAAAAGACCGAACTAAGGCTTGTCTTAACACCCTCCCAGTTGGCTCGGTAAACACCTGGGATGAACTAGCCCAAAAGTTTCTATATAAGTATTTCCCTCCTGCTAAAACGGCTAAATTAATGACTGAAATTAATACATACTCACAAGAGGATGGGGAATCCTTATATGAAACTTGGGAAAGGTTCAAGGAGCTACTAAGAAAGTGTCCTCATCACGGTCTAGCAGTGTGGCAACAAGTACCCACTTTCTATAATGGGTTGTTGCCATACACAAGACAAACACTTGATTCTAGCTCCGGGGGACTTCTAGATAATCGTCGCCGAAATGAAATATACAATCAAATTAAGGAAATTGCTCAAACCAATTTTCAGTGGCACACTCCCCGAGGTAATAAATCTATTGCCCCGGACGCCCATAAGGTTGATGGAAGCACTTCTTTACAAGCCCAAATCGAGGCCCTTTCTTCAAAAATCAAAAAGTTAGAAATGACAAAAACAGCCTCGGTTATGGCTTGTGAGGGGTGTGGTGGACCACATGAAAATTGGAGTTGTATGAAAGAAGTAGATGATCAAACAGAAACGGTAAACTACATTGATAATAGACCTAGGCCGTCGGGTCCACCAACGGGTACCTACAACCAAGGATGGCGTAACCACCCCAACCTTGGTTGGAGAGATCCCGGCAATAGTAGTAACCAACAAAACCAACGAACTAACTTTCAACAACCACAAAATTTTTCTCAACAACAAGGTGGAAGAGAAAGGCTTGAAGATACTGTATCTCGCCTCATCTCCGAAACCGAAAAGAAAAACTCGGATCGGTTTCAGCAATTGGAATCGAATTTTAGAAATCAACAAGCTAGCATTCAAAACATTGAAAAACAATTAAATCAAATAGCTCAAAATTTCTCTGAGAGACCACAAGGCGCGTTACCAAGCAATACCGAAACCAACCCAAAGGTGCAAGTACATCTCATCACATTGAGAAACCGAACCGTGGGTCCCGAGGAGGCCCCATTACCACCGGTTGAAAGAAGTCAGCTCAGCCAAAGCACGACTTCACCCGCGCCCCAACCAGAAAAGGCTTCTCCACCAAATCAAGAGCCCACCAAGACTCCTCCGGTTCCATACCCCGGTCGGTTAAATCGTCAAAAGACCGATGAGTAATTCGCAAAGTTCGAAAATTTACTAAAACAATTGCATGTTAATATCCCTTTTATTGAGGTCCTAACCCAAATGCCTAAATATGCAAAATTTATGAGGGACTTCCTCACTCACAAAAGGAAAATTGAATCATTGCAATTAGTTAACTTAGGCGAAGAATGATCCGCCTTAGTACTCAACAAACTCCCACAAAAGAAAATTGATCCCGGAAGCTTCACGATTCCTTGCTCGATCGGGGAATCCCCCATTCGTAATGCATTAGCCGATCTTGGGGCTAGCATTAACCTCATGCCCACATCGATGTTCAAACGACTCGGCCTAGGAACAACGAGCCCTACAAAGATGAGCATACAACTCGCCGACAGATCCGTCAAATTTCCACAAGGTGTCGCTGATTGGTCAAAGTTGACAATTTCGTTTTCCCGGCCGATTTTGTCATCCTAGACATGGAGGAAGACACCGATGTCCCTCTCATCCTCGGGAGGCCATTTCTAGCCACCGCCCAAGCAGTGGTGGATATGAATGACGGAACACTAACATTGAAGTTTGGGGACAAGGAAGTGAAGTTTGAATGTGGAAAGAGAGTAGAGGACGAAGACCCGGTCAACTACATGAAGGTCATAGACTCAAGCTTGGATGACGCTCTCCGACGGTGTAGCATGGGATGCAAAACATCCCACTTGGGTAGCATATGACCAGGCTTTGGGTCTAGCCAAGGACCCTTATAAACGTGGTGTACCACGGAGGCATTCCGCGAAACTATCCTTAGTTTAGTTTAGATTAATCTTTATGTTTTCTAGTTAGTTTTAATTTTCAGGAATAAAACACACTTGAGATGGCAAAGGAAACAAGGGAAGCTTGAACCAGCACCCCATGCAGGAAAACAGAGCCATCTGACGATTTTCTTCGTTAACAGTAAGTTCGGCACGGGCCGTGTCCGCCCAACCGGCCCCGTGCTGCACAGTCTGCAGAAATACCCAGTTCAGGTAAACTGGACACGGGTCGTGCTCACCCAACACGCCCCCGTGTCCAGGCTTCTGTTCCTCTTGATTTAGTTTTGTTACTGGCACTTGAACACGGGGTCGTGCCCGGATACCACGGGGCCGTGTTCAGCGCCCAGTAACACAAAATTTTTGCTTTTTCACCCTTTTTACACATTCAATCAACCTAATAACTTATTTTTGGGACACATTGAGGACAATGTGTAATTTAAGTGTGGGGGGGGGGGGTGCTAAAACCTTGAATCTTGCAAGTCCTAAATACAAGCCTTACACAAAACTCTATTGGAACCGCTAATCACCCCAATTTTTTTCAAATTTTTTCAAAAATTTTCATTTTTTTACTTATCTAGGTTTAACTTGAGAATTTCAAAATTCTAAAAAGGTCATATTTTTACAAATTTACAACCAATAGCGTCGTGATAAAAAGAACCAACATAAGAAAATTATGAAAAGGCATGGCAAACTTAGTTAAAATTTGATTATATATACTTGATCACATAAAAACCCATTCTCACAAAAGTGAGTTTTTGAGCCTTTATTGAGCATACAAATATATATCTTTAAATTAAATGCTCATTTTTCGTTTCTTGTGTGAATAGCCGCTTGGTTCTTACGACTCTAGAACTTGCCATGACGATACATTCCCGGTCCTTACCAACTTAAACACGAGTAAGTAAATGATGGATGCATTAGGACTAACCCTTTTTATTTCTACACCATTATTTTTCTTTTTTTTTTACCACCTACCCAAAATCCCCCTAGTTAGCCCCTTTGAGCCTAAACCTTTTCATTTCATAACCCAAACCAAACACCCTTTCACCCACCAAAACCTTTTTTTCATTTTTAACCCCTTGTTTTAGTAACTACCTCGGTTTTTCGTATGACTTTTCAAAAAAAAAATTTAGTGTTGTTGATGAAGCAAAAGAAAAAAAATAAACAAACAAGTTCATCAAAAATAACTTTGTTTGAATAATAGCTTCATCAAAATAAAAGTTACAAAAATAAAAAGTCTTACGAAAACCGACGCTTGTTACGCTTTTCGCCCTTTCACTAACCACTAACCCAACCACCTACCTTTAACCCAAGCCTAACCCTTCACCCAAAAAGTCCTCTTGATATTTACAAAGGTATATGGTTAAAAAGGAGGAGGATTGATTGCTTGGCAAGCTTATGGTAGGAGTAAGTTCCATGCCGCTCTCGAGTGATCCACTAAAATACATTTTCGACCGAGTGTTGAGTGATCCCTCGTGAGGTATGTGATCCCTCGTGATTGATTGCTTGCTTTTTCACCCTTTTTACACATTCAATCAACCTAATAACTTATTTTTGGGACACATTGAGGACAATGTGTAATTTAAGTGTGGGGGGGGGGGGTGCTAAAACCTTGAATCTTGCAAGTCCTAAATACAAGCCTTACACAAAACTCTATTGGAACCGCTAATCACCCCAAATTTTTTCAAATTTTTTCAAAAATTTTCATTTTTTTACTTATCTAGGTTTAACTTGGGAATTTCAAAATTCTAAAAAGGTCATATTTTTACAAATTTACAACCAATAGCGTCGTGATAAAAAGAACCAACATAAGAAAATTATGAAAAGGCATGGCAAACTTAGTTAAAATTTGATTATATATACTTGATCACATAAAAACCCATTCCCACAAAAGTGAATTTTTGAGCCTTTATTGAGCATAGAAATATATATCTTTAAATTAAATGCTCATTTTTCGTTTCTTGTGTGAATAGCCGCTTGGTTCTTACGACTCTAGAACTTGCCATGACGATACATTCCCGGTCCTTACCAACTTAAACACGAGTAAGTAAATGATGGATGCATTAGGACTAACCCTTTTTATTTCTACACCATTATTTTTCTTTTTTTTACCACCTACCCAAAATCCCCCTAGTTAGCCCCTTTGAGCCTAAACCTTTTCATTTCATAACCCAAACCAAACACCCTTTCACCCACCAAAACCTTTTTTTCATTTTTAACCCCTTGTTTTAGTAACTACCTCGGTTTTTCGTATGACTTTTCAAAAAAAAAAATTAGTGTTGTTGATGAAGCAAAAGAAAAAAAATAAACAAACAAGTTCATCAAAAATAACTTTGTTTGAATAATAGCTTCATCAAAATAAAAGTTACAAAAATAAAAAGTCTTACGAAAACCGACGCTTGTTACGCTTTTCGCCCTTTCACTAACCACTAACCCAACCACCTACCTTTAACCCAAGCCTAACCCTTCACCCAAAAAGTCCTCTTGATATTTACAAAGGTATATGGTTAAAAAGGAGGAGGATTGATTGCTTGGCAAGCTTATGGTAGGAGTAAGTTCCATGCCGCTCTCGAGTGATCCACTAAAATCCATTTTCGACCGAGTGTTGAGTGATCCCTCGTGAGGTATGTGAACTTGTATATAAATAGAATTTTAAAGAGGCATGTTATGCCCTAATAAGTAATTTATCTTATGAAAAGTTTTAAATAAATCACGACGAATAGGATTGTAAATAAATAAAAATAAAACTTAATAAAGAATCTTGGAAATCCCGACACTCTATGACAAGCCCAAAAAAACTTTCTCTTCTACCCATTCCATTTGGGAGTGTAAAGCCACATTATAAAGAGTTTTGCTTGAGGACAAGCAAAGATTCAAGTGTGGGGGTATTTGATGTGTGCAAAATGCAACATATAAATTACGTCAATTGTGGCATAAAACTAACCCTTTTTTAGTACTAATGTTGGAAAAAGTGTGCTTTTGTCTTCCTTTTATATTTTCAGGATTAAATGAGCTCAAATTAACAAAAGAAGCAAAAAGACAGCACAATCTAACATAAATACAAGAAAAGGGACAAACGTGACATGCCCGACCCCACGACAGCATCTTCCCAAGCAAAACAAGAAGACAGAAGACTGAACACGCCCCGTGCTCAGCCAGCACGGGGGCGTGTCCAAGTGTCAACAGAAAAGACAAAGTGGTAGAAGCTTCTATTGCCCACCACGGGGCCGTGCTCAGCGGGCACGGGGCCGTGGTCAACTATAAGATTCCCAGAATCCAGGCAAATCTTCATAGTACAGATATGCTTCTGCACACGGGGTCGTGCTCAGCGGACACGGGGGCGTGGTCAACTAATACAAACAAGCTGCAATAAATGAAGAAAGAGAAGGATGTGGACACGGGGCCGTGCCCGAGCTTCTGTTCAGCCTATAAATAGGAGTGCTTGGCTCAAGCTCAAACCATCCCTTGGCACACCACCTCTCTCACACTTCACCCACCACCCACCACCACCATAACACCATCATCCACCACCATCATCCATTGTCCATCGTAGAGTGTGTGAGTCGTCTCGGGATCCAAGATTGATCGTAAGAGTTCTTGACAATCAAGGCCATGTTTGCCTAAGTCTCTTACATCACTTGGTGAAGACAAAGTGTATAGTGTAATACTTTTTATTTTTAATATTTTCGCACTTTTTACTTGGTTTTGTATTAATGACTTTAATAACTAGTTTCTTATGTTGAAGGTGATTTTTCCTTATCGTTTGTCCGTGGTGTCTTGGCATTATTTTACTGTCTATATAAAATAAAAGATTTTCACCATTCATATCTCCACGGTCTATATGGAGGTATGTTGGCTACCTGGTCGGGGGTTAAGGGAACGGTTTGGTAAAAGTCTTGCCTTGTTCAGTGTATAGATCCTGCAAGGACCTGGGTCAAATTTAGTAGGACCTCCTTCAATACTTAACGGTATTGGATGGCGGGGGTCCAAACTCTTTGATCCCCTCATATGTAAGCTACTATTAATACTATAACCCAGCTATTTAGGACTGTATCTCTGCTTGTCACTCCCCCAAAATCCACCCTGCGGAGTATCACCGCTTGGAGGCGTGACGTGACCAGGATCGAGCCACCAATCATATTGAACATCGTAATTAAGTAAATAAGACCAACCACAATACGATTGGTGACCAAAGCTAGTTAACCATGTTTAGTTTAAACAGCGGAAGCATAAAAGTAAATCCAAAAGCATGAGTCCATAGTTTATAAGTTAATGTTCAAAACGCAAGTTTAATAAGTTCATAAGGATTTAAATAATAAGCACGGAACATAACAGTTTGTACACCACAACGCCTCCTTCCTCGTGCAAGCTCCAAGCGTTTAGCAACCTGTAAGGCATGTAACAACGAGTCAACAACAAATTTGAGTGAGTTCACGTTTGGTTGTTTAGTTTTAAGTTGTTTCTGAAAAACGTGGTTTGACTTTCGTTGGCTTAATTGCCGTGGGGGTTACCCCGTAGTTGAAAGTATGTTTAACCAGTTCCTTTTTCATTACCCAAACCATAACCATAATCAGTGGGGGCTTTCCCCGTGTGAACTACTAGACGGTATGATATCGACTACTACGCAAATAAGTTGTGCCCTATATCAGCGTCTATCATCACTGATAATCTGCCATAGTCCATTAGTACACGCCCGTCTGACCGGCACGGTGTGAGGTTTGTTAAACCTAATAGCGCTATTAACTAATGACCCGCTCGCCATTGGCCTCGGCGATTAAGTCGATATAATGAAGAGGGACTTATTGATAGAGTTTTGTCTAGCTAGTTTTTAAGGTTGTTGTCCTACACCAGGAGGACGAACGTACGTATTCTGCACCAGGAGAATTCGTGGGATTAATAATGGCATCCTACCTATGGAGGATGGCCGTACATATCTTCCCAAGGGGATATGTAGATTTAGTTTTAAATTCTTTAACCCATTCCCAAACCACCGAGAATCCCATGCCTTGTAGAAAGTGTGAACTCACCTCGGTTTG
Source organism: Helianthus tuberosus (assembly GCA_030545235.1). NCBI lineage: Eukaryota > Viridiplantae > Streptophyta > Magnoliopsida > Asterales > Asteraceae > Helianthus > Helianthus tuberosus. The sequence goes on from CM060449.1 coordinate 147,048,148, forward strand.
CTCGGTTAGATTCTCAAATATAGCTAACAGTCAAGGTCGGTCAATCACGTCCTAATATGATTACCAGTTAGCCATTTAGTGATTTTTAAATAGAGCACAAAGTTCCTACACGTATCTATCACGTAACATGCATCACTTTAACGGTTTATGTCCATATAAGTTTCCCATCCATTCCCCACTCATAAACAAACATACGATGATGCACATAAAACATATAACATGTTATATCATTCACAGATAACCTACCCGACATTTAGACATGCAAATTACAACTTATGTCATTTCAGCATTAATATTCAAAACCGGCTGTTTTCGGACATTTTAATAAAATAGTTAACTTATTCCAAAAATTCCCAAATTTTTACAGAATGTCTTAAACATTCCAAATTTTATTATGTAAAAATATCGGGGTCCATTTCATTACTAATATTTTATAAAAATTCATTTTCCGGACCGAACTCAGATTTATCTTTTTCTGACCACAGCCCACGGAATAATTTATTTAAAATTCATCGAGAGTCCAATTTACGAAATTCCAGTGAGAGAATTACAAATACATCGGTGGTCATCTACAGTATAAGTTTCATGATCTAACTCTACACAGAGCTCAAGTTATGACAGAAAACAAAATGCATATTTTCAGCAGAAAAATGCAGCTCTAGCTGCTGTTACGAAATGACGCTTTAAAAATAGTAAACGGAGTCCAAAAATTATGATTCCGGTGCCATTAGAACCGTATTTCATAATACATAAATCTAGGCTTCAGAAAGTACATTTTTCCTTAAGTTATGGCCTGTTTACAGCCAACTGAAGTTGGCTGTAAAGCTTGGACAGATTCTGTTTTTAGTCTTTAGCTTTCTAGTTTGTGTTCGATTGATTCCGTTAATCATGTTTAGTGATCACAACAACATAAAACATCAATATTAACCAACAAATCATCAGATAATCAACAAGAATCATAACAACACAAGATCTACATGATTTACACAGATAACTTCTCTTTATCCACACTTTAACACATTATGTTCAAGACTTGTTCATGAGCTTTAAAGTTTCTTAACTTTTTATCATTCTAACATCTATTAACCACTAAGATCAAGAACAAGATGGTGATTGGAAGCACTTACTACTAGCACAAGGCTAGGGAAGAAACAAGACGTAAAAGTGGTGGATAAAAGGAAATGAGAGTGGTTCTTGAACTTCCGAAAGCACCGGGCTTGTTTGTAGGACTCCTTGCTCCTTTGGATGTATGAAAAATGGTTGAACAATGGTGGATGATGGTGGTAGTATGGTGAGGGGGTGGCGGCCGTAGGTAGTGAGGAGGGGAGAGGAGAGCTTTGTTGATGTTGGGTTTGGAAGTAAGAGAGTGGTTGTCTAATGTGCTTATTTATAACCCAAAACCTTCATTAACCAACATGTAACTTGTTCCTCATTGTCCAACATTAACAATAAAATAATCAAAAGGATGGTGGGTGTGTCCCCCACACCATGACCGTTTAGTGGGGGGGGGGGGGTAGGGTTGGGGTGTAATGTTATGGTTACTTATCTAGTTGGTTTTCAAAGTGTTTAGTTAGGACATTATTATGGGTTATCTAAAATAAAGGGTGTTATGTAACACCTCGAAAATTCGTGTTCAATGAAATAACGACACGTGTCATGAAAGACAAAACGCGTTGTAAACCCGGATGTAATAAAGATGTTTTGGCAGGATTTAAAAGTGGCGTCATGTTAATTTTTACCTCTGAACGACCTCAATTATAAATCCCAAGACCCAAGTATATATATATTAAACATCTAAATCCAGAAATTCTTGACAATATATGAAATGGTGGACTCCTACGAAGAAAATGCATGGTAAACCATCTTGTTCGGCACTTTCAAAATGAATTCATTGAAACATACCAAATGGTAGGGTATGTAATAGTACAAGGCACATTTTAAGGGCCCCTAACTGATAAAATAAGTCCCAAATTCGAAACCCACAAGTTGCCCCTTCAAAACACCAAAGAACAACAACTTTTCACTTCTGATCAACGGCTTACGGACCGTAAGCCTTACCTTACGGTCCGTAAGGTAGTGCCCAGCGACCAGAAACTTGCTGTTTGCTGTTTAAACGCAAAAACTCACCTTTAAACGAGTTTCCTCATATCCCTTGGCCCCTAAACAACCCCTAAACATGTAGGACACATGTAGGACACCTGTAGGAATGTTGTGGTAAGTGCTAGACTTTGTTGTCAACACTTTGTGGTGATTGAATTCACTATAAAAGGGTCTTGAGTTGCAAACAATTCATCACACCATTTCCTTCAGCTTTCTGATCATTCCTGGAGCTCAAACCTTCTCTCAAGTGATCACTAATCAAGCTTAGGACTTCAGTAAGTTTACTAACCTTTCTTAATTAAGTTTTAGCTTAGTTTTAGCTTAAAAGTCAAACCGTCGTAATTAACGGTTGACTTTAAAATTAATCACTAATGGTCCAGTGATTAGTCGAATCAAAAGTAGTTATAAGTTGGTAATTATGTGGGTAATAAAACCTCAAAAGGGTTTCCCCTGATTCCCAATCTAACTAGGTCTAATGTCGGGTCAAACGTGTAATTAAAAAGTCAACAGAGTGTGTAAATTACAATTTATGCATAATTAGCAATGTAGAACACATACAACCCGTTTGGTCATTAATATAACTTGGTAATTAGTGTAAGAACATGTCTAAACATGTTCGACCCGACAGTTTCCTGTTTAGACCCGGTTCGGAACCGAAAGTCGCATAGTTTGACTTATACTTTGACTTTCAGTTCTGACCCGTTGTGGCATGTTTTAGAAATGCCTTAGAGCTTTATTTGGACCAGGTTACATGCTAGTATAACCCTCTGTGATTATACACCTCGGATCATTAGTTATCCAATTAATATGCATGATTCCGTTAATTGCTCATATGTTGACCATTATGCCATTTTCACCTTAAAATGTGATTTTTGGAAATGTAATAGAGTAGAAACCTTAATTACTGATATATAAACTTGTATGCAAAATTTGACATCAGTTTGAGGTGTAGGTTAAGAGTTATGCTCGTTAGCGTAAAATTCAAGCTTTATGTTAATTAAACGGCGTATTTAGCGTATAGCCTACTTAAACATACTTTTTGATATCAAACTCTTTACCCACTGATGTAATATATTATTTTGGGATTTTTAAAGATTTTTAATTAATTTTAGGCTGAGCATAACTTATAGTCGTAGGCTTAATCCGGTAATTGTCGGTTTTGCCCTTACGGGCTATAAAATGAGTTTTACATATCTAAACGACTCCAAACCTTTTGCTACTGATCACATATGATAAATAAATTATTTTAAGCCTTCTGGAAATATAAAAATATCAGATTTATGTATCAAACCCAAAAATGGCTTTTAATCGCCTTATTAAGCGTTTTAGCGCATAGTATGTACTAAGAGTATTTTTAAACATACAAGGGTGATACCTACTGATATTTGAGGCAAATTATAATATTTTAACAGTAAGCAAAAGTGGTTAAACTCAGACTTCAGTTTTGAGCTTTTCGGCTTATGTGAAATTACCAAAATACCCCTACGAGGCATAGTTTGGTTATAATTGATAAATTTCACATATATACCTTACCCTACTGTTATAACTCATTAATTTGAGTATGTTTGCTGATTACATCAGACCTGTAACTCAGTTAAACACTTAGACTCTTTTATAACCTTGTAAATGACCAAACTACCCCTACGGGGCATAGTTTGTGTTTAAACTCGTTTCGGGCATAATAAATGATATATTACTGATGTCACAACATATATGAAGCATATTAACTTAGGAAACCTGTAAATAGCTCCCATGGATACCCGTTACGCTTATTACGCGTTCGGTTCGGTTTATATAACTAGTTTACATAAACTAGCCTAAACGGGTCAAACCTTATCGGTTTTATCTCAAAATCCAGAATGTGTATGAAATTCCTATATTAAACAAGTCTCTGAACTTGTCGGGTCTAATTCACAATCTATCCGGTCTTCGCTTAATCGTGCGTATGAACCGTATCTTTGAAACTAGCCGGTCTAAGTTTAAGCTTAATTAAAGACCCGTTAGGATTCTAATAGGTTATTATAAACCTTCGTTCCAGATTAGGAGGACCAGTAAAAGCTACTTGCAATTTGCTTATTGTGATATATACTTTGCTCAGGTAAATACTTTTAACTTATTTTCCCTATACGGGCTTGGGTTACGGTATATAGCATACCGCTTGATCGGGCATCAAATTCTCCACCATTGAGTGGGTAATTGAATAATTTGATCGGCTCGTTTAAACAGTCTTGTTACTTAAAGCCTTTGGGGGGTTAATGACCGTGTCCCGGATATCCTTGGCATCATTTTACGAAATGGCCACGACTTAAGCGCGGGGTGTAGGCGTACACCCGTCAGTGCACAAAAGAATATTGTGGTGTGTCTATTGATCTTTAACCCGGACAAGATCTAGGCTACTGAATGCACAAGAAACATGTAATTCGTTCACAAGATTATATATTTAAATAATTCTCCCAAGTTAAAATAAAATGTTTATGCCACGTGCATCCAAACCAATTTTCAATCATTTTCCAAAATGAGTCAGTTGAATGTATTTACCAGTGTAAACTGACGTATTTTCCCAAAAAGATTAAATGCAGGTACTAAGCATAATTGGCTGGGATTTCTCCTTAGCATCATTAGAAGTCTCGCAAGCTTAAGATGCCTGAAGTCTGTTGAACTATTGATTATATTTTGTTTCCGATCCATCTGTGGATAAACATCCGAATATTGTGACATTTGACATTACAATATTAAATTCGGTTGTATTATATCTTTTAAATTGCTTCCGCTGTGCATATTAAATATTGCGTTGTTTGACTATTATGTTGCCAACCACGTCACGATAATCCCCCACCGGGCCCACCGGTGACACGTGGAAATCGGGGTGTGACAGGTTGGTATCAGAGCCAACACTAAGTGAATTAAACACTATCCTTTTGTGTTTAATCTCAGTTACACAATTGCACATTTCTAAACTTTCGAGTCTAGACATATAACATAGGACAAATTCCACATTGATTGTGTTGTCCTTTATTTTTGCATATATTTTGTTTTGTTATCTCATGCCATATTGACAGGAATTAAAAATGCCGCCAAGATTCTTCAGGAGAAGAGGAAGAGGCAAGGGGCCAATCACAGCTCCCAATGATAATGAAGCTGGACCTTCGAATGCGCGAGCTCCATCTACCACGGAGAGTGACGATCCCCGGCAGAACCGGAGAAACCTTTTCGAGCCGGCTAGACGGTCGGTCTCACACAGTTCGACACCTCCCGTGCACAACTCATATGGGCCATACTCAGAAAATGAGCCCAACAACCCTCAACCCTCATACATACCATTACAGCGATCTTTATCGCACAACTCCTTTGGTGACCCTACACCAGTTTTTCGGGGATGGTTTAACCCGGCCAATTATATACAAGAACCAGTGGGTTTCAACCCATTGGGCCCGGAGGACCACTTCTCGGGAGACAACGCGGAGGATATGGACGAGGACACGGATCTCGTCGAACCCGCCAGTGGTACACCCAACCATCCGATCGAGATTTCGGATGGATCTTTATTCCACGAATCACCCTATGTTGGTCCAGATAGCTTCCAAGCTATGTTCACCAGGCACGAATGGTACTATACACCTCCTCACCATTCGTCGCCTCAGCAGCAGCAGCAGCAGCAACAACAGGATCCCTCTGAGGATTCCAGATTCGTGGCAGTCACGCCAACGCCTCCACCGCCGCCAGTGCAGCCGGCACCTCCGCAACCGCCGAGGCGAAGGAGAACCGGTGCGTGCATGTCGTCACGAGCAGGGGATTTCCATTTCAGTTCCCCACGTCAATCCAGTGGCAGTCACTATCCGCCACATAAGGAGGACCCTCAAATGGGTGGACCTTCTAACCCTGTTGTACAACAGCCACCACCGATGGGTTTTGACAACCCAATTCCAGCATACACGGGTTCCATGGCATACAACCCGTTTGAACCACCGATTCACCACAACTATGGTTACGCGGAGGCCGATCCTTACATGGTAGCGGCTAATTATAACGCTCTTCACCCGGAGGGACCATACGGAGCTCCATGGGGAGTAGGTTACCCGACTCAGGGATACCAGATACCTCCTAGACCTATTATCCGGACGCAATCGCAGCCGCCACGGTTTTCTCCCCCAGAAAGGGAGGAAATCCTACAAAGGTTGGATGAAGTAGAGCGAGGCTTCCACCGTGACCGTAGGGAGAGACATAGCTTCTTCCAAGGATTGGCAAGCTTGATCAAAGGGAAGAACAAGAAGGATCATTGAATCATTCCATTTGTTGTTAAGCCCCTACGTGGGTATGTATGTTGTTTATTTTGACCCCTGCGTGGGTCTATCTTTCTGTAAACCCCTACGAAGCTATGTTATTGTTTAGGTCCCTGCGTGGACTGTTATGTTATTGTGTAAGTCCCTGCGTGGACTATTATGTTTGTTATTAAGCCCCTGCGTGGGTAAGTACTTGTTTAAACCCCTGCGTGGGTAAGTTTGATATTTGAAAAGACCCGTTTAGGGCAGCGTGTAATATTCTAATAAATTAATGGAATGTTTGTTTTATAAATTTTATGTTTGCCATTATGTGCATATATAAATTATATATGAAATAAATAAATTAAAATCATTCCTTTTTAATAATATCTGCCTATGTAAATTTTAAATAAGGATCTTAAAGAGTGAAACCTAGCCTTTGGGTCATTATAAGGCCAGGCCAAGATGGTAAGACATGATCAAAAGATTCAAAATCCCTGTTAACATCTGTGTACATGTTAACGCTCCAGGCAGACGTGATTCATTTAAAATCACACACGTCATTCTTTTTATTGGATTCTCTAAAAGATTCCTAACCCAATTTAATGATCTCTGAATCATGGGCTAGATCATCAATTAAGATGATCATATTTTTACCATACGTGGTAATAAAGTGCCTACGGGCCCTGCTTATTTCTATATGAGCCAAAAGATAGTGGTAGTTATGACTCCCTGTCAGATAAAGGTAATGAACTAGGTTCAAACCTCAAATGCTTTAATTCTCTGAAATCCTAGCATATAGTTTATAAATGTCCTTGTGACTAGGCCTATTGTGCCAGTATACCTTCATGTTTTGATTCTCTGAAATCATAACTTATAAATTAAATTGTCCACGTGACTAGGCCTTTTGTGCCACAAATAAAACTGTTATTGTTTTATAATTAGGATAAATTATTATAGAAATCCTAAATAAATATGATTAATAAATTAACCAAATATGGTCTCTGTTTACCATGGTTAATGAATTTCCCTAAGGGGCAATTCCATAATAAACTCCCAAATAAACTATTGTCCTTGTTTTCTGTAACAGTTCAATTAAAATGGCTAACTCAGACGAGATAAATAGTCATCCAGTGGAGAACACTGATAACGCCCGGATTAACTTAACGGGTGCTGAATTAAAAGCGTTGGTCGACGACACAGTTACTAAGGCATTGGAAAGGCAGTACGACGAGTATAGTGGGACTCGTAGTAGGACCCTATCTACACAGCCTTCAAAGCCACCGTCTAAGAAGGACGACCCAAAGAAAGATGATGATCGACGCTCCTCGAACCACAGTGCTCCATCTCAGCAGGTTATACTAAACCAGGGACCCCGTGACAAGGGTTGCTCTTATAAATATTTCGTTTCCTGCAAACCCCGGGATTTCACTGGGGAGAAAGGAGCCATCGACTGTATGACGTGGCTGGATGAAATGGATACGGTTGTTGATATCAGCGGATGCGCTGAGAGAGACGTGGTCAAGTTTGTGTCGCAGTCTTTTAAGGGTGAAGCTTTAGCATGGTGGAGATCTCTGATTCAAGCCACCGGGAAAATCCCATTGTACAATATGTCATGGGATCAATTTGTTGCCCTTATCAGGGAAAATTACTGCCCTCAGCATGAGGTGGAGAAGATAGAGTCTGATTTTCTATCATTGGTGATGACAAACCTTGACTGTCAAGCTTACCTAACGAGCTTCAACACGATGTCTCGGTTGGTTCCTTATCTGGTAACCCCGGAACCAAAAAGAATCGCTCGTTTTATCGGTGGTTTAGCCCCAGAAATCAAGGCAAGCGTAAAGGCTTCTCGGCCAGCTACGTTTAGGTCTGTAGCTGACATATCTTTATCCCTTACTTTGGATGCGGTCAGGCAGAGATCGCTAAGGAATAAGGAGGCTGAGAAGAGAAAACGTGAAGATGATAGTTCACGCAGATCGAACAAGAAGCACCGTGGGAACGGTGACAACAAGAAAGGATCTGAGTCAAGGAAAGATGGGCATCATTCTGGTGAGAAGCCCAAATGCAAAATTTGCAAGAAGCAGCACTTTGGAAAGTGCAGACTCGAGTCGAACTCTCAGGCTCAGTCAAAAACCTATGCATGTGGTATATGCAAGTCCACGGATCACAAAACCTTGGATTGCAAGAAGATGAAAGACGCAACGTGCTACCGTTGCAATGAAAAGGGGCACATTAAAACCAACTGCCCTGAATACAACAAGAAGCCTGAAGAGGCCAAGAAGACTAATGCTAGAGTCTTCAGAATGGACGCAAAGGAAGCGGTTCTAGACGACAACGTTATTACAGGTACCTTCCTTGTAAACGACGTCTATACTAGAGTACTATTTGATTCAGGCGCAGATAAGTCGTTTGTAGATCACAAATTTTGCAAATTGCTGAATTTACCTGTCAAAACCTTGAGTATAAATTATGAGGTAGAGTTAGCAGATGGTACCATAGAAACCGTCTCAACTGTGTTAGATGGATGTGTTATATCCATTAAGAACCATTCTTTTCCTCTGTCTCTACTTCCCTTTAAGTTGGCCGGTTTTGACATAGTTCTGGGTATGGACTGGTTATCTCATAACCAGGCCCAAATTGTCTGTAACATGAAGCAAGTGGTAATAAAGACTCCGTCTGGTGAATCACTTACCATTCGGGGAGATACCCAGTATGGGCTGCCTGAGCAAGTGACTATGCTCAAGGCTTCAAAATGTTTAAAGAGGGGTTGTGTCATCTACATGGCACAAGTGATTATTGATGAGCCCAAATCGAAGATAGAAGACATCCCTGTCATCTCTGAATTCCCAGAAGTTTTTCTGGAAGAACTACCTGGTTTGCCACCAGATAGGCAAGTGGAATTCAGGATTGATATCATCCCCGGAGCAGCACCAGTTCCTAGAGCACCTTATAGGTTGGCGCCCACAGAGATGAAAGAATTGAGGACACAGCTAGATGAATTACTAGCCAAGGGTTTCATTAAGCCTAGCTCGTCTCCTTGGGGAACGCCAGTCCTGTTTGTCAAGAAGAAGGATGGATCGATGCGTCTGTGCATCGACTATCGTGAGCTTAATAAGGTCACGATAAAGAATAGATATCCTTTGCCCAGAATCAACGATTTGTTCGATCAGTTACAAGGGGCAAGTTATTTCTCGAAGATTGATTTGAGGTCAGGCTACCATCAACTGAAGGTTAGAGATGAAGACGTGCATAAAACTGCATTTAGGACTCGTTATGGTCATTACGAGTTCCTAGTGATGCCTTTTGGGCTCACTAATGCACCGGCTGCGTTCATGGATCTCATGAATCGCGTTTGCAAGCCGTACTTAGATAAATCCGTCATCGTCTTCATTGACGACATTCTCATTTACTCTAAGAGCCAAGCTGATCATGAGAAACATCTTCGATGTATTCTCAAACTTTTATATCAGGAGAAGCTCTATGCCAAATTCTCCAAGTGTGAATTTTGGCTTCGTGAAGTCCAATTTCTTGGACATGTGGTTAGCGAGCGTGGTATCCAAGTGGATCCCACTAAAGTTGAAGCTGTTATGAATTGGCAAGAGCCAAAGACGCCTACGGAGATTCGTAGCTTCCTAGGATTGGCAGGATATTACCGACGTTTCATTGAAAATTTTTCAAGGATTGCTGCACCCCTAACTTCCTTGACCAAGAAGAAAGTAAAGTTCGTTTGGGGCCCTAAGCAGCAAGAGTCCTTTGATATTTTGAAGCAAAATCTGAGCAACGCCCCAGTACTGACATTGCCAGAGGGAATAGAAGATTTTGTGGTTTACTGCGATGCGTCGCATACTGGCATGGGGTGTGTGCTTATGCAGAAAGGCAAGGTTATTGCCTATGCATCACGACAGTTAAAGGTGCATGAAAAGAATTACACCACCCACGACTTGGAGTTGGGTGCCGTTGTATTCGCACTAAAACTGTGGAGGCATTATCTTTATGGGATTAAGTGTGTGATCTATTCTGATCACAAGAGCCTCCAGCACCTGTTTAATCAGAATGAGTTAAACATGAGGCAACGCCATTGGATGGAGACTTTGAATGATTATGATTGTGAAATCAAGTACCATCCTGGCAAGGCGAATGTAGTCTCCGATGCCTTGAGTCGAAAGGAAAGGATGAAACCCATCCGAATCAATGCCAAGCGCATGGAGATAAAGAATAATTTGATTGAAAGGTTGTTAGCTTCACAGAAGGAAGCTGTGTTGGAAGCTAACTATCCTAATTAAAAGTTAGGAGTAACTGAGGAGCAGTTAACTCTTAGCAAGGACGGAATTTTAAGATTGAATGGACGAATATGGGTTCCAATTTATGGGGGACTTCGTGATGTTATCCTCCAGGAAGCCCACAGTTCCAAATACTCCGTTCATCCTGGAGCTGATAAGATGTACCAGGATCTAAAGGCAAATTATTGGTGGATAGGCATGAAAAAGTCTGTAGCCACCTATGTAGCTAAATGCTTGACATGTGCGCAAGTCAAAGCCGAGCATCAAAAGCCGTCAGGCTTGCTACAACAGCCTGAACTTCCTACGTGGAAGTGGGAAATGGTAACCATGGATTTTATCACCAAGTTACCTAAGACAAGGAAAGGAAATGATACAATATGGGTTATAGTTGATAGACTGACTAAGTCAGCACATTTCTTACCCATCAAGGAGACTTATAGCTCCGACATGTTAGCCCAGTTATACGTTGATAAGATTGTAGCCTTACATGGCATACCTGTCTCTATTATCTCTGACCGAGATACTAGATACATGTCACATTTTTGGAAGAGTTTCCAACAATCTTTGGGCACACGTTTGAATTTTAGTACGGCTTATCATCCTCAGACTGACGGTCAGAGTGAGCGTACTATTCAAACGTTGGAAGACATGCTACGTGCATGTGCGATCGATTTGGGTGGTAGTTGGAATAAGAACTTACCATTAATCGAATTCTCCTACAACAATAGCTACCACACCAGCATAAAGGCTGCGCCTTTTGAGGCATTATACGGTAGAAAGTGTAGATCGCTCGGGTGTTGGGCGGAAGTTGGAGATGTCCAATTATCAGGACCAGAGATAGTCTTTGAAACGACGGACAAGATTGTCCAGATTCGTGACCGTCTCAAAGCTGCCCGAGATAGGCAGAAGAGCTACGCAGATCCGAAGCGTAAAGCTTTTCACTTCGAAGTAGGTGATAAAGTGTTGCTCAAAGTATCACCCTGGAAAGGAGTGATGCGATTTGGCAAGAAAGGCAAACTAAGCCCGAGATACATAGGACCTTTCGAGGTTATCGAACGTGTCGGGTCAGTTGCCTATAAGTTAAACTTACCTGAAGAGCTCAGTGGAATTAACAATGTGTTCCACATCTGCAATCTGAAGAAGTGCTTCGCTGACGAATCACTGGTTATACCGCATTCAGATGTGCATATAGACGAGAGCTTAAAATTTGTGGAAAAACCTTTGTCGATTGAGGATCGACAGGTAAAGAAGCTTCGTAGGAAGCATGTACCTATTGTAAAGGTCAAATGGGATGCCCGTAGAGGTCCCGAGTATACGTGGGAGGTTGAATCCACCATGAAAGAAAAGTACCCTTATTTATTTCAGTAAATCTCGGGTCGAGATTTATTTTAAGGGGGTGAGGATGTAACACCTAGAAAATTCGTGTTCAATGAAATAACGACACGTGTCATGAAAGACAAAACGCGTTGTAAACCCGGATGTAATAAAGATGTTTTGGCAGGATTTAAAAGTGGCGTCATGTTAATTTTTACCTCTGAACGACCTCAATTATAAATCCCAAGACCCAAGTATATATATATATATATTAAACATCTAAATCCAGAAATTCTTGACAATAATTGAAATGGTGGACTCCTACGAAGAAAATGCATGGTAAACCATCTTGTTCGGCACTTTTAAAATGAATTCATTGAAACATACCAAATGGTAGGGTATGTAATAGTACAAGGCACATTTTAAGGGCCCCTAACTGATAAAATAAGTCCCAAATTCGAAACCCACAAGTTGCCTGATGCGTGTGAAGTGTCGTATATATTAGGTGTATATTTTAAGCCCTTTTAACACTTATTTTTAGCCAAGTTTTAAATTTATAAAACATGATATTTTACTAACACTAAACACACATATGGGCAAGTGCACCCATCGTGAGCGTAGTATAGCGTTGGTAAGATACCGAGGTCGTCCAAGGACACAAGAGCTTTTAGTACCGGTTTATCCTCAACGTCTAATCAAAATAAGAAGGTTAGAAAAATGTTTTAAACTAAGAAAAATAAAAACTAACTAAAATGCTGAAAATAAAAATAAAAGAAAAACAGATAGACAAGATGAATCACTTGGTTCCAACTCGTATCTAGTATAACCTTTGATTATTTCCGCACTTTTGCATATAATTAAGAGATTATCTTAGTTATTGTAGTAGGCCCCTCTTTTGAAGGTGACGTTACCCTCACCCCAGTAGTTTGAGTCAGCAAGGATACAATCCTAAAAGGGTGGATTATTGGAAGATAATGAATTAAGTTATTAATGCAGTATTACGGTAGGCCCCGCTTTTGGCGGTGACGTTACCCTCGGCTAAGTAGTCTGAGTCAGCAGGGATACAGTCCTAAATAGCCGGGTTATAGTATTAATAGTAGTTAACTTATGAGGGGATCAAAGAGTTTGGACCCCCGCCATCCAATACCGTGAAGCATTGAAGGAGGTCCTACTAAATTTGACCCAGGTCCATTGCAGGACCTCTAAACGCTGAACAATGGCAAGACTTTTACCAAACCGTTCCCTTAACCCCCGACCAGGTAGCCAACATACCTCCATATAGACCGTGGAGATATGAATGGTGAAAATCTTTTATTTTATATAGACAGTAAAATAATGCCAAGACACCACGGACAAACGATAAGGAAAGATCACCTTCAACATAAGTAACTAGTTATTAAAGTCATTAATACAAAACCAAATAAAAAGTGCAAAAGATTAGAAATAAAAAGTATTATACTAGACACTTTGTCTTCACCAAGTAATGTATGAGACTTAGGTAAACATGGCCTTGATTGTCAAGAACTCTTACGATCAATCTTGGATCCCGAGACGACTCACACACTCTACGATGGACAATGGATGATGGTGGTGGATGATGGTGTTGTGATGGTGGTGGGTGGTGGATGAAGTGTGAGAGAGGTGGTGTGCCAAGGGATGAGTTGAAATGAAACCAAGCACTCCTATTTATAGGCTGAACAGAAGGCTGGGCACGCCCCCGTGTCCGCTGGACACGGCCCCGTGCCTGTCTGACACTCTCTCTCTTCATTAATTGTAATTCGCAATTACAATTAATGCGCATGCTGTACTTTAGCCACGCCCCCGTGTTCACTGGGCACGGCCCCGTGGTGGGCAATAGAAGCTTCTATAGGTTTGTCTTTTCTGCTGCTTCTTGGGCACGGCCCCGTGCTGGCTGAGCACGGGGCGTGTTCAGTCTTCTGCCTTCTCTATTTTGCTTGGGAAGATGCCGTTGAGGGGTCGGGCAGTCCACTTATGTTCCTTGTATTTATGTTGGATTTAGTTGTCTTTTTGCTTCTTTTGTGTTTTTGAGCTCATTTAATCCTGAAAATACAAAAGGAAGACAAAAACACTCTTTTTCCAATATTAGTACTTAAAAAGGGTTAGTTTTATGCCTCATTTGATGTAATTTATATGTTGCATTTTACACACATCAAATACCCCCACACTTGAACTTTTGCTTGTCCTCAAGCAAAACTCTTTAATATGTGGCTTACACTCCCAAATGGAATGGGTAGAAGAGAAGGTTTTGACTTGTCGTAGAGTGTTGGGAATCCAAGATCTTTTTGGGTTTTATTTTTATCTATTTACAATCCTATTCGTAATGATTTATTTAGAACGTTTCATAGGAGAAATTACTTATTTGGGCATATCATGCCTTTTTAAAATTCCATTTATATACAAGTTCACATACCTCACGGGAGAAATCACTCACACTCGGCCGAAGGTGTATTTTTAGTGAATCACTCGAGAGCGGCATGGAACTTATTCCTACCATAAGCTTGCCAAGCAATCAATCCTCCTCCTTTTTAACTTTTATACCTTTGTAAATATCAAGAGGACTTTGTGGGTTAAGGGTTAGGCTTGGGTTAAAGGTTGGTGGTTGGGATAGTGGTTAGTGGTTAGTAGAAAAAGGGCGAAAAGCGTAACAAGTGTCGGTTTTCGTAAGACTTTCTATTTTTGTAACTTTTTATTTTGATGAAGCTTTTATTCAAACAAAGTTATTTTTGATGAACTTGTTTGTTTATTTTTTGCTTCATCATCAACACACACACACACACATATATATATATATATATATATATATATATATATATATATATATATATATATATATATATATATATTTTGAACGATCATACGAAAAAACCGAACTTGTTACTAAAACAAAGGGTTAAAAATAAAAAAAGGTTTTGGTGGGTAAAAGGGTTTTTGGTTTGGGTGATGAAATGAAAAGGTTTAGGCTCAAAGGGGCTAACTAGGGGGATTTTTGGGTAGGTGGTAAAAGAAAAGGAAAAATAATGGTGTAGAAATAAAAAGGGTTAGTACTAATGCCTCCATCATTTACTTACTCGGGTTTAAGTTGATAAGGACCGGGAATGTATCGTCATGGCAAGTTCTAGAGTCGTAAGAACCAAGCGGCTATTCACACAAGAAACGAAAAATGAGCATTTAGTCTAATGATATGTAATTATATGCTCAATAAAGGCTCAAAACTCACTTTTGTGGGAATGGGTTTTTATGTGATCAAGTATATATAATCAAATTTTAACTAAGTTTGCCATGCCTTTTCATAATTTTCTTATGTTGCTTCTTTTTATCACTACGCTATCGGTTGTAAATTCGTAAAAATATAACCTTTTTGAGAACTTGAATTTCCCGAGTTAAACCTAGACAAGTAAGAAAAAATTAATTTTTTGAAAAAATTTGGGGTGATTAGCGGTTCCAATAGAGTTTTGTGTATGGCTTGTATTTAGGACTTGCAAAATTCAAGGTTTTAGCATCCCCCCCACACTTAAATTACACATTGTCCTCAATGTGTCCCAAAAATAAATTTTTAGGTTGATTAGATGTGTAAAATGGTGTTAAAAGCAAAGATTTATGTTACTGGTAGTCTGGACACGGCCCCGTGTCCACTGGACACGACCCCGTGTCGAACTGCCAGTAACGAAAACTTACAGAAGGTGAACACGGGGGCGTGTTGATTAGGCACGGCCCCGTGTCTGACAAAAATCTGCAGGACAGTAACCAAACAGCAGGTCTGGGAGGTGAGCACGGGGGCGTGTTGGTTGGACACGTCCCCGTGTGGACAGTCTGTAAGCCTGAAAAACAGGTTTCTTCCCCCGGTTTTTCCATCCTGACCCTATAAGTGCTGAGGCTTGGCACTCCGAGCCTTGGTTTGTACCTGTTTCATCACTTAATACCACACCAAGCAACACAAACATCCTACATTACCATAGTTAATTGTTCCAAGCATAAAGTAAAAGAAAAATAAAACGGAAAATAAAAGCGGTCAAGGAAAGTAAATTGTTCAACATTTGGCACGCAGACCACCAATTGTTCAAGATTAAAAAGGGTTAACCTGGGGAGTCATCAATCAACCGCTTCCTCCTCTGCTCCTCTCGCCTATTCCATAGCATCGTCATCATCATCATCATCGTCATCATCCCCTCCATGGCGTGCAATGTGGTCTCGTATGTATCCGACATCGTCTTGGATCTCGGATAGGTTTCTCTCGATAGCTCCGACCCGGTGGTAGGTGTTGCTCGCCATGTTATAGGTGTTCCTAGTACACATAAGGTTTTCCTGCAACAAATCATGCAAACTTTGAAAGTTAGGAAAACCGCCTCCCGAGGAGGATGATTGGCCCGGATCACCGTGGGGTTGGTATTGGTACTGATGATGTTGCGGAGCTGGGAGGACAAGTGCTTCTTGCGGGTTCCATGCATGACCTTGCATCCTTTGAAAGGTTACCGTCCCGTCTTCTGCCTCATAAATCAGGTTCATTGAGCGGCATATGTGAATATCCACCGTACCCGACCATGGGCTCCTCTCAAATGACCTAGGTATGTGGGCGAAGTGCTTGAAGAGACGGTACACCCATCCCCCAAAGAAAATAGGAGTTGGTGCACTAGCAAGGCGGTTGTGATGCATGTTTCGGAGCATGAGGAACGGAACATCGAGCGGCCTGCGGTTGTGAATGCAGTGGAGGACAAGCAAATCTCTTAACCCAACGACACCACTACTGTCATGCCTTTGGCTAAGAGAGTAGCCGAGGAGCCTATGAATGTATCTGTATAGCGGATCCCTCAGCTTTGTACTCTTAGTGCTGCTCGGATTGTAGAACCCTTCTCCAATCTGAGCCCACATGGCTTGGCGTTCGTTGTCACCTATCTCTCTCATTCCCCCAGTATTTTCTTCGTTTCCCGCATCCTCTTCCGCATACAACCCGATAATCGACCCAAATTGTGCCATAGAGATCGAATACCTCGTTCCGCCACACCGGAATGACACCCCGTCATTATCAAACGGGTCGCACCTTGAAGTGAATACAAAGGTGCTGTAGAATTCCAAGATGCATTCATGGATGGAACGGAGTCGAGTTGTTAGTGCGACTCTGAGTGGTCCCGTGACAATGTTGTTGAAACGGTCAATTTGATTCACCATGGTTAGCAGTTCTATGCAAGCTTGCCTCGGGTATTCCTCTGGCCTTGTTTGAAGAAACTCGTATCGAGCTCTTGCATCGAGCTCATTGACGTTAAATCTTGTGAACTTCCTGGCCATCTGCAAGAATACACCAAAAGTTAGCACGAAACAGAAATATTTTCGGACAAAACTGCAAACAGCGGGCTGGACACGACCCCGTGTTCGGCGGACACGGCCCCGTGTCCAGAGGTCTGTTACTCAAAAATCCCATTTTTCGACCCGGTTTCGAAAACTTGAAAATTTTTGATCCAATAGGTGCGGTTTCCCCCGAAAATGAAACCCTAAGTGCCGTTTTTCCCAAAATATCCCGTTTACCCTATCAATTTTATCTTTTTTGGTTCAAGAACAAGGGTTTGGGGTTTTTGTAAGAAATCGGGTGAATCTATGAACAATACAAGTATATTTACTTCCTTTAACACTAATCTAACTAAATGCAAACAGATCTAAACAAAAATTTGAGGTTTGATCCGGATGAACTTCAAGAACCCTAGATTTTTCCCCAAATTTTTGGTGTTTTAACTACATGCAAGTAACTAATCTAACTACTAAGAGTGATAGAATCATACCTTGATGTTGTTAGATCGATAGGAGACGTTGAAATTTTGCGAAAAATCGCCTGGAACCAGAGCTTTTGTGGGGAAACGGGGCGTGTGGAATGAAGAAACTGTTTTGAAATAGGGGTTTTATCCCGTCTGCAGCGCGAACACGGCCCCGTGTCCAGTGGACACGGCCTCGTGCCGAGCAAGTTTTTTTTTTTTTTAGTGCTCGTGTGAGTGCCCCTTTTTCCCATAAGCTATGGTTAGAAAACTTACCACTTTATTTTGTCGTCTCAATCGTTCGTAACTTACCAGGCATGATGTTTTTATTCTTCCACCGTTTGAAGCGAGATCTCATCTTCTTCATCCTCAATGAATCCTTGATAGAGTTTCAGCCGTTGGCCATTGACCTTAAATGGGGGCCCATTTCGAGATTTAATTTCTACTGCACCGTGTGGAAAAATATGGGTGATGGAAAAAGGTCCTGACCACCTAGACTTTAATTTACCAGGAAACAATCGAAGTCGTGAATTAAACAAAAGAACTAGATCCCCTACCCGAAATTCATTAGGTTTAATATGTTTGTCATGCAAATTTTTCATTCTTTCCTTATAAATTTCAGAGTTTGAGTATGCATAATTCCTAAGCTCGTCTAATTCATTTAATTGACAAAATCGATTTTTACCAGCAAATTCTAAATCCAAGTTTACATTTTTGATTGCCCAGTAGGCTTTGTGTGCAATTTCTACTGGCAAATGACAACTTTTTCCATAGACTAGCTTATACGGGGTTGTACCTATTGTTGTTTTATAAACAGTTCGAAAAGCCCAAAAGCATCATCTAATTTATCAGCCCATTCCTTTTTATTTAACCCTACGGTTTTTTCGAGTATTCGTTTTAAACCTCTATTAGTCACTTCGGCTTATCCGTTTGTTTGAGGGTGATATGCTGTTGAAACCCGGTGATAGACCCCATATCTTGTTAAAAAAAATTCAAGTTGATGGTTGCAAAAATGGGTACCTCTATCACTTATTAAAGCTTTAGGTGTGCCAAAACGAGAGAATAATTTTTTCAGAAATCTTACCACGACTCTTCCATCATTTGTTGGAAGTGCCTCGGCCTCGGCCCATTTAGACAAGTAATCTACTGCCACAAGTATATATTTGTTTCCTTTCGATGGTGGGAAAGGTCCCATAAAGTCGAGTCCCCACACATCAAAAATCTCACAAACAAGAATGCCATTTTGTGGCATTTCGTTTTTGGAATAAATATTACCTGTTCTTTGGCAAGCATCACATGATTTTACAAGACTTTGAGCGTCTTTGTAAATGGTTGGCCAATAAAATCCTGAATCGAATACCTTTCGTGCAGTACTAGCAGCACCATGATGTCCTCCGTATGGACCTTCATGACAATGGCGGAGAATTCTTCGTGCTTCACTACCATGTACGCATCGTCGGACGAGTTGGTCGGCACACATTTTGAAAAGATATGGATCTTCCCAAAAGTAGTGTTTCACATTGGCAAAGAATTTTTTTTCTTTGATGATGTGGCCACCCTTTTGCGACTATACCGCTAGCTAGGTAGTTAGCATAGTCGGCGTACCATGGTTCTTCCTTGTATTCCACCATCTCCAGGGACTCAGTTGGGAATTTTTCGTTGATTTGCTCGTCCCTGGTTGCCTCTAAAGCTGGGTCTTCTAAGCGTGAAAGATGATCTACTGCGGTATTTTCTGCTCCTCTTTTGTCCTTGATTTCAATGTCAAATTCTTGGAGGAGTAGAATCCACCTAATCAAACGTGGTTTTGCGTCTTGCTTTTTGAAGAGATATCGAATGGCTGCATGGTCTGTATAGACTATAGTTTTAGAAAGAACAAGATAAGAACGAAATTTATCAAAAGCAAATACCACAGCTAGTAATTCTTTTTCAGTTGTTGTGTAATTTTATTGTGCATCATTAAGTGTTTTACTAGCATAATAGATTGGGTGGAAATGCTTTTCTTTTCTCTGTCCCAAGACAGCTCCAACTGCAAAGTCACTAGCATCACACATGATTTCGAAAGGAAATTTCCAATCAGGCGCTATCATGATAGGTGCATTGACTAACATTTCCTTTAGGGTTAGAAATGCTTGATTGCAATCCTTGTCAAAGATGAATGGAGCATCTTTTTCAAGTAATTTTGTTAGAGGCCTTGAGATTTTTGAAAAGTCTTTGATAAACCGTCTATAAAATCCGGCATGCCCTAGGAAACTTTTGATAGCTCGTTCGGAGGATGGAGGTGGTAATCTAGAAATGGTATCTATTTTGGCTCGATCCACCTCCATTCCTTCGCTTGAGATCTTGTGACCGAGTACTATTCCCTCCGTTACCATGAAATGGCATTTTTCCCAATTAAGGGCGAGGTTAGTTTCCTCACATCGGGATAGCATTCGTTCAAGGTTATCGAGGCATTGGTCATATGAATCCCCAAAGATAGAAAAGTCATCCATGAAGACTTCCATTGTCTTTTCTATCATGTCATGGAAAATAGCTACCATGCAACGTTGGAATGTTGCTGGGGCATTACATAGACCAAACGGCATGCGTCGATAAGCAAAAGTTCCATAGGGACATGTGAAAGTTGTCTTTTCTTGGTCTTCGGGCGCTATCGGGATTTGAAAGTAACCTGAAAAACCATCCAAGAAACAGTAAAATTTATGACCGGATAATCTTTCTAACATTTGATCAATGAAGGGTAAAGGAAAGTGATCCTTTCTTGTTGCTTCATTTAATCGTCTATAATCTATACATACTCTCCATCCTGTGACGGTTCTTGTTGGTATTAGTTCATTCTTTTCGTTAGTTATTACCGTCATACCTCCTTTCTTTGGAACTACTTGGACGGGACTTACCCAAGGACTATCGGAGATAGGATAGATAAGCCCGGTGTCAAGTAGCTTGATGACTTCATTTTTAACCACTTCTTGAACATTTGGATTTACTCGACGTTGTGGTTGTATGACCGATTTGTAGTCATCATTCATCAAAATTTTGTGTGTGCACATAGAAGGACTAATTCCTTTTATGTCTACAAGTTTCCAAGCTATTGCGTTTTTGTGTTTTTTTCAAAAGATTAATTAATTTTTCTTTTTCTAAGTTATCTAATTTAGACGAAATAATTACAGGTAAATTACCATCTTTGTCTAGAAAAGCATATTCCAAACCTTTTGGAAGTTCTTTGAGCTCAAGTGGTGGGTCTTTAGGAGACTCCTTATTTGGTTGCTCATTTCGATCAAAAACTTTAAAAGTTTGTTCTATGGCGACCTCTTCTTCAACAAAGTGGTCAATCTCTTCACTTGTATCGGGTGGTTCATCTTCATCTTCAATTAGGGGGTCATTATTGCCGAATGGATATTTCATTGATCGTTCGAGATCGACACTTCTTTTAAATGCCTCTAATTGAAGAGGTAGATTTTTGAACTTCCGGTTTTTCAAAGCTTCGTGAGTTTTTACAAATGGTCGTCCCAACACTAGAGGAGCGTCATCGAGGATGACAAAGTCGGTCGGGATTACCATCTGATTTGTTTGAACCAAGACATCTTCAACTATACCGATTGATTTCATTACTTTCCGATTGGATAGAAAAATGGGTATTTGAAGTGGAGAAAATCACTAATACTTAATTTTTCGAAAATGTAGTTAGGCATTATGTTAACACAAAGATCTTTATCGATTGTGACATTACTAATAAACGAATTTTGAAAGAAACATGGAACCGGTGTTATGTTAATTTCAAACGGGTCTTCTTTTATTAGTGAAGTTTGATCATTAGTTAACTTAACACTTACCGTTTCGTCAATTTTAGTGTTAGTGTTTAACTCTTTTAAAAACTTAGCATGAGTGGGTACTAAACAATGATTTTCGAAAGAAGGTGACAAGAGATTAATTTCTTCAAAATTAGACTCTTCTTGAATTTTAACGTTGTCGGACTCACCTTTTTCGTTGTTTAACTCATGTGTCGGTTTTTCACTTATTTGTTCTTCCATTTTTATATTTTCAGTTATCTCTTCCTTTTTTAATTCTTCTCTTGCGCGGGACTCCTCTTCCCTTGCGCGAGCTTCTTTTATACATTGATCAATAACTCTAATGTGTTCTAATATCCTATCGGTCACTTCGGTTATAGAAAAAGAATCGGAATTTTCTAAGCTTGAATCCGGTTGTTCGACCCTTTGTTCCTCATAATACTCATATGAAGTTGATGGTTCGCACCATTGTTCTTCATTGTAAGCATATGATGGATAAGGTTCGTAATTTTGTTCTTCATAATACTCATATGAGGTGGGTTGTTGTAACAACTCTCACTAAAAAGTCTTAATTATTACTTTAATTGATTATTAGGAAACCCTAATTGAGACACCCAAGTGATTCCGCACAAACCCTAAAATTTTCGGAATAATCGGAATCAGGATTAGGGCCCCTAAAACTCAAGGGGGGTTAAACCCTAGTGGACGATTATCCACTTAAAACGTTGGCAACAAGGAATTAACGAAAAGTGTCAACTCAGCTAAGCTAGTCCCAATCGTGGCTACCCTATAGCCTATTTTCAAACCATACGCACCGTAGGGGTTTTTAGCCTACGATGCGCAGGCTTGTTAAAAGGGCATACGCATCGTATGTGTTTTTGGGCTACGATGCGTAGGGCTGACCAAAATTCAGCTATAAATAGAGGACATTGGCACTTGCTTTCTGAACATTTTACGTCGAAATAATTTCCATCACACACTGAGATACGAACTGCTATTCCAAAATTTCACCCCCAGGTCTCGAAATTCTGCTGCAAAACAGGGTATTAGCACAATCGCTGCTACGATTCATTTTCCGACGATCAATATATCCAATGAATGTTTAAGTGCCGCCCACATTAGGGTTATACTTTATCGTTCGTCATTAATTTGACGGATCATCGTTAATTCGATGGATGAAGTATTATACTTTATCGTTCGTCATTAATTTGACGGATCATCGTTAATTCGATGGATGAAGTATTGCACTTTGTCGTTCGTTGTGAGAATTTGATCTCGTGAGTTATCGTAAATGCTGGATTGATTACTAACATAGTTTTGTGTGCATTGTTATTTAAATTAGGTTAACAAGGCTAATTCATAGATTAGACTCTGTCCGTATTAAATCAGCAATGTGAGTCATTCTCTCTTTTTATCAAATCTATTTACAAAACCCTATTTATTTCAAAGTTATAATTACAGGGATTAAGTTTATGTAATCACCATATTACAGCCGGTATGTGGGGTTTTGTATACATTACTTGATAATCTTCACCATTGGGGCAGCCAATGGGTGATATGACCATAGTCACAGACACCATTGGACGGAAGGGCCAATGGGTCGAGTGACAAAGTACTGTGGGTAATTGGTTTGATATCAGAAACATTGTAATCTTCCTTAATACTGTAAATTATAACAAATGTGTCATTTTAGTAAATAGAATGATTCACTCAGTATTTCCCGCTGACAAAACCTTTTTCAAACATGTTTCAGGTGATATGTTGTAATTCAGGAAAAGTGCTGGGGAGCATTTCAAGCTTAAGATAGTGGCTCATTATAAAATAAAGAAATAAATTTTGTAATATCACGATTTCATAGTAAAAACATAATATTGTAAATTATCGGGGTTTTATCCCGAATTGTGAAATAAAATAAATCGGGAAAAATTTTTAGCTTCGATCCTGATGTTAAAACTTCCGCTGTTAAACTCAATTAATTAAATACCGCAGTATTTCTGTCCCGCGGCTCCTGAAACGGGTCAAACCGGGTCGGGGGCCGTGACAGAAAAAGGTGGTATCAGAGCCACTGAGTTAAGCTAATTAAGTATTTAGAAATACTTAATTTTTCCTGATTACTATTATGTGATTATGTGTATTATTAACTGATTATTTGTTAGTTACAGTATGGGTAAGAAAAAGCTGTCAAGCATCTATCTTAAATTAGATAGATCATCCAATGAGAAGGGAAGTTCATCCCGAACCAAATCCTCGAATCAGGCTGAAATTCCTGAAGAATGAATATTTGTGCGAAAGGCACAATACGAGGAATCACTTTCTCCTAGAAGGAGGGAAATGATTATTAAGAAAAGTAAATAGAAAATCCGAGAAAAGAAGATTAAACGAGAAACTCAGGAATTAATTGATAAATCACCTTGGGAAGATAAGCTAGATGAGAAATGGGCAAATTTATATATGCTAGCCACAGTAGCAGAAAATATGAATCTTTAAATATTTTAAAGTTTAGCACATTACCCTTATAGTCTAGAAACCCTGTGCAATAAATAAAATTTGAAACCCTAAGTGTATTTTTCAGTTATCTTTGTAATCAACTAGTACACAGTATGTAATAAATTAAAAAGGTTATTTATAAATTTTAACTTAGTACTTTATGCATTTTGCATATATGCTACATCAGCATGAGTGGGATATCTGAAGCTTTTCAGAACCTTAATCTTTACCCGGTGAATATCGAAGTTTCCAAAGAATATACTAGCTACTTTCCCGATGTAGAACAACCAGTAGAATTCAAGGTTCCACCTGTGAACAAGCCAAAACGAAAGAAAAGAAGTTATGTAGGATGGAGGAAAATACGTAAGAAAAAGCCAGCTACAAAACTGCCCAAAATAAATAATCCTTTGAAAAAGGGAAAAGAAATTATAACCGGAGAAAGTTCTAAACAACAGGAAATGGAAACTGAAAACAAGGAAGAGGTTAAGGAGATAGGAATACAGATGGAGGAAGTTACTAAAGAAATAGTAATGGAAGTTGGGCAAGGCTCTAGACCAGCTCAGATAGAAATCGGAGAGAGCTCCAATCCAAACCAGGAAAGGACTTTTCAAGATGAGATAGATTTCCTATTGGCAAGCTGTGAAACAATTCAGCCTGTCAATAATAATAATAATAGTAATAATAATAATAATAATAATAATTTTACTTATCCTCTTGAAAACCAACTCCCTATGAATTGGGAACCAGCAATTCCAGACCCAATAGTCCACTCCCAACCCATAGGAATGGACGAATGGTGGACGAACGATTGGCAATTTCAAAATATTGTCAACGATCCTTACTCTTTTCTTCCACAATTCGATCCAGAACCCCTACCTAATCCACCTATGAGTAATGAAAACATGGCTGAACTTCGCCACTTTGGTGAAGAGTTGTTTGATGTTGTAACTAGAATCAGGGAAATAGGGGGACAAATTGCCTGGAAGTACGATGAGAGGGAACTGCGTTTTTAGAACAGCAAGTGACGAAAGATAGTAGGATGATAAAACGGTGTTTGTATAATAGTAAAAGTAAGGTTAGTCTGTAAATAACGAATAAAACTCTGTAAGATATTGGCGAGTAATGATGCATATTATATTAGATATAAAATGAAATCGAGAAATCGATTGTTTTGACTATACTGGTATTATAAAATTTTCTGATTGTTTGTATATATTTGTTATTTAGCAGATACTAATAAAAAATTTATATATACATTATCAGATGGCAAACAGTGGTAATGAACCTATAAATGAAGTTAATCAGTCTGAGCAACATTCAAGAGATCAATATATGACTCGGCAAGATATCGAAAACATTGTTGCTCAAGGGATAGCCAATGCTATTCCAGCATTCGTAGCTGCTATAAAGAATCCAATCGAACCGCAACAAATTGTCCCTAGTAAACAGATTACTGAAGATAACTTCAGTAATAGTGTAAATGGAGGCAATAATCATGTTAATCATAATAGGGAACCACATCAAGCTCCATTACCCAAGAAAATGAAAACTGCAACGCCTGGTTGCACTTTCAAAGAATTCCTTGCTTGTAAACCCACTGAATTTGCAGGCAATGAAGGAGCAACTGCATCACTGCGTTGGTTAGAGAAAACCGAAGCAGTCATTGCAATAAGTAAATGTGGTAAAGATGATCAAGTCATGTACGCATCAAATCTCTTCAAGGAAGGAGCACTCGAATGGTGGAATACTGTTTTACAATCAAAAGGAAGAGTAATAGCTTATGCTATGACTTGGGAAGAATTTAAGGGTTTGGTGGAAAGAAAATTCTGTCCCGAGTATGAAAAGGAACAGATGACGAATAAGTTTCTAAATCATCGGATGATGGGTGTGGATTGTCGTGGTTATACCTCGACATTCTTTGAATTTGCTAGAGTGGTACCAACACTGGCTTCGCCAGAACCGGTACTCATTTCTCGTTATATTTGGGGGCTAATTAGCGAAATCCGCAATATTGTTAAAGCTGCGAGACCTCGCACTATTGATGATGCGGTAGAATTAGCCAATACTCTAACCGATGAACTGGTGCGCACAAGAGATGAAGATAGGAAAAAGGAACTAGCTCAGAAGATTACCCAAGGATTTCGGGCGGGTAATAGTAATAATTTTAAGAAAAGAGGAACAGGGCAATATTCAAATCCACCTTTCTGTAGAAATTGCAAAAGGAAGCATTACAGAAAATGTAATTTAACCTGCAACCTTTGCAAGGGTATAGGACACCGTGAAGAAAATTGCAGAAAGAAAACCGTAATCTGTTTTAACTGTGGAGAAGCAGGGCATTATAAAACAGAATGTCCTAAATTGGTTAAACCAGTAGACAACAAACCTAAGGCGACTGAAGGAACTACTAAGAAGAATGCCAGGGCATTTCAGCTGACCACTCAAGAAGCAGAACTCATTCTGGATGTGATAGCGGGTACGTTCTTAGTGCACAACGTGTACGCAAAAGTATTATTTGACTCTGGTGCAAACCAAAGTTTTATAAATACTTCATTCTGCCAAGCTCTTAGTTTACCTTTAACCAATATTAGGCAGATTTTTACAGTTGAAACAGCAGACGGAAATTCAATTAAAATAGATAAAGTTTTGCAAGAAGGAAACATAGAACTTTTAGGACATAAATTCTCTGCAAAACTATTGCCGATGAATTTAGCTGAATTTGATGTTATATTAGGAATGGATTGGTTAGTAGCCAACCATGCTAGAATCCTTTGTGATCAGAATTCCATAGAAATTCAATCACCTACCGGAGAAGTGATTAAGATTACAGGAGATAAACCACGTAAGCCCATGAAGTTCATATCAGTAATGAAAATTGCTAATTATGAACGAAAACAAGGAATAGTGTATATGATTTCGGTAATCATTAACACTAAGGATAAAAATCTTAAGGAAATACCAGTAGTCTCAGAATATCCTGATGTATTTCCAGAAGATTTACCAGGATTACCTCCAGATAGGGAAGTAGAATTTAGGATTCATCTAATTCCAGGAACTACACCGATAGCCAAGGCACCTTATCGGTTAGCACCCACAGAAATGTTAGAGCTGAAACAGCAATTAGATGAATTACTAAGTAAAGGATTCATACAACCTAGCTCATCCCCTTGGGGAGCGCCAGTGTTGTTTGTAAAGAAAAAGGATAGTTCAATGAGAATGTGTATCGATTATAGAGAATTGAATAAGGTTACAATTAAAAATCGATATCCATTACCTAGGATTGATGATCTTTTTGATCAACTTCAAGGAGCTAGATATTTTTCTAAGATAGATTTACGCTCCGGATATCATCAATTGAAGGTACAAGAAGAAGACATACCTAAAACTGCTTTCAGAACTAGGTATGGTCATTATGAGTTTACAGTCATGCCCTTTGGATTAACGAATGCACCTGCAGCATTCATGGACATGATGAATAGGATCTGTAAACCGTATTTGGATAAATTTGTAATTGTTTTCATAGACGATATACTTATTTATTCCAAAAGTCAGACAGAACATTGTCAGCACTTGCATGCACTCTTAACTTTGTTAAGAAAAGAAAAGTTGTACGCCAAATTCTCGAAATGCGAATTTTGGCTAAAGGAAGTGCAATTCTTAGGACACATGGTAAACCATGAAGGTATTCATGTAGATCCTGCTAAGATAGAAGCAATTACTAATTGGAAGGTTCCACAAACAGCAATGGAAATTAGAAGTTTTACAGGATTAGCTGGGTATTATAGACGGTTTATTAAGGATTTTTCCAAGATTGCTGTACCATTAACTAAGCTAACCTGTAAAGCCACTAAGTTTGAATGGGGACCCAAACAAGAAGAAGCTTTTAGGATTTTGAAGCAGAAATTAACCCATGCTCCAATCTTAGCTTTACCAGAAGGAACTGAAGATTTTGAAGTATATTGTGATGCTTCAAAATTAGGATTTGGATGTGTGCTTATGCAACGCAAGAAGGTAATTGCGTACGCATTAAGGCAATTGAAAAAGCACGAAGAAAACTATACGACTCATGATTTAGAATTAGGAGCCGTAGTTTTTGCCCTTAAGATTTGGAGACATTATCTTTACGGAAGTAAATTTACTGTCTACACAGACCACAAAAGTTTAAGATATATATTTGGGCAAAAAGAGTTAAACATGAGGCAAAGGAGATGGATGGAAATCTTAAGCGACTACGACTATGATATTCAATATCATGAGGGAAAGGCAAATGTAGTTGCAGATGCCTTAAGTCGTAAGTATTATGAGAAACAACGACGAGTTCGTGCTCTCAGATTAAATCTACAAATAGATTTAATGGAACAATTGAAGAATATTCAAACTACAGCAATCAAGGATGATGCTGAAGGTATGAAAGGACGAATCAAGGAATTAGAACAAGGAGTTGATGGAATTTGGAGATTCCAGAAAAGTAGAATTTGGGTACCTAAGCAGGGAGACTTAAGACCTAAGATTTTAGAAGAAGCTCATAAATCTAGGTATACCATGCATCCAGGAAACAATAAGATGTACCAAGATTTAAGAAAGAACTTTTGGTGGATAGGAATGAAAAAGGACATAGCCAGCTATGTTTCTAAATGTCTTACTTGTTCACAAGTTAAGGCAGAACATCAGAAACCTTCAGGTCTACTACAACAGTTAGAAATGCCGGTATGGAAATGGGAACTTATAACAATGGATTTTGTTACTAAGTTACCCAAAACCAGAAAAGGTAATGATGCGATTTGGGTAATTGTGGATCGATTAACCAAATCAGCTCACTTTTTACCTATGAAAGAAACCTTTAGCATGGAAAGACTGGCTAAATTGTATGTAGATGAAGTTGTATCCTTACATGGAGTTCCACTCTCCATTGTTTCGGATAGAGATAGTCGTTTTACTTCCTATTTCTGGAAAAGTTTCCAGCAAGCTATGGGAACTCGACTAAATTTGAGCACTGCATATCATCCCCAAACAGATGGGCAAAGTGAAAGAACGATCCAAACTCTAGAAGACATGCTCCGAGCATGTGTGATAGATTTTGGTGGAAACTGGGATGATCACTTACCATTGATTGAATTCTCCTATAACAATAGTTATCATTCAAGTATTGAAACTGCCCCATTCGAGGCACTATATGGAAGAAAGTGCAGAACTCCCGTTTGTTGGGCAGAAATAGGAGAAAGTCAATTATCAGGACCTGAAATAGTGCAAGAAACGACTGATAAAATTACTCAAATCAAGGAAAGGTTGAAGACGGCTCGAGATCGCCAGAAAAGTTATGCAGACAATAGAAGCAAGCCGTTAGAATTCCAAGTTGGAGATAGAGTATTGTTGAAAGTTTCTCCTTGGAAAGGAGTTGTGAGATTTGGTAAGAAAGGAAAGCTAAGTCCAAGATACGTAGGACCATTTCCAGTGATCCAACGTATAGGACCAGTAGCTTATCGTTTACAGCTACCAGAAGAATTAGCTGGAGTACATAATGTATTTCATGTATTCAATCTCAAGAAATGTTTAGCAGATGAATCTCTGGTAGTACCTCTTCAAGACATAGAAGTAAACGAAAAGTTAAAATTTGTGGAGAAACCTCTTCAGATAGAAGACAGAAAAGTGAAGTTTCTCAAGCACAAACGTCTAGTACTAGTTAAAGTAAAGTGGGACTCAAAGAGGGGAGCTGAATATACTTGGGAACTAGAATCAGAAATGAAGCGAAAATATCCACATTTATTCCAGTAAATCTCGAGGACGAGATTTTTCTTAAGGTGGGGAGAATGTAACAACTCTCACTAAAAAGTCTTAATTATTACTTTAATTGATTATTAGGAAACCCTAATTGAGACACCCAAGTGATTCCGCACAAACCCTAAAATTTTCGGAATAATCGGAATCAGGATTAGGGCCCCTAAAACTCAAGGGGGGTTAAACCCTAGTGGACGATTATCCACTTAAAATGTTGGCAGCAAGGAATTAACGAAAAGTGTCAACTCAGCTAAGCTAGTCCCAATCGTGGCTACCCTATAGCCTATTTTCAAACCATACGCACCGTAGGGGTTTTTAGCCTACGATGCGCAGGCTTGTTAAAAGGGCATACGCATCGTATGTGTTTTTGGGCTACGATGCGTAGGGCTGACCAAAATTCAGCTATAAATAGAGGACATTGGCACTTTCTTTCTGAACATTTTACGTCGAAATAATTTCCATCACACACTGAGATACGAACTGCTATTCCAAAATTTCACCCCCAGGTCTCGAAATTCTGCTGCAAAACAGGGTATTAGCACAATCGCTGCTACGATTCATTTTCCGACGATCAATATATCCAATGAATGTTTAAGTGCCGCCCACATTAGGGTTATACTTTATCGTTCGTCATTAATTTGACGGATCATCGTTAATTCGATGGATGAAGTATTATACTTTATCGTTCGTCATTAATTTGACGGATCATCGTTAATTCGATGGATGAAGTATTGCACTTTGTCGTTCGTTGTGAGAATTTGATCTCGTGAGTTATCGTAAATGCTGGATTGATTACTAACCTAGTTTTGTGTGCATTGTTATTTAAATTAGGTTAACAAGGCTAATTCATAGATTAGACTCTGTCCGTATTAAATCAGCAATGTGAGTCATTCTCTCTTTTTATCAAATCTATTTACAAAACCCTATTTATTTCAAAGTTATAATTACAGGGATTAAGTTTATGTAATCACCATATTACAGCCGGTATGTGGGGTTTTGTATACATTACTTGATAATCTTCACCATTGGGGCAGCCAATGGGTGATATGACCATAGTCACAGACACCATTGGACGGAAGGGCCAATGGGTCAAGTGACAAAGTACTGTGGGTAATTGGTTTGATATCAGAAACATTGTAATCTTCCTTAATACTGTAAATTATAACAAATGTGTCATTTTAGTAAATAGAATGATTCACTCAGTATTTCCCGCTGACAAAACCTTTTTCAAACATGTTTCAGGTGATATGTTGTAATTCAGGAAAAGTGTTGGGGAGCATTTCAAGCTTAAGATAGTGGCTCATTATAAAATAAAGAAATAAATTTTGTAATATCACGATTTCATAGTAAAAACATAATATTGTAAATTATCGGGGTTTTATCCCGAATTGTGAAATAAAATAAATCGAGAAAAATTTTTAGCTTCGATCCTGATGTTAAAACTTCCGCTGTTAAACTCAATTAATTAAATACCGCAGTATTTATGTCCCGCGGCTCCTGAAACAGGTCAAACCGGGTCGGGGGCCGTGACAGTTGTTCACGCCAAGGTTCCTCATAGTAAGCATTTGAAGGTGGTGGCTCATATCTTGGTTCCTCAAAGTATGAGTATGAAGGCTCATACCTTGGTTCATCAAAATATGAGTATGAGGGAGGAGGTTCATACCTTTGGTCTTCATAGGATGTGTATGAAGTTGATGGCTCGTACCTGGGCTCCTCATAGTAGGTGTATGAATTGGATGGTTGATATGAGTGATTATTTTGAATCGAGCGTGCATTACGACAATTAGTGCAATAATTACCCCGATAATCATCCTCCTCATAGGTGTAGTTGTAACCTCCTGAGTATTGATCCATAAGAATCACTCAGCAGACCACAACCAAGTCTCGAGATCAGAAAGCAAAAAGAAAAACGGAAACAGAAGCTGGACACGGCCCCGTGTTTGGTGAACACGGCCCCGTGTTCAGGATCTGTATCTGGGCGTTTTAATTAATTTTACTGATTTCGTTGAGCACGGGGGCGTGTTTAGTGAGCACGGCCCGTGTTCAAGCAACTGTTACTGGTTGTTTTTGTGAAAATGTGCAGCACAGCCCCGTGTTCAGCGAACACGGCCCCGTGTACAGTTTACTGTAAATGCAAAACTAAACTAAAATGCAGAAAAATGTGGGAGCTTTTTGAAAAGGTTTTTGAAAAACTAATTAGGCCGTCGATTTTAAGTTTTCTTAAAATCCTTGTGTCCCCGGCAGCGGCGCTAAAAACTTGATGCGTGTGAAGTGTCGTATATATTAGGTGTATATTTTAAGCCCTTTTAACACTTATTTTTAGCCAAGTTTTAAATTTATAAAACACGATATTTTACTAACACTAAACACACATATGGGCAAGTGCACCCATCGTGAGCGTAGTATAGCGTTGGTAAGATACCGAGGTCGTCCAAGGACACAAGAGCTTTTAGTACCGGTTTATCCTCAACGTCTAATCAAAATAAGAAGGTTAGAAAAATGTTTTAAACTAAGAAAAATAAAAACTAACTAAAATGCTGAAAATAAAAATAAAAGAAAAACAGATAGACAAGATGAATCACTTGGTTCCGACTCGTATCTAGTATAACCTTTGATTATTTCCGCACTTTTGCATATAATTAAGAGATTATCTTAGTTATTGTAGTAGGCCCCTCTTTTGAAGGTGACGTTACCCTCACCCCAGTAGTTTGAGTCAGCAAGGATACAATCCTAAAAGGGTGGATTATTGGAAGATAATGAATTAAGTTATTAATGCAGTATTACGGTAGGCCCCGCTTTTGGCGGTGACGTTACCCTCGGCTAAGTAGTCTGAGTCAGCAGGGATACAGTCCTAAATAGCCGGGTTATAGTATTAATAGTAGTTAACTTATGAGGGGATCAAAGAGTTTGGACCCCCGCCATCCAATACCGTGAAGCATTGAAGGAGGTCCTACTAAATTTGACCCAGGTCCATTGCAGGACCTCTAAACGCTGAACAATGGCAAGACTTTTACCAAACCGTTCCCTTAACCCCCGACCAGGTAGCCAACATACCTCCATATAGACCGTGGAGATATGAATGGTGAAAATCTTTTATTTTATATAGACAGTAAAATAATGCCAAGACACCACGGACAAACGATAAGGAAAGATCACCTTCAACATAAGTAACTAGTTATTAAAGTCATTAATACAAAACCAAATAAAAAGTGCAAAAGATTAGAAATAAAAAGTATTATACTAGACACTTTGTCTTCACCAAGTAATGTATGAGACTTAGGCAAACATGGCCTTGATTGTCAAGAACTCTTACGATCAATCTTGGATCCCGAGACGACTCACACACTCTACGATGGACAATGGATGATGGTGGTGGATGATGGTGTTGTGATGGTGGTGGGTGGTGGATGAAGTGTGAGAGAGGTGGTGTGCCAAGGGATGAGTTGAAATGAAACCAAGCACTCCTATTTATAGGCTGAACAGAAGGCTGGGCACGCCCCCGTGTCCGCTGGACACGGCCCCGTGCCTGTCTGACACTCTCTTTCTTCATTAATTGTAATTCGCAATTACAATTAATGCGCCTGCTGTACTTTCGCCACGCCCCGGTGTTCACTGGGCACGGCCCCGTGGTGGGCAATAGAAGCTTCTATAGGTTTGTCTTTTCTGCTGCTTCTTGGGCACGGCCCCGTGCTGGCTGAGCACGGGGCGTGTTCAGTCTTCTGCCTTCTCTATTTTGCTTGGGAAGATGCCGTTGAGGGGTCGGGCAGTCCACTTATGTTCCTTTCCTTGTATTTATGTTGGATTTAGCTGTCTTTTTGCTTCTTTTGTGTTTTTGAGCTCATTTAATCCTGAAAATACAAACGGAAGACAAAAACACTCTTTTTCCAATATTAGTACTTAAAAAGGGTTAGTTTTATGCCTCATTTGATGTAATTTATATGTTGCATTTTACACACATCATTTCCCCTTCAAAACACCAAAGAACAACAACTTTTCACTTCTGATCAACGGCTTACGGACCGTAAGCCTTACCTTACGGTCCGTAAGGTAGTGTCCAGCGACCAGAAACTTGCTGTTTGCTGTTTAAACGCAAAAACTCACCTTTAAACAAGTTTCCTCATATCCCTTGGCCCCTAAACAATCCCTAAACATGTAGGACACCTGTAGGAATGTTGTGGTAAGTGCTAGACTTTGTTGTCAACACTTTGTGGTGATTGAATTCACTATAAAAGGGTCTTGAGTTGCAAACAATTCATCACACCATTTCCTTCAGCTTTCTGATCATTCCTGGAGCTCAAACCTTCTCTCAAGTGATCACTAATCAAGCTTAGGACTTCAGTAAGTTTACTAACCTTTCTTAATTAAGTTTTAGCTTAGTTTTAGCTTAAAAGTCAAACCGTCGTAATTAACGGTTGACTTTAAGATTAATCACTAATGGTCAAGTGATTAGTCGAATCAAAAGTAGTTATAAGTTGGTAATTATGTGGGTAATAAAACCTCAAAAGGGTTTCCCCTGATTCCCACTCTAACTAGGTCTAATGTCGGGTCAAACGTGTAATTAAGAAGTCAACAGAATGTGTAAATTACAATTTATGCATAATTAACAATGTAGAACACATACAACCTGTTTGGTCATTAATATAACTTGGTAATTAGTGTAAGAACATGTCTAAACATGTTCGACCCGACAGTTTCCTGTTTAGACCCGGTTCGGAACCGAAAGTCGCATAGTTTACTTATACTTTGACTTTCAGTTCTGACCCGTTGTGGCATGTTTTAGAAATGCCTTAGAGCTTTATTTGGACCAGGTTACATGCTAGTATAACCCTCTGTGATTATACACCTCGGATCATTAGTTATCCAATTAATATGCATGATTCCGTTAATTGCTCATATGTTGACCATTATGCCCTTTTCACCTTAAAACGTGATTTTTGGAAATGTAAAAGAGTATAAACCTTAATTACTGATATATAAACTTGTATGCAAAATTTGACATCAGTTTGAGGTGTAGGTTAAGAGTTATGCTCGTTAGCGTAAAATTCAAGCTTTATGTTAATTAAACGGCGTATTTAGCTTATAGCCTACTTAAACATACTTTTTGATATCAAACTCTTTACCCACTGATGTAATATATTATTTTGGGATTTTTAAAGATTTTTAATTAATTTTAGGCTGAGCATAACTTATAGTCGTAGGCTTAATCCGGTAATTGTCGGTTTTGCCCTTACGGGCTATAAAATGAGTTTTACATATCTAAACGACTCCAAACCTTTTGCTACTGATCACATATGATAAATAAATTATTTTAAGCCTTCTGGAAATATAAAAATATCAGATTTATGTATCAAACCCGAATATGGCTTTTAATCGCCTTATTAAGCGTTTTAGCGCATAGTATGTACTAAGAGTATTTTTAAACATACAAGGGTGATACCTACTGATATTTGAGGCAAATTATAATATTTTAACAGTAAAAAAAAGTGGTTAAACTCAGACTTCAGTTTTGAGCTTTTCGGCTTATGTGAAATTACCAAAATACCCCTACGGGGCATAGTTTGGTTATAATTGATAAATTTCACATATATACCTTACCCTACTGTTATAACTCATTAATTTGATTATGTTTGCTGATTACATCAGACCTGTAACTCAGTTAAACACTTAGACTCTTTTATGACCTTGTAAATGACCAAACTACCCATACGGGGCATAGTTTGTGTTTAAACTCGTTTCGGGCATAATAAATGATATATTACTGATGTCACAACATATATGAAGCATATTAACTTAGGAAACCTGTAAATAGCTCTCATGGATACCCGTTACGCTTATTACGCGTTCGGTTCGGTTTATGTAACTAGTTTACATAAACTAGCCTAAACGGGTCAAACCTTATTGGTTTTATCTCAAAATCCAGAATGTGTATGAAATTCCCATATTAAACAAGTCTCTGAACTTGTCGGGTCTAATTCACATTCTATCCGGTCTTCGCTTAATCGTGCGTATGAACCGTATCTTTGAAACTAGCCGGTCTAAGCTTAAGCTTAATTAAAGACCCGTTAGGATTCTAATAGGTTATTATAAACCTTCGTTCCAGATTAGGAGGACCAGTAAAAGCTACTTGCAATTTGCTTATTGTGATATATACTTTGCTCAGGTAAATACTTTTAACTTATTTTCCCTATACGGGCTTGGGTTACGGTATATAGCATACCGCTTGATCGGGCATCAAATTCTCCACCATTGAGTGGGTAATTGAATAATTTGATCGGCTCGTTTAAACAGTCTTGTTACTTAAAGCCTTTGGGGGGTTAATGACCGTGTCCCGGATATCCTTGGCATCATTTTACGAAATGGCCACGACTTAAGCGCGGGGTGTAGGCGTACACCTGTCAGTGCACAAAAGAATATTGTGGTGTGTCTATTGATCTTTAACCCGGACAAGATCCGGGCTACTGAACGCACAAGGAACATGTAATTCGTTCACAAGATTATATATTTAAATAATTCTCCCAAGTTAAAATAAAATGTTTATGCCACGTGCATCCAAACCAATTTTCAATCATTTTCCAAAATGAGTCAGTTGAATGTATTTACCAGTGTAAACTGACGTATTTTCCCAAAAAGATTAAATGCAGGTACTAAGCGTAATTGGCTGGGATTTCTCCTTAGCATCATTAGAAGTCTCGCAAGCTTAAGATGCCTGAAGTCTGTTGAACTATTGATTATATTTTGTTTCCGATCCATCTGTGGATAAACATCCGAATATTGTGACATTTGACATTACAATATTAAATTCGGTTGTATTATATATTTTAAATTGCTTTCGCTGTGCATATTAAATATTGCGTTGTTTGACTATTATGTTGCCAACCACGTCACGATAATCCCCCACCGGGCCCACGTGGAAATCGGGGTGTGACATGTTAGGGTGTTCGGGGACCCTAACTAGCTCAGAAAAATATAAACAATGTCTTTGACAATGTTTTTATGTTCCGGGTAAAGTCCGGTTGTTCGGTTCGATACTGTTCCGTTAAACTGCTTAATTAATCCGTAAAGCGTCCTATATATATATATATATATATATATATATATATATATATATATATATATATATATATATATATATATATTTGTAACGTTTTTAATTTTCAACACTCAGGAAAGCATACCAGACTATTTAGTAACTTTTCTGTATACTACTAGTATGTTAACAAATACATGTAAGCATAACACAGAAATCAGAGAGCAGTTAAATGATTCAGCACAGTCATCACGTACTTTAATTAGCAATAATAGATTGTACGGTTACATGTAAATTTGAGGGTTGTCACATTCTCCCCCTGTTAAGAGAATTTCGTCTCGAAATTTAGCGCGTGGTTACTGAGGAAGCTAGCTAAGTTGCGTTGTTTTCCTGATTTTCCTGGGGTGTCACACTGCTGACTCAGACTACTTAGCCGAGGGTAACGTCACCTTCAAAAGAGGGGCCTACCATAATTTGCATTAATAACTTAATTAATTATCTTACAATAATCCGACCCTTTAGGATTGTATCCTTGCTAACTCAAACTACTGGGTTGAGGGTAACGTCACCTTCAAAAGAGGGGCCTACTACAATAACTAAGATAATCTCTTAAAAAGTGCAAAAGTGCATAAATAATCAAAGGTTACACTATACACGAGTCGGAACCAAGTGATTCATCTTGTCTATCTGTTTTACTTTTATTTTCAGCATTTTAGTTAGTTTTTATTTTTCTAGTTTAAAACCCTTTTCTAACTTTTTGATTTGATTAGACGTTGAGGATAAACCGGTACTAAAAGCTCTTGTGTCCTTGGACGACCTCGGTATCTTACCAACACTATACTACGCTCACGATGGGTGCACTTGCCCATATGTGTGTTTAGTGTTAGTAAATATCGTGTTTTATAAATTTAAAACTTGGCTAAAAAAAGTGTAAAAGGGCTTAAAATATACTTAAACTTATATATACACTTCACACGCATCACGAACACTTAACTCGTCTTACACTATTCAACACTCTGTTCCCGACCGGGTCAGCACTTAGAGGACTTATGCTCTATTCCCACACGCAGGCTGATCCAGCGCTCCCTTCGATCCAACCAAACTGTGTTTAGGTTCTAAGCACCCACTGTGAGTATACTCGATCTCTTTTTGTTTTAAACACTTTGGGATGCAACATGTATTCTATATAAACACATGACACTTGAAACTTGTTTGTAAACATGCTCTATCCACTATTATACATGAAAACATGATACTTGTGATACTTGTGAGTCTTATACGCTATGTGAACGTTGAATCTTATGTTTAGCCAACCTTGACAATTATAGCGCTATAGGGTTCATTGCAACGAAGAAGGAAAGGCACAGTTAACGCGTTGGAAACTTAGGTTAACATATTGATTACGTGAGCTTAGCATGTTGAAACTTGTAATATGTTACTCATGTTAGATACGAGGAAATCACGTTTTAAACTAGTTATGTTGTGTATTAAACTTGTATACTCGCCAACATCTTTGTTGATTGTATTTTAATACATGTTGCAGGTTGATAAGTTTGGACGTTGAAGAATCAAGCTAGGGTGACTCTAGATACACACCTTAGGAAACAATATTTTTGAACAATGTTTGAAATTTTGATGATGTTTGATGAAATTTTGACTATGCTATGGTTTGTATGACAATTTAGATTTTGTTATGAAATTTTGCTTAATCTATATCGAAACAAGTAGCGTTATGATGCTTTGAGCGATTTGTTTGTCCCGCCCTGATGTTTTCGCAATCGATTGGGGTGTGACACTATGTTTCACTAATCTCGAGTGGTAATTATCACCAATACCTCAAATCATTAAACAAACTTAGTGATGCCCTTAACAAATTGTGACACCCGGCTATTTAGGGTTCATACTTGCACATAAGTGTTAGTGATGGTTGGATGATGATATGGAAGTGATTTGATGATGATACGATACATGAAAGAGGAATTAAATCTGGTTGCATGCATGTTAATATGATGATAAATGATGTGTTTTAATGATAGAAAGAAGCGTCATAAGTTTGATGGTTTTGCATGTTGTACATGAGGCTTAAAAAGTAGTTAAATGAATGAAATTGCATGATTTATGTGGCTTACATGAAATCTACACTAATATGATTATTAGTATCATTTTATTCATTAAATAACATGCATTGTGTTAAAATATGAAGTCATGATGACTTGGGATGGTTATCGTAAAGTCCGGTACAAGACTATACGTCCAAAAACAGTAAAAATCGGCTTTTAAAGTGATTTTTGCAAAACTGGTTTAGATCAGGTTATAAAATGATATTTTTGTAACAAATATAAGTATTTAAACTTATATTAAGTATCCATGGTGTTTGGCTAGTCATATGTGACTTTTGACGCCTAAAAACGTTAAAATACGCATATTTTGATGTACTCGAAAATGGATTGTTTAAGTGTGATTTTGCATGTTAAGATATGACATATGGATATGAGTATATGTTATGAGAAATGATAGGTGTTACCATGATAGTAGAGTATAAGACTATGCATGTACACTTGTACGATTAAACGAAGATTTCGTTAAAACATACGTTAAGATACAACTTACTTGTCAAGCATGAAAATTATACATAGGTTAACTTGTGGAGTTATTATATGTATAAGATGCTTTTAAAATGATAAAATATATAAGTTGGCAGAATACGTGTGCTGTGATGTTTGATGATATGCTAGTGTTTGTGTAAATATGTTACAAAACGCAAATTTGTAACACTCGTCTTAAATCTTTGTTATTTTAATTATAAAATAAGGGCTTTTTAAAGCAAAACGCATACTTGGCAAAACTTAGATAAGTTACACATAGTTTAGTGGGTCAACATAAGTGACCACCTAGTTCAAAGTATTCACAACTAATAGAGTTTACAAAACATCATTGTCTAGACAAGTTTAGTTTAGTGCGGAAGCTTCAAATATGGTGTTCGGTTCTTGGTTTCACGCTTGATCGGCATCCGAAGCTAACGAGCATCACCTGAGGTCAAAACCACACAAATAATTAGTTTTGACAATGATAACTGAGCCTAGACAAGCCCTAATGACATAAACATAACAATAATCGAAAAATCCTTGTTTTTAGTCTGTCGCGCCACGCGCCAGACTCGGTCCCATTCTTCGCGTGCC
Source organism: Helianthus tuberosus (assembly GCA_030545235.1). Classification (NCBI taxonomy): domain Eukaryota; kingdom Viridiplantae; phylum Streptophyta; class Magnoliopsida; order Asterales; family Asteraceae; genus Helianthus; species Helianthus tuberosus. The sequence continues at coordinate 147,088,107 of CM060449.1, forward strand.
GCGGGAGGCCCCGCGTGTCGCGCCAGTATCTTAAGCTCCCCTCGCGTGGTGCGGGGGAGTGCATTTTCCAGCAGGTCCAGTTTCTGGACCTGTATTTTCCCCAGCTCCCAAAAATTCACAATTTTCTAACTTTAAACAATCATAACTTTTTACTCGGTTGTCCGTTTTAGTCGATTCTTTTTCCTATGAGTCCGTAATAAAATTATGGATCTAACCATGTAAATTTCACATCACGAAAATCGAGTTACCAGCGATTTTTTCACGATTTCCTTATTTCAATTACTCGACCCATTAGCGATAATTGCATAATACCATGTTTCAGTTTCTTAATGCTTTTAGACATAGTTACCCAATTCCCCGGGCTTATAACCTTGGCGTAATTACGCCATTCATGGCTTTGTGTTCCCTTAGAACTAAAAGCTTGTTTCCTCAGAATTCAAGCATTCTGTTTCAAGCGACATTTGCAACTTACTTCTATTGTTTGATCCGACATCCCGGATTCACAAACTTGAAATATCATAGCCAAATTCATTGGCGTAGTGCAATCCAACACTTAACAAAATACGAGACTTTCAAGTCTCTACTCACGTGATCCTTTTTAAGGCATCAATTTAACCCATTTGACTATCTAATGAAAGCCATCACTTTATTAATAAGCCAAACCCACTTCCAACCTTTATTTTGACCCGTTTGATTGTCGAGTGAACTTCGCCACTTTGAAGACACATCAAATGCATCTATTACACTACGAATCCATTTATACATTAAACCCAAACATGTATGCATAATTTAACGAGACTAAAGTCACGTACCTTTAGAGCACACCCTTCAACCACGTATTTCCTCCGGCTTGTCCGCTCGATGATCCGAATTCTTTGCTTAAAGAGTTCAATTCCAAATCAATTTAGAACCCCTTTTGTAATTATTAACGCATAATTTGCTATAATGATCGAATATGCGTATTCATCCGATTTTTAACATACTAATCCTCACTTAGGCATTTTAACAAACGCCTAGCGGGTCAGATTTTTATATAAACCAACCAAGTTCATGACTTGTAATTGTCATCTAAATTAGCTTCAATTAGACAATTCTACATATGTCTTAACATCAATATTTCTGAAATTACCTCTTAAATTCAGATTATGCTAGAACAAGAATCATAATTCTAGTGTTTATCAAGTTTTCTTCAAGCTCATTAATCACCTACAATGGTGATTATGAACCCTACAAATATCATGCAATCTTTTAACAAGAATTCACCTAGGGTTTATCCCTAGACATCATATCACTTCTAATTTCATCAATACAACACAAAACCAAGCTAAACATTAGATTTCTATCATATGCTAGGAATTTAAGTTGAATCAAAACAACCTAATTTGGCATACCTTATGATCCCTTTGACGAGGTGATCACGAATCTATGTTCAGATTTCGATTTTGACTTTGACTTGATTTGGGCCTTCAATTTGTGAGTTTAGTGAGTGTTAGGGTTTTGAGGGGTGTTGGTCGCCCTGCTCTGTTCTTGATCGATCCAGACACATCTAAGGATGTGTTTGGATTTTATTTTAATAAGTTTTTAATAATATAAGTTTTTTCCATTTTAACACCTTTTGTCCCCCAATTAAAACCAAGTAATCTCTAAGAGTTTTAACTCAAGTTTCTTTGTTATGACCAGGTCTATGACTAACTGGGTTATTTATCCTAGTTAGCTTATTCTTGTTTATTTTATACTTTATAATTCTAATATAAAGTTTAATATTTTCGGGGTGTTACAAAATTGTAGATATATTGTACATGAACAAGTGTTATAACGGATGTAACATATTTAGGGTCACCAATAAAATCGTTCAAGTAGCAAAAATCTTAAAACATACATATGAACACATATATATATAAACACGCCAACATAACAAAAATAAAGACTTTTTGAGAAAATCTCAAAGTTATGTGAAAAATCATAAGTTTTGGAGAAACTTAGGGATTTTAGAATATTTGGTCATTAAATCTTTCCTACTTGAAATTAGGACGTGGGTAGACCAATTTTGTGGAATTTGTGCTTGTTGAAAACACACCCAAATGTGAGCATCATTACCTCTCTTTTTATTGTTTTATATAATATTTGAGGGAAGAACATGCCTTTAAACGAATTATTAATATATTTCGAGGAAAATATGGTTTGAAAATGGATGTGTTGTGTTTTCGAGGAAAACATGGTTTTGAAATGTGGATGATATAAGATTGTTTTCGAGGAAAACGGGAATAGATTAAATATAAATCATTTCAGGGAGAAACAATGAGGATTACAGTGTTTGAGGTAAAATGACTGTATAGATTTAAAAATATTTAAATCTAAGTTGTGACGAATTTGCCTGATCTCAAGAGAGTAGGTATCAGAATAGGCCTACGTCTCGGTGGGGACTTCGGGGAATTCGTACAACACAAAATATTAAAAATTTCAATTTAGTAGGATATATATTGTTCATGAGGCAGGCACCATAAGTGACCTAATTTGAGGCACTTTGCGTGAATTTAGCCGTTTAATCATTAATACAAGTATGCGTAGAGTTATTGGTAGATCTATCGGGGTGACAACCCCGTCGTGACCGGTAGCTCCGTGTCAAGTCAAATCAAGCGACAAATTGATATTCCGTGATTGTCTAGCGTTGATTATAACCTTATTGTTAATATATAGCTCATAGGCCTTGCAACCCTATGAGTGAAATTTTGATACTAGAAATTTAATATACATTTAAACCCTTGGGAAGATGATTTATTTCGAAGGTTTTGGGAAAACGCTTGCGACCAGAGAACTGACCCTTGGATTTTAATAAGGAAAATATGATTTGACTTTCTTAAAATATACGAATGGTTTTGACATGAAATTCATAACAAGAAAGCTTTTCCTTAAAGAAATTTGATTATAATTTGAACATGTGAACTCACAAACCTATTTGTGTTGACACTTGATTTTACGTGTTCTTCGGGTACATAAGTTCGACTTTAGGATTTTGGCTTGTCTTGTGGTTGTTGATGCAATTTATAATAAATAATGTTTGGGCAACTTTTAAAACTGTTTGGGACCATTTGTATTAAGATCCATAAGGGATCAAACAACTATATTATGGTTGTGGTTTAAGTTTAAACTTTAAACTTTATGTTTTAATTACGTTACATGTCCAAAATAAATATTGCATCATCCACAAAGATATTTATGGGTACCAACCCCCGTCCCCGCTACGTTTGTATTTCTACTGCGACGTTTTTTGGGTGTGACACAAATGTCTCACAACAGCAACAATAAGCCTCACAATACAAAGCTCAAACACAAAAATGAATAATGGTTTAGTTGTAAACAACTCGTCTGTTTTGCTCTTAATCTTGATCTTGACTCTCTCTTTGATTTGTAGTTTGCATCACAAGTAAATTAGAGAGACATGACTAAGAATGATACTACAGAGTGTTTTGGGCAAATGGGTGAGCTCAAATGAAAGTGGGTGGTTCTATTTACATGAACAACACAAAAGACAAAGTAGGATAGAGTGAGGTCCCGACGGTCGATGGTATCAACCGTCGATCGTCAGGTTTGTCCTTTTTTTTTGTGTTGCGAAACTCTATTAATTGTCGAGTCCACTTTACCATACCTATTTTAACACATTTTCATTTGATTTTTTATTCTTAAAAAGATACCATTTGACCTTTAGAGTTGAAAACAATGTTTTAAAAACCGATTTATATCGGCTGGTTGAACCGGTAAAACCGGATGCCAAAAGCTCAGACAGTACAGAATTATACCAGTAAACTGAGTAAACGACAAAGAAGTTGTACCGTCCATAAATTGGGTTATACCGGTTTAAATCGGTATACCAGTACCAGGTCAAAGGTTAAAATTTGTACTTTTAATCTTTTATGGGCTAAAAAAGGTGACGATTTACCTTCTTAGTAAAACCTTGTGCCAAAAAGGTACCAATAGTGGATTTTTGGATTATTTTTTTTTATTATGGATTAACTTTTGAAATATTTTTTTTATTATGAAATTATGTAGTTTTGAATTATTTTTTGAGTAAAAATTGTATTTTATGGACTTACAGGGTTAACTAGTCAACCCGGTTCAACTGCCCAGTTCAACCGGTTGTACCATTTCTGAGCCTGACCCGATACAATTTAAAAACCGGTTTTTCAAACATTGGTTGAAAACAAGTTTAGCACAAAAATGGTAAGTTTACTTTTGAGATTTGTAAAGGTTTAATATGCTTTCCTAAAGTATTTGTCTTTAAACCATTTTAAGTATCTTTATGACTTCGAGGTGGATGCAATTTGAATCCTTACCAGCCTTGGCAAGCACCGACCACCAACTTTTAAATTCAGAAAGGAGAGAGGGAGAGAGAGAGAGAGTGGTGATGGTGGCGGTGGTGATCTGAAAGGGGAGATGAAGATGAGGGTTTTGAAGATCTGAAAGGGGAGATGAAGATGGGGGTTTTGAAGATGAGGGTTTATTGATTAGTCTGTATTGTTTAATTAAAAATGTGTTATAATAATTCTAAAATGACTAAAATACCCCTAAGGGTAAAGATAAAATATCAGGTTTTAAGTTGGGGAATCTGGCCAAATTTGAAATTTGGACCAAAATGGCAAAAAAACGAAACCACAGGGACCAAAATGGCAAAACTGGCAAAACCTCAGGGGCCAAAATGGCAGTTTACTCTTCAAATTATTTCAAAGACTTAGTTATAAAAATTTGCAAAACTTAATAATTTTGTATAAAACTAATTTGATGTTTTATAAAATATATTTTTGGATAACATCAAGACTTTATAAAAAATGATAGTGTAAAATGCCAAAATAGGCTTTGAGTCATTTTTGCCACTTCAGTAAAAAAAATAAAACTTTTTGTATGTGGGTCCCTAAGGTTTTATATTTGTTGTCATTTTCATCAAATTGGCAAACTGAGTTAGATTTTTATGTTAACTTCCTTTTTTTTGTCGATTTCAACATTTAAATGAAGGGTATAATTGTCATTTCATACCATAATATATTTTAATTAAATGAGGAAAACGACAAAAAGGGAGAAGTTAACTGGAAAATTCTAACCCAGTTTGCTAATTGGATGAAAATGGTAACAAAAATGAAACCTCAGGGACCTAAATACAAAAAGTTTCATTTTTGGACTGAAGTGACAAAAGTGATCTAAACTCATGGGCCATTTTGACATTTTACTCAAAATGATATTTTTGTAATTTTCTTATAATATGAAAACCATTTTATTTTACCTTTCTTGATTCCCAAGTGATTTAAATGTCGGTTCGACTTTGATTTTCACTTTGTGATGTCGGTTTTCATATGTTGATCTTTGTGTTCTTCTGAATCATCATCTTTGATTTGTATCAACCCTAATCCTAATTAATTGATGTAATTTGCCATTGATCTTCATTATTCTTCAATCAATTGATGTATGCGAATCCTAATCTTCAATTTTTGACGAAATCAATTTGATTCTTTAGTGTTAGACTTGTTGGACAACCAATACCCAACTAATTTCATTACAATTTAACTTCTAGCTCATCATCAATCTTCTTGATGTACAGTGGCGGATCTAGGATTCCGACCAAGCGGTAACGTTTTATAAATAAGCGGTAACGAAATTGAAAAAACGTCAAATTTTTTCAAAATTTACACTAATTTTTCCGACCAAGGGGTGGCGGACGCCACCCCTTACATACATATAGGTCCACCCCTATTGATGTACACATTAAGTGTATTGAAATATGTATTTATCAACAACTTAATAAAACAAAAGTTAATTATTGTATATTTGATAGAGTTGTACAATGTGTTTTACTATTTGTAATTATTTAAACTCTTAAATTTTAGGTAAAATTTCTTTATTGTTATTCCTATATATATTATAATACAGTATAGATATAGATAAACTTGTAACACAGTTGTAAATTTTATTAATATACAGACTTACTAAAACTCAGTAAAATAAATATGCGTAAGTTTTTAACAATAGAATTTAACTCGTTTTTATAAATTTTATATAAAATTAATGAATTTATACTAAAAAATATTTACACGATATCAAATACTAAATTGGTTATTAAAAATAATAATAATGTGGTTATGAAAAATGAATGTAAAAGTTGATAACTGTGTAGAAAGTATAAGCACTCTCTGGGATAGTATAATTGTTTGGAAAAAAGTTTGTGGGTGTTGATAAAGCGTTAGATTCAGTAATGGTGAGAAGAATATGAATATTGACTGAAATATGTTGATTGAAATATGAATAACTACGAATTGTTATTTAAAGAGTTAATTACTATTTTCGTCCATGTGGTTTGTTAAAAATCACTATTTCAGTCTATTAGTTTAAAAATTACGATTTCAGTCCCTGTGGTTTCACTTTCGTAACCATTTCAATCCACCTCCGTTAACCCCATCCATTTATTTTGTTAAGTACACGTGAATTGACCATGATGCCCTTATTAATAAAAAAACAAAAAGATATATAAATGAGTTAATTACTGTTTTCGTCCCTGTGGTTTGTCAAAAATCACTATTTCAGTCCCTGTGGTTTCACTTTCGTAACCATTTCAGTCCAGTCTCCTAACACCGTCTATTTTACCGTTAAGTTTTTAACGAAATACCTAAATTTCCCTTGTGTTAATTAAATAAAAAAACCATGGAAATTTAAAAGATTGTATTCTAGGACCCACTTGTTAAAACACAACCACACGCTACCCCACCCCACTCCATCACTGCTCTCATTTCCGGCGAAAGTTTCCGGTCATCTTCTCCGGCATCACAACCCCACCCTCTTAATGTCCGGCGACCCATTACCCCACCCCAATTAATATCTTCCTAGCAGCATCAATTAACATAATAACTTGAAAAATAATGCTTACCTGTACATTATCTCATTCTAAAATCCAAAATTAAAATTTTGGAACCATATATGTAAAAATAGTGCCAGACTTTTACTTCTACTGGGTCGAACCCTACAATTGTTTGGCTAAGCTTTTTGAAACAACTTATTGACATACTGGCTTTTTTGAAAAGTTATAAGCTCCAAAATGATGTTTGGCAATGAGGGTGTATGTGAGGGGGAAAAACCAATAAGTCAATAAGTCACTTTATACTGACTTTTTCAAAAAGTCAATAAATTGTTTTAAAAAGCTTAGCCAAACATGCCCTAATAAGTCCATATGTCATACAACAATAAAATCATATAAATCCAATAATAAAATCATATAAGTCCATATTTAATTAACACAAGGGTAATTTAGGTATTTCATTAAAAACTTAACGGTAAAATAGACGGTGTTAGGAGACTGGACTGAAATGGTTACGAAAGTGAAACCACAGGGACTGAAATCGCAATTATTAAACTAATGGACTGAAATAGTGATTTTTGACAAACCACAGGGACGAAAACAGTAATTAACTCATTTAGATATCTTTTTGGTTTTTATTAATAAGGGCATTATGAACAATTCACGTGTACTTAACAGAATAAATGGATGGGGTTAACGGAGGTGGACTGAAATGGTAACGAAAGTGAAACCACAGGGACTGAAATCGCAATTTTTAAACTAATGGACTAAAATAGTGATTTTTGAGAAACCACAAGAACGAAAACAGTAATTAACTCTTCTTTAAAAATGGTTTATTTTTGTGTGCGTTTTCATGTATTTGATAGGTTAACTTGGGTATACTCAAATTATATAGTGGGTCAATTTTTCTATATGATTAACTTAGATTAGATTAGATTAGATTAGATTATGTCTATATGGGCCAACACCACCCACCGTCATCACCGAATCACACCACTACCACAGCCACAACCACAACCACCTACGCAAAGCAAGTCAGCGTCACCTCTATCACTACCATCTCCTCCAATGTCGACACAACAAACGCCATCATTATCGTCACCTCCACTGTTGATCACATCATTACCATTAGCTGCCATAAAAATAAATTGCTAAGGTGAACCCATTTTGGGGTTTTTTTATTCATGTAAGAGCTTTCACATTAAATTCATTCCCCCTATCTATGTAATTACACTAAAAATTAGTATTTTTATTTTTCAATCATATAATATTTTTTGTACCTTTATCATTACATTTTCTCTCTCATTCACTTAAAAAACATTAAAAAATTATAAGGGGTGAACAATGTTCCCATATATTTACATATGAACAATAAAATTCTCTCTCCTCCACCCACAACCATTCCTTATAATATAACTAACCCACTCACATAAATATAAGAAATCTATTGTGAATGCTTTAATACGATTTATTAGAACCTGAACCATTTTTTACTAAAACCAAAGGCCTAATTAGAAATAGAGGTGCACATAACCGGGTGTTAGAAATACCCGGGTTCGGGTACCACAAGGTATTAGAAAACCCTATACATGTATGAAAAAAACCCGATGTCGCTACTTTTTTTATTTCATATTCTTTTTTTGTATTTATATGTTTCCAACTCCATTTTTGGGTCATAAACTTTATCACTAATAACACAAAACTTCCGATATAGTAGAAACTTAGAAATAGTACAAGATACACATATCATAAAAGTGCATACATAATTGGATATCAAAAAACCCGGGTACGGGTATTGTAAAACCCGGGTATGTGTATTAATAAAATCTGGGTATAAATTGGGTTGATAAAAACTTGGGTTCGAGTTCAGGTACAGGTTCGGCTTTGGGTTTACAATACCCGGTTTTCAAAAAAAACCTGGACCCGGGTTTTTTTCGGGTTCGGGTTTGGGTTTTTTTGTACACCACTATCTAGCTCTCTAAAGTCCAATTTCAGATGGTCCATAACATAGGCAATGGCCCATGAATGAAAGCCCACTGGTATGAACACTCCAACCTACTACTATATAACACTTGATTTAGGGTTCCAGCCGACTCCTGTCAAACGCAACCGCCTCGAGGATATTCTTTCTAGGGTTTGTTCTCTCATTCATCGCTTATTCTTTCACTAAATCGATTCGTTGTTGCCTGATTTGATGTAAAATGTCATCTTTTTTTATCGAAATGTTTGATTATTGCTCACTTTTTCGTATTATGAAAAGCGTTGTAGATTGCTTATATGTATCTGTTTTCTTAGCTGATTAACATCTGTTTATCGTTTTAGGTTCACTACCGCAGTATCTGCTGTATCTTGATGAATTTACTGCACTTTTGATTGTAATTTTAGGGTTTTAATGTTTTTAGGGCAAATTTATCTGGAAAATTCATGCTGTGTGTGATCCAAACAAAATGAGGCAAGCTAGATATAGTTGAAATTGCTATTATTGTTGAATTTATGTATCATTGTTTTTTTGCCCAAAATCCATGTGGTTTTGGTTTGAATTACTTATTCTCTTTGACCTGGTTTGATAGCTATGTAGAACACACTGAAGAACACAGTGTCTTATTAGTGTTTGCTTCATCATTTGACTTTAATTGTTGAGTCTATACATTGGTTATTGAGGTTCAGTATTACATTACAAATACAAACACAATCATACTATTTCAAGGCGCAAAGTATTTTGGGGCAAAAAAGTGCACACCTTAGTAGTAAAAAATTGAAGTTTTCATAGTAAAGGATTAAAGAAATTTGTTTGTATATCCCACACTGCTTTATGTAAAGAAATTTGACAAAGGAGATGTTTATAAAATTGAGGGAGATTAAAAAGGGAACCATAAGTGGTGCTTGGCCTGTGGCTAAGAAAACCAATGGGCGCCGGGGCGTGGTTTAGATTTGTACCTGTTTATGCTGGTTTTGTTTAGTTTTGGTTTCTGGACAGAACTAGATGCTTGTCTTGCCTGGTTTTAGTTTAGTTTTGTTTTAAATGCCTGGGCTCACAACTGAGTTGTTTTTGACACTATAGAGGACAACAATGTTTACTCAGTTACGATAATTTATATAACCAGATGCTGATATAGATCTAACTTAGGGAACTTTTATCTAAACTGAGCTTCCGAATGAAAACTCAACATCGAGTTGAGTTTAGCAACAGATCAACAAAAGTCATCGTGTTTGAACAGATATTCATTCATAGTGCTTTGCTTCTAGAACAACTTTGTGACGGGCATCTTTTTAGTTCTAATGTTGTCACCCCTTTGTTGTTTTTTCTTGTAATATATATATATGTTGATTTGTGCTGATTGCATTATCTTTTCAGCACAAAATGGCTCCAAAACAGCCGAACACTGGACTTTTTGTGGGTCTAAACAAAGGACATGTCGTGACCAAGAAGGAATTGGCACCACGCCCATCTGACAGGAAAGGGGTAAGTAATCTTTCGTATATCTTTTTTCATATCAAAGACAGAAATTTGATTTTCAAATCTCAACAGTCTTCTATTATATATTGGTTCTTACTTTAGAAAACAAGCAAAAGAGTACACTTTGTGAGGAACCTAATCAGAGAGGTTGCCGGGTTTGCTCCTTATGAGAAGAGAATTACCGAACTTCTTAAGGTTGGAAAAGACAAACGTGCCCTCAAAGTTGCCAAGCGAAAGTTGGGCACTCACAAGAGAGCGAAAAAGAAGAGAGAGGAGATGTCTAGCGTTCTCCGCAAGATGAGGTAAATATGTTGGTATTTTTACATCTCATATGTTTGCGACACCTGTGTGTGTTATATGTTTCTTACCTTGGTTGGATGTTTATGTAGGGCTGGTGGAGGTACCGAGAAGAAAAAGTAAGTTTGTGTTGGATACAACTTGAAGATCTTTCTTGATTTGTTTGACTAGATCTATAGGCAGGACTTATTGTTGAACCTTCTTGTTTTACTGTTTTTGGAATTTCGACTCTTCTGGGTCAAGTTTGTTTGATGAAGATTTTTGTCCGACCGATTTTGAGTTGCAGAAAAATCAAAATTAACGGGTGTTTGATAATCATCTGAATGAAAAATGAACCATAGATATTTCTTACATATGGTTGGGTTTCACCATATGTAAGAAAATCAGGACCTTGGGTCCGACTAGGGGTGCTAAATGCGTCAAACTGTGTGGATCTAACACAACACTAACATGAAATACATGTTAGACATCAACATGAAAACCATGTTAATACTCCAAAATAACCATTTTACAATCACAAATATACAAATGGATGTTAAATAAATACAACTAGGGTCATTCCCTAGTCGCGCGTTGCGCGATTTACATTGTTATTAGCATATATGATTATAAAGTATTAAACTTTTTTTTTCAGATCTTGTGTATTTTACATGTTTGGTTTCCGAGTTTAATCTTTATCATGTTTGGTATCTTTGCGCTAAAATCTTTATCATGCTTCATGTTTAATCTTTATATATGAATGGATATTGAACTCCATAATTCCGAAAACTAATAGAAGAAATGGCACACGGTTTTTTTCTTGTTGGAGATGCTCTATCTATAAAAAAAAACTATCAAAGATTCCTAAAGCTGCTACATTTCACAAAAAAAAGTACACACATATTTAATCGGTTCAGTACTTCAAATGGCTCATTAACTCTAAAAAGCCTTGCATTCAAGTACATGAATGAAACAGCAAGCAAATTGACAAAAATAAGGTTAGACAAACAGATTTTCTACTCTTCATGTTATCCAAGATCTACTTGAAGAAGTCAAAATCAACATAGCTGTGATCATTACTACTTCAAAACCATAAGTTTGACTTGAATAATTTGACCATACTAAAGTTGTCATTTTGACCCGTGTGCAACCTACACATTTTGCAACCTCTATTAGTTGGCTAATAAGTACTTTAATCAATATCTTCAGCAACTTTATATGGATGTGGATTATGACACACTAACATGTGATAAATATTTTGAAATGAAACAAAGCACGACTGAAAAAGGAAGCTGACCTTGTAACAGCACCCAATTAATTATCTTCAGCAACTTTATATGGATGTGGATTATCACTCCAAAGTTCTGAACTCTTAATGTCCCCTTATTCATATGTGAACTTGTGTTAGAATGCTTTCTACATGACCTTTTTTTCCTGTAAAAAAGTATGACTTCTCCATTGTCTTAATAATATCAACAATTAACAGAATTTTAAATTAAAAGTACCTCCAGTATATCTAAACACACTCCATATCTCGCATTCTCGCCCACCTACAACTGTTAATTTGTCACCAGGACCCAACCTGGCCTCAGAGTTGCACCAGAGTAACGCGGTTGATGCGGAAAGCGTTATAGTTTTCATAAAGACAACAACTTGGTTTTTCAAATAGATCATCCATAACTTTCATCACAAAATCCCTTCCAAACATGATTTAAAATAGCATCAATCCTCTTTATCATATTACTATTATTATTTTTATATAAATACCACTATATGGCTGGTTCATATCCTCATAGTGTCTCATTTTATTACACCATGTATATTTTTTATCCATGGCCACCCACGTCAAGCTCGTCCACCAAAACCTTGGTCTGCTCAAGAGCCCCAACCTGGCGCACTACTGAAAGCCGGCAAAGGGTCGGAAGTGGTAAGGTGGGGCAGTGGGGGTCGCAGGTTCATTTTGTACTTTAGTTCACGCCTCAAATAAATGTATCACAAATGAATTCTCATCACACATGTAACTGTTACTTAACAAAGAAAGATAATTAAACCATTAATACCTCATGTACAATGAAAACAATTGTTTCCTGTATTCACATTGAACCAGCTTCATCTGTGGTAGCATGTGGAAACAACAAAACTGATTAGTAGTTGATTTTAAAAGCATCATGTCGTTGTGCCCACCATTTGCTACACTTCTGAACTAAAAATCCAAAACATCGCATAAAAGTTTCGTCAGATGTGAATATAATAAGTTAATCACAACAATTGATGCCCAAATTAATATCTAATTCTATAAACAATTGTTCCTTACCTTTTATTCAGCTGTATACCATTATCTTCAAAGAAACGATAAAGCCCAAAATACTTTGTAAATGTCAGATTTACCAAACCGGTTATAACTAATTTTGTAACATATATCCATACTATAAAACCGAGTTATAGGCTACCAATTTGACGCTCACATAATAATATATATATACACACATAGCCACGAAATCCATCATTCAAAGTTAAAAACACCTCAAAAAATGAAAAGAGTAAAAGCCATTCAGTATAAAACATCAAACTGACAAATCCGTAACACATACAGATGAATTCGAAATTTTAAAAAAGCTCAAAGGGATTAAGATGTGCGTACCAATTAGAGCTGGAACTTCATACAAACACATACAGATGAATTCCCAGTAATGTTAATACAATCAACATATTTTTGTAACATGTCACTGATGCATCACAATAAACAAATGGAAGTATTGTAAACACGTTGTGTAAGCAACTTATCATGTGGATTAGTCATGCACAGTCTTTACCGAACTGACACGTAAAAAGATGGCGTTAACGTCGACATGACAAATATCCCATCTGTGTGAATAAGCAACGAACTCATGGTCTTAGTGTCATAACCTTTGTCAACAAACCGGACTTAATAACGACTAACAATATCCAACAATGTTCGCGTGTGGTGGACAATAATATTCGGTTTCAAATCGAGCGAAATGCTAAAATTTGGCTCGTATCGTATAGTATTCCACCACCCTGGCGAGTTTTAGGGTTCAGGGCTCAGTATGAAGGGTGAGAAAGAAGCATAGAAAAACATGTCAAAGGATTAGATTAGAATGTGTGTTATGTCCTAAGTTTGAGTTTAAAATATTATACCAAGATGGAGGATTAAGCTGCATAGGGTATACAAGTAGTTTCGATCAGAATTGTGCACAAATTTTATTCTCCTAGATATTTAACGTTAGTATACAAACATAGTAAGCGACTAAGAGCGGTGAGCTACTCAAGATCTATTCTTTGAGTATTCACACCGAGTCAAGCTTAAACGAGTTCATGCTCAAGCTTGATTCTAAAACTAAACGAGGTTGAGCCTGAGCTTGATTAGGCTATCAATGATATTATTTCTATAATAAATAATAAATAATTACATCATAAAAAGTATCATCATGTATATAATTATGACAAAAACTAAATAATTTACATTATGTTATGTATAGCTATTATTGTATATAAGAAATTATTGTATATAAGAAGTAACTAAATAAATACATTAAAATATAGGGATAAATCTATACATATAATAAAAGAAACCAATGTGTGACACGTGTCATTCACTAGAGCTCTCTAATTTTCTGTTTTCCCGCATTTTTTCATACTTATCTTATACTAATTAAGTAACAAATTAATATTATTTCTCTTCATTTATCCCAACTTATTTTTTTTTCAAATTCAAACAATATAATAGGTATCAATTTTACTTTACGAAAAAATATTTAGATTATATCTAATATAATCTGTAAGTATGTTATTGAAATATGTATCACAATATAACTATGACTATGGACGCATGTATGGTTATAAACAAAAATATGCATAGATAATTCCTTTTTCTATAAATAATATCATATAATCTATTTTTCTATAACTAATGTATATTAGATTATATCTAACTATAATATTTTTGTTATTTTCAATAAATAATAATATTAAATCGTAGTTATCCCGCTTCTTTCACTTATAATAATACATTATTAAATCATAATTTTCAGTTTATCTTTTATTTATTTAAATATTTTTTCTTAATCATTTCTTTTATTTTTCCATTAATTAATAGCCTTTTATTTTATTTTTCCACTTATCTCATATGTTTCCAGCTTTGATCTAACCACATGTAATACATAAGCTTGTAACCTAATAATTAAAAACGGACAAAGTAAAATGTTATACCACATGTGATACACAAGTGTCTAACCTAATAATAAATAAAAAACAAAGTAACATGTTATAATAAGTAAATAATACATTGAAATTCATTTTTTAAAACATATCTTAACGAATGTATGTGTTATGCGATTACATTATATTTATTCAACCGTCCAATACACGGGTTTTCTAAAGATGTAACTTTTTTTATACTTACTATATAAAATTACGTGAATTCAACCCGTGTAATACACGGGGTTTTAACCTAGTATATAATAAGCGAGTTGAGACAACTTGTAAAATTATTGAGGAGCCGCTCTCAAGTGTCAAAACAAAGAGCTCGGATCGAGTTTGCTTAAGTTAAACGAGGCAGCTCAAGACATTCCATCTGTCAATCTACCCAACTTGCATGATTAATTTAATGTTTGTTTACCTCTGAATGTGGCTCTTAATGGTTCAGACATCTTAGTGGTTCAGCACTTAATGGTTTAGACTGTTTGTTTCGCGAGCAAATGTCTAAATGGTTCAGACATTTGCCTCTGAATGATTAAGTATTATACAGAGCCTGAATGGTTAAGACCTCTATTCTGAATTGGTCAGACATTTGTCTCTGAATGGTTAAGCATTATACTGGTTCTTAATGGTTCAGCACTTAATAATTCAGACCTCTTACTGGTTCAGCATTTAACCATTCAGAAGTTGCCAAACAGCACCTAAGATGTCCAAATGTCAAAATATATGTCATAATATCTTGTTAACCCAAACCATAAATTTAGAAATAACACAACCTCAAATTTCACAACCAATGGAGCATGAACCAAACAAACCTTAACCTTCAAAGCTTTACACATAATTGCATACTGAACAATGACCGAAATGCAAACATCCAATAAAAGTTCTAGTTATATTCTTCGACTAGTAACATCGGGCTAAAACCGAGTTCGAAATGGTTCAAACCAAATTCAATCTAAACGAGTCAAGAATAACACAAGATGCATAGAAAAAACACGAACACAAGCATGAAGAAATGCTAATCAACGGTGGTTACCTGTTGCCATTCTCCATCAACAGCTTCTTTCCATAAAGTAACATTATTACCGCCAGCCAAAATATTTCCGGTTAAAGACCAAGATACCCTCCAAACGGGGACCTTAAAATCATACAAAACAAAACCTTACCATTCCAGTTATCACCTTCTTTATCAACGGTCCATATCACAACTGTACCATTTATCACTTATCACTTGTTGGTTGTTACCAGACTAGTGGGTTACCATCCGTGCATCACGGTCGGTTCTAAACGTATATTAAAATAACTAAATGGCGAACATGATGATAAGAAAACTATGTGACAAAGGTATATTCAAAAGCGTGAAAAAGTTATGTCAATGTATACGAAAACTAAGTTATTTGAACAAAATTTACACCAAAACATATATAAAGATAAACACAATGGTCACACATTACAACGGATCGGTTTAGATATAGATAAAAACAACATATCGCAATTGTGTATTTAGAGATGAGCGTCGGACGGTTTAAAAGACCGAACGCTTTAAAAAAGTTTAAACCAACCGGCCAGTATAAAAAACAACGTTATGAAAATTCATGTCGAAACATAGATAAAAACAATTCATGTGGACTGTTGATATAAAAAAACGAAAGCCACGTATAAAAATTTCGTTACATACTCAAAATGATAATAACTTTATTAAAGTTCAATGGTTGTAGTGTAGATTGGTTACAGAAAAAAGGAAAAAAAATCAACCAACTAAAATTCAAGGGGTGTAAACAAAAACTAAATTAAATTGTAGGGAAAAGATAAAGCCACTAAATTGCAAATGTTGTAAAATGAAACTAAAGTAGGGCATGTAGAGTTTTATTAAAGTTGAAAGGATATTGAAAGACAAAAAAAGGGTATCGTAGCTAGTATTTTTCAGAATTGTCATATTAATAATTTTATTCTTATTTCATCAATTTACCTTATATCGGGCGATTATTCAACAAATATCCAAAGCGTATTAGGTTTTACAATCGGGTATATGTTTGGAGTTACCAATATCCGTCATATACATGTTCGATTGCCATCGGTAGTGTTTATATAATAAGTTAACGACCATGGCTTTACTGACGTAGTTGTGTCTTATATTTAAATGGTTAAGAGGTGAATATTTACAAAACACACGATGATGTGTTGCCATTTTACATTCCCGTGTATCTTTATATGAGAATACGTATTTATTGATAAACGATGCGTATCCTTACTCTTATGCTAAGTGTTTTGCCTTATGATGTGTAGTAAATCTACCCAAGATGCAAGAAAGGAAGTCATAGAAAACTAGGAAGGATCTCTATGGCTTATTATGTCATATGGTGAATAACAAAGTACACTATTTAGCTAAGTCTTCCGTCATGAATGTTATTTAGAAAAAAATCGTCCACAAAAGACACGGGTGTTATAGTATAATCTTTACTTGACTTTATATAATGTACAAAGATTTCACAATAAACATTTTGTTTATAAGAAATGTATTTTGTAATAAACAACGAGTTTTGAAAATGGTAAACCCTAATTTGTTTTTATGAATCAATCGTTTTTTTGTTGCAAACAATTAAACAAACGATTGCTTATAATATGTATGTATCATATAAGATGAAAATCAGCCCTTCTTGTATTTTTAAATATTTTTACAAACAATAAATTACTCCATATTAATAAAAATAACCAATGCTTGAACTAAGTTGCATTAGGAATTAGGAAAAAGAATTAAAGATATGTTTATACATGATAAAAAAAATTTATCGAGAAAAGTAACAAGCCGACCTTAGCTCAGTTGGTAGAGCGGAGGACTGTAGTTGTAAATTGCCGAAATCCTTAGGTCGCTGGTTCGAATCCGGCAGGTCGGATTTTTTGTTGTGTATTTTTATATAACACAATTTACAAACTAGTGATGATAATTGATAAATGAAGTATGTTAATTCTATGATACAAACCTAGTACATAATTTCATATTTCGTTTTTGAATATTTATATATGACGACATAGAAAAAAGGGGCTTGACTCGACTCATAATTACATCCGACAATTATGATTCACTTATAAAAAACAAAAACAATTGATTTGGCTGACGACAATTATGATTCACTTATAAAAAGCAAAAACAATTGATTTGGCTGAAAAAACCATATGTAACTTTACATGGTTCTCTATTAAAGTTATCTAGCGAGTCAATATGAATATTACCATATTCACTTATAAAAAACAAAAACAATTGATTTGGCTGACGACAATTATGATTCACTTATAAAAAGCAAAAACAATTGATTTGGCTGAAAAAACCATATGTAACTTTACATGGTTCTCTATTAAAGTTATCTAGCGAGTCAATATGAATATTACCAAAATCATACAACTAGTAAATTTGTAGCATGAATTTGGTACTAAAAAAATCAACGCACACTCGACATATTTAAAAACAAAAACAATTGATTTGGCTGAAAAAACCATATGTAACTTTACATGGTTCTCTATTAAAGTTATCTAGCGAGTCAATATGAATATTACCAAAATCATACAACTAGTAAATTTGTAGCATGAATTTGGTACTAAAAAAATCAACGCACACTCGACATATTTAAAGTACTAAAAAAAAAAAAAAAAAATCAATGTATACTTGACATATTTAATAAGGTAGCAAGATGTGCGGGGCGGGCACCGAGTAAAAGTTGGAACGTGACTGGTTTTTGTACTACAGTCAAATAGGGGTGTGCAAAAAAATCGAATTAATCGACTCGTAACCAAATTAACCGATAAAATCGGACCAAATAAGCACAAATGTTGATGTTGGGTTTACTTTTTCCAAAATCTCCATGTATGCACCAATTTTGCTATAATGATCCCTCATTGATCCATGAAGTTTCTTATGGGCACATGCTTTAGCCTTGTAGGCCAGCCACTTGGTGATTATGACTTTATATTTATGTTTTACAGCCAATATGATTTCCTTAGCCGACCAGTTGGGCTTGGATCTAAACAATGGCAGGAACTCATTAGCTATGAACAATGCAGTTAGCTGTCTATTCTTTACCATGTTTCTTTGGCATGTATATTTATTCTTTACTCTCTTTACCAAGTAACACTCTTTCCCTTTATGAAGTGAACAAAGTATAAAGAATGAACACCCTTTAACACAATTGACAACTATATGGCCACATTTGGTCTTTTCGCTCTTTGCAAGGTACAAGTTCCTACCATTAGTTACTGAGTACCGCCTCACTGCCTCTTTAAAGGCCCCCCTTGATGCAAACCTTATTCCCACCTTCCAAATAAATTTCTTCCAATTCGTATGTTCACCTACAGATGGGGCTGCTTCCTTGTACTTCTTGCCCCTGATATCATCATCGTCACTATCACCAGGTGTTAAAATGTCCCCGTCAGATTCCTCGTAACTACTGTTTCCATCTACCCTTGCATCTTCAGTTTCATGCAAATTACCCTCTGTTTGTCTTTCATGTACACACTCATCAAACACTTTTTTTTTTGCTTCCAAATCTATCTTGGTTGCCTCTCTAACTGCATCTTGTGACTGTCTCTACTCAACATCCTCTCTGTCTGACTCTAATCCAACTACATCATCCGTAGCTTCCTCTTCATCACTGGTCTCAACTAGTTCATCATAATCTTCATTATCAGAATTTGACTCTTCTGACCCAACTAGTTCCACATTAAACTCACTATCTTCACTGTCCTCGTCTGCTTGCTTACCTATTGACTTAGAGCTGCATCCAGGGGAAACCCTATAAGATTGGGTTTTTCGTTTACTGGATTGGGCTTCAGGTTTACTGGGCTGGGTAACAGGTTTACTAGGCCTAGAACTGGAGTGGGCTTCAGGTGCACTCAATTGACGTTCTTGAACAATACTTCCATAAATGGTTCACTCCAATTAACAACCTTCTTAGCCAACACCAACACATCTCTATCATCACGAAACTGCCTAATTTCACCATCATCCGCATCCAACCCATACATATGAAAGTCCATTGATTTATAGCATTTCGTTGCCAATGCATAATCTGCTAACTCAAAGTATGAAATGTGGTCTACATCAACTTTAGTTAACCTAGATTCACCCCCAACGTACTGTGGTACACCAAACCCTAACTCAATGTAACCACCATACCAAAGCATAACATCAATCGATTCCCCCATTGCATAATCTACTAGTTCATGTGAAATCGTACCTTGAACTGACCGGAGTTTACACTTGATGGATTGTTGATTTTGAGAAGCTAGGTCATGTAACCCTTCCTCTGATCGTTCTCTCCAAAACGCACAGAACAACAACAGAACAATGAAGGATTTTGCTTCTTATAACATGTGTTTGCCACGTCATGGGTGCCATGTAGGATTAATGATTCCAGCTAGGATGGAAGACTAACTCAGTTAGTCATTTTTTAACTGAGTGGTGAAATGACTACAAAATTAAAAGTTTGGGGTGTCACATATCAAAGTGTTAGTTGGGGGTGGCAACGGCAAATTCTTCATAGTTTGAGGTGTTAAAATCCAATAGCCCTATATATATATACATATATATATATATATATATATATATGGTAGGGATAGTGTACATTAATTCAGAAGTGTGAGAAGTGTATTATAACACTATATATAACACTATATAACACCATATAAACACCGTATATCACTATGTAACACTATATAACACTATGTAACACTATATAACACTGCATAACAATATATAACACTATACATCTGTCATAGACATGCTATCGGACAAAATATAGTGTTATATTTGTTATATAGTGTTATATAGTGTTATATGGTGTTATATGGTGTTACATAGTGTTATACGGTGTTTATATGGTGTTATATAGTGTTATAATACACTTCTCACACTTCTGGATTAATGTCAGGATCCTCTACCTATATATATATATATATATATATAGGTTAAGGTTCATGCGAGAACCACCTTTATTGCGAGAACCAATGTGAACACAACCTAAAATAGCTAAAAAAAACCTAACCCCCACCCCCCCCCCCCCAAGCTAAATGCTAAAAACTAAACCCCCCAAAAAACCTAACCCCCCCCACCCCCCCCCCCCCCCAACCCCAAAAACCTAAACCCCCCTCCCCCACCCCCCAAAAACCTAAACCCCCCCCCCCCCCCAAGCTAAAAAGCTAAAAACTAAACCCCAAAAAAACCTAAAAAAATCTTTAAAAAATCTAAAAAAATCAAAAAAAAATCTAAAATTTTTTTTTTGATTTTTTTAATATTTTTTATGTTAAAATCGCTACTTTTAGAAGCCAAAAAAAAAAATTTTTTTTTTAAATTTTTTTTTTTTTTGCTACGAAAAGTAGCGATTTTGTTATAAAAAATATTAAAAAAAAAAAAAATTTTGTGTGATTTTTAGCTATTTTTAGGCATTTTTGGTTGCGTTCACATTGGTTCTCGCGGTTCTCGCAATAAGAGGTGGTTCCTAACGGATCTTTGTCCTATATATATATATATATATATATATATATATATAGGAACAAGATCAGGAGAGAACGATTTGAAGTGTGAGAACAGTGAGAACGATTTTCAGCCATAGGATCTTTGTGATTTGTGGCTAAGATGATGCAATAACATTTTTGTAAATAATGAGAACCTTATAACTACCAGGAATGGTAAAATTGAAAGATCCAAACAAGGGTGCACATGCTAATCACATGCCATTTCCCCCAATCATATTTAAACGCCAATAACTTTTTATACGTGATTATTTTTCTAAAAAAATTACACCATAAAACTCAGCGTTTTTTATCTTTCCAACGAGTATACTATTGATATACTTTTCGAAAAAAATGAAATGGGTTTTATGGCGTTTTTCTGAACTGAGTGTTTTATGGCGTTTTAGACTAGTTATTTTTATGGCGTTTTTCTGAACTATGTGTTTTTATGGCGTTTTAACCTGTAACGCCCTAACACGTTTTAACCAAATTTAACCAATTTTAACGCAGCGGAAAATACATACTAAAAATTTCTTTCATGATATTCTTTCTTTCACTTAAATACATTAATCCCTTTTCATAAATTAATTAAAAATATCATACGTATATCGAATTAAATGACCACATACACACCCACGTACAATCCATGTCTTGACTCGAGCTTCAACCGCGTACACATCTTGCGCAAACATTTATAAACCTGAACAACCTGCAGTCACCACAACCAATTACTTCATTAGCAACCGGTGACATAATATATATACTTTAAACGTGCATAATCAAGCATCAACATCTCTTATTCTCGTTCATATAAGTCCATTCGTCCATCCATTCGGACACTCTCGTCTGACTTCCATACTTAACATTCATTCTCCATTATTAGTATACCTACACTTCCATTTCATTTTTAACAGAAAACAATTAGCATCATTATACTTTCCTATCACTTTCGACTCCTTTTTCCGTAAACTTACCTATTTACTGCCATTATTAATACTTTCTCACATGAATCACAATAATCATCATACTACAATATATTTTACATCTAAAGTGTAAGTCCAGGATTTACTTACCTTACGCGTCCGTATTTGCATTCGCTTACTTGACTCTTCTTGTCCCGTTAGCCTTCCATGCTCCCATCCATCATGACATGATTCCTATACTTTCATGTCATTACATTTACATCCTTATTAGCATACATGATTATTCATATGAACGATCATATCAAGTTCATATCTCACATATGTATTTCATTAGTCGATTCAAACAAGCATATAGCATACTCAACATCATCATAACACAACCTTCACATATTATTGTCATTAGACATTTCATCAAACACATGGTGTGCGTACTACTTCCTAGGCACCATGTACAACTAGTTTATGCATAATCTTCCTAATTCATTCATATTTCATCAAATCTTCTTACTTATTAACAAATACCATTAACACATAAACATCAAACATATCAACACCATATTTCTTTCGATTCATTTAACAATAGTTCACCATAACACAACATAATTCATGAATATTGAACAAGGATTGTACATGATGAACACCCATGCCATCTTAATCATCCAACTAGTGGGTTTACATCCTTAAACATCAAAATAGTCAAAATTATGCATAAAACATGTTCCCTATGATGATGTTAACACATATTCATGCTTAATTTCATACAATTTCGTGGATTGATCATAACCCACTTCTTACAATATCATCAAATCTTAAATTACAACTTACCACATGTTTGCTAGGGCTAGATTATCAAGAAAACGAGTTCATGCATCGGATTTGAGACTAATCTCCTTGTCAATTTGAAGCTTTCTTGTGAACTAGGGTTTACACCCATTCTTTCTTCCTCCTGCTCGATCTCACGCACACACACACCCAGTATGTGTGAGATTCTTGTTTTAATTAAACTCATATTCAATTTTGGCAATCTTAGTCCCTCATGTTCTTTCTCTTATTTATAATTGGCACAACTCTCATTCTCTAATTGTTTCTACCATGCTTTTAACTAGGATAAATAACCTAGTTATTTATTTCTTGATGTGCCATATCATAACATTTAACGAATACAAACATTCGGGTTTTGGGGTGTTACATAACCAGGTATTTTCATGGCATTTTTCTGAACTGAGTGTTTTATGGCGTTTTAAACTGAGTTTTTCATGGCGTTTTTCTGAAGTGAGTGTTTTATGGCGTTTTAAATGGGTATTTTCTTAGCATTTTTCTGAATTTGGTGTTTTTATGACGTTTTA
Organism: Helianthus tuberosus; assembly: GCA_030545235.1. NCBI lineage: Eukaryota > Viridiplantae > Streptophyta > Magnoliopsida > Asterales > Asteraceae > Helianthus > Helianthus tuberosus. The sequence continues at coordinate 147,111,663 of CM060449.1, forward strand.
TTTGAACACCCAGTTCATGTGTGTAGGTTTTTTGACAATATTACCCCTTAGTGTAATTTAGCATCAATGCCACATGTCAACTCAAAAATCGTTCTCACCGTTCTCACCGTTCTCTCTAAATCCTATGTATATATATATATATATAGGTAAAGAGTAAAATACAAATGCGCTTATCGTACGATACGTACGCGATCTTCCCAGCCGTTCGATCAGGTGCAGATCTGGTGCGAATTCAATACATATCGCATGTGAAAAATGGTTAGCATGGGGTAGTGTGAAAAATGGCATGGGGTGTGTAGATGGACAAAATCGCATGTGGAAGATTTGAATATCGCATGTGAAAAAATGGCATGGGGTAATGTGAAAAATGGCATGGGGTGTGTAGAATCGCATGTGGAAGATTGAATATCGCATGTGAAAAAATGGCTATCATGGGGTAATGTGAAAAATGGCATGGGGTGTGTAGAATCGCATGTGGAAAATTGAATATCGCATGTGAAAAAATGGCTAGCATGGGGTAATGTGAAAAATGGCATGGGGTGTGTAGAATCGCATGTGGAAAATTGAATATCGCATGTGAAAAAATGGCTAGCATGGGGTAATGTGAAAAATGGCATGGGGTGTGTAGAATCGCATGTTGAAAATTGAATATCGCATGTGAAAAAATGGTTAGCATGGGGTAATGTGAAAAATGGCATGGGGTGTGTAATTTTCCACATGCTAACCATTTTTCACATGCGATATGTATTGAATTCGCACCAGATCTGCACCTGATCGAACGGCTAGGGTTATCGCGTACGTAATGTACGATAAGCCCTATTGTACGTTAACCGGCCTCTATATATATATATGTATATATTATAAGTTTTTTTTGCTACGTAATATGATAATATATATAAATGTGTAATAACAATTTATCCATGGTCACAAATTTCAAGTGCAAAATTTCAGACCCAAATAATGCACAATCATATTGTGTTGAGTTACTTTTAGCTAGACTCAAATTCACGGTTAACTGACCCGCTATAACAATCAAAGCTGAATAACCAAAACCGTCATAACCAATCGGTTATGGTTGTGATTATTCATTAACCGATATCTCGGTTATGGTTTTAATCCACAACCGACCCAAATTGACCCATACACACCCCTATAGTCCAATTAGGTTAACTTGAAAATATTTCTTTTTTCTCAACCAATTGACATGTTGTAAGCTACAATTGGTTCTAGATCCTTCTGAAGTTTAGAACCATTGTTGCTAACATGAAGCATGTCACATTAGATAAGTCATCCACATGTTTATCCCACGCTTCATTTGTAGTAGCGGGAGCATTCCTAAGGAAGCTTATTAAGAATTGGCTTCTCAACAAGAACATAAAGTTTCTTTTCCGCCTTAAAAATAATTCTCAAGTTGCAGTGTCAATCAATGAAGTCTAAGCCGTGAAGTTTCTCCATGTCCAAAATTGATCTGAGAGAGTAATTGGAGTGACGAGGATTGTTTGTAGTTAAAACCATCTACAAACAAGATAAATATTTTAGTATTTGCAATGCTTGAAAAGCCTTAATAAATACCGACTCTTTGAAAACGCTATTTTTGTTAAAGCGCTAAGATTCATGGTTTATCACATTGTGAATAGCTGAGCGCTCTTCCCATAACATGGTTATGTAGTTAGGTAACGATTACTAATTGTGTCTCTACCCAACTCTCAGATATGTGTCTCTACATAACTCTCAGATGATATGGGGTCGCACAGACAACAACTGTCTAGACATTACATCTTTGATCCATATATGCCCACATTTCTAGGTAATTGGCTAAAACACTTCTTACCAGTTCGAGCGATATGTCATTCGACTTAACCTACAAATATTTCATAAGAATATTTTGTTTATTATAAAATCTTGTCAATAATAAAAGAGTTTTAAACAAATGAACCCTAACTGTTTGTGTGAATTAGTTGTCCTTTTATCGCAAACAAATAATCGTTTTTTTTCCGGATGAGTGCAAAATTTAATGCTACAATTAAGACACATTTAAAAGCTGTTTGTTGGCAGAATAACAAAACCGACCTTAGCTCAGTTGGTAGAGCGGAGGACTGTAGTTGTAAATTGCTGGTATCCTTAGGTCGCTGGTTCGAATCCGGCAGGTCGGAATTTTTGGTAATTTTATATATATATATTTTTGGTAATTTTAGTCTAAATTACTGATGTCCTCTATGAACAACACCATGCGATGCTAGTATCAACTGCTGAATTTATGTTGTCTTCTATTCGGCTTTCAGCTGCAAGATGGTAGAGATCGATGGGAATGGATAGGTGCTTCAGATGTGGAGTTTTCGGTGGGTGCGGTAAAAAAATTACTCGATAAAAACAGGATCGACTCCGAGTTTTATGTCCCGGAATGGTGTAAGTGGTTGCCGATTAAGTGTAACGTTTTTATAAGGCTGGCCGAGATGAATAAAATTGCGACGTTGGAGGCTTTAAAGAAGAGGAATTTTGTTATTTAAGATTCGTCTTGTGTATTGTGCGGAGAAGGGGATGAAACGGTACAACATATATTCTGCTCGTGTATGTTTGCTACTATACATTAGTTCCTGGTGCAATATCCAGAACTTGTTGGTTTTTTTGTTTAGAGACTTGTTGGAGATCCATGAACACATTGGTTTAAATGGTTAACAAAAAGAAGCACTAAAGGGCATTATAAGGATCAGATGTTGGAGCTTATGGAGGGCGATGAATGGCGTCAAGTTCGATAACAAGGTTTTAAGAATGGAAGAAATCATTTGTGAGGTTAAGTCGATTGGTTTCTTATGGTACAAATGTAGATAAAAAATAAATCCATCTCGTAGGTTGACTGGTGTAATTTTGTAAATATGCAATCCCTTTGGATCGACCGCCTCGGTTTGAGGCTGGTTTTGCGTTTCAATGAAGTTTACTTAAAAAAAATCCCTAGTATATACTAGTTAGGTCCATTTTTAACAACAATTATACTTGCTGGTGAGGTTGTAAAAGCTTGCTTTTCCATACATTTGACCTGGGTTCAAGTCCCCTCCATGTGATTTTTTCTATGTTTTGAGTTGAAAAAACCCACACGCACACACAATATTGTTTTTTTTTTTTTTAACGGCCAACAGAATCAATCCCGAGCACTCTCGGGGCACCCACTGGACAAACTAAGTACTCCGAGAGTAACCCGAGTCCACCACCAATTCCGGGGAAAACCCGGTAACCTACCCGCCTGTAGGCACGACGGTGAAATTATCGGTAAAACCCGTTTGGCTCAAGGATCCAACCCAGGTTTCCCTGGGTCTCCTATCATTGCCCACCCGTTATTGTAATTACAACTTTATAGACATCGACACTCGTTTCAACAACCTAAAGATAAAATCCAACAAATAAACTCGTTATATGCGCAGAAGGATATCGACTGTTGATGATCCGGTGTTGTTTGGATGGAATGGATGTGAGGTACCGACACTCGCTATAGCTTACAATATAAAAAAAAACTCTATCGTGAATAAAACTCAATTTTCAACGAAAATTACATCACACTTGGAAATTTAGTAAGTAGTATCACATTATTTTAGTAACAAAAAAAAAAAAAAAAAAACCTAAGCGTGAGGTAGTTTTGATAAATGTTTATATGTGTCTCGATTACTTGTATACTACTACTCACAAAATCAATTAAAAAAACCTATTGAGACGTGTATAAAAATATGCACGTCGCAACGACATACACGGAATTTAATATAACATCGGAACTTAAAAGTTACAAGAGAAAAAACAAAATATGCTTAAAATTATATATAATAATAAAAAAATTATAAATGTAAAGTAAATAAATTAAAATCTCTATATATAATATGTATGAATATGTGATGTGAAAGGGTGCTATTTATCTATTTACGTAATATTGCTCTGGAGGGTCGAGGGATGAGAGAGCTATGAAGATGTGTTTAAGCAAAGTGAGTTTGATGACCAACTGGAGGGTCGAGGGATGAGAGAGCTATGAAGATGTGTTTAAGCAAAGTGAGTTTGATGACCAAACCAGTGTGGTGGTGGGTTTTGCTTGATGTCTCCTGAGGTGGAAATACAAGGCTTCATTAGGTGTCACAAAGGTATTAGGTATCAAAGGAAGGTTTAATAGGTGATTAGGAGGACTAATTTTATAAAAGTGATGATAGTCACTTGAAGTTCTATAAAATCCATATCGGCTTTTCTATATAAATTTTGATAATTAGGAGATGTTTTTATTAAAAAAAACTAGGTTTTTCAAAGTCGCCGCGTTACGACGAAATTCTTTATTATTTAGTCTGTGTTTACATGTGTTTTAAAATCACTACGAGCGCGTTGCGCACAGAACCGCTGACAAAAATAAAAAGAAAATATAGAAAAGAACACCAAAACATAACCAAAAGAAAATCAGCAAAAAAAAGTTGTATGATAATGATGTTGTATGTATGAAACCCGTGGTCAGAGATGAACAAATGGTACTAGGTACCAGTACCGAATTTCCCGAACCGAAAGATCTTAAGTACCAATTTAGTACCAACTTTTGGCGTTCCTTGTACCAGTTCGCTACCGGTTTTTACCTTCATATACCAGTACCGTAACCGGTATTTTCGGTACCAGTACTGATTCGGTATCGGTTGACACTGAGCTCATCCCTACCCCAGAAACTAAAAAAATCATTAAAAGTTGAATAAAATCAACAAAAAAAAAAGTACCGAATTTCCCGAACTAAAAGATTTTCAAAATCAATTCGATACACACTTTTGGCGTTTTTTGTACCAAGCTGGTGCCGCTTTTTTACTTTCATGTACCGTTAACGAACCAGATCATACCGGTATTTTCGATACCAGCACCGGTTCACAACAAGCTTATTCAACTTAAAAAGTAAAGAAAATAATAATTATTATAATATTAAAATACTAAACATATTAAAAAAATTTATATATAATATAATTAAATTAAACTAAATGATTTATTAGATAGAGAATTTAACACTATTCATTATTATATAAAATATAATATAACTAGGTTTAAAGAAGTTCGCCGCGTTGCAGCAAATTTCTCTTGTTATTTAGTTTGTGTTTACATGTGTTTTGAAATCACTACGAACGTGTTGCGAACGGAACTACTGACAAGAATAAAAAGAAAATGTAGAAAAAAAAACACTAAACGATAACCGAAAGAAAATCAACAAAAAAAGTTGTATGGTAACGATGTTGTTCGTATGAAACCCGTGGTCAGAGATGTGCAAATTGTTCTGGGTACTGGTACCAAATTTGCCGAACCGAAAGATCTTAAGTACCAATTCGGTACCGACCTTTGGCATTCCTGGTACCGGTTCACTACCGTTTTTTACCTTCATATACCGGTACCGTAACCGGTATTTTCGGTATCCGTACCGATTCTGTATCGGTTGGCACCGAGCTCATCCCTACCCCTGAAGCTAAAAAAAGAAAAAAATTAAAAGTTGAAGAAAATCAACAAAAAAAAAAAGTTGTACGATACCGTTGTTCGTACGGTAACCGTGATCAGGGATGAGCAAATGGTACCGAGTAGCAGCACTGAATTTCCCGAACCAAAAGATTTCCAATATCAATTCGGCACCAACTTTTGACGTTTTCTGTATTAGTGCCTGATTTTACCTTCATGTACTGATACCGAACATGACCGTCCCGATATTTTCGATACCAATACTGGTTCGAGACCGGTTGACACCAAGCTTATCCCAACCCCTGATATGAAAAAAAGATTAAAGTTAAAAAGTAAAGAAAATAACTATTATTATAATATTAAAATAATAAAAGTATTAAAAAACTATGTATCTATACATATAATAAAAGAAAACAATAAGTGACACGTGTCATTCATTGAAGGCGTCTACATTTGTAATTTCCTGCCTTTTCATACTTATCTTATATCAATTAATTAAACAATAAATAATAAATTAATATTAAATCTTATCTTACTTTGAATGTCGGATAGAATCATTCTATTTTTCTAATAATATATTATCTTCAAATTTAAGATATAAATTAAAGATATTTTTTAAATAATAACACAAAACAATAATCTTAAACTTAAAAAAACAATAATACGCTCAGATAAAAAATTTAAAGTACAAACAAAATATACAAAATAACTTATTAGGGTGAGGGGGGCACTCCCCTAAGAGGGGAGTCCCCTCTCTTACGCATAACCAATCCTCGTGTGCCACGTCAACTCCCCTCTTAAACTCCCCTAACACCCTAAATTGATGGCACCACTCCCCTCTTAACTCCCTTTGTTTTTTTATTATTAAAAAAAAAAGAAAAAAAGAAAACTTTTGATTGGTTGGAAAAAGGCTGGGCCCACCACTCTCTCCTTCTTCTTCGCGGTGAACTCCCACCGAGCATGGTCCCCGATTTGCCTCACCGCACCAACGGCGGCGGTGTTCCCGCTAGGTGACTTGGGTCACCGAAAGGGGTCACCGCTTGTGCCCCGCTCACCCTTAGACATTAGATCAAACTTCAAAAAAAAAAACATTAATTAGGAAGAGAAGCTAATGATATAATTCTGTTTTTGATTTTTCAAATTGGGGTTCTAATCAATTCGAATTAAACTTAACCAAGTTTGTGATTTGATTCGAATTAAACCGAACCAAATTTATGATTTTTTAAAGAAATCCAATAGCATATTATTTACTATACAAAATTACATTTATTTAACCCGTGTAATAGATGGTGTTTTTAAAGATATAACTTTTTTTTTATTATTTGGTATTTTTTCTTCTTGCGGTATACAAGGTTACAGAATTACATTTATTTAACCCGTGTAATACACAGTGTTTTTAAAGATATATTTTTTATTATTTAGTATATATAATTAGATTTATTCAACCCGTACAATACACGGATTTTTATTATTTGGTATATAAAATTACATTTATTCAATACAATACATGGGGTTCTTAGAGATATAATTTTTTTATTATTTAATATATAAAATTACATTTTTTCAACTCGTGTAATAAACGAGATTTTTAAAGAATAACTATTTTAATTTAGTATATAAAATTACATTTATTCAACCCGTGTAATACATGGGGTTCTAACCTAGTTATTATAATATTAAAATCACTATTCATTTTATTTTTTTATTATTATAATATTAAAATCACTATTCATTTCGTTTTTTTATTAATATATAGTAATAATATATAGTAATAGTAATAGTAATAATTAAATTAAATGATTAAGTTATTAGATAGTGAATTTAAGGTAGTGGGTTTTAATGTGGAACCACTAAATTATTAGGTATATATGTCGAAAATACCCATTTAATAATACTAATGGGTTTTATAAAAATGCCAGGGCCGGCTTTGGGCCCGGCAAACCCGTGCCGATGTCCAAGGCCCAAAATTTCAAAGGGCCCGAAAAGTCTTTATAAGCTTATATATATTTATTAAATTATATATTTAGGATATTCATCCATTTATTATGCAAAAAAATATTGGTGGTGTAGTGGCAAAAACTATCTCAAAATAATGTAAAGGACTCAATTTAGAGTCTTTGCTCCATCACTAAGTTTTTATTTTTGTAACTCATTTACCCTTAACAATAATTTTGGGCCCAATTTTTTTCTTCGCCTGAGGCCTAAATTTTTTCAAGAGTTTTCGGGGACGGCTCTAAAAAATGCCCTAACACATCTTAGCTCTAAGCTTCTGATTGTTATGTAGTAATGGAACGAATGAGAAAATGGAATGCGCGAGGTAATGGAATGAAATGGATCATTCCATTCCATTGTGATATTTGGTTACTTATATGTGAATAGAATGAATCATTACTTTGTACAATTTGATAGACAAAAAGAGACGAAGTAACGAAACACAATTGTATTACAAATGACAAAATATAATATCCTTAATAATAATAATAATAATAATAATAATAACAATAATAATAATAATATATTAATGGTAAAAAATTAATAATAAATTTTTTGATATATATATATATATATATTAATATTAGTATTAATAATAATATATTTCTTTCCATTCCTTGAAAGAATGAAAAAAACACTCTCTTATTAAGGAATGAAAATTGTTATATTTGGAAGGAGTTATATTCCTTTGGAATGCTCCAATCCATTACCACATGATAACCAAACATGTTTCTTTTCATTCCATCAGAATGATCTATTCCATCCCACATTCTGTTCCTTCATACCAAACGCTACCTAAATGCTTAAAAATACAATCACATAAGAGCATACTTAATGGTTAATGCCCCCTAAGGGGCATTTTCCGCCACATCAACATTATAACGCCCTTTAAAAACGTGTAATTATTAACCCCCTTTAATGCCCCCATTCCATCATTACTTTCCAATTTTGTTATCCTCATTGGACATTATACTAGAAATGCTTTAGAACCAATAGGTACTGGGTTCGATTCTCACAAGGGGGGTTTTTTCCCATATTTATTGGGTTTCCTCCTGAATTGGTGTATAGGCATTATGCCTAGTGGAGATGGATATGATCGGGTGGTTCCGCTGGTGGCACGATGATACTCCAGTGGTCCGCCAGTGATCCAAATTTGCTGTTAAAAAAATGCTCCTTCCCCTTGTTGCCCATATAAAGCCCACGGGAGTGGGGTTGGGGACATTATCAAACCACTTCACGCCCCAATAATGGCCATTACTTATGGTCTAAGCTTATTAAATGATTAATTAATGATTTTCCGTATTAATGATAGAGAAAAATGCTCGGATAGTCCCTGTAGTTTGCTCCATTTTCATCTATAGTTTCCTACACTTCTAAAATTAAAGCTATATTCCCTAATTTTTACACATTCGTTCTCGGATAGTCCCTAGTGTTGATGGGGGTTAGTTTTTTGTGTTAAGTGGGTGCAAAATGACCTAAATACTCTTGCGGGTAGATTAATAACTAAAAGTTAAAATGAAATATAATTAATATTCAATAATTTGTGTAGGACCCACCACCCATCTCACCCACTTTATCTTCCCCACTCTTCACCATTACCATCTCCACCATTCACTACCATTATCATCCACCTTTCTCCGACCAGATCCGCCACCCACAACTCCGATCACCGTTCACAGTCTCATTACCACGACCACCATAGTTCACCTTTACCCCTTCGTATACCACCGCACAACCACCACTACAACCATTACCTTCGTCATTAACCATCGTCTAACCACCACCTCTCGTCGCCGAACGTCATCATAAACAACACCTCAAAACAACCAGGGATCTCCACAATTTTTAACAATCATCACCATCGAATCTTACCGCAAAACAACATCAAATCGCGTCTGCAAATCGCCTCAAAATACCGTAATTTCTTTCGGAGATCTCGATTGTAAACTGTAATGTAGCATCTTAGTTAACTAGATCATATGTGTACGTGCATACATACACAAAAATGATTCTCTATGTTTTGACTCGACTCCCGCTGATTCCACGGCTGGATGTGTTATGGAGAAGTAGTGGTGTTGTGGTGAGAGGGTGATGTTGTGGAGGCGGTGGTGTATGTAGATTGTTGATTTGGGATTTATAGCGAAGGGTGAGAAAAGGATGGTGGATTGGTGTCGGCGATGAAGGAGAGGGTGGTGTCGTGGTGGTGGGAGGGTGATGTTGTGGTGGCGATGGTGGTCCTGATGGAGTGTGGTGGTCGGAGGGTGAGCGTCTGCAAAAGAGGGTGGAGTAGGTTGAATATGGTGGTGGTGGGTCCCACAAAGAATGGTGGGAGGGGGTTGATTGGGTGAGGGGTTGGGTGGGGTCCATTGAATTTATAAATGTTTTATTGTTTTTATTATTTTGTTTTATAGTATGGGCATTTCAGTCATTTCGCACCCACTTAACACCAAAAACTAACCGCCATCCACGCTAGGGACTATTCGAGAACGAATGTGCAAAAGTTAGGGAATATAGCTATAATTTTAGAAGTGTAGGGACTATAGGTGAAAATGGAGCAAACCACAAGGACTATCCGGGCATTTTTCTCTTAATGATATTAAGAATGAATCAACAATGTTTGACTCGTATTTTTAAGATTGAATCACTTAGGCACAAGTATAGGGGTGTAAACAAGCTCAGTAATGATATTATGAGTCAATCAACAATGTTTGATTAGTTTTTTTAAGACTGGATCACTTAGGCACGGGGCACGGGTCATGCCTTATGCTCTAGATAACCTATAAATTGAGCCATTTGCCTCCCGTTTTAAGACATCCCTTAATTATCCCTCATTATCCTTAAACCCATTGTCACTCTCACCATTCCATCCTCACCCACTTCATGCACAACCTGTTACCACACCATTCCATCATGCATCCACCTACCATTCCAACACCATTTCATAGTTTATTTTGGTATTAATTAGTCAAAGAGTGTAAGAACTCTTTAACAATCATTCTTGTATATTTATATTTAGGCAATCAACTTTGATAATGTTTATTCTTAGAGTCATGATTAGCTAAGTTCTTGCATTACTTTGGGGAAGTAAACCCTTAACGACTCTTTTAGACAACCCTTAAGGTGTGTTTTAATGACTTTAAGCAACTAATCTCTAGATTGAACATGAATTTTATCAAGCTCTAAAAAGCAAATCATCAACTTCGTGTTTGTTGCATCAAACATTCACGCTTTCTATGTCTATGTAGTCAATAATGTGTTAATCACTTGGAAAGGGGTTAGAGGTTTTGGTTCAGGACTTTGGGTTTTGTATTTCTTGCCTTAATGTGATGGCAAAATCTAAGCGTTAAGAACCTGGTCTAACTTTATGACTCTGGCCTATGGCTAAACAAACTTCAATCATGCATTCAATGCAATAATTCATATTAGACTCGACTTTTATTAATTAGGTCTTCGTAAGGCAAGTAAGATCCTTTTCGAAATTCATGTTATATCGAGCGCTAAATTGACGCGAACGCAGATGACACGCGGCGGTGGGAACACAATAGCGGCCAACGCCAGATTAAAGATATCGAAAGCCATGATTTTTTTAATCATAATAATTGTTGTTGTGTTTATTTTGCCCTAATATGATTTTAATTGTTTTACGATAGTATTCGGATCGTTAAACGACAAAAATCTACGAGTATATCTTATTACACAACTTAAACGCGCACTGGCATATGCGGTCACTATTTTATTCATTTATCAAGTATGTATGTATGTATGTATGTATGTATGTATGTATGTATGTATGTATATTAGATTTAGAATTTTTAATTTACTTGATTCGATAAATTAATACACAATTTATCGGGCGAAAACGAAGTTAGGAAGCAAAACAGGGCGAACGCGGTGCATTTTGGTACGCGATATTGGGTTTAGGCGCACTCCAAAACCCTAGCTATAAATACATCTCTTTCTCCCTTCCGCCTATTTCTGCCACACCCCGATTTTCGGTAGGCCCGGATGGGTTTAGTCATGACGGTCAGGTAGCAGTTATCACAAGTAATTAGTATTAAGAGTAAAAGTAATCATAACATTAAAAGTGTTTAATATTCAAAGTACAAGAATGTTCAAGTGTTCATATAACAGCCCACAGGCAGGATCGAGACAAAACGAAGCTTAGACATCATAGGCCTTAAGCTAGGAGTTGCAAATTGATAGCCTTTATCATAGCCGACCCAGATTCCCAACCTAATATTCAAGGTTCGGTACCTGCAGTTCAGTCTTTTGAAAATACGTCAGCTTTCGCTGGTAAATACAATTAACCGACTCATTTGGAAAATAGTTTTTCAAAAATGATTTTATACATAGAGAAAACCCGTAGGTAATCATTTAATATTTCTTGGGATTTTGTCTTGTCACCAGATTTACATATTTATCATACAATGGGAACTAGATATCAAAGCCGGTCATTTTCAGTGCTATAATGATTAAGGTACACACCAAAGTTGAATAACATATCTTACAGTCAGTATGCCTACCCCGACACGTTATTCTGTATGGCCATAATACTTCACGAGTCGGGACGCCCGGACACGGTACTAATAACCCCCAATTGTTTCAGTTATCAAATATAACGGATTAAACCTGGTTCTTACATTTATGGGTTATCATAGGCGACCCATTTATGTAATACCCGCTTCAAGTGGCGTATTCGCCATACTCCAAGTTTAAAAACAAAATAAGTTAAGAGTATTTACCTTTTTACTTGCTTCCAATCAATATGATTATAATTTAGCAAAAAGCCGCAAGTCTAAGTATTATTGACCCAAGTCCGATTATCTGTGGGGTTCTATAGTCTGGAATGAACAGATTTATTATCTGTTAGAATGTATACGGGTTAAAGGTTATAAAAGCTTGTTTTGATTAAACTGTGATGCACTCGCCAGTATTTCTTGCTGATAAAAATCTTTTTAAAATGCGTTTCAGGTAACTTAATGTGAAGCTATAAGAAGCCAGCTATGGAGCACTGAAAGCTTAAAGAAGTGGCTATAAAAGTTACCTAAATAAAAGAAGATTTTGTTTTCAATAATTAGGGTTTATCCCTATAAATGTATTATCAATGGAACATGGGTTTTATCCCATTTATTTATTATAAAAGTTTGGTGTTTTGAAACTCTGAGATTTATTTCCTAACTACCATCCTGATGTTTTTAAATTCCGCTGCCAAATTAATAAACACCGATACCACCAGCTGTGCGCTCTCGCGGCTCCCGCTCCCGGGGTAGTGGTCGGGGGCTGCGACAAAAGGTGGTAGCAGAGCCAAAGCCACTGGTTTAAGCCGTGTAGGTGTTCTGTTAATACCTAAATTTTAACCAATTGTGTTAGGAAATAACTTATGTGATTCTGTGTAAATATGTACATTATTATTTTGTGTTATTTGACAATTTGTTAGTTTACAGTATGAGTGAGCAAGGTACATCTGACGCTACCGTAAATTGCCTTATTCCCCAAAGAATGAAGGAACCTCATCCCAGCCTACCTCAGGCTACTCAGCTGATTCTAAGGAAGGGATCTTTATCTTTAAGGCCCAATCTGAGGAACCATTCCCCCTAAAAAGAGAGGATGGTTTAGTAGAGGAGCGCATGAGAGGAGAAAAAGAATGAAAAAACTCCAACAACAGCGAGCAATAGCAAAAGCAAATAGAGAAATGAATACCCAAACCCAGGAAACTAGACCATTATGGGAGGAGGAACTTGATAGGAAATTAGCTGATTTCCACATGTTAGCAAATACAGCAGCAAACCCTAATCTGAACCAAGTAGCTGAACCACAACTTTTACCCTTATTCCCTAATCAACCAATGGAACTAGAGCAGATCAGGAGGACCAATTCCCGATCCCAGCATTTGACCCCAATGAGATCCCTAGAATTCCCGCACCAAACCCCATAGTGCAGTATACAGACCTGAACCCTTTAGACCCATGGTGGAATGACGATATGTATATTCAGGATATATTAGACAACCCATACCCTTACGGAGAACCCATACCACGTTATCCTGAGTAAGTGCCAGCACCATAACCACCTATGAACCAAGAAAATGTGGAGGAACTTCGCCAGTATGGTGAAGAGTTAGTTGAAGAGGGAAATCGAATCCGTTAGATAGGAGAGAAACTCGTCTGGAAGTATGACGAGCGTGAAATGCAGTACTAGACATGCCAGCACCTAATATAATATATATATGTGTGTAATTTGTTTACTTTGATAAAAAAATAGTGTCAACTAAATTAGATAAACTAAAATACCTATCGATGCATAATTACTAGTGTGTTTAATTTTCAGTCGTAAATTGTAATCGATGCATACATATTGATATATAAGAAAGAGTAAGTCGCAATGCTCAACGTTTTTGATCAATCTGCTTGTGTGATTATTTGTATTAAATCTTATTCTGTGATATTAATACCTGATAAATGTTTCCAATTCAGATGGACAACGAAGTAAATTAGGAAAACCAGAATAACGATAATAACAAGAACCAAGTGAATAAAAGTGCCATCGAACATATCGTAGCACAAGAAATTATAGATGCTATGCCATTTACGCATGTTAGGCGTCTCAAGAGGTCTTCGAAACTGGCATATGATGTGTCGGTGGACGCTTCCGAAGCGTCACCATGACGCCTTCGCTACCTGACAAGGGAAGCATCGTTGGACGCATAAGAAGAGTCACCATGATGCCTTCTATACCTGACACGGGAAGCGTCGCTGGACGCATAAGAAGACTCAGAAGACGCTTTCGATACCTGACATGTGATGCGTCGCTGGACGCACAAGAAGAGTCGAAAAGACGCCTTCGTACCTGACACGTGATGCGTTGGTGGACACATCCGAAGAGTCTCAAAGACGCACGAGAGTGGTATGAGCCAGGCGCATCACACTAAGCCAGACGCAAGCTAAAGTGGATGCGTTGAGTGGACGCCTCCGAAGCGTCGTTACTTTAATTCCTAATCATTAAGACACGTGTCACTTCTATATTTAAGGAAGCATGAATGAGCCATGCAGACGCAAAAGGTGTCTCGTAATCGGTGATGCGCTGCTCCTACGATGCATGAGATGGCCAATTTGGTAAGTCACCGTGATTCTTGGTCATTTTTGTAAATTCCCCTATAAAAATACTCAATCACGAATACAACTCCATTTTCAACGAAAATTACATCAGACTTGGAAATTTAGTAAGTAGTATCACATTATTTTAGTAACAAAAAAAACTAAGCGTGAGGTAGTTTTGATAAATGTTCATATGTGTCTCGAATACTTGTACACTACTACTCACAAAATCAATTAAAAAACCTATTGAGACGTGTATAAAAATACGCACGTTGCAACGACGTACACGAAATTTAATATAACATCGGAACTTAAAAGTTACAAGAGAAAAAACAAAATATGCTTAAAATTATATATCATAATAAAAAACTTATAAATTATAAATTTAAAGTAAATAAATTAAAATCTCTCTATATATAATATGTATGAATATGTGATGTGAGAGGGTGATATTTATCTATTTACGTAATATTGCTCTGGAGGGTCGAGGGATGAGAGAGCTATGAAGATGTGTTTAAGCAAAGTGAGTTTGATGACCAAACCAGTGTGGTGGTGGGTTTTGCTTGATGTCTCCTGAGGTGGAAATACAAGGCTTCATTAGGTGTCACAAAGGTATTAGGTATCAAAGGAAGGTTTAATAGGTGATTAGGAGGACTAATTTTATAAAAGTGATGATAGTCACTTGAAGTTCTATAAAATCCATATCGGCTTTTCTATATAAATTTTGATAATTAGGAGATGTTTTTATTAAAAAAAACTAGGTTTTTCAAAGTCGCCGCGTTACGACGAAATTCTTTATTATTTAGTCTGTGTTTACATGTGTTTTAAAATCACTACGAGCGCGTTGCGCACAGAACCGCTGACAAAAAATAAAAAGAAAATATAGAAAAGAACACCAAAACATAACCAAAAGAAAATCAACAAAAAAAGTTGTATGATAATGATGTTGTATGTATGAAACCCGTGGTCAGAGATGAACAAATGGTACTAGGTACCGGTACCGAATTTTCCGAACCGAAAGATCTTAAGTACCAACTTTTGGCGTTCCTTGTACCAGTTCGCTACCGGTTTTTACCTTCATATACCAGTACCGTAACCGGTATTTTCGGTACCAGTACTGATTCGGCATCGGTTGACACTGAACTCATCCCTACCCCAGAAACTAAAAAAATCATTAAAAGTTGAATAAAATCAACAAAAAAAAAATACCGAATTTCCCGAACTAAAAGATTTTCAAAATCAATTCGATACACACTTTTGGCGTTTTTTGTACCAAGCTGGTGCCGCTTTTTTACTTTCATGTACCGTTAACGAACCAGATCATACCGGTATTTTCGATACCAGCACCGGTTCACAGCAAGCTTATTCAACTTAAAAAGTAAAGAAAATAATAATTATTATAATATTAAAATACTAAACATATTAAAAAAATTTATATATAATATAATTAAATTAAACTAAATGATTTATTAGATAGAGAATTTAACACTATTCATTATTATATAAAATATAATATAACTAGGTTTAAAGAAGTTCGCCGCGTTGCAGCAAATTTCTCTTGTTATTTAGTTTGTGTTTACATGTGTTTTGAAATCACTACGAACGTGTTGCGAACGGAACTACTGACAAGAATAAAAAGAAAATGTAGAAAAAAAAACACTAAACGATAACCGAAAGAAAATCAACAAAAAAAGTTGTATGGTAACGATGTTGTTCGTATGAAACCCGTGGTCAGAGATGTGCAAATTGTTCTGGGTACTGGTACCAAATTTGCCGAACCGAAAGATCTTAAGTACCAATTCGGTACCGACCTTTGGCATTCCTGGTACCGGTTCACTACCGTTTTTTACCTTCATATACCGGTACCGTAACCGGTATTTTCGGTATCCGTACCGATTCTGTATCGGTTGGCACCGAGCTCATCCCTACCCCTGAAGCTAAAAAAAGAAAAAAATTAAAAGTTGAAGAAAATCAACAACAAAAAAAAGTTGTACGATACCGTTGTTCGTACGGTAACCGTGATCAGGGATGAGCAAATGGTACCGAGTAGCAGCACTGAATTTCCCGAACCAAAAGATTTCCAATATCAATTCGGCACCAACTTTTGACGTTTTCTGTATTAGTGCCTGATTTTACCTTCATGTACTGATACCGAACATGACCGTCCCGATATTTTCGATACCAATACTGGTTCGAGACCGGTTGACACCAAGCTTATCCCAACCCCTGATATGAAAAAAAGATTAAAGTTAAAAAGTAAAGAAAATAACAATTATTATAATATTAAAATAATAAAAGTATTAAAAAAACTATGTATTATTATAATATTAAAATCACTATTCATTTCATTTTTTTATTATTATAATATTAAAATCACTATTCATTTCGTTTTTTTATTAATATATAGTAATAATATATAGTAATAGTAATAGTAATAATTAAATTAAATGATTAAGTTATTAGATAGTGAATTTAAGGTAGTGGGTTTTAATGTGGAACCACTAAATTATTAGGTATATATGTCGAAAATACCCATTTAATAATACTAATGGGTTTTATAAAAATGCCAGGGCCGGCTTTGGGCCCGGCAAACCCGTGCCGATGTCCAAGGCCCAAAATTTCAAAGGGCCCGAAAAGTCTTTATAAGCTTATATATATATTTATTAAATTATATATTTAGGATATTCATCCATTTATTATGCAAAAAAATATTGGTGGTGTAGTGGCAAAAACTATCTCAAAATAATGTAAAGGACTCAAGTTAGAGTCTTTGCTCCATCACTAAGTTTTTATTTTTGTAACTCATTTACCCTTAACCATAATTTTGGGCCCAATTTTTTTCTTCGCCTGAGGCCTAAATTTTTTCAAGAGTTTTCGGGGACGGCTCTAAAAAATGCCCTAACACATCTTAGCTCTAAGCTTCTGATTGTTATGTAGTAATGGAACGAATGAGAAAATGGAATGCGCGAGGTAATGGAATGAAATGGATCATTCCATTCCATTGTGATATTTGGTTACTTATATGTGAATAGAATGAATCATTACTTTGTACAATTTGATAGACAAAAAGAGACGAAGTAACGAAACACAATTGTATTACAAATGACAAAATATAATATCCTTAATAATAATAATAATAATAATATATTAATGGTAAAAAATTAATAATAAATTTTTTGATATATATATATATATTAATATTAGTATTAATAATAATATATTTCTTTCCATTCCTTGAAAGAATGAAAAAAACACTCTCTTATTAAGGAATGAAAATTGTTATATTTGGAAGGAGTTATATTCCTTTGGAATGCTCCAATCCATTACCACATGATAACCAAACATGTTTCTTTTCATTCCATCAGAATGATCTATTCCATCCCACATTCTGTTCCTTCATACCAAACGCTACCTAAATGCGTAAAAATACAATCACATAAGAGCATACTTAATGGTTAATGCCCCCTAAGGGGCATTTTCCGCCACATCAACATTATAACGCCCTTTAAAAACGTGTAATTATTAACCCCCTTTAATGCCCCCATTCCATCATTACTTTCCAATTTTGTTATCCTCATTGGACATTATACTAGAAATGCTTTAGAACCAATAGGTACTGGGTTCGATTCTCACAAGGGGGGTTTTTTCCCATATTTATTGGGTTTCCTCCTGAATTGGTGTATAGGCATTATGCCTAGTGGAGATGGATATGATCGGGTGGTTCCGCTGGTGGCACGATGATACTCCAGTGGTCCGCCAGTGATCCAAATTTGCTGTTAAAAAAAATGCTCCTTCCCCTTGTTGCCCATATAAAGCCCACGGGAGTGGGGTTGGGGACATTATCATCCACCTTTCTCCGACCAGATCCGCCACCCACAACTCCGATCACCGTTCACAGTCTCATCACCACGACCACCATAGTTCACCTTTACCCCTTCGTATACCACCGCACCACCACCACCACTACAACCATTACCTTCGTCATTAACCATCGTCTAACCACCACCTCTCGTCGCCGAACATCATCATAAATAACACCTCTAAACAACCAGGGATCTCCACAATTTTTAACAATCATCACCATCGAATCTTACCGCAAAACAACATCAAATCGCGTCTGCAAATCGCCTCAAAATACCGTAATTTCTTTCGGAGATCTCGATTGTAAACTGTAATGTAGCATCTTAGTTAACTAGATCATATGTGTACGTGCATACATACACAAAAATGATTCTCTATGTTTTGACTCGACTCCCGCTGATTCCACGGCTGGATGTGTTATGGAGAAGTAGTGGTGTTGTGGTGAGAGGGTGATGTTGTGGAGGCGGTGGTGTATGTAGATTGTTGATTTGGGATTTATAGCGAAGGGTGAGAAAAGGATGGTGGATTGGTGTCGGCGATGAAGGAGAGGGTGGTGTCGTGGTGGTGGGAGGGTGATGTTGTGGTGGCGATGGTGGTCCTGATGGAGTGTGGTGGTCGGAGGGTGAGCGTCTGCAAAAGAGGGTGGAGTAGGTTGAATATGGTGGTGGTGGGTCCCACAAAGAATGGTGGGAGTGGGTTGATTGGGTGAGGGGTTGGGTGGGGTCCATTGAATTTATAAATGTTTTATTGTTTTTATTATTTTGTTTTATAGTATGGGCATTTCAGTCATTTCGCACCCACTTAACACCAAAAACTAACCGCCATCCACGCTAGGGACTATTCGAGAACGAATGTGCAAAAGTTAGGGAATATAGCTATAATTTTAGAAGTGTAGGGACTATAGGTGAAAATGGAGCAAACCACAAGGACTATCCGGGCATTTTTCTCTTAATGATATTAAGAATGAATCAACAATGTTTGACTCGTATTTTTAAGATTGAATCACTTAGGCACAAGTATAGGGGTGTAAACAAGCTCAGTAATGATATTATGAGTCAATCAACAATGTTTGATTAGTTTTTTTAAGACTGGATCACTTAGGCACGGGGCACGGGTCATGCCTTATGCTCTAGATAACCTATAAATTGAGCCATTTGCCTCCCGTTTTAAGACATCCCTTAATTATCCCTCATTATCCTTAAACCCATTGTCACTCTCACCATTCCATCCTCACCCACTTCATGCACAACCTGTTACCACACCATTCCATCATGCATCCACCTACCATTCCAACACCATTTCATAGTTTATTTTGGTATTAATTAGTCAAAGAGTGTAAGAACTCTTTAACAATCATTCTTGTATATTTATATTTAGGCAATCAACTTTGATAATGTTTATTCTTAGAGTCATGATTAGCTAAGTTCTTGCATTACTTTGGGGAAGTAAACCCTTAACGACTCTTTTAGACAACCCTTAAGGTGTGTTTTAATGACTTTAAGCAACTAATCTCTAGATTGAACATGAATTTTATCAAGCTCTAAAAAGCAAATCATCAACTTCGTGTTTGTTGCATCAAACATTCACGCTTTCTATGTCTATGTAGTCAATAATGTGTTAATCACTTGGAAAGGGGTTAGAGGTTTTGGTTCAGGACTTTGGGTTTTGTATTTCTTGCCTTAATGTGATGGCAAAATCTAAGCGTTAAGAACCTGGTCTAACTTTATGACTCTGGCCTATGGCTAAACAAACTTCAATCATGCATTCAATGCAATAATTCATATTAGACTCGACTTTTATTAATTAGGTCTTCGTAAGGCAAGTAAGATCCTTTTCGAAATTCATGTTATATCGAGCGCTAAATTGACGCGAACGCAGATGACACGCGGCGGTGGGAACACAATAGCGGCCAACGCCATATTAAAGATATCGAAAGCCATGATTTTTTTAATCATAATAATTGTTGTTGTGTTTATTTTGCCCTAATATGATTTTAATTGTTTTACGATAGTATTCGGATCGTTAAACGACAAAAATCTACGAGTATATCTTATTACACAACTTAAACGCGCACTGGCATATGCGGTCACTATTTTATTCATTTATCAAGTATGTATGTATGTATGTATGTATGTATGTATGTATGTATGTATGTATGTATGTATGTATGTATGTATGTATATTAGATTTAGAATTTTTAATTTACTTGATTCGATAAATTAATACACAATTTATCGGGCGAAAACGAAGTTAGGAAGCAAAACAGGGCGAACGCGGTGCATTTTGGTACGCGATATTGGGTTTAGGCGCACTCCAAAACCCTAGCTATAAATACATCTCTTTCTCCCTTCCGCCTATTTCTGCCACACCCCGATTTTCGGTAGGCCCGGATGGGTTTAGTCATGACGGTCAGGTAGCAGTTATCACAAGTAATTAATAGTAATGCAGCAGAAGTATTAAGAGTAAAAGTAATCATAACATTAAAAGTGTTTAATATTCAAAGTACAAGAATGTTCAAGTGTTCATATAACAGCCCACAGGCAGGATCGAGACAAAACGAAGCTTAGACATCATAGGCCTTAAGCTAGGAGTTGCAAATTGATAGCCTTTATCATAGCCGACCCAGATTCCCAACCTAATATTCAAGGTTCGGTACCTGCAGTTCAGTCTTTTGAAAATACGTCAGCTTTCGCTGGTAAATACAATTAACCGACTCATTTGGAAAATAGTTTTTCAAAAATGATTTTATACATAGAGAAAACCCGTAGGTAATCATTTAATATTTCTTGGGATTTTGTCTTGTCACTAGATTTACATATTTATCATACAATGGGAACTAGATATCAAAGCCGGTCATTTTCAGTGCTATAATGATTAAGGTACACACCAAAGTTGAATAACATATCTTACAGTCAGTATGCCTACCCCGACACGTTATTCTGTATGGCCATAATACTTCACGAGTCGGGACGCCCGGACACGGTACTAGTAACCCCCAATTGTTACAGTTATCAAATATAACGGATTAAACCGGGTTCTTACATTTATGGGTTATCATAGGCGACCCATTTATGTAATACCCGCTTCAAGTGGCGTATTCGCCATACTCCAAGTTTAAAAACAAAATAAGTTAAGAGTATTTACCTTTTTACTTGCTTCCAATCAATATGATTATAATTTAGCAAAAAGCCGCAAGTCTAAGTATTATTGACCCAAGTCCGATTATCTGGGGGGGTCTATAGTCTGGAATGAACAGATTTATTATCTGTTAGAATGTATACGGGTTAAAGGTTATAAAAGCTTGTTTTGATTAAACTGTGATGCACTCGCCAGTATTTCTTGCTGATAAAATCTTTTTAAAATGCGTTTCAGGTAACTTAATGTGAAGCTATAAGAAGCCAGCTATGGAGCACTGAAAGCTTAAAGAAGTGGCTATAAAAGTTACCTAAATAAAAGAAGATTTTGTTTTCAATAATTAGGGTTTATCCCTATAAATGTATTATCAATGGAGCATGGGTTTTATCCCATTTATTTATTATAAAAGTTTGGTGTTTTGAAACTCTGAGATTTATTTCCTAACTACCATCCTGATGTTTTTAAATTCCGCTGCCAAATTAATAAACACCGATACCACCAGCTGTGCGCTCTCGCGGCTCCCGCTCCCGGGGTAGTGGTCGGGGGCTGCGACAAAAGGTGGTAGCAGAACCAAAGCCACTGGTTTAAGCCGTTTAGGTGTTCTGTTAATACTGTAGATCCCAATATCAATCCGGATCACAATGGTTGGTTGTTTTAGCCCAAAACACCTATTGATTAAGTGTTTGAACTATGAAAAGTTAAGAATAATCAAAGATGAAGGTGAAGCTAATGGATTAATGAATACAACAAGTGTTGTATTGAATCCAAACAAGAATGTAAATCAGTAAAGCACCTTGGATATCAGATTAGAGCACAAGAATAATGATTGAATGTAAACAACACCAATATTCATTAAGAGAGCCAAAAGCTTGAAGTGGTTACAATACAAGGGCTATATATAGTGTTCCTGACTAGCCAGCAAATTTATAAATTTGCTGGAATCCTATCTACACCAAGTCAGGATTACAACTTCTATAGAATTACAAAATAAGCCCCTATACTATCAAATTAGCTACAAACCACTATAAAACTAATCCAGCACAAGTATGAACGATCTCAAAAGTTCCAACAATATCCCCCCTAGATCGTTGCATACTTGTCTTTTCATTCTTCATTGGTATCCGCTGGATTCTCAGTAGCTGGCTTCTCAGGCTCTTTGGGATTGTCTTCGATTGTTGTCGTTTCGGGTGGTGCTTGAGTTTCGATTGGTGCATCCGGAGTTGCTTGAGTAGTAACAGCTTCACTAATAGGTTGATCCTCCATAGTGGCCTCATATGTGGATGAGGCCGGAGGTGATGATGTTGTGGTGGGTTTAGTTGAAGAAGCAGGGGTCTTTTCTTTCTTATGTTCATGCTTCTTTTTCTTCCTTGCTTCCTTTTTCTTTTCTTCTGTTTCTTTTCTTTTCTCAATCTTGTCTACCAGATCCAGCATTTCCATCTTTAACTTCCAGGCTCTTTCTACCGCTCTCTGAAATAGCATAGCCTCTTCAAGATTTGCATTTCCAGCTCCCACGTTTATGCGGCTTGCATTCAACACAGTTAGATCCGAGAGCCCAAACATGAACACGTCCATAGGATCCAAGATCCGAATATCCACATTTTCGTTGGATCTTATCACAGCTTCGCCAGTCTTGCTATCATAGAACCATTTCTTGAAATCTTTGAGGGCAACAGGAATTTCTTCAGGTAGCTTAATTCTTGTGACAACTTTAGCAGGGTTGATCACTGACGTGATTGTCGTGGGTCACGCAAATTTAATCCCAATAACAACTATATAGATAGCGGTAAGTGGGTATCGAACACAGGGAGTTTGTGGAATGTGTGTTATTTGAAGATTTATCTAAGTTACCTAAAATTAAACTAATTGCAAGAAAAGTAAATTCACGGATTTGGTTGTTTGGTTTTAATTATCTAGAATTACTAAATTAGAATACAAATTAAAGTCAAGTTTTGTAACAGATAAGAGGATAGTGATCATCCCGAGTTTCAAGTTTTAAGTGACAACTAACGTTCATGTTCAACTGGAAAGAACCACATAGACATGGCTCATGTAAGATCAATTGTTTGTGATGAAAGGGAACTAAGTACTCGGATTCCTAGAACGCGAGGTTGTTACCCGATGACCAATCAACACATATCCAACCCTAATCCCTCCCATGATATCTTGATTGCCAACGGCACCAAGAACGTATGGTTTAGAACTATGATCAAACATACATCAACAATTTACAAACAACCAATCAAACACCATAATAAACTAACAACACATGCACAGTCTAATATTCCAGAAATTAAAGAACAAGCATAATTGTCACAAATAAAACCTTACATCCGAGACGATCACCAAGCAAACCTAGCCGCTCATAGTGTTATGAACCATCATCACAATCGAACCTTTGTCAATTGGAATAAAAAACAAAGTCTTCATGTTTTGATCACTCAAGAACAGAAAAGGAGAGCCAAAAATCGCCCCTCTACACTTCCAAAACCGTCCAATGATGAGAACCCCCAAAAGACACAATAATAATTGATTTAATTAGGCAGTTACGGTTTTGATCGCAGCCACCACCGTAAATTACGGCTCCACCGTAATTTACGGTGGTCTTGATATTGTTACGGTACAAACTATCTGATTTACGGTGGGATTTAGGTGGAATTCAAGTCCACCGTAATTTACGGTGAAACCGTAAATTACGGTATCAACCTGACTTTTTCACTTTGTTCACGTGATGATGTCTGCCGCCCATGTGTTGTGTGATGTTGATAATTAACTGCTGCCAATCTTCACATGTGTCTTGTATTCGTATTAATCACAACCGCCCCCAAAAGTCCTTCATGTCAGTCCATGTCCACAATGATGATGATTATTCAGTTGTTGACAGCCCTTCAATTTGACAAAACAATTGTCTGCTGTCATCATGTGCTCCTTTCTTGCCGCCAAAGTTGCGATGATCTTTATCTTTGACCCCTAGTCACGTGCATGTTGACTGCCTCTTGTGATGATGATAAATGATGATGAGTAATGTTGATACTATAAAAAATAGTAATCCCCAACTAGAATCCACGTGAATGAATATGGCTTCCAAATCGTGGACCCACAAAAACCCAATATGGCTGCCAAAACAATGATGATATCGATGATTTGATATTGATTATTAATTTGTTGTTGACTATTGTTTGGCGACCCCCAGTAACAGTCAGCGTGCATATCTTCATGTTCAGCCGTAGCCTACGGTTCCAATTTAACCGAATTAAGCGATTTACCTGCAAAAACACATGAACACTCGTAGTTACTAAGTTCAAGCAAATAATCAAGTAAAGCATGGAATTTTAATCTTTTTAAACCATTTAAGGGTTGTCCAACGGACCACCCGTCACATCCCCACACTTACCCGTTGCTTGTCCCAAGCAACCCATTTAAAACGATTCAAAACCTAAGCGATCAAACATGCAAACCAAGCTAACTGTGCCGTCCTTTTACTAACTTTCAATCATACCACAAGACACACCCCTCACAAAAATCTCTCGGTTACAAGAATTATTAGCATAATGCTAAACCACTCAATGCGCGTGTGTGTATGCGCGACAATAAGCTTGTATACAAATTAAGTTTCCTCCTAACAAATATCTAACATGCTTTAGAATCAAAGGGACTTGCGGGTTGCAACGGGGCTAGGTGTAAAGGTAGGAAAATGGTGGAATATATATGCGAGAGCTAATTGATTTGACCAGGTTTTTATTTCTACTACAAAACAAAACAAACATCAAATATATACACAACTTCTTCAACATTCTCAACTACAATCGCAACTAAATACTTCTTTTTGTATTTTTCTCATATTTTCCTTTTTCTCTTTTTTTTTTCATTTTTTTTTTCATTTTTTTTTTCATAACACATCAAACTCAACAATATATACAAGAACATCAATACTACATACTAAATCTCCTAAATCGGGTCATCTCAAAAGGTAAAATTTTGTAGGAAGTAGGCTTGGGTCACAACCGAATGGTTTAAGGCTCAACATGGCTTCCTAAGGACCAAACCCCCACCCCTCACAATACCAAACTCATATATGTAAAGTATGAGGTCCAACCCACCAATCCCGCACTCTCACACATCTAGACGAGGCTTCCTAAAAGTCCCCCTATCATTTTCAAAAGCATGTTAACTCTAGGATTTAACAAGAATTCGTACACAAGTTTTATTAACACAATAAACACACCGCCACTCAAAACAAAGAAATATCTATAATAATCATATGTGGCTCAAACACTCACCAAGAAATGACTAGGAATGGGTATCGGTGTGTCAAGTGGAACAATATCAAGTTTTCAAATTTTGACAATTTTCGCTTGGCTTCACAAAAATTTTTAAAATTCTCAAAAAATTCCCCTCATCCCCACACTTGGGATACATTGTCCCAATGTATGGCTTTGAGGAAAAGATCGCTTTAACCAAGAACATCAACAATTGCTTATTCACTCAAACCACAAATTTCTTTTTTTTTTTTATTCTAATTATTAGAAACACCACCAATCCTTCACAACCCATAAACTAAACACATCAAAACACCACCCAACCAAAAAACTTAAACATGAATATATACAAAGGGGCACAAGATGAGAACAAGACAGGACCTGATTAGTAAAACAACAGTGTTGGTAGTGATGCAGCTGCGGTGATCGAACCGGTTCAAAAACATCTCTTAGATTCGCCGATATCTCCACAGGGATGTTGCCAAACATCCCCACACTTGAATCATTGCATCCGCGAGGGTTGAAACGTAATAACCTGCCAACACACAAACACAACACCAAAACAAAACCAAACAAAGCAAAACAAAACAAAACACAAATACAATACTCTACATCCTCGGGCTGCCTCCCGAGAGCACTAAGTTTAAAGGTCTTCAGCCAGACCATACCTGATATGCGTTATGGTGGTCTTAATGCACACTTACCCGCAACATTTCCAACAAATGCCCAGAAATTTACATGCCATCTCCATAGATTTGTCAGTATATTTGGCATGTTAAAGCTGCTCCTACGGGCTTTGCTAGTCCACTTCATGACATATACCTTAATGTCTAGTAGTTTCACCCTTCTCATCTTGTTTCTCGAACCCTCTTCCCCACACTTGTTAATTTGAATCATTGATATGGGAAGAGATTCGGTACACATATCCATCTCATCAGCCTGCTTTACCTCATAATCTGCACACATCATCTGATCTACAAGTGACTCTTTATCAGATAAAGGACTCATTAGTGTGGTATTATCCTCCACAACCTCCTCCTTCATGTGAGAATAATCTCTAATATCGTCAGGTAATGGTGAGAGGCGTTCTTCTATCTCTATCTTCAATTTTAAAGTATGACACTTAGAAACTAAGCAGCTGATTCGGTCTTCATCGGACAGATTGGGTGTTGCTAAATATTGCTCGAGTTTGGACAAAGTTACTTCCAATACAGCAAGCTCTTTTTCCTCCTCGGTCTCATAAACATAAACACCCTCGAGCTCAGAATATTCTTCGGGATGATATTGTCGATATCCCTGATACGGTCTATAGATGCGCGCTTCCATCATCTTTTTATTCCAATACTTCGGGTTTTCCGAATACACCGGGCACACATCATAATCATAAGTGTGATCGCGACCGCAACAAAATGATAGACTATCCATCCTTGCCTCATAATAAACTTCCTCGTCCCGATCGTATCCATATGAATAATAGTCATCCTCCATTTCTGATTCATAATCGTCAACGTATGATGGAGGTGGAAGCTGTGAAACATAAGACACCGGTTTGCCATGTGCCCTCCTGTAGTGAGCCTCGTGGCAACCAATACATGGATGTCGTGGACCCCCGCACAATCTACACGTAAATAAGCTGAAATTTGTGTAATGCCCTGTCATCCTGCACAACACAACTCAACTACCAAGTGTAAATCATGAACATAAAAGAACTCTTTTTGGTTTTTTTTTTTTTTTTTCAAACTAACACACAAGATAACACACGTTGCGCACTACTCCCCGGCAACGGCGCCAAAATTTGACGTGATTGTCGTGGGTCACGCAAATTTAATCCCAATAACAACTATATAGATAGCGGTAAGTGTGTATCGAACACAGGGAGTTTGTGGAATGTGTGTTATTTGAAGATTTATCTAAGTTACCTAAAATTAAACTAATTGCAAGAAAAGTAAATTCACGGATTTGGTTGTTTGGTTTTAATTATCTAGAATTACTAAATTAGAATACAAATTAAAGTCAAGTTTTGTAACAGATAAGAGGATAGTGATCATCCCGAGTTTCAAGTTTTAAGTGACAACTAACGTTCATGTTCAACTGGAAAGAACCACATAGACATGGCTCATGTAAGATCAATTGTTTGTGATGAAAGGGAACTAAGTACTCGGATTCCTAGAACGCGAGGTTGTTACCCGATGACCAATCAACACATATCCAACCCTAATCCCTCCCATGATATCTCGATTGCCAACGACACCAAGAACGTATGGTTTAGAACTATGATCAAACATACATCAACAATTTACAAACAACCAATCAAACACCATAATAAACTAACAACACATGCACAGTCTAATATTCCAGAAATTAAAGAACAAGCATAATTGTCACAAATAAAACCTTACATCCGAGACGATCACCAAGCAAACCTAGCCGCTCATAGTGTTATGAACCATCATCACAATCGAACCTTTGTCAATTGGAATAAAAAACAAAGTCTTCATGTTTTGATCACTCAAGAACAGAAAAGGAGAGCCAAAAATCGCCCCTCTACACTTCCAAAACCGTCCAATGATGAGAACCCCCAAAAGACACAATAATAATTGATTTAATTAGGCAGTTACGGTTTTGATCGCAGCCACCACCGTAAATTACGGCTCCACCGTAATTTACGGTGGTCTTGATATTGTTACGGTACAAACTATCTGATTTACGGTGGGATTTAGGTGGAATTCAAGTCCACCGTAATTTACGGTGAAACCGTAAATTACGGTATCAACCTGACTTTTTCACTTTGTTCACGTGATGATGTCTGCCGCCCATGTGTTGTGTGATGTTGATAATTAACTGCTGCCAATCTTCACATGTGTCTTGTATTCGTATTAATCACAACCGCCCCCAAAAGTCCTTCATGTCAGTCCATGTCCACAATGATGATGATTATTCAGTTGTTGACAGCCCTTCAATTTGACAAAACAATTGTCTGCTGTCATCATGTGCTCCTTTCTTGCCGCCAAAGTTGTGATGATCTTTATCTTTGACCCCTAGTCACGTGCATGTTGACTGCCTCTTGTGATGATGATAAATGATGATGAGTAATGTTGATACTATAAAAAATAGTAATCCCCAACTAGAATCCACGTGAATGAATATGGCTTCCAAATCGTGGACCCACAAAAACCCAATATGGCTGCCAAAACAATGATGATATCGATGATTTGATATTGATTATTAATTTGTTGTTGACTATTGTTTGGCGACCCCCAGTAACAGTTAGCGTGCATATCTTCATGTTCAGCCGTAGCCTACGGTTCCAATTTAACCGAATTAAGCGATTTACCTGCAAAAACACACGAACACTCGTAGTTACTAAGTTCAAGCAAATAACCAAGTAAAGCATGGAATTTTAATCTTTTTAAACCATTTAAGGGTTGTCCAACGGACCACCCGTCAATCACCCACGTCACTTTTCCTTTCCCTGTTACTGGATCTATGGTAGTTTTCGAAACTCTCCGCCTTGGACGCTGAGGCCTGTGATTAGGGAAACCTTTGTTGCATTCTTTAGCGATCAAACGCTCAAAGTCTCCTCCAATGCTTCTTTCTTCTGGATTTAGAATGTCCAGACGGCCCAGCTCACGTAAATCCCACCTGGGAAGAGTAAAGAGATCAAAACCGGTCTGAAAGTACTGGATCACGGCACCTCGTCTTTTAACAACAAACATTCCTCTCAGGTTGTCGTACTTCCAGCTTATGATCCTGTCGGTAGCTTCACTCTTTTCAACGGTTATCACCTGATAAAAATCAGGGAGTCTTTCTCTCTCTTTCTTGAACCATTCTGGGTGCTGGGGAGAGAAAGTTTTTCCATCTCCTTGCTCATACTGTACTTCTTCTTCTAGACCCCATTCAATAAATCTGGCTGGCATATCATCTCTATCAACTTCTTCTTCGTCACTTTCATCTCCTTCAGCTACCCTCTCGACCGATTCCAGGCGTCTTTTCTTAGCTTCAGCTTCTTTATCCTTTCTGGCAGTTTCTTCTTCTATGAAAGCTTCAAAGTCGAAGATTTCATCAAAGGAGAACATGGGCATTATTTTCATCTGCTCGCACATACTTCTCATCATTCTGTACAATTTCTCTAACCCCATCTGCTGGAATCTGATAAACTTTGATTGCTTGGCCATATAGGCGTTCATCTCTTTGTTCTTCTTACGCTGATCTTTAATCTTCTCTCTCAGGATGTTTGTGTCATTTACTTGGTTTTTGAGAAGACATATTTCCTTGGCCATAGATGGATTGGTGTTTTTAAGGAGTTTATCGTAAAGCTCTTGAAAGGGACAAACCCTTTGTGGCGGGACTGGTGGCTTTGAAAACCTCGTCGGCTTTACAGGAGATACTTTGGAGGATCTTTCATCTGTCTTTTTCTTGCTCGCTGAGGCTTCATCAGGATCTACAATCAAAGTATCAACGAAGTCATTTAGAGACTGTACTTCTTCTGGAATAACTTCTGGTCTTTCGGATGATGACATCTCTTGTCTCTTGAGTCTCTTCTCTTTCTTTTCTTTTTCCTGCAGCGCGTGAATCTCTTTCATATCTATGATGTGTTGCCGCTGTTCTTCAGATTCAGCTGCTCTAAAGCTTGCACCCATTAGTCTTTCTGGGTTTTCTGAAGCCTTTTTCTTTTTGGGAGGCTCATCTTTAGCAGCTTCCTTTCCTTTTCTTTTACCTTTCGCTCGTTCTTCCTTTTCAGCAGCCTCAGCTTCAGCTTGTGCAATCCTTTGCTACTTTTCTCGGAGTGCCTCTCTATATTTTCTGTAAGCTTCTCTGACTAAAGGCAATCTCTCGGCTGCATACATCCAATCGTGTAACATCACCCATTCATTAGTCTTAATCTCCGTATACTGACGACTGGTTGGCACATGGAAGGTGTACAGATTTCCATCATTTGGTGGGTTTTCATACTGATCGTTTATCAGCATCTGGATGAAACGAGGATACATTGCCCAAGTTTTCCCACTCACATTCTCTAGCAAGTAGTTGAAAATTAGACCGGAGATGTTGAATTTATGATTCAAACACAGGTTTAACATGGCCACCGACCACTCTAGGTTCATTCCATCAAATCCACCCTTTCTATGAGCTAGGCACATAGCAATAACATGAACTATAAATCTCCAGTCCCTTGTGTGCCCATTTCTCTTAATCTCCTTCTTTAGACGAAAGTCTCCTACGTATCCCATTCCACGAAATTCGTCCAACACATCATCCTTGCTTAAGGAGATTGGATCTTGCTCGTTGTCTTTCAGCTTCAACACTTTGCGAATCCTATCTTCAGTAACTTCTATACGTTTGTTACGAACTGTTGAAGAAATCCCTCTCTTGTTGTTTATATTTTCAGGCTTCGCATGTTCCCAGAACTCTTGAATGTGGAGGCGATAAACGGGAACTACTGCTTCAACTGCGAAACCGATTCTGCTAGATCGAATCCATCTCGCTGCATCCTGAAAATCCTGTGGTGTTTGATCGAGATTGATACTCTGGTTGTGCTTTAACGTAGTATCCCAATCAATAATTTTCACCATCTTGCTTCTGAAACACCAAACGAGCCAAGTGAGAGAAATGTTGAGATAGAAACAAATATTTACAAGAAAAAAATTTATAAATAAAAGCACTATTTACAATAATTTACAAAAAAAATAAATAAAAATTAAAGAAATAAAATCGCTGCTAGGTCGGTGGTTGTCTTCGCTGCCGGGCCGGATATCGATAGCGAACTCAGCGATGATAGAGTCTCGTACATAGATCGAACCACCAGGGAAGACGATCCAGCAGCGACGATGAAAGGGTTTTATCCTCGGAGCGATCTACCAGCGATGACAGTTTTCCGAGATAAATTCGCTAGCGAACTTAGCGAAGACAAGGCTTTGTTTCCGGAAATGATTTAGCAGCGAAGACACTAGTCTGGGCTGCTTTACCGGCGAAATAAGAATATTTCACCGGTTGCTCGAACTCGCGTTCGAGACTTTTGAGTTTCCCTGTTATCTTCGCTGACTTCGCTATATTCAAGACTAATTTGCTGGCACCATCTTTTTCTTACAAAACCCCTCTAAAACCCTAACATTTCAACACCGATTTAACAACCAATCACAGAGGAAAGACAAATCTAAACGAAAGCAGACATTTCAACGCCATAGAATAATTCAAACATGAAGAGCATTTCGAAAACTTGGTTCATCCGGTTCAAATCATTCAAAACAAACCCTAGATATGACAGATTAGATTCTAAGGTGCTGTTTGTTTTTTCTGCAGGAAAAGGTCTGCAGTCTGCGGACCACATCTGCTGACATCTGCAGGAGAGGAGGTGGACCAAACGTCTGCAGTCTGCAAGGAGAAGAGTGTTTGTTTTTTTACTTCTACAAAAACCACTTCATCCCCACCCAAATCAGTCCACCACCACCGTCCCACCCCCACTGCCGACATCCGTCCACCACCACCGTCCCACCCCCACTGCCGACATCCTTCAACCACCACCTACCCTTTAACTTTCTATCTCTAAACCGCCCACCCCCACTAATAAAACAATTCAACAATCAAATCCACCAAAACACTAACCTGAGACCAGAGCAAACCTGAGACCAGATCTAATCGACGGTGATACGGAGGTGGAGATGCGGCTGGAGGAGGTGGAGCTCGACGTGGGGGCCGGCTGAGGAAGTGGAGCTCGACGTGGGCGGCGGCGGAGGTGGAGATGCGGCTGGAGAAGGTGGAGGTTCACGGCTGGAGAAGGTGGAGATGGAGAACGATGGAGGTGAGGGCTTCGACGGAGGTGGATATGGAGAACGATGGAGGTGTCGGCTAGATGGAGGTGGAGATCGATGGAGGTGTCTGGCTATGGATGCTAGGGTTATCTCTTTTGAAAGAGCAGAGAGGAAAAGGAAGAGGTTAGAAGACCTTTGCAGACACTAGTCCACATCTGCTTGGGGAAGTGGTCTTGAAGACCTTTTTTACTAAAAGCACTTCAAGAAAACAAACACTCTGCAAGACAAAAAGGTCTGCCCGCGTCTGCGCGGCGCAGACAAAAGAGACCAGGAAGAGCTTTTGGGAAAAAACAAACAGAACCTAAGTCTATGAACACAGAGAACAATGATGGAGATTCAAACAGTACAGTTAATCGAGAATGTGAACCGATGATCGTGATGATTGTAGATGATGATTAGTTCGGAGATTTACCTGAAGATCTTTGAGCGAAAATGAATCTTAGGTGGGTTGTAAGAATAAGTCCGATTTTAAGCGAAGAAGATGAGGAGATGATTTGAAAAGTTTGAAAAATGACGGTTAGATGAGATATTTATATCGAAAATTTGATAACCAGCGAAATAATAATTTCGGTGGCATCTTATCTTCGCCGCCACTGGTATGTTTTCAAAACAATTTTAATTTCGCTCGTAAATTTCAAACTTTCTCGAAAAACGTGCCCATTTTTGTTTAAAACACTATCAATTATGAAATATGTACACAATTAAGAAAAATTGGGCCATTTAGACTCCGAACTTCGAATTTTCAGCTCTGGGAGGTTCCATTTGATGCGGATCTTCTTGAAACATTTAACGCTCGATGACTTACCTGCAGAAGATCATATTGCCGATACTTGCCAATTTCTTATTTATTATTATTATTGATATTTACTAACCAGGGCACAAGAAAAACTGCCGGTATGTTTGTCCACTTAAATCCATGCATCCTTCTTTCAACATGCCTTCGGAGAGCGCTTTTATCATGTTTTTGGTAGTATTGACAAGACTTCTATGGCTCCCACACAAGCTATTGAGAATCGAATCATTACGTCCGTGAGTCCCACATCAGGACATACCCCCGCGATCAAGGTATGCACAAAGGTTCTTCATAACAGGTGAGTATATTGGATTCATTCTTTTCAACGATAGAGCGGAGATCAGGTCTGTACTTTCGTACAACAGAGATTCCAAGAACTATCGAGGGCGAGACAGATAGTTCAGTGAACAGGTCAGTACTTTCGTACAGCAGAGAGACCGAAACTAATCCATCAAAGATTTTGGCCACAAGTGGCACTTATTATGAAAGGGTTTGGCCTTTTTTTTAAGGCGCTTATTTATGAAGGGATATCATAGGAGTTCTAGGTCAGCATGTATCTGGATGCAGCAGAAGACCAACTATGATACCCCCCGAATGAAAACCAATATAAAGACCCGAGATCTCAGACTTTGGCAATCTATCAACACAAGATTTAAGATCATTAAGCCATATGCTGCAACGTGTTACCCACAAGATGCGTAATGCCTGAGATAAGCCAGAATCCTTGTGTAGATGTTATGTTTTGCTCCCTAGCAGCAGTTTACTCGTCGGTGTTGCTGAATCTACCGACACGTCGTTACTTGGTACCCCGATTTCTTTTTGTTTTGATTTCTGTTTTGCAAGAAATGGCAAAGTGTTAGCAATTTTCTATCATTTCCTCTAACAGGAGTCAGCAACAAGCATTTCATTTTGATTTTCTTGAATATCCCCCCTAAAATCTTTATTTTCGAAAGTCCATTTGCCCGAAAATGAAATTTTAAGAATCAGAAAATCTTTTTGGTGGGCGACGCTTTACGATACTTGTTTTACTTTCAACAAACGTTTTTTTTTAAGTAAAACTATGGACACAAGATAGAGTATTTACGAAAGCTTTTGGACACAAGATTCATTTCCATTCAAGGAAATTTACCATTTCCAACCAGGTTACCAGCTGGTTGAATCGAGTTTTATCGAAAGCTTTAGTGAAAATTTCGGCCCATTGCTGGGTTGTATCCATTGGTACCACTTGAATGTATCCTTTCTCGTACGCATCTCAAATTGCGTGAATACAAATTTCGATATGCTTCGTTGTGGAGTGGTGGATGGGATTCTTCACAATTCCCAGGCATGCCTCATTGTCGATGAATATAGGAGTATTCATGATGTTGATTCCATAATCCAACAACTGATTTTGTATCCAGAGAACTTGTGAACAGCAACTGTAGGCCGCGGTGTATTCTGCTTGAGCGGTGGAGGTGGACACAGTTGTCTGTTTCTTGCTTTGCCATGAGATCAGACGATTTCCCAAGAATTGACATCCTCCTGAGACAGACCTGCGATCTACTTTACAACCTGCATGATCACTGTCAGAATAAGCAATGAGATCAAAATTACTATCTTTAGGATACCAAAGACCTAGTTTCGGAGTTCCTTTAAGATAGCGGAAGATGCGCTTCACAGCGGTTTCATGAGATTCCTTGGGATTAGTCTGAAAGCGAGCACAGAGACAGACAGCCCACATAATGTCAGGCCTGCTAGCCGTTAAGTACATCAGAGATCCGATCATCGAGCAATAGAAGGACTTGTTTACAGGTTTTCCTTGAGGATCTAGAGTAAGCTCCGTCTGAGAAGCAAATGGAGTACTTGCAACTTTGCAGTCGTTCATGTTGTATTTTGCGAGAATATCCCGAATGTACTTGGCCTGATGAATAAGAATCCCGTCTTCCTTTTGCTTCACTTCTAGCCCCAAGAAGAACGTCAGCTCTCCCATCATGCTCATTTCAAACTGTGCCTTCATGACAGACTCGAATTCTCTACACAGTTCTTCGTTGGTTGACCCGAAGATGATATCGTCCACATAAATCTGAACCAGCATTACATCTTCTCCGACTCTTTTGGTGAAGAGAGTCATGTCGATCGTTCCTCTGGTGTATCCACACTTCAGAAGATAAGTTGACAAAGTCTCGTACCAAGCACGTGGAGCTTGGTGAAGACCATAGAGGGCTTTGTCCAACTTGTAGTAGCGACCTGGAAAATGAGGATCTTCGAAACCCGGAGGCTGACATACGTAGACTTCTTCCTTTACCTTTCCATACAGAAAAGCACTCTTCACGTCCATCTGAAAAACTTTGAAATTTTTGTATGACGCGTAAGCTAGGAATATTCTGATGACCTCCAATCTTGCAACTGGAGCGAAAACCTCTTCGTAATCAATTCCTTCCTCCTGACGAAAACCCTGCACCACTAATCTGGCCTTGTTCTTGATTACAACTCCACGATCATCCATCTTGTTACGAAACACCCATTTGGTACCAATCGGAAATTTTCCCTCAGGTAGATCTACTAACTTCCAGACCTTGAGTTTGCGAAATTGAGATAATTCTTCCTGCATTGCTTGAACCCAACTGGAGTCTAGAATAGCATCTTCAATGTCCCGTGGCACAGACTGTGAGAGAAAAGCTGCATAAAGACCTTTGTTGATGCTTGATGACTGGCCACGTGTACGCACTCCTTCTTCAACTGCACCTATGACGTTCTCAAGCGGATGATTGCGATTTGTCTTGTATCCTGCATTTGTCTGAGACTCAATCTGCTGCGGGAGATTGGTGAAGTGTTCGTCCATGTAAATGACTGGAGGGTCATCTTCTTGAGTTGGTTCATCATCATTCGCCTGTGAAGAAGAAGCACCGTTTTCTGGGGTGTTCTCAGGCGAAGTGTCACCAGTAGCTTCATCCACAGAGAGAAGTGGATTAGCAGAGAATGGAGTGAAACGGGTAGTGAACGGAGTTAAACCAATATCTGAAGTATTAAACAGAGATTCAACTTGAGCGACCTCTGCAGGTTCTGCTTCTGGAACATCTTCTGGAATTTCAAAGGTGTTGAAGATCACACCCACATCATAAAACCAATCGGGAGTACTTCCAGTGTTAGTGTAGTTTCCTTCTTGAAAGTCAACGTAGTACGACTCAATCACCATCTTTGTTCTTTTGTTGTAGACTCTGTAGGCTTTCTGAGTGGATGAATATCCCATGAAGTAGCAGATATCACCTACTGCTTCGAACTTGATGAGATTCTCTTGAGTGTTTAGAAGAGTGCAAGAGCATCCAAATGGTCTGAAGAAATCAATAAGCGGCCTTCTTTTGAAGAGAAGTTCATACGCCGTTTTTCAGTGTGGTTTTACAATGAGAACCCTGTTCAGAACGTAGCATGCCGTGTTAACTTCTTCTGCCCAGAAGATGATTGGAAGCTTTGAATCCACCAGCATGGTCCTTGCGGCCTCAATCAACGTTCTGTTCTTGCGTTCAGCAACCCCATTTTGTTGAGGAGTTCTGGCTGCACTGTATTGGAGATGAATTCCCTTTTCTGCACAGAAGGATATGAAAGTTTGATTTTTAAATTCGGAGCCATTATCACTTCTGATTGACTTCACTTTTAATTTGGTCACGTTCTCAATCAAGGGAATGAATGCCTTGAGAATTTCAGCTGTCTCACTCTTTGCCTCAAGAAAATAGACCCATGAGAAATGAGAGAAATCATCTGTAATCACCAAACAGTAAGAACTTTTAGCAAGACTTTTAACACTAATTGGACCAAACAGATCCATATGCAACAACTGGAGAGGTGCAGCAATCGTGTTCACTGCTTTGGACTTATGCGATTTCTTGTGTTGCTTTCCCTGGGCGCATGCTATACATTTCTTAGAAAAAGGAAATTCTTTTATCGGAAGTCCTCTCACTAAGTTTAACTTAGAGAGTTTGTTCATATTTTTGAAATTTACATGCCCTAATCGCCTGTGCCAAAGCAGTGACTCCAATTCTGAAGCCTTTGATATCAAGCACGTCAAGTTGTCATTTGTCTTGGCATTTTTCATATTGAGCACGTATGTATTGTTTTGTCTTGGAGCAGTGAGCATGATCATTTCTGCAGGAACGACATATCCAGGCTTGAGAAACAAGCATTCCATGTCATTGAAAAGCACTGATATTCCTTTATCATAGACTTGTGATACGCTCATGAGATTGTAGCACAATTCTGGAACATAGTTGACGTTTTCCAGCGTGAGAGCTTCAGAGACCACATCTCCTATTCCAACGATCTTCCCTCCCTTCTCGTCTCCAGCAAATGACACGAAATCACCATCAATAAAACGAAAATTCTTTAGAAGCTCCTTCAATCCTGTCATGTGTCTTGAACATCCGCTGTCGACGTGCCAGATATACTCCATGAGCATTCGAAGCCATTTTTGGAGTTTATTCTGAAATACAAGAATATATACAGATTAGATTGATTTGGGAACCCAGACTTGCTTTATGTTGAATCTATCGTGGTTTTGAGCCACGATGTCCTCTTTTTGTTTCCAAAAATAAGCTGTTGAATTAACCAGGTTTTTAACAGATTTCTGAAGATAATCTAGTTGATCTGTGACGTTCTTAACAAAATCATATTCTGGTTTAGAAAATTTCTTGCTTTTACAATGTTTCGCTGTATGTCCTAAATGACTACAGCGAAAACATCTTTTATGTCTGGGTCTTTTGGTGTTAGAAGATGATGTATGTGATGAGTGTCTTGAGCTTTCTGCTTTCTTCATTTTCTTGTCAACTCTGCTTTCATCTTCTAAACATTCTTCATCATTGTCGCAATCAGATGAACTTTCAGACGTTTGGTATTCACTTGAGTCTTGTTCTTCACTTGCTTCGTAAATTGAATCATTGCAGCTTTGATCTTCGCTTGAACTTTCTGGATCTTGGTCTTCAATTGTTTCAACACTTGAACTTTCGGAGCTTTCATCATTTGTTGTTTGATCTTCACTTGAGGTTTTCAAGGTTTCTTCACTTGAAAATTCTATGCTCTCACTGTCTGTTGTTCGACCTTCGTTTGATGTTTCTGATATTTGCTCATCCTCAGGACTTGAAGTCTTCTTTTCGTCTTCTGAGACAGCAGTGCTTGAGTCTTCATTGCATTGATCTTCAGTGACTCTCTTTTCAGAATCTGTCATACCTGTTCGAGATGGAATAAATTCTGGAATTTCCTCTGTGAGGAATTTTCCAAAGCTATTCTTTTTCAATTCTGGCACAAATACAGGAGATTCACAAACAACTTTATCATCACAAAATGCAGAATTTAAATCATGACATTCAAACATAGCATGTTCACGATCACGGGTCTCAAATGTAGGCACATGGCCCTTACAGTCATCTGAAGATTTAAATTTAGGCACATGGCCATTACAGTCATCCATCCTAATTAAATTACTACATTCATCCCGAATATTGTTTTCCTTAGAACAGTTCCAGGCGAACCAGTTAACAGTGGAATAACTGTCGCCTGAATAACCTATTCCTATTTTTAAACCGCCGCAATCTCCATCCTCATCGCACACATCTTCTTTACACACAATTGGATCTGCATTACTTTTAGAAAAGTTAGCGGTTGTTTCGTTTTCACAAGAATCGTTTTGTTCTACAGAGGCCTTTTCATCAATGAGATCGTTTTCGGGATGAGGAGTAGGTATAGACACATAGTTTTTACTATGTGGTGGAAGAAAGAGTTTTCTTTCATTTCCTTGCCTATCCTTATACCCGATCCCGTCTTTCACATACGTTGGTCGTTGGCAGTTTTTGATGTCAGTAAAGGCCTTTTGACTGACATTCCATTTATCAATGATAATTTGCAATTTATTCTTTTCATTCAAAGCCTTTTCTAGTCTATCTGTGAGATCGTTAATGATCAAATCTTTTCTAATCACAAATTCTTTTAGAGTTTGCATCTCAGCTAAAGTAGAATTCAACTTTCTCTGATATGCGGCCTCGTTCAGTTTAAGTTCGTTATTCATTTTTAAGGCTTTGTCTTTTTGTCTCTCAAATTCTAGATTAAGAGACTTGTAATGTGCCACGACATCAACGCATGCTGGTGAGCATAACTTTACTTTAAAGTTATGTGGAATACTATTTACCAAGTCTTTGTCAGCCTTTTCTTTGGAAGATTCTGTTTTCATTGCTGCGGCTGAGGCTTTTTCTTTGTCTTTCTTTTGGTCAGATGCATCCTTAGGAATCTGCTTCTCAGCTTCTTCAGACTTGTTTTCTTTCTCAGGCTCCGGAGAGGTGAGAATGCTTTTCAAACCTTTGTCAAAGATGTTGTCACCCTTTGGAATTCCAGCTGTCAGTTTCTCAAGCTGCTTTGATGATGATCCGCTTGAGATCTTTGCCATAAGAGCTTTGTTGACTTGTTCCTTGGTTTCAGCAATTTCTTCACTCCAATCATAATCTTCAACGACTAAGGCCTTTGGTGTGCTAGGAGATGCGTTGTTTTTGTTTTCTTCGATGGTGATTTGTTTTACAGCGGGAGTAGCTTCAATGTTTCCTTCTTTCAACAAGGGGCAGTCATGCTTGAAGTGGCCCAAATTCTTGTAGTTGTAACATCTCAGCTTGGATTTGTCAAAGCCAGCCTTTCCGAGACCCAAACATTTCCCGGTCTTGTCCTGAAATTTCTTCAACCTTAAGGTGATTATGGCCATCTGCCATTTCAGATCCATTTCCTCCATGTCATCTGGATCGACTTGATACATGTCTTCAGCAGTGAACATTTCCTTCTTGAGCTCTCCTGACATTAAAGCTTCATAGCTACTTAGAAACATGTTGAAAAGTGCCACGTTTTCAGTAGACACTTTCAACGCTTGAGTATCACCAACTGTGACAGTCTTCTCACTAGGTTGTGGAGCTTTTGATGCGCTTGCGGAAGCGTTAGCATA
Source organism: Helianthus tuberosus (assembly GCA_030545235.1). NCBI lineage: Eukaryota > Viridiplantae > Streptophyta > Magnoliopsida > Asterales > Asteraceae > Helianthus > Helianthus tuberosus. The sequence goes on from CM060449.1 coordinate 147,151,991, forward strand.
GATCATGTCAGAAGCTTGTTGACAGATGCCACCTGAGGCAAGGAACGCCACATTCTTCATTCCAGCAGAAGTTTGATTGGTTCTTGGAGTGTAGCCAGCAGTGTTCATTTCTCGTTTGTTGACATCCATTTCAAAAGCTCTTAGAGTGTTAATTAAGTCTGACAGAGTGACAAGATTTGGATTATTGAGGAAATCCTTCTTGATCATCATGCATTGCAAACTCCATTCCTTAGGAAGTGACTCCAGCAGCTTCTTGATAGCAGCACGGTTTGTGACAGGATTTCCTGCCTTCTTCATTTTGGTCATCATATTCAGAAAGCGACTGATGTGATCTGACAAACTTTCTCCACGAACTCCACAGAACATATCGTATTGCTTCTGCACCATGTCTCTCTTACTTTCAATTAGCTCTTCATTTCCCTCATAATACTCAATCAGTGCATTCCGGAGTGCACTTGCTGTTCGGTGTTCTTCAAACATGTTGCAGTCATTAGTTGACAGAGCCATGATTAAGGCTGCATGCGCACGGTGATCGCGTTGGATTAGGGCCTTGTCTTCGTCAGTGAAGGTTGTGGGGTCAGGGTTAGCAACTACCACATCATTATGAACAACCGTTGGAATGTGGGGTCCAGCGGTGACTGAGACCCACAGATTGTAGTCCGTGTATTCGAAGAACGACTGGATGCGAGTCTTCCAAGTGCTGAAATCTTCAGCCCCTTTCAACTTTGGTGGCCTAGTAGTGGTTCCGGTCTCAAGTTCAGCTTGAGCGATTGGACTTAGCTGATTCAACGACATCTTGACTTGTTTTTGACAAAGGTAAGTTGAACAGATGTTAATTTCGCTGACAAATCTTCTGAGGAAACAATTTCGCCGATAATGTCTTCGCTGAACTCCTACTTAGCCGATGCACGGAGAGGTCCTGCACGAGCGAGCTAGCTAAATCCGCTGATACAAATAACACACACGTTAGTTTGGCTTAATTTCGCCGTATACTGTGATAAGAACGCTGTGGTTCTATATCGTAGTTCTCGAAGTCGCCTTCGATAATTTCGCTATAAGGGTCACTTGGCACTATTTCGCCATAAATCGTTAATTTCGCTCGATTTGTGGTCGGTGGAATTAATGATTATGCGATGAGATTCAAAAATTGTTCGCTATATTCGCTGTATGCAAAAATATCGTCGCTATATTCAAAAACTATTTCGCTGTCTTCAAGAATTGTTCGCTGTATTCAAACTAAATTCGCTGGACAGAGGGTTTAACACGAACTAAAACCCTCTAATCACTCAAAAACAGCTTAAAAACCATGTTTTGATGCATCAAAATGTCCAAAATGACTCCCTAATCATATATTAACAACAACCTATCGATTAATCACACCAAATCAGTCCATTTTAAGTCCGAAAATTTGAAACTCTTGAAACTTTGAAAACCTTCAAAACTATGAAAAATCTCAACAAGAACACAACAACCAAGAGCACTAAGGCTCTGATACCAAATTGTAGATCCCAATATCAATCCGGATCACAGTGGTTGGTTGTTTTAGCCCAAAACACCTATTGATTAAGTGTTTGAACTGTGAAAAGTTAAGAATAATCAAAGATGAAGGTGAAGCTAATGGATTAATGAATACAACAAGTGTTGTATTGAATCCAAACAAGAATGTAAATCAGTAAAGCACCTTGGATATCAGATTAGAGCACAAGAATAATGATTGAATGTAAACAACACCAATATTCATTAAGAGAGCCAAAAGCTTGAAGTGGTTACAATACAAGGGCTATATATTGTGTTCTTGACTAGCCAGCAAATTTATAAATTTGCTGGAATCTTATCTACACCAAGTTAGGATTACAACTTCTATAGAATTACAAAATAAGCCCCTATACTATCAAATTAGCTACAAACCACTATAAAACTAATCCAGCACAAGTATGAACGATCTCAAAAGTTCCAATGGCGGAAACATCGGGGCGCGGCACTAAGCGAATCAGATTGCTCAATAGATTCCACAACACTAATTGTTTTGATAATTGATTAATCAAGTTTCATAAGATTTTCTAATCATCAACCACAGTTTACAACCACAAAAGTATCAGCAACATAAACATTTAAACATTGTTCAATTCCCTGAATTAACTAAGATGAGTTTCTAAGCATCATCCTAGCTTGTTTCTTGAGTCCCAGCTACTATCAACCTGCAACATGTATTAAAATACTATCAACAAAAATGTTGGCGAGCATACAAGTTTGAATACGTAGCATAATAGTTTAAAAAAACTCATATCCACATGAAAACATATAATAAGTTTCACCATGCTAGTTTACGCAGTCCAAGTGATAGCCCAAGTTTCCAATGCGTTAAATGCCTTTCCCAAAGACTAACGGAGGTTAAACGTCTCATCCTAGCAATACCCCAAAGACTAACGGGGAGGTGCATTACCCCTATAGCGCTACCATTGTTAAGGCGGAACTATACACAAGGATTAAACGTTCACATAGCATAAAAGTCTCAAGTCTCAAGTATCAAGTATCAAGTTTCATGTTTAAATGGATAAAGTATGTTTCAAATAAGTTTCAAGTTTCAAGTGTCTTGATATAGAATACATGTTGCATCCCAAAAGTGTTTGAAACAAAAAGGGATCGAGTATACTCACAGTGGGTGCTTAAACTAAACACTGCTAAGATTGGATCGAAGGGAGCACTGGATCAGCCTGCGTGCGAGGAGCAGAGCATAAGTCCTCTAAGAGCTGGCCCGGTTGGGAACCGAGTGTCGAATGGTGTGAAAATCGAGTAAAAGTGTCTGTCAGTATACCTGAGCGGATGGTCATCCGGATGGATGGTCATCCGGTCGGATGACCATTCGAACAGATGGACTCCATCGAATCGGATGGTCATCCGAACGGATGACCATTCGAACGGATGGCCATTCGAACAGTGGTTGTTTGCGAACTGTTAAAGTTTCAAATGTTGTGATTATAGTGTCCTGTAAAACAAACAAGTGTCATGATAATCAGATCATCTGGTCGAATGGTCATCCGATCGGATGACCATTTGGACAGATGGTCAGTGAGTGAGTTCTGTGAAATTTTCTAAGTTTCGGGTCAATGGAGACGGTTTGACGACGTGCCAAACAACAGAAACATACCAAACCCAGCTCGTTCGATCGGCTGGGAACCACCCCTTCTCGAACCGACGAACTGTTTATGGTGAGGTTTCATGTTTGGACCCGTCAATTGGTACGTTATCCGGTGGAAATCAGCTTTTAAGCCGGCTTTTGACTAAGGAACGAGTCAATAGCTTGTTTGAGTCCGATTCCACTACTGTTTTGTATAAGAATTGAAGAATAGTCCGATAATCGGTTATAAAAATGTGATGTTCATCAGATCTGAGCCGGCAACAAGTGACATTCCATCAGATCTGATGTAAAAGTGTGAGTTTCCTTTAGATTTTGTATAAAAACTGTGAAAATCCTTTAGATCTGAGGTCGATCATGATTAAATGATGCTCCGCAATAGTTTAAACAAACAACTGAGTGGAAAACACCTTCAAGAGACCCAAATCAGTTGGTTTTCATGAAAAAGTTGAAGTGTTCGTGTGATTTTGATGAAGAACCTTGTGCAGAAGTGATAATTGATGAAAGTTGTAAAAAAAATTGGGAAAGAATACTTACGATTTGCCTTGAATCTTGCTTAAAATGATTAAGAGTGCGTGTGGTCGGATGGCAGAGAGTGAAAGGTGAGAATGAGAGTTCAAGGGATCTATTTATAGTTGATGTGGACAGCTAGGTCGGTGTGTGTGTGCAAACGATCGAATGGCTATTCGGTCGAATGGCCATCCGATCGGATGGTGATCCGATCAGATGGTCATCCGATCGGATGTCCATTCGGACAGCCAATCTCGTTTGCTAATTTTCCGACTTTAGTTCGCTTTGCGAGCTATATTAAGTGTTGCGTTACATATAAATCTGTGTAACTATTACATGATAATATTATATAAGTAACACAAAAGTTTCCATGTTTCAAGTTAGCATTCAAGCTAGTTTCATGTTTAAGAAGTATCAAGTTTCTCGTTCAATAAGTGTCAAGCATCAAAGTTTCTCATTCAATAAAGAGTCAAAGTTTCTCGTTCAATAAGTGTCAAGTTTCTCGTTTAACCAAGTGTCAAAGTTTGTAGTCCAATAAGCATCAGGTGTCAAGTTTCAAGAGTCGAGCTTCAAAGTATCACAAGAGTCTAGTATCACAAGAGTCAAGTATCACAAGAGTCAAGTATCACAAGAGTCAAGCATCACAAGAGTCAAGTATCACAAGAGTCAAGTATCACAAAGTCAAGATTCAAACTGTTTATGCATAAAGCAATGTATCACATAGAGTAAAAGTCTCATATAGAGTCAAAGTTTCACATAGTTTAGCATAATTAAGACCCAAATAGTGTAAATAAGTATCACAAGGATGAGACTTGCCAAAACATAAAAAGTTTCGAAACGCAGGGTGTTACAGTCTCCCCTCTTTAGGAGATTTCGTCTCCGAAATCTAAGAGGAAGACTGCTCGAAGAGCTATGGATACTTGGTTTTCATTTCACTCTCGAGTTCCCAAGTGAATTCTGCGCCACGCTCTCCTTCCCATCGTACCTTAACTATGGAAATTTTGCTGCGCCTCAGCCGCTTGGTACCTCGGTCCATGATTTCGACCGATTTTTCCACGAAATGAAGAGTCTCGTTTATCTGCAAGTCTTCGATGGGAACCTGAAGTTCCCCATCTGCTAAGCACTTCCTAAGATTAGATACATGGAATGTTGGGTGCACGTTGCTAAGCTCTTAAGGCAAATCGAGTCGGTAAGCCACCTTGCCAATCCGTTCGAGAATCTTGAAAGAACCCATATAGCGAGGGGTAAGCTTTCCCTTCTTACCAAAGCGTATAACTCCTTTCCAAGGAGATACCTTGAGCAGAACGTGATCTCCAACATTGAATTCTAGAGGCTTACGCCTTTTGCCAGCATAACTCTTTTGCCTGCTCCTAGCCTTGATCAAGTTATCGTGGATTTGAAGAATCTTATCCATCATCACTTGAATGATCTCTGGGCCAGTAACTTGCTTGTCACCAATCTCCTGCCAACTGAGAGGAGATCGGCACTTGCGGCCGTATAGAGCTTCGAAAGGAGCCATCTGAATACGGGAATGATAGCTGTTGTTGTACGAGAATTCGATCAATGGTAAATGTACATCCCAATTACCATCAAAGTCGATGACACAAGAACGGAGCATATCCTCTAGGGTTTGAATAGTGCATTTAGTCTGTCCATCCGTTTGAGGGTGAAAGGCTGTACTAAGATTCAAGTGAGAACCCATAGCAGACTGAAAAGTTTGCCAAAGACGTGAAGTAAAATGACCATCACAGTCAGAGATAATGTTAATGGGTATACCATGACGATATATGATTTCATCAGTGTAGATTCGAGCAAGTTTCTCCACTTTGAAATCTTCACGAATAGGATGAAAGTGGGCTGATTTAGTCAAACGGTCGATGATTACTCGTATACTATCATGACCGGCAGGTGTACGGGGTAGTTTAGTTATAAAGTCCATAGCGATGCTATCCCATTTCCAAACAGGGATTTCGGGTTGTTCAAGAAGACCTGAAGGACGTTGATGTTCAGCTTTAACCTTCGAGCAAGTAAGACACTTCGAGACGTATGCGGCTATATCCTTTTTCATACCAGGCCACCAATAAGTCATACGCAGATCATGGTACATCTTATCAGCACCAGGATGAATAGAGTATCGGGATTTGTGAGCTTCGTTCATAATGAGCTCACGAAGATTATCACGATCTGGCGCCCAGATGCGATTGAGGTAGTATTGAAGTCCATCGGACTTCGTTTCAAGTTGATCAATCGAAGCACCTCGTATTTCAACGATTAGACTACCTTCATTGGCTGACGAGTATTGAGCTTCGCGGATACAAGCATGAAGATCACTAGTGATCTGAGAACAGCTGATGCTACTAACATGAGTCTTACGACTAAGAGCATCGGCTACGACATTCGCTTTGCCAGGATGATAGCAAATATCGCAGTCGTAGTCGTTAAGCAACTCTACCCATCGTCGTTGACGCATATTCAGTTCCTTTTGGTTAAAGATGTGCTGCAGGCTCTTATGGTCAGTGAAAACCACACACTTTGTACCATATAGGTAGTGTCGCCGGATCTTTAACGCAAAAACAACTACGCCAAGCTCTAAATCGTGAGTAGTATAGTTTTTCTCATGTATTTTGAGTTATCTGGAGGCATAAGCGATGACCTTGTCTAGCTGCATGAGCACACAGCCCAGGCCACGGTTCAAGGCATCACAATACACCACAAAATCATCATTCCCATCAGGGAGAGCAAGTACGGGAGCGTTACAAAGAAGATTCTTAAGAGTTTGAAAGGATTCCTCTTACTCAGGACCCCAAGCAAAAGGTTTCTCTTTCTGAGTCAATGAAGTGAGAGGGATGGCGATCTTTGAAAAGTCCGAGATGAATCGACGGTAATAACTCGCCAATTCCAAGAAGGAACGAATCTCAGATGCAGATTTAGGCGTACTACAATTCTTCACTGCTTTGATTTTAGACGGGTCAACATGGATTCCTTGTTTACTAACAACGTGACCGAGAAATTGTACTTCATTAATCCAAAATTCACACTTAGAAAACTTTGCGTATAAGCGTTCACCACGTAAGAGTTCTAACATGAGGCGTAAATGTCGTTCATGTTCAGCTCGAGTTTTCAAATAAATAAGAATATCATCAATAAAGACTATCACAAAACGATCCTAATAAGGTTTACAAACACGATTCATAAGGTCCATGAACACGGCGGGCGCGTTGGTCAAGCCAAAAGGCATAACCACGAACTTGTAATGTCCATAACGAGTGCGAAAAGCGGTTTTGGGGATATCTTCTTCGAGAACACGGAGCTGATGATAACCAGATCGAAGGTCGATTTTAGAGAAACAGCTTGCGCCTTGTAGTTGGTCAAATAGATTATCGATATGAGGGAGAGGATAACGATTCTTAACGGTGAGTTTATTAAGTTCACGGTAGTCGATACACATGCGAAACCAACCATCCTTCTTTTTGACAAATAGTACAGGAGCACCCCACGGGGAGGTACTTGGATGTATAAAACCTTTGTCGAATAGTTCTTGCAGTTGACTAGATAATTCTTGCATCTCAGAAGGTGCAAGTCAGTACGGAGCCTTGGCAACAGAAGTTGCACCAGGTATGAGATCAATACAAAAATCGACAGATCTAGGAGGAGGAAGACCAGGAAGATCTTCAGGAAAGACATCAGGGAAATCACACACTACTGGAACATCACTTACGCTCTTTCCCTTGCCCTTTTGTTCCACTATGTGGGCCAAGAAGGCAAAGTAATGTTTGCGTAAGCATCTATTCGCTTGAGTGCATGACATCAACTTCAGTCCTTTAGAATGTCGGTCTCCATAGACGTGCAAAGTATCACCAGTCAGGAGAGGTAAACGAACGTACTTCTCGTGACAAGCGATTTCGGCATGGTTCTTACGCAACCAATCCATGCCGACTATGATATCGAAGCTACCCAATTGCATGGGTATGAGATCAATAGTAAAAACGTGATTATTAAGGGTCAGGGAACAATCACGGAGGATAGAATCAACTAGAATAGACTTACCATCGGCAATCTCAACAGAGAACGACTTAGGTAGTTCAGAGCGTGCACAGTTTAAAAAAGATTCAAATTCTACGAACACAAAGCTTTTGTCGGCACCAGTATCAAATAGTATCGAAGCGTAAAGATTATTAATGAGAAACGTACCAATAACGACGTCACTGTCGTTACGAGCCTGATTTGCATTGATGTTGAACGTTCGCCCTCGAGCGGCTTGCTGTTGCTCCTGGTTCAGCTGGGGGCACAGGGGACGGAGATGAGTAGTGCCTCCACACTTGTAGCATGCTCTCACATTGCTAGCCGGCTTAGGGTTTTGAGGAGCTGGTAGAGCTGGAGATGCTTGCTGAACTTGATTTATTTGACGGCAGTACGGGGCTGTATGACTATAGCGGTTGTAGTTGGTACACAGGCGACAGGCTGCGCCGGCAGGGTGATGATAGTTACAAGTGGCACACTTGGGATGAACCCCAGTGTACGACTTCTTGGTGTTCTCTGGAGCAGGATGGTTAGCAGCAGTAGGCACAATAGCATTGCCAGTAGGGTTTGCATTTGCAGCAGGGACAATTGCGTTGCAGCCAGAACCTTGAGACTTTCGTTTCTTGTTCTTGCTGCCACCTGGCTGCTGGGTGATCTGGTTAGCAGATTTTGATGGAGCAGAGTTTCCAGATTGTTTATCACGAACGCGGTTGTTGTTCAAACTTGTTGCAAGACGGTAAACTTCTTCAATAAAGCTAAGTTGAGCTGCTTCAATGGCGGCACGCATATCAGGAGGTAACCCATGAATGTACTTGGTGATCATGCGCTTAGGAGTAGACACCAAGTGAGGCACAATGATGCTGAGTTGCTTAAAACTTGTAGTATAAGCCAGATTGTCATATCCAACTTGTTTTAGATGCCAGAATTCATCCTCAAGTTTCTTCTGCTCATGCGGAGGGCAAAATTCAAGCATCATTTTCTCCCTAACCTCGGCCCAAGGCAAATCATAAGCTTCTTCATTGGAGCGGATGTTTCTCTTGTTTGTCCACCATTCTAGAGCTCTGACTTGAAACACGCCAGTTGCACTCCTAGTCTTTAGGTGTTCAGGGCATTCGCTGTTGATGAAGATAACCTCAATGCTGTCGAACCACTCCAGCATTGCAGTCACCCCATCACTGCCCTTGAAAGGCTTAGGGTTGCAAGAGACAAAGTGTTTGTAGTTGAAGCTCACAGGCTTAGGTTTGTCTACTTTAGAGTCAACAGAGGAGGGAGGAGTGTTTGATCCCTGGATTTCGGTGACAATCCTGGGAACAATGCGTGCAATCTGGTCGGCCATAAAAGACATCATTTTTTTCTGAGTGTTGGCCTTTGACCTCTTGTGTGGGTTGGAGAGACGATTTGACGACATCTAAAGAGTCAGAACAAGGATCGGGTGAGACTCGATCATAATGATTCGTTTAACAATATAGTTTCACGAACACGTAGCATAGCATAAAGTTTCACATGGTTGCATAAAAGACTCAAGTTGTTTCACACATCATAAATCGTTCAACATGTTTCACATAGTTTAATCAAGTTATCTCACATAGCATAAAACGTTCAATTATGTTTCCCCATAGTTTAATCGAGACTCTCATGTAGTATAATACAATGAATAAAGCATCATAAATTTAGTTCGATCCTGAGAGATTATTGTTATTGTTTTAGATTGCGAAGATACGTGCGATTCGTGTAGAAGTTTCGAAACGAACAAAGTATCAAGTATAAACCACATAAAAGATAGGCTCATAAAACATAGGATTGTTTCGGGTAGAGAAATGTTGACTAACCAAAGTAAATCGAACTCCTTTTGAATTAAGGTAGCATGCCTTGGCTTACTTAGACAAATACGTCATCGATGTTAGGCCTATGATATTTGTCCTTTCGGTCACTACACGTCCTTAATTGATTGGAAAATTTCGAGACTTTGGCGAGACTGAAAATCAAAGAGTGGGACTAGTTATCAAAATATGAGTTTCACCTCTAACTTGACCACATCGTACCCTAATGTCGTCGGTACTTATAAAAAGATAAGACCTAATAGAATATGAGATGGAAATTTCCCTTCAAGGTTTGGATGTCACTCCTGACTTGAGGGTAAATCTCGTGCAAAAATGAAAGTAGTCATCAAAGGCGGGAATCACCCCTGTTTTGATGAGTCGTTTCGAGAGTGTTTTCAAGCGTCCATGGGTGTATTATGTTAGCCTTTAGGAAAGGTATGTAAGTTTAGCAGGAAAGTGTTGCTAGGAAGCATGTACGGTAGAATGCATAAGTCTTAAACAACAAATACAAGTCAAGATTCCTAGGACTATAGACTAGGCAAAAGCATTCCTACTTTTCCTAATTCCATATAGTTATGGCTCTGATACCAATCCGTCACACCCCAGCCGATGGCGGAAACATCGGGGCGTGGCACTAAGCGAATCAGATTGCTCAATAGATTCCACAACACTAATTGTTTTAATAATTGATTAATCAAGTTTCATAAGATTTTCTAATCATCAACCACAGTTTACAACCACAAAAGTATCAGCAACATAAACATTTAAACATTGTTCAATTCCCTGAATTAACTAAGATGAGTTTCTAAGCATCATCCTACCTTCCCAGCTACTATCAACATGCAACATGTATTAAAATACTATCAACAAAAATGTTGGCGAGCATACAAGTTTGAATACGTAGCATAATAATTTTAAAAACTCATATCCACATGAAAACATATAATAAGTTTCACCATGCTAGTTTACGCAGTCCAAGTGATAGCCCAAGTTTCCAATGCGTTAAATGCCTTTCCCAAAGACTAACGGGAGGTTAAACGTCTCATCCTAACAATACCCCAAAGACTAACGGGGAGGTGCATTACCCTTATAGCGCTACCATTGTTAAGGCGGAACTATACACAAGGATTAAACGTTCACATAGCATAAAAGTCTCAAGTCTCAAGTATCAAGTATCAAGTTTCATGTTTAAATGGATAGAGTATGTTTCAAATAAGTTTCAAGTGTCTTGATATAGAATACATGTTGCATCCCAAAAGAGTTTAAAACAAAAAGGGATCGAGTATACTCACAGTGGGTGCTTAAACCAAACACTGCTAAGATTGGATCGAAGGGAGCGGTGGATCAGCCTGCGTGCGGGGAACAGAGCATAAGTCCTCTAAGAGCTGACCCGGTTGGGAACAGAGTGTCAAATGGTGCGAAAATCGAGAAAAGTGTCTGTCAGTATACCTGAGCAGATGGTCATCTAGACGGATGGTCATCCGGTGGGATGACCATTCGAACAGATGGACTCCAACCAATCGGATGGTCATCCAGACGGATGACCATTCAAATGGATGGCCATTCGAACAGTGGTTGTTTGCGAACTGTTAAAGTTTCAAATGTTGTTACATAGTGTCCTGTAAAACAAATAAGTGTCATGATAATCAGATCATCTGGTTGAATGGTCATCCGATCGGATGACCATTCGTACAGATGGTCAGTGAGTGAGTTCTGTGAAATATTCTAAGTTTAGGGTCAATGGAGACGGTATGACGACGTGCCAAACAACGGAAACATACCAAACCCAGCTCGTTCGATCGACTGGAAACCATCCCTTCTAGAACCGACGAACTGTTTATGGTGAGGTTTCATGTTTGGACCCGTCAATCGGTACGTTCTCCGGTGGAAATCAGCTTTCAAGCCGGCTTTTGACTAAGGAACGAGTCAATAGCTTGTTTAAGTCGGATTCCACTACTATTTTGTATATGAATTGAAGAATAGTCCGAGAATCGGTTGTAAAAATGTGATGTTCATCAGACCTGAGCCGGCACCAAGTGACATTCCATCAGATCTGATGTAAAAGTGTGAGTTTCCTTTAGATTTTGTTTAAAAACTGTGAAAATCCTTTAGATCTGAGGTCGATCTTGATTAAATGATGCTCCGCAACAGTTTGAACAAACAACTGAGTGGAAAACACCTTCAATAGACCTAAATCAGTTGGTTTTCATGAAAAAGTTGAAGTGTTCGTGTGATTTTGATGAAGAACCTTGTGTAGAAGTGATAATTGATGAAAGTTGTACAAAAATTGGGGAAGAATACTTATGATTTGCCTTGAATCTTGCTTAAAATGACTGAGAGTGCGTGTGGTCGGATGGCAGAGAGTGAAAGGTGAGAATGACAGTTCAAGGGGTCTATTTATAGTTGATGTGGACAGCTAGGTCGGTGTGTGTGCGCAAACGATCGAATGGCTATTCGGTCGAATGGCCATCCGATCAGATGGTCATCCGATCGGATGTCCATTCGGACAGCCAATACTCGTTTGCTAGTTTTCCAACTTTGGTTCGTTTTGCGAGCTAGATTAAGTGTTGCATTGCGTATAATTGTGTGTAACTATTACATGATAATATTATATAAATAACACAAAAGTTTCCATGTTTCACGTTTACGTTCAAGCTAGTTTCACGTTTAAGAAGTATCAAGTTTCTCGTTCAATAAGTATCAAGCATCAAAGTTTCTCGTTCAATAAAGAGTCAAAGTTTATCGTTCAATAAGTGTCAAGTTTCTCATTTAACCAAGTATCAAAGTTTCTAGTCCAATAAGTATCAGGTGTCAAGTTTCAAGAGTCGAGTTTCAAAGAATCACAAGAGTCTAGTATCACAAGAGTCAAGTATCACAAGAGTCAAGCATCACAAGAGTCAAGTATCACAAGAGTCAAGTATCATAAAGTCAAGATTCATACTGTTTATGCATAAAGCAATGTATCAAATAGAGTAAAATTCTCATATAGAGTCAAAGTTTCACATAATTTAGCATAATTAAGACCCAAATAGTGTTAATAAGTATCACAAGGACGAGACTTGGCAAAAGATAAAAAGTTTTGAAATGTTGGGCGTTACAATTTCAGCCTTACGCTGGATAGAAAAGACAGAAGCAATCTTAAAAATAAGTAAATGCGCAGATGAAGATAAGATTATGTTTGCTTCTACTTTTTAAGAATGCAGCCTTAGAGTGGTGGAATACCATTCTCTAGTCTAGAGGAAGTGACAGAGTTTATAATATGAAATGGAACAACTTTAAGGAGATAATTGAAAGGAAATTATGTCCTCCTCATGAAAAGGAACAGATTGTTAATAAGTTCATAAACCATAAAATGACTGGAATAGACTGCAGGGAGTACACTACCATATTCTTTGAATATGCTAGGAAAGTACCAAATTTAGCCTCACCAGAACCAATATTAATCTCCCGTTACATCTGAGGATTAATTAGTGAGATCAGATATGTAGTTAAGGCAACTAGACCACAAACCATAGAAGAAGTAGTAGAATTGGCCAACACCTTGACTGATGAATTGGTACGTACACAAGAGGAAAACCAGAGAAAGAACCTAGCTCAAAAGCTTACCCAAGAATTCCGTTACGGTAATTCCTACCGTGGGAAAGGTACAGGTTCTTCCTCTTCACCAAACTGCAAGTTTTGCAAAAGGAAGCACTCAGGAAGGTGTTCCATATACTGCAACTTCAGCAAAATGTCTGGACATAAAGAAGAAGACTCCAGGAAAAAAGCTAGCAATAGGCTATGCTACAATTGTGGAGAAGCTGGTCATATCAAACTGAACTGTCCGAAACTAGCTCTAGCGACAACCAGCAAAGCTAAGGCAACTGAAGGACCCAAGAAGAATGCCAGAGCATTCGTTCTGACAGCTGAGGAAGCGAAGATGATTCTGGATGTGATAGCCGGTACGTGTTTAGGTAATGATATTTTTGCTAAAGTATTATTTGACTCTAGTGCAAACCAAAGTTTTATCAATACTTCTTTCTGCAAACTTCTCAACCAACCATTAACTAAGGTGGTGTTTGTTTTTTTAGACCCAAAAGTTCTGCAGTCTGCGGACCACATCTGCAGGAGAAGAAGTGGACCAAAGGTCTGCAGTCTACAAGGAGAAGAGGGTTTGTTTTTTTTACTTCTACAAAAACCACTTCACAACACACACAATACACGCACAGAACACTCCTCTCTCTCTGCCTTCATCTACCACCACCACCACCACCACCACATCCATCCGTCACCACCTCCTCCACCGTCCACCTACCACCACCACAACCAACAACCACCTTCAAGCACCACCGCCCCCCTGTCTCCTGCCGTGAAGCCAAGCACCACCGCAAACCCTAGCCCCCACTCCAAGAACCCACCCCCTAATCTCCTTCTTTCACCTTGGTCCCCAACCGGAACAGAGTACAACCAGCCACCACCCTTTGGTGGTGGCATACAGTGTATGAAGAATGAGAGAGGGAGTAGAACAGACGAGGAGAGAAGGAGAGGAGAGAACCGTTGCACGCGGCAGCACAGTTGTTTGGTCCGACAAGTCTCACCGGTAAACCCCTTTCTCTTTCATCTTTTTTTTTCTTCTGAAAAATTGATGTTGATGGTGACTCACTGTTGATGAAGATGATGATTCTCTGGCTGTTGATGTTGAAGATGGTGGAGGCGGTGGCGGAGATGTGGTGGTGGAGGCGGAGATGTGGTGGTGGAGGTGGTGGCGGGGATGCAGAGAGTGGTGGTGGAGAGTGGTCTGTGTTTTGAAAGAGAGAAGAGGTGAGAAGAGGTGGACTTATGTCTGCATGGGGAAGATGTGGGGAAGAGGTAAAATGTGAGAAGTGCTTCTAGAAAATAAACAAGTTGCAGGACCCAAAAGTCTGCGTGTGTCTGCGCGACGCAGACATAAGTGGCCAGAAGTGCTTCTGGCCAAAAAACAAATAGCACCTAAACTTCAACAAGACTGCCTGGTGGAAATGGCAAATGGAGATTCTATTAAGATAAGTGAAATCCTGCAGGGAGCAAGGATATAGATTCTAAACCATAATTTTACTGCTAACCTTTTTCCAATGAATCTAGCTGGATTTGATGTCGTATTAGGAATGGATAGGTTGGTAGCCAATCATGCTAGTATTTTATGTGATCAAAAGTCTGTGCAAGTAAGTACACCAAAGGGTGAAAAGATCACAATTAAAGGAGATAAGCTAACCAGGTCGACAAAGTTCATCTCTGTGATGAAAGCTGCAAGTTATGCAAGGAAAGGAGGAATGGTTTATATGATTTCAGTAATCATTAACACTAAAGGAAAAGAATTAAAAGATATTCCCATAGTATCTAAATTCTCAGACGTTTTTCCAGAAGAATTACCTGGATTACCGCCAGATCAAGAAGTTGAATTTAGAATTCACTTAATATCAGGAACGACACCGATTGCCAAGGCACCATACCGACTAGCACCAACGGAGATGCGGGAACTGAAGAAATAGTTGGACGAACTACTTGAAAAAGGTTTTATACAACCTAGCTCATCGCCATGGGAAGCACCGGTGGCATTTGTCAAGAAGAAGGACGGATCGATGTGTCACGACCCTCGACCCCACCCTGGGAGCGAGAGCCGTGAACCAGTCAGATGGTATCGGTGTTTATTAATTACGCAGCGGAAAATTTTCATCAGGATCGTAGTTAGGAAATAATTTCAGAGTTTGTAAAACACCAAAAATTAAACAAATGGGCTTAAACCCGCATTTCATTCAATTGTTTTTATAGGGATAAACCCAAATAAATAAAACATAAATTTCTTCTTTTTATTCAGGTAATTATAGCCACTTTACTTAAGCCTTCAGTGTTCCATAGCTGGCTTCTACTATCCTTACATCAAGTTACCTGAAATGTGTTTTGAAAACATTTTATCAGTAATAAATACTGGTGAGTTCATTCCAGTTTATAATATATATATTGTTATACTTTACAGCATCAAAGTTTTTATATTCATTTATATTTACCCAATTCAATCAGTATTTGTCACATGGTGGCAGTTCCGATGTGACAGTGGTCATATCACTCATTGGCTTATTTTTGTCCAATAGTGAATTTATCACGTAATAGATATATAGTATATCTTATTATTATATTGGTCACTAGGCGATTCCTGTGACGGTGGTCAAATTACTGTTGATCATTCTTTTAACTAGTAATTGTGGTCATATCACTGTTGATCATTCTTTCAACTAGTAATTGTGGTCATATCACTGTTGATCATTCTTTCAACTAGTAATTCTGGTCATAACACTGTTGATCATTCTCTCAACTAGTGCCTTTGGACATGTCACTGTTGATCATTCTCTCAACTAGTGCCTTTGGACTTAGTTGTGTCCCGTGATATTACTTTGTCAAATATATTTCTTATGCCACAAAACCAATTAACCCAGAAAATGACATATATCATTTTATGTCAAACTACTATAACTTATCAAATATAATATGTTAATTAAATAATTGTAATATCATTATTTAATATATTAACGTGACTAAGACTAAAAATATAATCTTAGTATAGTAGAATATATTATACTTGACTATTTTATTATGGTATACACCATTTAGATTTATTTTAAACATACATTAAATTTATTAACGATTTAATGTTAAAATAATATTAGTTATAGGCTATGGCTACTGGGGCATAATTCCCACTGTGATTGTGGTCATGCTACTATTGGCTAACTTTCTGGCCAATAGTAACGAGGGTCAAATAATGTATAAAACCTCCCATACCGGCAGTTATTATAGAATATAAAAATTTAATCACTGTAAGTATAACTGGTAAACATTTAGGATTTTGGAAAGCATTTTTAAATATAATTGTATCACAAAAAGGTGATAAAATGGTGAGAAAAGAGAATGGACTCACATTGCAGATTTAATTTGAGCAGAGCCTAGCCTACTGATTAGCCTTTTTAACCCTAAATTTAATAACAGGCACACAATTCGGTTAGTAACTTAATACAACATTTATGATAACTCACGAGATCAAACCCTCACAACGAATGACAAAGTGCGATACTTAAACATCCATCGAATTAACGACGAATGACAAAGCATAACCCTAATGTGGGCAGCACTTAAACATCCATTGGATATATTGATCAATCGGGCATTGAATCGTAGCAGCGATCGAATTAATACCCTGTATTGCGGCAGCACTTTGTGAATCGTGTGTGTTTTTGTAGTAAACAGAACGTAGCTCAGTGCATGTAGCGAATTTCTTCGTCGTTTCAACTTCAGAATGCAAGTCCCAATGCCTGCTATTTATAGGGGTAACTTTATAGAAATATAATCAAGTTTGCCATTTGTTCTAATTAAGACACTGTAATTTTTTTTGACTCTCTAAAATCATTAAAGTTTAATTTGATGTTCTGATACTATGTAATTAGCAGGTTACCAGGTTACTAAGATGATGTATCAGGTTTTACTAATTTTTTTAACTTTAACTATTTCCCAATTTATATTTTTATATTTTATAAAAACGCTGGACCTCGCAGTCTGGCAAGCTGGTACAGTCGGACTTCCACCGGCCACACCCAATTCCGGCGAGAAATTGTCTCAAAGCCGACGTTGGCTCCGGCGTCGATGATGGTGGCGATGGCGGCGACAGAGATGGGGTATTCTGCGATGACGGATCAGAACAAAATTCCGCCGGTGTGGTTTCTTCGGCGAAGTTGTCTTTTCATCGTTGACCGGAGATACTGACGAGTTCCGGCCATCAATGTATTTTGGGTTTCAGATCACAAATCTTTCTTGGGTTTCTTCTGCCGGTTAGTCGAAGATAGATGATTGAGGCGGCTGTTGACAAGCTTATTGACGGTGGAGGCGGATTGTCAAACGGCATACGTTTGCCTGTAGGAGATGGGTTGCGGCAATGGTGTTGTCCATTGGGTGACTTCAAGGTCAAACCTAAAGTTATGTTTCAAAAGAAACGTACAACATATAACCACTGTATTTCTTGTTATTAGTGTTATTTTATATTCATTTTTAATCTCAGGATATCTCGAAAAGAAAATTATAAATAAAAGAAAAATATGATAACCTGGTGACCTGGTAATTACATATTATTAGAACACTAAATTAAAGTTTGGTTACTTTAGAGAGATATAAAAAGTTTGGATGACTTAATTGAAACAATGAGTAAACTTGGTTACATTTTTATAACATTTTCCCCTATTTATATACGAAATTTGCCATGCTTACGGACCGTAAGCCTTATCCCTTACGGTCCGTAAGGGACACCTTTTCACTATAGGTTTGCCACGTCCTGGACTAGCCTTGCTGACTTGACGAAATTGATAAATTCGATTTAGACAACGAGTTATATGGATAATCGTAAATAGGGAATACCCCCCCTGAGTTTTAGGGGCCCTGATCCTGATTCTGATTGTTCTGAAAATTTTAGGGTTTGTGCAGAATTACTTGGGTGTCTCAATTAGGGTTTCCTATTGGATAAAATAATAAAATAAATAGGACTTTTAATGAGGGTTGTTACATTCTCCCCACCTTAATAAAATCTCGTCCTCGAGATTTGGGTTACGATATTTCTTTTAGACTTATGTCATATTTTAGTCAATAAAAACAATATTAAGGTAGATGACACAGAATTAAAATATCGAATTTTGCGAATACAAGTTGTACAATAAGTAGGATTCAATGGTTCAACTGAATTAGTTCAAGAAATCGATGACAATCGAATAAGATGAAATGATATAATTTCCAAGGTGACTATGTTCAAGCCAAAAGATATATGATCAATAGATATTTAGAATGAATGTGAAGGACTTTTAGAATCAATAAAAATTATTTGTCAAAAGAAAGCTTACTTTGATTGGCAACTGAGGAAGACTTAGAATTGACAGGTTCCAAATGAAATAAAGGCATGAAAAATGATTTGTCAAAAATATAAGAAAATCAAAGTGTTAAGATGAGTGAATTGCAAAGATACACCAAAAAGACAATAGAGTTAGTGTATCATTGTCTTAATACATAATTGCATCAAGACTACTTTTAAATGATTAGTCAAACGAAAGAAATACATGATATTGAGTGATTCGTATGCTTATGATTAGCCCAAGCTACTAGTTTATAACGACGCCGCAAGGTGTCGTAATGATTGAAATAATTCAATAATTACGGTGACCGAACAATTTCACCGTGTAATCAACTGAAAGCTTTAATGAAGTAAATTTAGATATTCATTTCGAATAGGATTTTCAATTGATAATGAAAACACCAAATGAATATTATAGAATTTTCGATAAATGATGAAAGAAACGTTAAGAGGTACACCGGAATATAATATGAATTTGTGTACTCTTATCTTAACACATAATTGTATTAAGACTGTTTAAGATAATGAACCAACAGAAATTAAAATTCGTACATCAGGAGTGAAAATGAGATTAGCTCAAGATTCAATATTAAAGAAAATGCCACCACAAGGTGTCGTAGCCAATTTTAAATGATTCAATGAAAGTGAAGACCAAACAAGTCTGTTATGGTTCTGAATAGATGAAGTACTTGACAGAATGTATTTATTTTAAAAACTTCTATTTATATTAGGGTTAAATAATAACTTAACTTAGATATTACATATCAGCGATTATGTCTGGAATCATTTCTGCTTCTTGCGTAGTAAGTACGAATGCTCGCGCGTTCTTCTTAGCTCCGTCTGTTGTTCTGGCCTTGTTGTCGGGTGCTTTGGTTAGTTTCGGGCAATATGGTTTGATATGTCCTGTTTCTCCGCAATTGAAACAAACATTAGTTTTCCTTCTACACTCTTCCTCTATATGCCCGGTCATCTTGCAGAAGTCACAGTAGGGTGTTCTCCTAAAACGGCATCTTCCTGAATGCTTTTTGTTACAGTTTCTGCAGATAGGTTGCTCCAATGACGGTTCAGTTGCTTTCTTCTTGAATTCTTGGAAAATTTTCTGGGCTAACTCTTTCTTCTTGTTTTCTTCTCTTGTGCGAATTAGTCCATCTGTCAGCATGTTAGCTAGTTCAACTGCTTCTTCAATAGTCTGTGGTCTAGCGGCCTTGACTATGTCTCAGATTTCGCTAACTAATCCCCAAATATAACGAGAAATTAGTACGGGTTCTGGCGAAGCCAGAGTTGGTACCATTCTTTCATATTCGAAGAACGTTGTCGTATATTCACGACAATTCACATCTATCATTTTATGATTTAGGAACTTGTTAGCAATTCGTTCCTTTTCATAAGGGGGACAAAATTTCCTTTCTGTCATTTCCTTGAATTTTTCCCAGTTCATGGCATAAGCCATGTCACTTCCTTTTGCCTGAAGAATTGTATTCCACCATTCTAAAGCTTCTTCCTTAAAGAGGTTAGATGCATACATCACCTTATCTTCTTCGGCACATTTGCTGATTGTAAGAACAGCTTCCGTCTTTTCCAACCATCGCAGAGCAGCAGTGGCTCCTTCACTGCCTGCGAACTCAGTTGGTTTACAAGCTAGAAATTCTTTGTAGGTACACCCGAGAGTCATCGCCTTCTTTTTCTTGGGAAATGGGGTTTTGATAATATCATCATTACCTCCATTGACACTATGGCTGAAACAGTCGTCATGAGTATGCTTGCTACTCACAACTTTGGTGGGTTCTACGGGGTTTTTAACAGCTTTAATTATTAAAGGTAAAGCATTAGCTATTCTTTGAGCTATTAGATTTTCTATAGCATTTTTATCCAAAGGATTTTCATTATTAGCATGAACTTCTGGATTATGTGATACTTCATTCGACATCTGAATTGTAAACATTTTCAATTATTAATATTATAGAATAAATAAAACAATACTTTCAAGAATCATGTGTGCATATATGTAGATATATACATATATTAAAATCTACAAAAATAACATATATGTTATTTTGTATTAATTTTCCTAACTTTATTGTTTAAGTTTAGGTATTAAAAGAACACCTAAATAGCTTAAACAAGTGGCTCTGATACCACCTTCTGTCACGACCCTCGATCCCACCCTGGGAGCGAGAGCCGTGAACCAGTCAGATGGTATCGGTGTTTATTAATTACGCAGCGGAAAATTTTCATCAGGATCGTAGTTAGGAAATAATTTCAGAGTTTGTAAAACACCAAAAATTAAACAAATGGGCTTAAACCCGCATTTCATTCAATTGTTTTTATAGGGATAAACCCAAATAAATAAAACATAAATTTCTTCTTTTTATTCAGGTAATTATAGCCACTTTACTTAAGCCTTCAGTGTTCCATAGCTGGCTTCTACTATCCTTACATCAAGTTACCTGAAATGTGTTTTGAAAACATTTTATCAGTAATAAATACTGGTGAGTTCATTCCAGTTTATAATATATATATATTGTTATACTTTACAACATCAAAGTTTTTAAATTCATTTATATTTACCCAATTCAATCAGTATTTGTCACATGGTGGCAGTTCCGATGTGACAGTGGTCATATCACTCCTTGGCTTATTTTTGTCCAATAGTGAATTTATCACGTAATAGATATATAGTATATCTTATTATTATATTGGTCTCTAGGCGATTCCTGTGACGGTGGTCAAATTACTGTTGATCATTCTTTTAACTAGTAATTGTGGTCATATCACTGTTGATCATTCTTTCAACTAGTAATTGTGGTCATATCACTGTTGATCATTCTTTCAACTAGTAATTCTGGTCATAACACTGTTGATCATTCTCTCAACTAGTGCCTTTGGACATGTCACTGTTGATCATTCTCTCAACTAGTGCCTTTGGACTTAGTTGTGTCCCGTGATATTACTTTGTCAAATATATTACTTATGGAACAAAACCACTTAACCTAGAAAATGACATATATCATTTTATGTCAAACTACTATAACTTATCAAATATAATATGTTAATTAAATAATTGTAATATCATTATTTAATATATTAACGTGACTAAGACTAAAAATATAATCTTAGTATAGTAGAATATATTATACTTGACTATTTTATTATGGTATACACCATTTAGATTTATTTTAAACATACATTAAATTTATTAACGATTTAATGTTAAAATAATATTAGTTATAGGCTATGGCTACTGGGGCATAATTCCCACTGTGATTGTGGTCATGCTACTATTGGCTAACTTTCTGGCCAATAGTAACGAGGGTCAAATAATGTATAAAACCTCCCATACCGGCAGTTATTATAGAATATAAAAATTTAATTACTGTAAGTATAACTGGTAAACATTTAGGATTTTGGAAAGCATTTTTAAATATAATTGTATCACAAAAAGGTGATAAAACGGTGAGAAAAGAGAATGGACTCACATTGCAGATTTAATTTGAGCAGAGCCTAGCCTACTGATTAGCCTTTTTAACCCTAAATTTAATAACAGGCACACAATTTGGTTAGTAACTTAATACAGCATTTACGATAACTCACGAGATCAAACCCTCACAACGAATGACAAAGTGCGATACTTAAACATCCATCGAATTAACGACGAATGACAAAGCATAACCCTAATGTGGGCAGCACTTAAACATCCATTGGATATATTGATCAATCGGACATTGAATCGTAGCAGCGATCGAGTTAATACCCTGTATTGCGGCAGCACTTTGTGAATCGTGTGTGTTTTTGTAGTAAACAGAACGTAGCTCAGTGCATGTAGCGAATTTCTTCGTCGTTTCAACTTCAGAATGCAAGTCCCAATGCCTGCTATTTATATACGAAATTTGCCATGCTTACGGACCGTAAGCCTTATCCCTTACGGTCCGTAAGGGACACCTTTTCACTATAGGTTTGCCACGTCCTGGACTAGCCTTGCTGACTTGACGAAATTGATAAATTCGATTTAGACAACGAGTTATATGGATAATCGTAAATAGGGAATACCCCCCCTGAGTTTTAGGGGCCCTGATCTTGATTCTGATTGTTCTGAAAATTTTAGGGTTTGTGCAGAATTACTTGGGTGTCTCAATTAGGGTTTCCTATTGGATAAAATAATAAAATAAATAGGACTTTTAATGAGGGTTGTTACACGATGCGTATGTGCATTGATTACAGGGAATTGAATAAGGTTACGATTAAAAATCGGTATCCACTACCGAGAATCGATGACCTGTTCGATCAACTTCAAGGAGCTCGATTCTTTTCTAAGATCGACTTACGCTCAGGATATCATCAATTGAAAGTACAGGAAGGGGACATTCCTAAAACTGCTTTCAGACCAAGGTACGGTCATTATGAATTTATAATCATGCCATTTGGTTTAACCAATTCCCCAGCCGCATTTATGGACATGATGAACATGATATATAAGCCATACCTGGATAAATTCATAATTGTCTTTATAGATGATATTCTAATTTACTCTAAGAGTAAAGAGGATCATGCAGAGCATTTACATACACTTCTGACACTGTTGAGAAAAGAAAAGCTTTATGCTAAATTCTCAAAATGCGAATTCTGGTTACAAGAAGTGCAATTCCTTGGACATCTGGTTAATCATGAAGGAATTCATGTGGATCCCACAAATATTGAGGCGATTACCAAATGGAAAGTACCTGAATCACCAACGGAAGTTAGAAGTTTTCTTGGATTGGCAGGATATTATAGACGTTTTATTCAAGATTTTTCTAGAATAGCCATTCCAATAACCAAACTGACCTGAAAATCAGTTAAGTTTGAACGGGGACCAAAACAGGAGGAAGCCTTTAGGATTGTAAAGCAAAGTTTAACCAATGCACCGATACTCGAATTGCCAGAAGGAACTGAAGACTTTATAGTCTATTGTGACGCGTCTAAGTTAGGATACGGATGTGTGCTGATGCAACGTTAAAAGGTTATAGCTTATGCCTCTAGACAACTTAAGAAACATGAAGAGAATTATACAACCCATGATCTAGAATTAGGAGCTATAATTTTTGCCCTTAAAATTTGAAGACACAATCTGTATGGTAGTAAGTTTGTTGTATTCACAGATATTAAGAGTTTAAGATATGTTTTTGGGCAAATGGAATTAAATATGAGACAGAGATGTTGGATGGAAATTCTTAGTGATTATGACTGTGATATCCAGTATCATGAAGGAAAAGCTAATGTAGTAGCTGATGCTTTAAGTAGAAAGTATCACGAAAAGGCAAAACGAGTACTCTCTCTCAGACTAAATCTGCAGATAGATTTAAATGAGCAAATTAGAGAGGTACAGGAAACATCAATCAAGGACGATGCTGAAAATTTAAAAGGAATGATTAAAGAATTAGAACAAGGAGTAGATGGAATTTGGAGATTCCATAAAAACAGAATCTGGATACCTATTCAAGGAAACCTACGTCACCAAATTTTAGAAGAAGCCCATAAGTCCAAGTATACGATACATCCTGGTAGTGATAAGATGTATCAAGACTTAAGAAAGAATTTTCGGTGGATAGGAATGAAAAAAGATATAGCAAACTATGTTGCTAAATGTCTAACCTATTCACATGTTAAAGCTGAGCATCAGAAACCTTCAGGGTTATTGCAACAATTAGAGATGCCCATCTGGAAATAGGAATTGATAACAATGGATTTTGTTACCAAATTACCCAAGACACGAAAAGGTAATGATAAAATCTAGGTGATTGTAGACAGATTAACCAAATCTGCTCATTTCTTACCAATGAAGGAAACTTTCAGTATGGAACATTTAGCCAAGTTATATGTAAATGAAATAGTTTCATTACATGGAATTCCTTTATCCATTGTATCTGACATAGATAGACGCTTTACATCTCTTTTTGGACAATTTTCCAAAAAGCAATGGGAACCAGGTTGAACCTAAGCACAACTTATCATCTTCAAACGGACGGACAAAGCGAAAGGACAATTCAAACAATAGAAGATATGCTTAGAGCCTGTGTAATTGATTTCGGAGGAAATTGGGATGATAATTTACCATTAATAGAATTTTCCTACAATAATAGCTATCATACCAGCATTAATGCTGCACCGTTTGAAGCACTTTATGAACGAAAGTACCGAACTCCAATCTGTTAGGCAGAGATTGGAGAAAAGCAATTATCTGGACCAGAGATAGTGCGAGAAACAACGGACAAAATTATTCAAGTCAAGGAAAGACTAAAAGCAGCACGAGATCGTCAAAAGAGCTATGCAGATAACAGACGAAAACCGTTGCAAGTTCAAGTTGGAGATAAGGTATTGTTAAATGTCACAACCCCAAAATACCACAAGCGGAATCCCCCGTGAGGCGTCTGGCGTACCAGGATCTAGCCACCAATCACATTGTACTCATAACAAGATTTCAAATAAAAGTTTCCATTCATTGTAAATAATGTATTTCAATATTAATTTAAAATCCAATATGTTCAGCAGAAGCATAATTCATTATTCGGGTAATTCAAAATCCAAGTGTACGAGGACAATCAAACTCTTCTCGTGAACAAATGGTACTAGGTACCAGTACCGAATTTCCCGAACCGAAAGATCTTAAGTACTAATTTAGTACCAACTTTTGGCGTTCCTTGTACCGGTTCGCTGCCGGTTTTTACCTTCATATACCGGTACCGTAATCGGTATTTTCGGTACCAGTACTGATTCGGTATCAGTTGACACCGAGCACATCCCTACCCCAGAAACTAAAAAAGTCATTAAAAGTTGAATAAAATCAACAAAAAAAAGTTGTATGATTCCGATGTTGTTCTTACGGCATCGGTGATAAGGGACGAGCAAATGGTATCAGGTAGCAGTACCGAATTTCCCGAACTAAAAGATTTTCAAATTCGATACCGACTTTTGGCATTTTCTGTACCAAACTGGTGCCGATTTTTACTTTCATGTACCGATAACGAACCGGATCATACCGGTATTTTCGATACCAGTACCGGTTCACACCAAGCTTATTCAACTTAAAAAGTAAAGAAAATAATAATTATTATAATATTAAAATAATAAACATATCCATTAGAATGATCTATTCCATTCCACATATTGTTCCTTCATACCAAACGCTACCTAAATGCTTAAAAATATAATCACATAAGACCATACTTAATGGTTAATGCCCCCTAAGGGGCATTTTTCGCCACATCAACATTATAACGCCCTTTAAAAATGTGTAATTATTAACCCCCTTTAATGCCCCCATTCTATCATTACTTTCCAATTTTGTTATCCTCATTGGACATTATACTAGAAATGCTCCTTCCCCTTGTTGCCCATATAAAGCCCACGGGGGTGGGGTTGGGGGCATTATCAAACCACTTCACGCCTCTATAATGGCCATTACTTATGGTCTAAGCTTATTAAATGATTAATTAATGATTTTCCATATTAATGATAGAGAAAATGCTCGGATAGTCCCTCTGGTTTGCTCCATTTTCATCTATAGTTTCCTACACTTCTAAAATTACAGCTATAGTCCCTAACTTTTACACATTCGTTCTCGAATAGTCCCTAGTGTGGATGGGGGTTAGTTTTTTGTGTTAAGTGGGTGCAAAATGACTTAAATACTCTTGCGGGGAGATTAATAACTAAAAGTTAAAAAGAAATATAATTAATATTCAATAATTTGTGTAGGACCCACCACCCATCTCACACACTTTATCTTCCCCACTCTTCAACATCACCATCTCCACCATTCACTACCATTATCATCGACCTTTCTCCGACCAGATCCGCTACCCACAACTCCGATCACCGTTCACAGTCTCATCACCAAGACCACCACAGTTCACCTTTACCCCTTCATATACCACCGCACCACCACCACTACAACCATTACCTTCGTCATTAACCATCGTCTAACCACCACCTCCCATCGCCGAACATCATCATAAATAACACCTCTAAACAACCAGGGATCTCCACAATTTTTAACAATCATCACCATCGAATCTTACCACAAAACAACATCAAATCGCGTCTGCAAATCGCCTCAAAATACCATAATTTCTTTCAGAGATCTCGATTGTAAACTGTAATGTTGCGTCTTGGTTAACTAGATCATATGTGTACGTGCATACATACACATATATGATTCTCTATGTTTTGACTCGACTCCCGCTGATTCCATAGCTGGATGTGTTGTGGAGAAGTAGTGGTGCTGTGGTGAGAGGGTGATGCTGTGGAGGCGGTGGTGTATGTAGATTGTTGATTTGGGATTTATAGCGAAGGGTGAGAAAAGGATGGTGGATTGGTGTAAGCGATGAAGGAGAGGGTGGTGTCGTGGTGGTGGGAGGGTGATGTTGTGGTGGCGATGGTGGTCCTGGTGGAGTGTGGTGGTCGGAGGGTGAGCGTCTGCAAAAGAGGGTGGAGTAGGTTGAAGATGGTGGTGGTGGGTCCCACAAAGAATGGTTGGAGGGGGTTGACTGGGTGAGGGGTTGGGTGGGGCCCATTGAATCTATAAATGTTTTATTGTTTTTATTATTTTGTTTTGTAGTAAGGGCATTTTAGTCATTTCGCACCCACTTAACACCAAAAACTAACTGCCATCCACGCTAGGGACTATTCGAGAACGAATGTTCAAAAGTTAGGGAATATAGCTATAATTTTTGAAGTGTATGGACTATAGGTGAAAATGGAGCAAACCACAAGGACTATCCGGGCATTTTTCTCTTAATGATATTAAGAATGATTCAACAATGTTTGACTAGTACTTTTAAGATTGAATCACTTAGGCATAAGTATAGGGGTGTAAACAAGCTCAGTAATGATATTATGAGTCAATCAACAATGTTTGATTAGTTTTTTTAAGACTGGATCACTTAGTCACGGGGCACGGGTCTTGCCTTATGCTCTAGATAACCTATAAATTGAGCCATTTGCCTCCCATTTTAAGACATCCCTTAATTATCCCTCATTATCCTTAAACCCATTGTCACTCTCACTATTCCATCCTCACCCACTTCATGCACAACCTGTTATCACACCATTCCATCATGCATCCACCTACCATTCCAACACCATTTCATAGTTTATTTTGGTATTAATTAGTCAAAGAGTGTAAGAACTCTTTAACAATCATTCTTGTATATTTATATTTAGGTAATCAACTTTGACAATGTTTATTCTTATAGTCATCATTGGCTAAGTTCTTGCATTACTTTGGGGAAGTAAACCCTTAACGACTCTTTTGGACGACCTTAAGGTGTGTTTTAATGACTTTAAGCAACTAATCACCACATTGAACGTTAATTTTATCAAGCTCTAAAAAGCAAATCATCAAATTCGTGTTTGTTGCACCAAACATTTACGTTTTCTATGTCTATTTAGTCAATAATGTGTTAATCACTTGGAAAAGGGTTAGAGGTTTTGGTTCAGGACTTTGGGTTTGGTATTTCTTGCCTTAATGTGATCGCAAAATCTAAGCGTTAAGAATCTGGTCTAACTTTATGACTCTGGCCTATGGCTAAACAAACTTCAATCATGCTTTCAATGTAATAATTCATATTAGACTTGACTTTTATTAATTAGGTATCCGTAAGGCTAGTAAGACCCTTTTCGAAATTCATCTTATATCGAGCGCTAAATTGACGCGAACGCAGATGACACGCGGCGGTGGGAACACAATAGCGGCCAATACCAGATTAAAGATATCGAAATCCATGATTTTTTTAATCATAATAATTGTTGTGTTTATTTTGCCCTAATATGATTTTAATTGTTTTACGATACTATTCGGATCGTTAAACGACAAAAATCTACGAGTGTATCTTTCTACACAACTTAAACGCGTACTGGCGTATGCGGTCACTATTTTATTCATTTATCAAGTATGTATGTATGTATGTATGTATGTATATATATATATATTAGCTTTAAAATTTTTAATTTACTTGATTCGATAAATTAATACACAATTTATCAGGCAAAAACGAAGTTAGGAAGCAAAACAGGGCGAACGCGGTGCATTTTGGTACGCGATATTGGGTTTAGCCTCACTCCAAAACCCTAGCTATAAATACATCTCTTTCTCCCTTCCGCCTATTTCTGTCACACCCTGATTTCCGGTGGGCCCGGATGGGTTTAGTCGTGACGGTCGGGTAGCAGTTATCACAAGTAATTAATAGTAATGCAGC
Organism: Helianthus tuberosus; assembly: GCA_030545235.1. Classification (NCBI taxonomy): domain Eukaryota; kingdom Viridiplantae; phylum Streptophyta; class Magnoliopsida; order Asterales; family Asteraceae; genus Helianthus; species Helianthus tuberosus. Next base: position 147,180,605 of record CM060449.1, read on the forward strand.
AGAAGTATTAAGAGTAAAAGTAATCACAACATTAAAAGTGTTTAATATTCAAAGTACAAGAATGTTCAAGTGTTCATATAACTGCCCACAGGCAGGATCAAGACAAAACGAAGCTTAGGCATCATAGGCCTTAAGCTAGGAGTTGAAAATTGCATAGCCTTTATCATAGCCGACCCAGATTCCCAGCCTAATATTCAAGGTTCGGTACCTGCAGTTCAGTCTTTTGAAAATACGTCAGCTTTCGCTGGTAAATACCATTAACTGACTCATTTTGAAAATATTTTTTCAAAAATGATTTTATATATAGAGAAAACCCGTAGGTAATCATTTAACATTTCTTGGGATTTTGTCTTGTCACCAGATTTACATATTTGTCATACAATGGGAACCAGATATCAAAGTCGGTCAGTTCAGTGCTATAATGATTAAGGTACACACCAAAGTTGAATAACATGTCTTACAGTCTGTATGCCTACCCCGACACGTTATTCTATATGGCTATAATAGTTCACGAATCGGGACGCCCGGACACAGTATCAATAACCCCCAATTGTTTCAGTTATCAAATATAACGGATTAAACCGGGTTCTTATATTTATGATTATAATCATAGGTGACCCATTTATGTAATACCCGCTCCAAGTAGCGTATTCGCCATACCCCAAGTTTAAAAACAAAATAAGTTAAGAGTATTTACCTTTTTACTAGCTTCCAATCAATATGATTATAATTTAGCAAAAAGCCGCAAGTCTAAGTATTATTAACCCAAGTCCGATTATCTGGGGGGTTCTATAGTCTAGAATGAACAGATTTATTATCTGTTAGAATGTATACGGGTTAAAGGTTAGTCCCTTTAGATATGACTCGTTACTTAAGAATAGGTTCGCTAGATTAAGCGTAGATTGATTAGAATGTGGTTTATACCTATCCAAGTGTGTGGACTCATTGGATAAAGGGTAATTAAACCAACATTCTGTTTTAGAAGGGTTTAAAAAGGTTTTGAGCCGTTACGCCTAGTTTATGCAAACTAGATTCGCATAACTAGTTATGCGCAGAAAGACGGTTTCGGGAGATCGGATGAGTCTATGACAAGTCCAAGTAGTTAAATACATTTTTAGTTGAAGTATATACTGTTATAAAGTCAGATTATAAGTTGGTTTAGTTTAAAAATGTTGGTGCATCTACTGTTTGTTAACTTCGTCTTAATCGAGTCTTATGTCTAGATAGGATAAACGAGCACACAACAGGGTTAGAATTTAGGGTTTTATGTGTTAATGTGGGTGATTCCGCTTGAAAGTGACACAGATCAGTTCAAGCGAAATCAACATGATTGATTCCGCTTGAAATGGAATGTGACAGGTTCAAGCGAAATCAGAACACTATATATATGTGTGTGTTGTGTCATTTGGAGCGGAATTAGATCATATGCTCTGAGTCGAGGTGCTGTCCATTTGTCATTTGAACGTGTAAAAGCTCAGGATTGATCAATAAGAAGATAATTAGAAAGGAACAAGCTGTGTTGACATCTTTTACATTGATTCCGCCTTTGTATTTGATGATGAACTACTCATACTGACTATTTAGGGTCACCGAACGATCCAACAAGTGGTATCAGAGCTCAGGACTAGGAGTTCATACCAATTCAGCTTGAATTCATCGGATTCTCACACTTCTACTCATTCTTTTCTGATTTGAACAAGATTTAACGGTTGAAAAGGCCTGATTTTCACATATATCAAGCGAAACATAGTGTTAACTAATCCTTGAAAGAATTGGACTAAAACTCGAACAAAATCAGATAAAAACTTGTATTTCCGCTTGAAAATCTGTTCGTAATTGCTGATGTCATCTTGATTTCGCTTGAAGATATTGTCTGATTTCGTTTATCTGGTATTTTTGCCTAAGTGTTTGTTGATCATTTCAGGTACGTGAAGATGGATTATTTCAATCCATTTTGTGATATTTTTGCCTTTGCTGGAAATGGTGGAGATGATATTTCAAATGACACATCAAACAACACAAATGAGAAAGCTCCGAGTGCGAAAAAGACTCTTTCGGATACATTAAGTGTTGAAAGTGCCTATGGAACATACAACAAACCTCCAAAACTGTTGGCGATTGAAGAGTACAATAGATGGGCTACAAGATTTGACGAGTGGCTTCAAGCCTTTGCATATCAAAGCTGGAAAAGTTTAAAGAATGGTTACATTAGAGGAGAAAAGTTTGGTGAAAGTTTGACAGATACTGATGAGATTGAAAGATATATTGCTGAACAAAAGTGCATCGCGTTGATTCATCAGTCTGTGAGAGATGATATAATTTCATTGATTGAATATGAAAATTCAAAAGATCTTTGGGGTAAACTGAGGGTAAAATGTGTAGGTAGTGCTGAAATAGTTAAAAAACAAAAAGAAACTGTTAAGAAAAGAGTTTGATTTATTTGGTTGTTTAAAGAACGAGTCTGTTTCTAAGATGATTGAGAGATTTGGGCATCTGAAATTGGAGCTGGCAAGACATCAAATTGTATATACTCAAGAAGAGTTGGTTGACAAACTGTTCGACTCGTTACCGAATGAACAAGACTGGCAGTACTTTGCATTAATGCTGAAGAATACAATCAAGTCTGAAGATTTGACAGTGGATCTGCTTATCGAAAGACTGGAGAGTCACGAGTTGGAGATTAAGAAATCTAGCAAAGTCAACAACACATCTTATCAGCAGAATGTGGAGTTGTACTACAGAGGAAATCTACCACAGACTGGTTCTCCAAGAACAACATTTTCTGCAGAGAGTTCAAGTAATGTGAACCAAGAAATTCCTCACAGTGGTTTTCATAGTGGATCTTCTTCAACAACTTCAAGCCAATCTACATCAAAGAATCTATTTCAATGTAACATTGCTGTAGATCTGAAGAATGCTCAAAATTTCAGTGAAGAGTCAGCAAAACAGCAGATGGTGTTCTTAGCATCGGTGTTAGAATCGTATGAGAGTCTCGTGGCAGGCAAGATTGGAAACACTAACCTGACTAAGGAGGACTATGATCAAATAGATCCTGAAGAGATGGAACTGATAGATATCAGGTGGTGTATGGCTAGTGCAGTCAGACGAGCGCAAAGGTTCATGGAGATTACGGGCAGACATTCAATTGGCGGACCGTCTACAAAACTTGGATTTGACAAATCAAAAGTCACGTGTTTCAGGTGTAAACAAAAAGGACATTTTAAACGTGAATGTCGTAACGCTCCTGCTGATGATACTGCAAATCCATTTCGCGAGGATTACTACAAAAGAGCGATCTATCATCAGAATAAATCAGAACCGCCCAGAATGAAGCAGCTTGAGGATACCCCCAAAGAAAAATCAAGAGCACTTGCTGTTATTCATGATGATGAAGGTTTTGATTGGAGTGAACTGCTACCAGAGGAAGATGCAGTAGGATATGCTTTCATAGCAGAAAAGATTATTCCTATCAAAGACACCAGAACTGAAGAACAAAAATATCTTGCAAGAAAGCAGAAAGCAGAATTCAAGATGATGAGATTATCTAAGGTGTACAGTGATGCCAAGAAAGCAAAGAGATGGGATGCTGATAGAGAATGTTACCTTGATCCTCAAGGAAACGTTGCTATTGATACGAAAACTCTTAGTATAGAAGCGTTCATTGAGGAATTCAAAGCAGAAGAAGATGCCAGACAGAGAGAATGGTGGGGAGGAGGAGAATCTGATGAGAAAGAGAAAGAGACAGCAAAAGAACCGCAGTCAAAGAAAGTGGATGATGGAATTATTGATACATCACAGGATTTCACAGCTGAAAATCTGACAAAGATGGCTGATAAAGTGCTTGTTGCAAAGGAACTTGAGATAGACTCTAAGTCTGAAACTGAGTCTAAAAGCAAGGTCAGTCCAAACGTTTCAACAAATGAGACAGGTAAGAAAGTCAAAGGTGATAGTGAATGCAAAAGTTGCATGAAAAACTGCAAGTTTTGTAGTACACTTACTTACTCTAGTAATGCAAAGATTGAAGAACTGACAAAAAGGGTCAGAAAGGTTGAAGATCAGATTCTAGACCGTGATAAAATGCTAAAAGCTTCAAATGATCGAGCTAAAAAGTTAACTGAGAAAATTGAAAGTGATAAAATTGAAGTAGAAAGAATTAAGAAAGAAAATGAAAAATTGGTTCTTGAAAATCGTAAAATTTCAGAAAATTTTGAAAAATTAAAACGAACGGTAAAGGATTCTGATGAAAGAAATGGTAAAACCAATAAAGAAAATGAGCATTTAACTGTTGTTCTTAGACACAAAGAAGAGCAAATCAACCAACAACTGGATGAGATTGCTAAATTGAAGCTTCAGTTTGAAGAAGCTAAGATTGAGAATGAGCGTATCAATCTGAAATTAACCAGTTACAGCTCCGCAAGCTTTGTTTTACAACACATTGTTCCCAAACCCATCGGGAAAAACAAAGCAGGCGAAGATGTTTACTCGGATGGAACTGGGGTTGGGTTTCATCAGGTTCCACCACCAGTTTTAAACAATTATTCAAAGAAAAAGTCCGGGCTGGTTAACGACGAAGATGAAACGAATGAAATAAAACTTCCAGAGTCAATTGATGTTACATTTTCTTCATTTGATGATAGTGTTCAAACTGATATTGTGAAAGGCATGGCTGAAAGTGTTTTGAAGCCTGATAGTGATTCAGTTGAGGATGAAGAGTGTTTTCTGGACAAATATATTTCAAAATCAAAATCCAAAAACAACTTAGGTGATGAACCGGGTCTTGTGATGTACAAGATGGCTGGATCTGATAAGTTGTATTCGGATTCTGATTTTCCACTGGAGAATGTTAATGTGAACAAGTTGAAAAATGTTTTCAAACTGGTTGAAATTGATTTGTCTGAAGTAGAAGGTTTGAATCAGACAAAGAGGCAAATGAATTTTGAAAAAGATAAAGCTTACTACAAGAAACCTGTTGTTCCACCGCGTTTTTATAACAACAATCGAAACAGATGGTCGGGTGGTTATCAGGGTGGTAAGAATTATCAGAAAAAGAATGTTCAAAACAAAAGGTTTGCTGAGAAAAAGGTGTTTGTGAACAGTTCGAGTTCACTTTCTGATGAAGAATCTGAGATTTTTTCAAAATCAAACAAAGACTTCTTTGAGAAGAAAATCTCACAAGCTCAGTCTGAAGGCACAAGTCGGGTAGTTGACACCCGAACATGCTTCAAATGCAATCAAGTTGGACATATTGCACGAAAGTGTACCAACTTGAAGCCTAAGACTGAAGTTGTAATGAATTCAAGAAAGAAAGATGATGTGAAGGGAAAAGCTCCATTGGTTGTTGAGAAAAAGGTTTTGAAAAATGAAACCATCAAGATCAAAACTGAACTCGTAAAGAATGTGGTAACTAAAAATGACAAGTTTTACAAACGGGTTGCATCGTCTCAACAAACATGGAAGCCAAAAGTGGTTGAAAAGAAATCAAGTGTTCCAAAACCAAAGGTTTCAGAGTCAGAAAAACAATCGTCTTCTACCACTCCGGTAAAGATGGATGTTCCTTTGGATTACTATGAGAAACTTGATCCACAAGAGGCTATTACTTCTGAGAAGAAGATTGTTTCGAAAAAAGACCAACCAACTGGTCAACCTCAAAAAGACGAATTTTTCTTGTATAAAAAGGTTGAGGTTGGGTCTGCAGAGAGCTTAAAGATGAATGATAAAAATTTTCCGCCACTTTACACTACAAAATCTCACATTAAAGTCCAGTTACCTGAGTCGAAAGAGGCTTGGGTGGCATCAAAATCTCACTAAATGTTTCTGATATGTGCAGGAGCTTCCCAGATCTGTTTCACGATGGATTATGGATAGTGGAGCTTCTCGGCACATGACGGGGAAAACAGCCCTGCTGTACGATGTCAGAAATTTCAATGGTGGTTATGTAGGTTTTGCAGGCAATCAAGGTGGTAGAATAGTTGGAGAAGGAACGTTATCCAATGGGATTGTTACGTTTGAAAGAGTTAACTACATCGCCGAGCTTGAAAACAATCTTCTGAGCATATCTCAGATCTGTGATCGTATGTATACAACTCACTTTAGTGACAAAGAATGCTTGATCTTGAAACCAGGATTTGTTGTTCCTGAAGAATGGGTTATCATGAGAGCGCCTAGAGTGAATGATTTATATGTATTGGATATGAGTGTAGCAACTATGACAACGGGTCAGTCTCATTGTTTTGAGTCCAGAGCAACTGAGAAGGAATCGTAATTGTGGCACCGGAAGATGGGTCATATTCATCTTAGAAAAATGAATCACTTGGTGCACAACGATTTAGTTCTTGGTGTTCATTTCAAAGGTTTTCATCTTGATGGGGAGTGCATTAGCTGCATCAAAGGCAAGCAGAAAAAGAAATCACATCCTCAAAAGAAAGTCAATTCAGTATTGAGACCTTTAGGGAGACTTCATATGGATCTTTTTGGTCCAGTGATTGTCAAAAGCATCACTGGTGATTACTATTGTTTGGTTGTCACGGATGATTTTTCAAGGTTTTCATGGGTTTCATTTCTGAAGATGAAAGATGAGACGTTTGATAGTTTGATGGCGTTGTTCAGAAAAATTGAAACTTGTACCAAAGGCGTATCAAAAGAATCAGAAGTGATAATGGTACAGAGTTCAAGAACAACAAGATGGAAGAATATTGTGATGAAAGAGGTATATTGCATGAATTTAGCGCACCTTACACTCCGCAGCAGAATGGAGTAGCTGAAAGAAAGAACATGACGCTAATTGAAACGGCTAGGACGATGCTTGCTGATTCAAAGCTACCAGTCAATTTTTGGGCAGAAGCAGTATCCGCCACATGCTATACACTCAATCGGGTTCTAACTGTCAAGAAATTCAATAAGACGTGTTTCGAGTTGATCAATAACCGCAAACCGAACCTGAAGTATTTAGAACCGTTTGGGTCTCCCTGCACAGTTCTAGAGCCTTTTGGAAAATTTGGTGCAAAGAGTATTGAAGGAATTTTCGTGGGTTATCAAAGTCCATTGAAACGAGTCTTTGTTCCAAGCTTGAAGCGGATTATTGAAGCACACAATGTTGAGTGTCAAGGTTACACAATGCCACCGCAGAATCCTGGAGATTCATGGCGTTTTCATTATGACACTTTATGGGATTCGTTTGACATGGAAGAAGAAAAGGAAGAAGAAGAAGATTTCTTTGACGAGTTGGATATTCTGAGAGAGTGTGAAGAATCGCAGGAAAGGTTTCCAGCTGAGTATTCAAGTCGACCGCGACAAACTTCAAATGACGATGAAGCAGGTCCGAGTAATGCTGGAGAACATGATGATATTCAACAAAATGAAGTTGCTCATGATAATCAGACGGCACAGAATGATAATCAAGAATCTGAGAACATGCCAGTATTTGATCGTGGTGATTCAGATTCTGAGGGGGAGCAAATTCAGATTTCAAGTCAATCAAACCAAGTTAGTGAACAATTTGCAAATCAAAATATTACTAATCTGGAGGGCGAGGTAGTTGTTCCAGGCGAGGTGATGCCAAGAACTCTTTCATACCATCCAGAGGAGCTGATAATTGGAGAATTGCAATCAGGCGTTCGCACTAGACTTCAAATTGACCAAGGCCTTACTTGTTTTTATTCTACAGTAGCACCTTTACAAACTGAGTTTTCACTTAGTTGTTTTATTTCGTAGATTGAACCGCGTACATATAAAGAGGCGCTAACTGAAGATTCTTGGGTCAATGCTATGCAAGAAGAGTTAAGTCAGTTTGAGAAGTTAGGTGTGTGGAAATTGGTAGACTTGCCTGATGGTCAGAGGAAGATAAACACCAAGTGGTGTTCAAGTGTAAGAGAGACGATAGAGGGGTTATTATTCGTAACAAAGCTCGACTCGTAGTCCAGGGTTTCAGTCAGCAAGAGGGGATAGATTTCACTGAAGTATATGCTCCGGTTGCTAGACTTGAAGCGATCAGAATCTTCCTAGCATTTGCATCTTGGAAAAATTTCAAAGTATATCAGTTAGATGTAAAATCGGCGTTTCTCTATGGGAAGGTAAAAGAGGAGGTATATGTCGGACAGCCACCGGGCTTCACCGATCCAATCCACAAAGACAAGGTCTACTTGCTAGACAAAGCGCTGTATGGTTTACACCAGGCCCCGAGAGCTTGGTATGAGACATTGTCTCAACACCTACTAGCCAACAGTTTCATTCGTGGAAAAGTGGATGCCACTCTCTTCACCAAAGAGGTCGACGGACATCTTCTGATCGTTCAGATATACGTGGACGACATCATATTTGGGTCAACAAATGAAAATTTGTGCAAAGATTTCGAAAAAGTTATGAAGCAGAAATTCGAAATGTCATCGATGGGTGAGATGAAATTTTTCTTGGGACTTCAGGTTGATCAACTGCCTAAGGGAATTTTCATACATCAAACGAAGTACGTTCATGATATCTTGGAGAAATTTGGGATGTCAGGTTCTACTCCAGCTTCCACTCCGTTAGCGACGAACCATGGGATAAACCCTGATCTCACCGGAGAGAAGGTAGATTAAACGTTGTATCGTTCCATGATCGGTTCGCTGATGTATTTGACAGCTTCAAACCGATATTATGTATCCAACCTGCCTCGCAGCAAGATTTCAATCTAATCCGAGAGCTTCGCACGTGGTTATTGTTAAAAGGATATTACGCTACCTTAAAGGAACTCCATCGTTGGGGTTGTGGTATCCAAAAGATGGCGAATTTTTACTCGAAGGTTATTCCGATTCAGATTTCGGATGCTGCAAAGTTAACGCTAAATCAACAACAGCGGGGTGCCAGTTCTTTGGATCAAGATTGGTTACCTGGCAATGCAAAAAGCAGACCTCTATGGCTTTATCCACATGTGAAGCGGAGTATGTATCTGCTAGCAGCTGCTGCTCACATATCTTGTGGATCCAGCAACAGATGCGCGACTACGGTTTGCAATTTCTAAACACCCCTATCTTTGTTGATAATGAGGCAGCGATTAACATTACTAAAAATCCTGTTCATCACGCTAAAACAAAACACATTGAAATTCGTCATCACTTCATTCGAGATTGATTCGAGAAGAAGTTGATACGAATTGAGAAAATCCACACTGATGAACAAAAAGCTGATTTACATACCAAAGCGTTTGATAAAACTCGTTTTCAATATTTGCTAAAATTGAACGGTATGAAGCTTTTATCGGTGTTGGAAGAGATTATTGGCGTTGATGAAGGTACTACTGTAGATGATGATGTTGAGAAGGAATCTGCAATGGTTTGTCGATTTTTTTACTTGTTTTGGTATTTAGGGGGAGAGTAGGGTAATATTTTCAGAAAATACAAAAACAGTAAAAATTTCAAAAATCCAGAAACATGAGATATTTTCAAAATCCAAAAACAACAGAAAATCCAGAAAAGAGCTTGTGTAAAAAGGGAAAATGATAGTACATTGGCTTGACAGTTACAGTATGCTAAAGATATGTAATGTTTAAAAAGTGATTAAACAGTCTCGCTGATGATGTGCCGATAGGTTTTTGCACATTTAGTAGGTTTGTTCGGGATATAAACCTAAAATCCTTACTTGCTTATTTCGTGGGGAACACTACTTGGATATATAGGTAACCCCTGAAATCTTGTTTGAAGGATCCCTTTTTCTGAGATACTAGGTCTTTATACTCAGTGATATCTGGGGTATTATTCCGGGACTTCTGATTTTGCGGAAGCAATGGCCTAGTCCCCATATAATACTTTCTGCATTGCTTGAAACATAGCGCCGCCCTCAGCTAAAAAATGATAAAACATTGAAAAATGCTAATCATGGCTGTTGTAAAAAAGATCCTCTAAAGGGGACACACCAAAGTCGAAGCTGTCATCTCTCTGCTGAACGGAAGTTCTGACCTGAGCTCTCACGGTTCTTCGCAATTTAACCCCTTACAGATATCATCTGTGGTATACTCACCTGTAAGACTGAATATTAGGATTTGGATACGGGAGTATATTCAAGAGGTGGGACACATGTATAAGTTTAAGTCTTAAAACACTAAATTCGTATCCTGGACAGATTGAAGTTTGTGTGAAAATTTAAGTGGATCAGTATATCGACAATCTAAGTGAATTGTTTAATTATGGGTATATAATTAAAGCTTAATGGTACTTGTGACTTGTTAGATAGCTGATATGATTCCCTAACACGCTCACCAAAAATATGTTTGTAAATAGTTTACATTTTCTGCATTTTAGTTCTGCATTTCATTTCTAGTCTAGAAACTTTATTAAAAATCCAAAAAGATTTTACTTTTCTGCTTTATTTTTTACAAACCAAAGTGGAAAGCTGATCTTCAGATTTAAATTTGAAGCAGATGCAGGAAGTTTCTGAACTGGAGGATGAGTTGTGAGCTTAACATGATAAGTTTGTGAAAGTTGAAAAGTTAAAACAAGTTCATTAATTTGAAACTTGTGAATTTTCAGAAAATGTTTGAACAAATGTCAGTGTGAATTGTCTCAGATCAACCAAGGTCATTAAGTTAGACTTGGTAGATAAATTGAGTAATCAGGGTCATTAATTTGGATATGAATACTTAAGTGGATTTTTAATACTGACAAGTTTATTAATTGAGAGTGAATGGTAAGTTTGGATTGAAACTGTTATTGTCATATATCTTATATTTAGGTAGAGATTATGCAGGAAACAGGAGTTAAGAATCCCCATGGCAACAAAATGTCAAAGATTGAACCAGAATTCGAGCCCTAGCTTATCGAGAGGGGGAGTTTGAGAAAGGGGGAGTCAAGATTCTGGATCAACATTCAAAGGGGAGATTAAAGATTAAAGTTTGAAGATAAAGATTGAAGGGAGCTTTACAATGTCAAGACAATTTGGAAAGAGACTAAGACTAAAGACTCGACGCCGAAGACTTCGTCAACATCCAAGGGGGAGTCTGTTGGTGCATCTACTGTTTGTTAACTTCGTCTTAATCGAGTCTTATGTCTAGATAGGATAAACGAGCACACAACGGGGTTAGAATTTAGGGTTTTATATGTTAATGTGGGTGATTCCGCTTGAAAGTGACACAGATCAGTTCAAGCGAAATCAACATGATTGATTCCGCTTGAAATGGAATGTGACAGGTTCAACCGAAATCAGAACACTATATATATGTGTGTGTTGTGTCATTTGGAGCGGAATTAGATCATATGCTCTGAGTCGAGGTGCTGTCCGTTTGTCATTTGAACGTGTAAAAGCTCAGGATTGATCAATAAGAAGATAATTAGAAAGGAACAAGTTGTGTTGACATCTTTTACATTGATTCCGCCTTTGTATTTGATGATGAACTACTCATACTGACTATTTAGGGTCACCGAACGATCCAACAAAAAATCCTTCATTTTCAACAATAATTTCAAGACTTATCATTTAACTCATCAAACGGATTGACCACGTGGTATAACTTCAGCGAGTTATACTCAACAATATTATGGTCTCAAAACAAATTTAAAACGGGCCTAAACATTGACCAAATGGGCCAGAATCGAAAGTCAAAGCAAAAGTCAAACTGCTTGACTTTCGATATTGAATTGAGCTCTAAATAAGAAATGACAAGTTGGACATGTGTAAACATGTCCTAATATGTTTTATAAACTGATATGATGTCAAAATTTCAAGTTTTAATGGTTAGAAACTTGATTAGCGTAATTTGCATAGTTTACGTTTTTTGACCTATTTAATATAAAGTTGACTCGTCATTTCGTCTACTTAGCGTGATCTTTAAAAGGTATGATCCTATAAAAACCCTCAAAAACACCCTTAAACGCCCTAATTATACCTCGAATACTCGTAAACGGACCCGTATAACCTTAATTTCTATAAAAATCAAATAAAATAAGAAATACCCATCGCTCGCGGGCTGTGACCAAATTCCCAAGGTAGCTCGCGGGGCGCGAGGACCTTCTGTCTGTCGAAACCCCTAGTCGCCACGTGTCCTGTTATGTGTCGAGACTATATAAGTGACTAACCAGACCTAGCCCTAGCTAGGCCTGGCTCGCGGGCCGCGAAGGAAGTAGACGAGGCTCTCGCGGGGCGTGAGAGACCTCTGTCTCAGCTATAAAAGGGGCCGAACCCCTGCCTTTCATTCTCGTTCAATTCTTTCTCTCAAAGCCTCTATTATAGGCGAAAATTATCGGGTATAATACCCCTAAAACACTTAGCTCTACCTCATTGTAAGAATTTTAACCCCCGATCACTAATTCGTTACCCTACCCGATTGATCTAGGGCTCCGTAACGCATGTCAAGGCTCTGCCCGACTCAGTTCGTTGGACTTCTATCTCACGTTGTAAGGCTAATGTGATTTGGGTTATCTTACTAACACATATGCATTGTTTATTTTTAATAGATAATAATCAGGAATACCATCAGGAAGCTATAGAAATACCTAGGTCAACAATGTGAGTCATTCTGTTTTTCTACCAAACTGTTTTTACAAAACTTCAAATATTTTAAAGATTATACTTACAAGGATTGATTCTATGTATTCTACAATTGTTGCCGGTATGTGGGGTTTTGTATACACTACTAGTAATCCGTAACTATTGGACAATGAGTTAGCCAATGAGTAACATGACCACAGTCATGGATCTGCCAACATGACAAATACTGAATGAGTATATTGGTAGATATAAACATTGTAATCGCTCTCAATGTTGTAAAGTTATAAAAGCTTGTTTTGATTTAACTGGGATGCACTCGCCAGTATTTCTTGCTGATAAACTCATTTTAAAACGCGTTTCATGTAACTTAATGTGAAGCGATAAGAAGCCAGCTATGGAGCACTGAAAGCTTAAAGAAGTGGCAATAAAAGTTACCTAAATAAAAGAAGATTTTGTTTTCAACAATTAGGGTTTATCCGTATAAATGTATTATCAATGGAACACTGGTTTTATCCCATTTATTTATTATAAAAGTTTGGTGTTTTGAAACTCTGAGATTTATTTCCTAACTACGATCCTGATGTTTTTAAATTCCGCTGCCAAATTAATAAACACCGATATGTCGCAACCCCCGACCCCTACCTGGGAGCGGGCGGCCGCGTGCCTTAGCGCAGGTGGTATCGGTGTTTATTAATTTTGGCAGTAGAAAATACATCAGGACCGTAGTTAGGAAACATATTTATCAGAATAAAACACCAAACTTTTATAATAATAATTTATGGGGATAAAACCCAAGTTCATTTGATAATACATTGGTAGGGGTAAACCCTAATTATTGAAAACAAAATGTCTTGTTTATTTAGGTAACTTTTAAAGCCACTTTTCCAAGCCTTCAGTGCTCTCCAGCTGGCTTCTATTTGGCTTTCACATTATGTTACCTGAAACGAGTTTTAAAACATTTTGTCAGCAAGAAATACTAGTGACTGCATCCCAGTTTAATCAAAACAACTTTATCACTTTTACAGAATTGAGGGCAACCCGCAATTACATTTGTTTATATCTAATCAATTACTCAATCAGTACTGTCAAACCCTGACTTGTGGGTCATATTATCCATTGGCTAACTTGTTGTCCAATGATATCGTTTTTCCAAATTTTGTATACAAAACCCCAACATACCGGCAGTAATTGTAGAATCACAAATACTCAATTACTGTTAAGTGTAAGTTAAAAATATTTGAGGTTTTGGTAAAACATTTTATATAAAAAGGTGGCAAAAAGCAAATGTACTCACATTGTAAATTTAGATAATACTAAAGCTTCCTGAGAATCTCTTGGTTATTATCTATTAAATAAAATAATGCACATGTGTTAGTAAAATAACCCAATTCAAATTAACCGTATAACTCGAGACAGAATTCCAGTGACTGTGTCGGGCAGAGCCGACATGCATTACGGAATCCTAGATCAATCGGGTGTACACACGAGACAGAATTCCAATGACTGAGTCGGGCAGAGCCGACATGCATTATGGAATCCTAAATCAATCGTGTAGGGTAATAGCAGGGTTATAGTACTTACAACGAGGCAAAGCTTCGCTTAATAGTGGGTATTATGCCTGAGCAGAGTTTCTACTATTAGAAAGTTTGAGAGAGAAAAGAAAACTGGACGATTTGGAAATGAGCTCGAGCTCCCCTTTTATAGGCTGATTCGGCACCCTGTCACGCCCCGCGAAGCCCCAGGCTAAGCCTGTCGTGGGCCGCGATGACCTAAAAGGCGGCTGTAGCTTGGTCTAGTCAGCATGCTAGGCTTGACACGCGTAAGACATGTGGCACCATGCAGTGTCGCCCACGTAAGGGCCGTCGCGCCCCGTGACAGACCATAGGGGTCTCCGTCGCGGCCTGCGAGCGACACCCAAAACTTGTTTTAGTTGATTTTTTCTAAGTATAGGGTTATTCCGGGTCTATTTCTCGCGTACGGGGTATATTTAGGGACATTTAGGGGTGTCCAAAATATTTTTAGGAGGGTTGTTATATCCTCCACACCTTGTTTTGGATCTCATCCTCGAGATCTACTGGAACAGGTGTGGGTATTTCCTTTGCATCTCTAATTCGAGTTCCCAAGTGTATTTTGATCCTCTCTTGGAATCCCATTTCACTTTGACCAGAATTAGTCTCTTATGTTTGAGGTTCTTAATTTTTCTATCTTCAATCTTAACGGGTTTCTCGATAAACTTGAGTTTCTCATTTACCTCTATGTCCTTAAGAGGTATCACTAGTGATTCGTCTGCTAAGCACTTTTTGAGATTACATACATGAAACACATCATGTATTCCTGCCATTTCCTCTGGCAGTTGTAGCTAATAGGCTACAGGTCCTATTCTTTTATTAATCTCAAAAGGTCCGACATACCTGGGGCTTAGCTTTCCCCTCTTAACGAATCTGACTACTCCTTTCCAGGGAGAAACTTTTAATAATACTTTATCTCCTACCTGAAATTCTAAAGGTTTTCGTCTGTTATCTACATAACTCTTTTGACGATCTCGTGCTGCTTTTACTCTTTCCTTGACTTGAATTATTTTATCTGTCGTTTCCTGTACTATCTCTGGTCCAGATAATTGCTTTTCTCCAATTTCTGCCCAGCAGACTGGAGTTCTGCACTTTCGTCCATAAAGTGCTTCAAATGGTGCAGCGTTAATGCTAGTATGATAGCTGTTATTGTAGGAAAATTCTATTAATGGCAAATGGTCATCCCAACTTCTTCCGAAATCAATTACACAAGCTCTAAGCATATCTTCTATTATCTGAATTGTCCTTTCGATTTGTCAATCCGTTTGAGGATGATAAGCGGTGCTTAGATTTAACCTGGTTCCCATTGCTTTTTGGAAACTTGTCCAAAAATGAGAAGTAAAGCGGCTATCTCTATCGGATACAATAGATAAAGGAATTCCATGTAATGAAACTACTTCATTTACATATAGCTTGGCTAGCTGTTCCATACTGAAAGTTTCCTTCATGGGTAAGAAATGAGCAGATTTGGTCAATCTGTCTACAATCACCCAGATTGTATCATTTCCTTTTCTTGTCTTGGGTAATTTGGTAACGAAGTCCATTGTTATCAATTTCCATTTCCATATCGGCATTTCTAACTGTTGTAATAATCCTGAGGGTTTCTGATGCTCAACTTTAACTTGAGAACAAGTTAGACATTTAGCAACATAATTAGCTATATTTCTTTTCATTCCTATCCACCAGAAATTCTTTCTTAAATCTTGATACATCTTATCACTTTCGGGATGTATCATATACTTAGACTTATGAGCTTCTTCTAGAATTCTGTGGCGTAGGTTTCCTTGTTCAGGTATCCACATCCTTTTCTTATGAAACTTCCAAATTCCATCTGTTCCTTGTTCTAATTCCTTAATCATTCCCTTTAATTCTTCAGCATCATCCTTGATTGCTAATTCCTATACTTCTCTAATTTGCTCATTTAGATCTACTTGTAGATTTAATCTGAGAGAACGTACTCTTTTTCGGCTTTTCATGATATTTTCGACTTAAAGCATCGGCTACTTTATTGGCTTTCCCAGCATGATACTGGATATCACAATCATAGTCGCTAAGAACTTCCATCCAGCCTCTCTGTCTCATATTTAATTCCTTTTGCCTAAAAATATATCTTAAACTCTTATGATCAGTGAAAACAACAAATTTACTTCCATATAAATAGTGTCTCCAAATCTTAAGGCCAAAAACTATGGCTCCTAATTCTAAATCATGGGTTGTATAATTCTTTCCATGTTTCTTAAGTTGTCTAGAGGCATAAGCTATAACCTTTTGACGTTGCATCAACACACATCCATATCCTAGCTCAGATGCATCACAATAGACTATAAAGTCCTCAGTTCCTTCTGGTAATGCGAGTATGGGTGCGTTGGTTAACCTTTGCTTAAGAATCCTAAAAGCTTATTCCTGTTTCGGTCCCCATTCAAACTTAACTGATTTGCAGGTCAGTTTAGTTAATGGAATGGCTATTCTAGAGAAATCTCAGATAAACCGTCTGTAATATCCTGCCAGTCCAAGAAAACTGCATACTTTCGTTGGTGATTCAGGGACTTTCCACTTAGTAATCGCCTCGATCTTTGTGGGATCCACATGAATTCCTTCATGATTAACCAGATGTCCAAGGAATTGCACTTCTTGTAACCAAAATTCACATTTTGAGAATTTAGCATAAAGCTTCTCTTTTCTCAACAATGTGAGGAGTGTATGCAGATGCGCTGCATGTTCCTCTTTACTCTTAGAGTAAATTAGAATATCATCTATAAAGACAATTATGAATTTATCTAGGTATGGTTTACATATCATGTTCATCATGTCCATAAATACGGCTGGGGCATTGGTTAAACCAAATGGCATGACGGTAAATTCATAATGACCGTACCTAGTTCTGAAAGCAGTTTTAGGAATATCCTCTTCCTGTACTTTCAGTTGATGATATCCGGAGCATAAATCGATCTTAGAAAAGAATCGAGCTCCTTGAAGTTGATCGAACAGATCATCGATTCTCGGTAGGGGGTACCGATTCTTAATCATGACTTTGTTCAATTCTCGGTAGTCAATGCATATACGCATCGATCCATCTTTCTTCTTAACGAACAACACCGATGCTCCCCATGGTGATGAACTTGGTTGTATAAAACCTTTGTCAAGAAGTTCGTCCAATTGTTTCTTCAGTTCCTGCATTTCCATTAGTGCTAATTGATATGGTGCTTTGGCAATCGGTGTCGTCCCTGGTATTAGGTGAATTCTAAATTCAACCTCCCTATCAGGCGTTAATCCAGATAACTCTTCTGGAAAAACGTCTGAGATTTTAGATATTACAGGAATATCTTTTAATTCGTTTCCTTTAGTATTAATGATTAAAGAAATCATATATACTACTCCTCCCTTCCTTTCATAACTTGCAGCTTTCATCACAGAGATGAACTTTGTTGATCTAGTTGGCTTATCTCCTTTGATTGTGATCTTTTCACCACTTGGTGTACTTACTTGTACTGACTTTTGATCACATAAAATACTGGCACGATTGGCTACCAACCAATCCATTCCTAATACAACATCAAAACCGGCAAGATTCATAGGGTAAAGGTTAGCAAAGAAACGATGGTTCAGGATTTCTATTCTTGCCCCTGCAAGATTTCACTTATCTTAACAGATTCTTCGTTTGCTGTCTCTACCAGAAAATCTTGTTGAACTTTGACTAAGGGTTGGTCAAGAAATTTGTAGAAAGAAGTATTGATAAAACTTTGGTTTACACCAGAGTCAAACAATACTTTGGCAAAAATGTCATTAACTAAGAACGTATCGTCGATCACATCCGGAATCATCTTGGCTTCCTCAGCTATCAGAACAAAGGCTCTGTCATTCTTCTTAGGTGCTTCGGTTGTCTTAGTTTTGTTGGGCATGGTTAGAGCTAGTTTCGGATAGTTCGGTCTAATGTATCCCTTCTCTCCACAATTGAAGCATATTCCATTACCGGGTTTCTTCCTACAATCCTCTTCCTTGTGTCTAGAGATTTTGCAAAAGTTACAATATATAGAGCATCTTCCAAAATGCTTTCTATTGCAATTCTTACAGTAGGGTGCAGAAGAACCTGTTCCTTTTCAACGGTAGGAATTACTAGAACAAAATTCCTGTGTAAGCTTTTGAGCTAGGTTCTTTTTCTGGTTTTCCTTTTGTGTGCGTACTAATTCATCAGTCAAGGTATTGGCTAATTCTACTGCTTCTTCTATGGTTTGCGGTCTAGCTGCCTTGACTACGTGTCTAATCTCACAAATTAATCCCCAAATATAACGGGAGATTAACACTGATTCAGGTGAGGCTAAGGTTGGCACTATCCTCGCATATTCAAATAATATGGTAGTGTAACCTTTGTAGTCTATTCCAGTCATTCTAAGATTTAGGAACTTATTGGCTATTTGTTCCTTCTCATTAGGAGGACAAAATTTTCTTTCAACCATTTCTTTAAAGTTAATCCATTCTATATTATAAACTCTGTCATTTCCCTTAGACTGAAGAATAGTATTCCACCATTCTAAGGCTGCATTTTTGAAAAGATTAGAAGCAAACATAATCTTATCTTCGTCTGCGCATTTACTTATTTTTATGACTGCTTCTGTCTTTTCTATCCAACGTAAGGTTGCAATGGCTCCTTCATTGCCTGAGAATTCTATGGGTTTGTAGGCCAAGAATTCTTTAAAAGAACAACCGTATGAAGCGGTTCTTCTTCTTTTAGGAATTGGAGCTTGGATAATAGGTCCGTTGTCATTATTCACACTGTGACTTGGTTCAGTGTGTTTACGTTTACTGCCATTTGCAGATTTATTATTTTCTGCTTCTTTAACAGTCTTGATGATATAAGGCATGGCATCTATAATTCCTTGTTCTACACTATGTTGGATGGCACTATTATCTATTTGGTTTCCGTTATTCTCATTATTTTGATTTTCCTGATTTACTTCGTTCGACATCTGAATTGTAAACATTTATCAGGTATTAATTATCACAGAATAAAATTTGAGTACAATTATTTATACATAATCACATGAACAAGTTGGTCAAAAACATCGATCATTGCAACTTTTACTCTTTTTCATATACATATATACATATATGCATCTATTACAAACAGAATTCAATATATTATGCATCTGTATCTCTCTCTCTCTCTCTCTATATATATATATTATAGTAAAGTACAAAATTACACATAGATCTAGGTAATTTCTAAGTGCCATTTATCCAGTACTGCATTTCTCGTTCATCATATTTCCAAACTAGTCTCTCCCCTATCTGTCAGATTATATTACCCTCATTCACTAAATCTTCTCCATACTGATGGAGTTCCTGCACCTGTTTTCGACTCATTAGTGGGTCTAATGGTTCAGGTGGAGGTATGGGTTCCTCGTAGGGGTCTGCTCTATTCATTTCGAAAAATGTTCTATCAATTTCTTTCCACGGATCAGGTTCTAGAGGTTTTAGTTCTTTGGGAGGGTATAAGGCCAAGTACGACATATTGTCGTCAAACCATGGATCATATCCTAAAGGGCGTGGAGTTGGGATTCTAGGTAACTCATTGGGGTCAAATGCAGGTATCGGGAATTGGTTTTCTTGGTTGGGTTCTAGCATTTGTTGGTCTGGGAATAAAGGTAACAGTGACGGTTCGGCTACTTGGTTTTGGTTAGCATCTACTGCTGTTAGGGCTGTAAACGAACCGAACGTTCAGCGAACAGTTCGTGAACCGTTCGGCGGGAAGTTCGTTTATGATTGTTCGATTAGCTTAACGAACGAACACGAACAAAAAAATTCGTTCGGTTAGCTTAGCGAACGAACACGAACACAGGTCTCGTTCGTTCGACTGCGTTCATGAACGTTCGGTTACGTTAGTTCATGTTCGTTCATTTGATTATATTAAAAAATAATAAATAATAAATCTTTTATCTAAACATATTGAAAACTTGAAACTCTATTTTTTTCTAACTTAGCTAAAATTTGGACATTCTAAGACATTTTTTGGGATAATTATATCTAAGTTAGTTAAACTTGATTTATCGTTTGGTTGTTGTAGTAGACTTCTTGTGTTTTTTTTATTTATCATTTGATGGTTGTATTTAACTACTTATTTCCAATGTTTAAGGATAAAAATGTTTTTATTTATTATTTTCAACTTAAATGCTTGTTTATGTTTGTTTTTATTTGCTTGTGTTCGTTTGTGTTCGAGACCCGTTTTCACGAACTGTTCGTGAACAATTGAATTTCCTTAATGAACGAACATGAACATGAACTTATGTTCGGTATGCGTTCGTGAACAGTTCATGAACATGTTAATTTCCTTAACGAACGAACACGGACATGGCCTTGTTCGTGTTCGTTCAGTTCGTTTACAGCCCTAACTGCTGTAGTGGCTAACATGTGGAAATTGGCCAACTATCTATCTAATTCTTCTTCTCAAGGCGGTCTACTGGTTACTTCCTGAATCTGTGCCTCTGCTTCCCTATTGGCCCTAACTATTGCCCTCTGTTGCTGTAGTTTCTTCATTCTTTTTCTTCTCTCATGAGCCCCTCTATTAAACCAACCTCTTTTCTTAGTAATAAAAGGTTCCTCCGACTGTGCCTTAAAGATAAATATTCCCTCTTCTGTATCGGCTGAATATCCTAAGGGATCAGGTTGAGATGATGCCCCTTTATTTTTCGGGGAACTATCTAAATGACGATAAGCGTCCGATGTTCCTTGATCACTCATACTGTAAACTAACAAGTAGTCAAATAACACATAACACATAATCACATCAGTTATTTCCTAACACAGAATTTAAAATTTTAGTGTCAGCTAGACACTTATTTGGCTTAAACCAGTGGCTGTAGCTCTGATACCACCTTCTGTCGCAACCCCCGACCCCTACCTAGGAGCGGGCGGTCGCGAGCCTCAGCGCGGGTGGTATCGGTGTTTATTAATTTTGGCAGCGGAAAATACATCAGGACCGTAGTTAGGAAATATTTTTATCAGAATAAAACACCAAAATTTTATAATAATAATTTATGGGGATAAAACCCAAGTTCATTTGATAATACATTGGTAGGGGTAAACCCTAATTATTGAAAACAAAATGTCTTGTTTATTTAGGTAACTTTTATAGCTATTATTCCAAGCCTTCAGTGCTCTCCAGCTGGCTTCTATTTGGCTTTCACATTATGTTACCTGAAACGCGTTTTAAAACATTTTGTCAGCAAGTAATACTGGTGAGTGCATCCCAATTTAATCAAAACAATTTTATCACTTTTACAGAATTGAGGGCAACCCGCAATTACATTTGTTTATATCTAATCAATTACTCAATCGGTACTGTCAAACCCTGACTTGTGGGTCATATTATCCATTGGCTAACTCTTTGTCCAATGATAACGTTTTTCCAAATTTTGTATACAAAACCCCAACATACCGACAGTAATTGTAGAATCACAAATACTCAATTACTGTTAAGTGTAAGTTAAAAATATTTGAGGTTTTGGTAAAACATTTTATATAAAAAGGTGGCAAAAAGCAGATGTACTCACATTACAAATTTAGATAAAAGTAAAGCTTCCTGAGAATCTCCTGGTTATTATCTATTAAATAAAATAATGCACACGTGTTAGTAAAATAACCCCAATTCAAATTAACCGTACAACTCGAGACAGAATTCCAATGACTGAGTCGGGCAGAGCCGACATGCATTACGAAATCTTAGATCAATCGGGTGTACACACGAGACAGAATTCCAATGACTGAGTCGGGCAGAGCCGACATGCATTGCGGAATCCTAAATCAATCGTGTAGGGTAATAGCAGGGTTATAGTACTTACAACGAGTCAAAGCTTCGCTTAATAGTGGGTATTATGCCTGAGCAGAATTTCTACTATTAGAAAGTTTGAGAGGGAAAAGAAAACTGAACGATTTGGAAATAAGCTCGAGCCCCCCTTTATAGGCTGATTCGGCACCCTGTCGCGCCCCGCGAAGCCCCAGGCTAAGCCTGTCGCGGGCCGCGAGGACCTAAAAGGGGGCTGTAGCTTGGTCTAATCAGCAGGCTAGGCTTGACACGCGTAGAACACGTGGCACCATGCAGTGTCGCCCACGTAAGGGCCGTCGCGCCCCGTGACAGACCATAGGGGTCTTCGTCGCGGCCCGCGAGTGACACCATAAACTTGTTTTTGTTGATTTTTTTCTAAGTATACGGTTATTCCGGGTCCGTTTCTCGCGTACGGGGTATATTTTGGGACTTTTAGGGGTGTCCAAAATATTTTTAGGAGGGTTGTTATAGATACCACCAGCTCTGCGCTATTGCGGCTCCCGCTCCCGGGGTAGGGGTCGGGGGCTGCGACAGATCCCAAGGGATTATAATCTTCATTATTACGATCATGCAGCCATGTTCGAATCAAACATTGGCTTGACCATAATTGTCATAACCGAAAGTCAACCAGAAAGTCAAACTGTTTGACTTTTGGCTAATAACTAGCCTATAAAATGAAATAGACTATGAAAGAACACTTACTTGTGTTCTAGGAGAAGCTTGAATTCAGTAGGAGGCTTCCTTGAATCAGGAAACACTCCAAGAGAGAATAGAAAAGGATTTGAGGAAATGAGCAAGTTGAAAGTTCAACTTTGCTTGCTATTTATAGTTGTAGAGGATGAACAAGATTAAGACAAGTGTCCAGGGTTATTCTAGGATGTTAGCAAGTGTAATTGAGGTGTCAAGACCATGTGAAAGAGTGGAAATTCGAGCTAGGTGACACCTTGTGAGGTTATGCTTGGAGACCAAGCATGAATCTGCCATGCAGACCCCTACGGATCGTAAGGGTAATGGCTTACGGTCCGTAAGGACCTTCAGCGCGCACGATTTATCAAACACCCTTGCGGACCGTAAGGGACCTCCGAAAACTAAAAATTGAGATTTTTACAACTTTAGTCCTTAGACTTTGATTCATTTCCCTTTTAGCAATTATAATCCCTCTCCTTCCCAGAGTCGGGATTAGTCGGAGATCCCAGACCCGTTTTAGTTAACACACAATAATAGTTCATCTCCTTCCCATAATCGGGATCAGTCGGAGATACAAAACATGTTTCCAAAGAACGTAGAATATAAGTCCCTCCTCCTTCCATATAGTCGGGATTAATTAGAGGTTCCTCCTTCCACATAGTCAGGATAATTGGAGGATTGAACATGTATCGTCACTTAGTTGAATGATAAATTCACTTTCCTTAGTTGGAAATTTGGGACACGTGTCGTCTCACCACTGGACAAAAATTTTACGGATGTTACAATTTCCAACTCCACTTTCTCTCTCTCACATATCTCCCTTCTAGAAACTGGAAGTTCGGTGGAGTAGCAATGACGGTGGTGACCATCATGCATGCATAACCCCTCTCCCCCTAATCTTCGATTTGTAGAGAGATAATAAGGGAGAGTGAAAGCTTTTTTTGGGGAATTTTGAATTTAGAAGAGATACGGGTATCAGAGTATTGTATGCGCAATGAAATACAAAATTGTTAATTTACCATAATGCTCCTCCGCTCGTTAATTACTCAATAAAACAATCAACTTCAAGTGAGCTCAAATCTAAACTAAAGCCTATCAGGCTTCACATACTGAACTTGACTTAGCTTGCATGTTTAAATGGGTCAATTATTTATATACACATAACTTATAATTTTTTTATTTTACACAATAAAATTATCTAATACTATATATTTTGTTAGTTATAATTATAAAAATAAATAATTATACATGTATATAAAATAAAAACAGTTGAGTTGTGTATTTAATTTAATAAACAATAGCAAACCAAGAGCGATCAAAACTTGCTTTTGAACAATTATTTACAAGCCCACCTTAGACCATGCGTAGTTGTTTGATGAATAATGCCCTCACCTTGGGGCATTTTCTGCCATGCGGCAGTCCAGTCAGCATGGGGGCATTATTGGGCGTTTTTGCAAAAGTGGCGTAGTGGAATAATGCCCAATAATGCCCATCCAATCATTACACAATTATTTATTTATTTTTAAATTAAAAACTTAAAATACTTCATTAAATTAAAAAAATTACAATACTAGAAATAAACAAAAACAAAAACCGACTAAACTTACAAAAAAAAACCGGAAATAAAAAAAACTGGAAATAAAAGAACAAATAAAAACACAGGGGCCTAATTTGTCATTTTTAAACTTAAAATAAAACCACAAGGGCTTAGTTTGCCACTTTTAAACTTAAAAACCCTATCTAATATTTTGACCTGCTTCTTCTTCTTAAAATAAAACCACAGCCGCCTCCCCTTCTTCTTTTGATGATGATGACCTCCATCTTCTTCTTTGACCTGCAAAAATTCCGGCGAAAACCCAAAAATTCCAGCCAAACTCCAACATTCCGGCAACAAAAGGTTGATGACGAAAGCTAAGTGGTTCCCATTGGTCCATCATTTGCCCCTTCCAGCGTTATTTAAAAAAAACTGCATCTGATTTTTCCGAAGAAAACACCCGAACACGCCCAGGGAGCGGCGTTTCGGCGTTTTTGGGCGTGTTTTGGCATTATTTTTGTTGAATAACGCCCGGTTACGCATGGTCTTAGCTTCAAACACATAGTTTGAAACAAGCCAAAGTTTATACAAAATCAAACATGACATGTATAATACAGTATGGTGAGAGAGAGAGAGAGAGAGGATGCCGGAAGCTGGATAGACCCCCACCGGAGGAAGAACACAGGGAAGCAAATAGAAGACTTCGAAAACATAAAGCGAGGAAGCAGGGTAACCAAGTTCTATGTCACCAACCTACCGAAAGGTTGCACCCCTTGGGAGCTTTCGGAGTTTATGAAGGTATTGGGGAGATATGAAAGACATATATCGCAAAAAAATTTGATAAAGAGGGCAACAGGTTTGGATTTGTGAGTTCTAAGGATGTCACAGAGGTAAAGGAGTTGGAGAAGTGCTTGAACGGCACTAAGATGGGAGGGCTCAAACTTAGGGTCAACATTGCTAGATTCGCCGTCGAGAACGTGGGGTTGATGGAAAAGATGGGCCATCACTGTGGAAAAGAAAAATCAGAACCGGTAAGACCTACGACTCAGAAGTTTGAGCTTAATAAGTCTTCACTCTTTCACCAAGGGAACGGGAGATCTTTCTGCGAAGCGTTAAAAAAAACCTCGGATAGACAGGTGGGACTATTGCTGCTGGAACGTCTACATCTGTGGTCGAGGTCCTACCGGACTCGGTGGTGTTTGAGGCGTGGCATGGGAAAGCTCTTGTGGGGAGATGTATTGACCTCCCGACGTTGACATCGATAAATGTAAAACTAAGACTTGCAGGTTTCGCTTCAACTGGAATTTGCTATCTGGGAGGACTTTCTCTGCTACTGAATTTCAAGGACCACCAAGAAGGATTAAACCTCTTTCAGGAGCAATAAACATGGGGAGCGTGGTTTTCAAGCCTGACATGGTGGAATGGTTAATCATTTCCGTTTGAAAGGATCGCTTGGATCAAAATTCATGGGGTGCCGCTTCACATTGCAAGCAATAACATTTTCGACTCCATTGCCGGTAGATTCGGAAAGGTGGTTGATACGTGGTCGAAAACTGGCTATCGTGTGTGCTTAACTTGATGTTTTTACATAGCTTTTAATCTTGAATAGCATACTTTTAATGGGATTCGTGTTTTACAGATCTAAAAGAGTTTAAGGAGCTAATCGGGAGCTAAACGGAGCACCGGGACGTGAATCGGATCAACCGGGGATGTGAAATGAACAAAATCAGGTTAATCACGAAGATTGGATGTGTTTTGGGAATGTTAATGGATTTAAAATGAATATATTGTAAGATTTCATGATAGAGGGCTGAATTACGAGTACGTAGGCGAAAACGGTGAGTAAAACAGAGCTATAACGAAGAAGTTATGAAGAAAACAGTTTCGGACAAAACAGGAAAAACTAGAGGCCGTCGGGGACGGGCTCTAGGCCGTCGCCGACGGGCTCTAGAAAGTCCCGTCGTCAAAAAAATGCCCGTAAACAGCCAAACAAGCCGTCGGGTGATTTCAGCAAATGGGGAGGCCGTCGGGGACGGGTCCCAGGCCTTCGGCGACGGGTTGTGGTTTCCTGAAACGCGAAAATTGGGTATCTTTGATATAGGAACGATTCTAATTGGTCTTGGGCCATTGAAGTCGTAAGTTACACTTGTTTTTTAGTTTGAAACTTGTTCTTGGAGCCGAATTCACCTACCAATATCATCATTCATCTCCAATCCATCTATCATCCACAGAACAACCCGAATCATCATCCACAATCACCAATCGATCCAAACCCTAACCATCACCATCAATATTTCCTCCATCATCCTTCACAAAACCTTCATCATTCATCAATTCTCCATCATTGAAGCTTCAAGATGACTTCCTTCAAGTTTCAAGCATCCGGTGATCAAGTTTCCTCAACCATGAGTGGCTAATCACCTCGGTTTCACCCCGGTGTAGGTAGTTGTTAACTTTAGGGTTTCGAATTGTTCTTGTTTCAACTTTGTTACAATTTGTGTTTGATTTTTGAAACCAATGACAATAGTTTACATTTGTTTCGTATTCATAAATTGTCGAACGATGTTAAAAGTTATGACTTTACGAAATGGTTATGTGTAGTTATGCATTGTCGTGGTTAGGTTTTACTTGTGTTGATTATAAAGTGTATTCTTGTCCGTTTTTCGAAACATTGATAGTTATTAGCACCTAAGTCACGGTACACTAAATCCGCTAATCATACGCAATTG
The DNA here is from genome assembly GCA_030545235.1 of Helianthus tuberosus. NCBI lineage: Eukaryota > Viridiplantae > Streptophyta > Magnoliopsida > Asterales > Asteraceae > Helianthus > Helianthus tuberosus. The sequence goes on from CM060449.1 coordinate 147,207,395, forward strand.
AGTTGAATCTAAAAACTTGTAGAAACCCTAGGTTGGCAATTACCGAAACCGGGTGTGATCCCTTTTTCTTATTATTGTTTAGCAATCAATCTTTCTTGCAATCGTTACTCATTAGTTGTTAATCAATTCAATCTATTTCAGTAGTTTAAATTCACATTCTCCAACAAAACAAAAAGAAAACAAATATCATAGCAAGCTTCATAATTGTGACACTTATCTATAATTCAATCGAATCTACACACAAACCACATACTCTTCGTGGTTCGACCCCTTGCTACCACTAGCTATTTGTTAAGGGTAAATAGGGTTTATAAATATTATCTTTGACCGGAGCGCGACACTCCGATCAAATTTTGGCGCCGTTGCCGGGGAGTGCGTGCTCTTTGTGTTTGGATTATTGTTTGAATTTTGTGATTATCTGTTTAATTGGCATAGTTTCTTTTCTTGCACTTTGTCTTTTTCTTTGTTACACGGGTGTGTTACTTGTGCAGGTTACAGGTAGTGTATGCATACGCGAAACTCTGGGAGGACTTCACCGTTAGTCTACGAACCGGAAATCGAAAGAGTAGCAAGAAGAAATCTAGCCAGCCGGTTGGAAGCAACTCTTGCTTCTAATCAAACCGATCAAACACCACAACTCACACCGACCATTGAAACCGATTCAATGGCAAACCAAAACCCCATTCACCCAAACCTCAACCAAAATCAATTCCAATCCCGAGGAACCTTTCACCCCGCTCAAAATGTTCAACCTATGCCTCAAGAGCGACCGGGTAGTAATAACAACAATGGACTACCCACACCACCTTTTCAAAACCAAAATCCCAACAACACCCAAAGAACACCCCAACAACAAAACCTTCATCGACACAATTCCTTACCCCTCAACATGGATGACCGGAATGTTAATTCCGACCGTCGAGGTAATCGAGATCGTGGCAATCCCGCGAACGAAGACCCATTTTTCAACATAGATGATTTGAGGAACGCCATCCCCGATGACGAACCATATAGTGTTCCCGGTTATCAATCGCCAGAACATGTGAGCGTGCATACGGAAAATTCAGACGATGGGGGCTATTATGATGATCGGGCTAACGATGACGAAGATTGGGGATACGTGAATCAGGGTAACATCTACAATGCAAGAGGGTATGAAGATGAGGAGTTTGGCTACTAAAACGCCAACTATGTGGGGAACGATGATTATGGGTATGGGGATAGGAGGAATGACGGTTACGGAAATAACCGCCAACCACGAAACAATAACCAAAGAAACCGAGATGATGGGTTTTACAATAACAATAACAATGTCAACCCTAATCGGATTCCTCGTTTCGTGGGAGGAGGAAATCAAAGAGGTAATCAAGGTAGGAATCAAGGCGGAGATAGAAGGGGTGATCGAAGGGATAACCGAAGGCCGGTCGATCAAGAGGTTAACGGTCCACAACGTCGTCAACAACCTCCACGGGGAGTGAATGACCGTTTTCGACCGGTAGTTACCGATAATGACTCTCCTATAGTGTGCGAAAGGAGAATGTTTGATTGTAAACCTCATTACATCAATATACTTCCCCACTTCAATGGGAGGTCTAATGATGAGCCGTACACGCACTTGGCGGAGTTTTCGTCCATTTGTAATACTATCGGGGGGCACAATTTCGCATTAGAGGAGGTCAAACTTCGCTTGTTCCAATTTTCGTTGAAAGACAAGGCAAAGCAATGGTTTCTCACACTTCCGGCGAATAGCATCCGAACATGGGGTGAGATGCAACAAGTCTTTTTAGACGAATACTATTCGATGGCCAAGACCGACGACGCTAGGGATGAAATAAGGTCATTTCGGAAACTATCGAGTGAACCGTTACATGAAGCATTCACTCGATTCAAAGAATTGATCCGAAAGTGCCCACATCATCAAATCGAAAGGTGGGAGTTGGTTAAATGCTTCGTGAGGGGTTTAGATGATGAGACGTGGAACCGCCTTGAATCGACCAGCAATGGAACTCTATTAAGCAATCATGAGGATGACGATTAGGAGTTCCTAGAAAGAATGAGTAAAAGTTCAAAAGCGAAAGAGTCAGCTGATCGAGCCAAAAAGCACCCCACATCAAGGTCTTGGCCCGATCGTGATGTGAATTCTAAGGATCGAATTGAAACGTTAGAGCGGGAGTTGGCTCGCATGAAGAAAAGAGAAGTGAATGCGGTGCAATACGCCGTATGTGAGGAATGCGGAGACATCGGTCACCGGACCGAGAATTGTCAAGCCACCGTGGAGGTGAATCAAGTGTATGGGGACCGAAGGCAATATGACATGAACTCCAACACTTATCACCCCGGGTTGAGGAACCATCCTAACTTTAGGTATGGTAATTCCTCCAACCAAATGAACCTGAATTTCCAATCGGGAAGTCAAGGTGGGTATTCGCACCAAACTCGCCAAAGAGGTTACAACCAAGATGGTCACGGGTCGACGAATAATCAAGGAGGTGGTGGTGATTTGAATGCAAAGATGGATGTAATGCTTTCGATGATGCAAGAGTCCAAGAAAGAGAATGAAATTCGGGACAAATCGCATGAAGCATTAGCAAAACAAGTGGGCCAACTTGCGGAGGAAATGGCTCAAATGAGGGGAAGCATGGGAAAGCTCCCAAGTGACACTACAGTGAACCCGAAGCATCAAGGTTCAAACACAAGCAACGTGAGGAATGCATGCGTTAACGCGGTAAGTATTCTTTTAAATGATGAAGTTTGTAGTGTTGAAAGCATTCCACCACCACAATTAGTTGATGGTGTAGTGGAAAATATAAATGATGAGCTGGAAATTGAAAATGAACAAGAAACGACTTCACAAAGTAAAATTGAAAATGTAACTAAAAAATCTTTTTGTGAAAATTGTTTAAATCAACTTAACCCGATTAATGCATCAAAATTTGAAGAACGTTGCCCACCAAAGGACGAGAGGTGGGAAAATTTTAAACAAGCAAAAATTAATTTACCGTTACTCGATGACATTAAAAAGGTTCCGACTCATGTGGAATGCTTAAAGGAGTTAAGCATCGAAAAATGGCACAACAAATTACCCGAACCGGTTGATTTGATATCTCATGTTAGTGTCGTTCTATCGAGTGCCCTTCCTCAAAAAGCTCAAGATCCGGGAGACCCTCTTATTCCAATTCAAATTGGAACCTTCAAAATTAAGAGGGCGCTCCTCGATCTTGGAGCTTGTGTGAGCATTTTACTCGGGAGTTTGTATGACCAATATGATTTTGGTCCATTAAAAAAATTTGATACTCCCGTGGTATTGGCCGATCAGACTCCCACGCATCCAAGGGGGATGGTGAAGGATGTGATTGTTAAGGTGGATGATTGCTACTACCCAGTTGACTTTTTGGTAGTAGACTATGTTGGGTGTGTTGAGGACACCCAACCGGTAGTTATCTTGGGTAGACCGTTCTTGGCAACTGCTAATGCCATAATAAATTGTGCAACGGGAACGATAAGCATGAAGTTTGGGGACCGTGAATTAAATTTAAATGTTTTTCCAAATTTCACTAACCCGCTCGGTGAGGATAAGTGTCCTAAAAAGGACATGAATCCAAACAAAAAGGTGTGTGCTATGGTTGGTAGGTTTGGAGAAACAAGGAAGAAAACGGTCAAGAAAAAGAAGGCGAAAAAGTCACCACTAGAAAAGAAGAAGGAAGAGGAGGTGAGGAAGTTTGGACCGTTTGGCAACAAATGGTATGAATCACCGGTGGGTGATTTCGAGGAGTTTGTAGGCGGCAAGCATGCCATTCGACCACCATGAGGTGGTAAGTCAATTGTTGTTGTATATTTTATTTCGCATTTCGTTTTAGTTGTTATCCGTAGTTTAGTTAGTATTGTTGTGGTTGTATAATTTTGTTATTTCATTTTAGTAGTTAAATGAACGTTGTGGGTGTGTTCCCTATATAACCCTCACGAGACCTTCTCGTCCTCCCGAGCTATCGAGAGGTTTAAAAGGGCTTGTTGCATAAGCTAAATGCAACCGTGATTCCTACGAAAGTGAGTTAGGTTTGTTGTTATTGTAAATTAATTTTCCACATACATCAAGGTAAACTAACGTATGATTTGGTAATATCTTCATAAAAGTGGTAGAACTAGGTAGCTAATAAATTTTAATGGTTGTGAGAAGCATGCTTCTACACAAGGGTTAAGATTTGTAGGTACATTATGTTCGTGGGACGACCACTTTCTTGAAGAGAAGAAGAGAACATGAGGAATGAGCTCAAAAATCAGGTGCATACGTTTCTTTTTTACTTTTGATTCTTAGCTTAGTAATAAGTAGATTGTATTTTGTATTTTATTTCCGGGGTGAAATTTTGGGGAGGTTAGCCGTGTCACATCCCTTGTACGTTTTAAAACTCTAGTTCTTACACATTGAGGACAATGTTTACCTCAAGTGTGGGGATGGGGGAGTAGTAAAATTTTTTCGATTTTTGACCTGTTCATTTAAACACTACACATTGAGGACAATGTTTACCTTAAGTGTGGGGATGGGGGAAAATTTCAAAAAAATTTCAAAAATCTCTTGTTTCAAAAGTGATCTTAAAAGCACAAGTAACTAAGTCAACGAGGGATGACACAACCCATTTGGTCTATTGTCATGGTCAAGTTCAAACACTTAGCATGACGGGTATTTAGCGGGTGGTTATTTGGGAATAATTTGCCTAAGAAACTAGTACATTATGCATGTCACATACCATACCCTTTATACATGTGAGGTTTTGAGCCACTTTTACATCATAGGATTACATATTCATGTTTCTTTGTTTGAGTGGACCATTAGTCATGTATTATAGAACTTGCGACTTTTGATACGTTTGAGACCATAGACCGAATTCAAGCACGAGAATGATTAAGGCATTAGGTAAACCTTTTCCGTTTACACCATTTATATATCCTTACCCAACCCTTTCGTTTGACCACCCTTTAGCCCATAACCTTAAACCTTTTTGTTTTTAACCCGTGTGATGGAAATTCGATTATAGGAGTCAAGTTTGTATAGTTGTTTGTTTGTTTGCATATAAAAAAAAGAAAAAAAAAAGAAAAAAAAAGAAAAAAAAGAGAGAAAAATCAGAAAATGTTATGAAAAAGACGAGAAAATTGTTGAGAAAAGAACAAAAATATGTGTTCTTAGTTTGAGAAATAAAAGGCGAAAGTTTGTTGCCTTCTTGTTTGATTTTGATAGTTAGTTGTGCATAGTATAGTTGTTTGTAATAAAAGTCAAATTTTCATCACCTTAGCCACTTTAAAATATCCTATTTCCTACCCTTAGCCTAGCCCCGTTACAACCTTTACAAAGACCTTATGACTTGTGCTTAGTATTCGTGTTCGGTGGTGGAGAATGATTGAGTTGCAAGCTTATGCGGGTACGTGTTCTGATCAGTTTTGAGCGATTAATTGTTGAAGTGCTAATACATTATACATATTAGCCAATTTATAAGTCGAGTGGAGAGAACATTGTGAGGGATGTGCATGACTTGTTAGTTCTACGGGCGGGTTAATCTTGGATAACCATTTTTTTGTGATTAGTCACTTCACCGTTAAATATGTTGAAAATTGTAAAGAGTTTGAACTTTAGTATGACAATTGACCTTAACCTTCATCTCGGGAATGGGGAGTGTATTCGTTGTTCGACCCATGTGAAAGTGAAAAACAGATTTGCTTGAGGGCAAGCAAAAGACAAGTGTGGGGATGTGATACGTGGTCGAAAACTGGCTATCGTGTGTGCTTAAGTTGATGTTTTTACATAGCTTTTAATCTTGAATAGCATACTTTTAATGGGATTCGTGTTTTACAGGTCTAAAAGAGTTTAAGGAGCTAATCAGGAGCTAAACGGAGCACCGAGACGTGAATCGGATCAACCGGGGATGTGAAATGAACAAAACCAGGTTAATCACGAAGATTGGATGTGTTTTGGGAATGTTAATGGATTTAAAATGAATATATTGGAAGATGTCATGATAGAGGGCTGAATTACGAGTACGTAGGCGAAAACGGTGAGTAAAACGGAGCTATAACGAAGAAGTTATGAAGAAAACAGTTTCGGACAAAACAGGAAAAACTAGAGGCCGTCGGGGACGGGCTCTAGGCCGTCGCCGACAGGCTCTAGAAAGTCTCGTCGTAAAAAAAATGCCCGTAAACAGCCAAACAAGCCGTCGGGTGATTTCAGCAAATGGGGAGGCCGTCGGGGACGGGTCCCAGGCCGTCGGCGACGGGTTGTGGTTTCCTGAAACACGAAAATTGGGTATCTTTGATATAGGAACGATTCTAATTGGTCTTGGGGCCATTGAAGTCGTAAGTTACACTTGTTTTTTAGTTTGAAACTTGTTCTTGGAGACGAATTCACCTACCAATATCATCATTCATCTCCAATCCATCTATCATCCACAGAATAACCCGAATCATCATCCACAATCACCAATCGATCCAAACCCTAACCATCACCATCAATCTTTCCTCCATCATCCTTCACAAAACCTTCATCATTCATCAATTCTCCATCATTGAAGCTTCAAGATGACTTCCTTCAAGTTCCAAGCATCCGGTGATCAAGTTTCCTCAACCATGAGCGGCTAATCACCTCGGTTTCACCCCGGTGTAGGTAGTTGTTAACTTTAGGGTTTCGAATTGTTCTTGTTTCAACTTTGTGACAATTTGTGTTTGATTTTTGAAACCATTGACAATAGTTTACATTTGTTTCGTATTCGTAAATTGTCGAACGATGTTAAAAGTTATGACTTTACGAAATGGTTATGTGTAGTTATGCATTGTCGTGGTTAGGTTTTACTTGTGTTGATTATAAAGTGTATTCTTGTCCGTTTTTCGAAACGTTGATAGTTATTAGCACCTAAGTCACGGTACACTAAATCCGCTAATCATACGTAATTGAGTTGAATCTAAAAACTTGTAGAAACCCTAGGTTGGCAATTACCGAAACCGGGTGTGATCCCTTTTTCTTATTATTGTTTAGCAATCAATCTTTCTTGCAATCGTTACTCATTAGTTGTTAATCAATTCAATCTATTTCAGTAGTTTAAATTCACATTCTCCAACAAAACAAAAAGAAAACAAGTATCATAGCAAGCTTCATAATTGTGACACTTCTCTATAATTCAATCGAATCCACACACAAACCACATACTCTTCGTGGTTCGACCCCTTGCTACCACTAGCTATTTGTTAAGGGTAAATAGGGTTTATAAATATTATCTTTGACCGGAGCGCGACACTCCGATCAGTGGTTCTGGGCTTCTATCTTCACAGCTTACGGGCAACGAAGTGGATATGACAGTTAATCGTCTCGGAGTTTTGATAGGCGATGGTGCTCGGCATGGTTGTAAAACAAGGTTTCCAAGGCCGAGTACTCCCCGAGTAGTCGCTATAAGGTAGGCTGACGAGGCGACTTTCTCTAACTCTGCCTAATTACTCGGAATCGATCAAACGCGGTCAAACTCGGTCAAAATCGGATCTAGTAGGTTAATTCGTGCCGAGTTTGACTTAAAAAATAATAAAACATAATTTATATGACTATCATTTTAAATAATGAATGTCATTTTCACGTATTTTGTTATAAATATTAGTAAATTTATGTTATTAGACATATATTTAATTTCCGAAAACTAATTTCTTTATAATTTAACATGTCTGAGTACTCCCCGAGTACTCTCCGCTTATACCGAGTACTCTCAACTCCCCGGTCGACCGACTACGGAGCGCCTAGCGACTTTTGCAACCATGGTGCTCGGATAAACAAATCTTTAAATCTCTTATGGAGGGATAAACAATACAGGATTTGGATCTATGAGGAATCCGGTGATTGGATCCCGGATTGTTTGGAAGGTAACGAGTTGCCGGATGGATTTTTCGTTGTGTCAGCGCCGGAAAAGGACAATCAACCGTTGGAAGCGGAAGAGGTGGAGTCTAGGAGAGAGGAAGAGGCGGCTGAGGGAGACCCCGAGAAGATCTCTGGTTCCAAAGATCAGCTTGGGGAAATGAAGAGCCAGACTCCTTTTTGGTTGGAAGGAGGGGCCCACTCGGGTAATGGTCATGTGAATCATGACAATGCAGAAAGTGTGTGTTTTTTTAATTCCACATATAAGTTGAAAAGGAAGAAACGTAGGCCCAACATTATGAAGCCCAAAAAGTGACAAACAGGGGAAATAGTTGCACCCCAAGTGAAAGCCGCAGGCCCAAAAAAAGATCTAGGACCTTGGCCAAAGACCCGTTTGGTCTTAATAAGTTGTTGGGCTTGGCATCCTCTAAATCAAGCCTTGAAGAGGGAGAGATATCTGACACGGTGGCCGACACTACGAGTAGAAATTTGTTTGAATTAAATTTAAAGGCAAGCTCGGCGGCTACCGGAGAGACACATGATAAGAACATGGAATCGACTTCATAGATCAAGGAAGGAGGCGCCAACATGATGTTTAAAGAGGTTGAAGCAACGATTAATCTTGGATCTTTAGTGGGTGCGAAACTTGGGAACTACGGTGATTTGGTTAAAGAAACTATTCTGGAAGAGGGTTCGAATGTGGTGAAATCATGAAACTCTTGTCTCTAAATGTGCGTGGTCTTGGGGGGTTGGATAAAGCACCCTGGGTTAAAGAGTTGAAGTTGAGGAATGGTTTCAATTTAATTGCACTTCAGGAAACGAAGATGGAATCAACGCCGAACTTAGTAGTCTCAAAGATCTGGGGAAAGAAAGATTTTGGTATGGATTTCGTTGCATCCGAGGGCCTATCGGGTGGGCTGATGTGGATTTTGGACCCTATGTTGTTTGATCTGGTTGACTCGGTTAAGAACAGAAATTTCCTTATCCTGAAAGGCATCCTAAAGGGTAGCGGTGAGATAATTAATCTTTGTAGCGTCCACGCCCCTCAACGGGTGGAGGCCAAGAAGAAGTTATGGGTTGAGATCACTGAAGAGATCACAAAGAGCTCGGGCCTATGGCTTTTAGCCGGTCATTTCAACGTTGTTAGAACTGCTGATGAAAGAAAAGGTTCCAATTTCAAAACGGCGTATGCTAATGCTTTTAACGATTTTATCCTTAATGCAGGTCTTATTGAATACCATATGCAAGGGAAGAGGTTCACGTGTATAAGGGACGACGAAAAGAAATTAAGCAAATTGGATCGAGTGCTAGTCAACATGGGGTTTTTCAACAAATGGCCTGAAGCCAGCCTTTGTGTGCTTCCTGGTCTTTTATCTGATCACTGCCCTATTTCCTTCATAACCAACAACAATAATTTCGGGCCGAAACCGTTTAGGTTGTACAGTTCTTGGTTGAGCATTAGTGGGTTCGAGAAGGTTGTTCACAAGGCTGTCGAGTCTTTTTCATACGAGGGTCCTCCTGACATAAGGCTGATTAAAGTTGGGCCATATTCGCAGCCATATTAAGAACTGGCGGAAGGAGAGAATGGAGAAAGATGCTGAAGATGTTTCGAGTGCTCAAGGGGACTTAGAAAATTTTGAAGAATTATGGAAATAAGAAATCTAACGGAAGAAGAATGAGTTTATAGTGAAAGCAAGAAAATTGTGATGGATTTCGAAGAGATAAAAACTGCTAATCTAAGACAAAGATCGAGATTAAAATGGGCATGTGTTGGAGAGGAAAACTCCAAGTTATGATCAACTGCAGGAAAGCCTCTAATCTGATTTCGGGCCTCTCGATTGATGGTAGTTGGATGACAAAAGCTTTGAGGATCAAAAAAGGAATTTTTTCGTTCTTCAGAGATCGATTTAAGGAAACGATCCCGAACCGGCTGGATCTCATTTGTGAAAATATTAGGAAGCTGTCTGACTTTGTAAAGAACTTCCTTGTTCAACATTTCTCTGTTTCGGAAGTGAAAGAAGCTGTCTTTGATTGCAGCGATGAACGGGCACCGGGCCCTGACGGTTTTAACTTTAAATTTTTTAAACTGTTTTGGTCTCTTTTTGAACAGTACTTTCTGGATATTATGTCTCAGTTCTATCAAGATGGTACAATCCATCACGGTTGCGGCTCAACTTTCATAACGCTCATCCATAAAATCAAAGATCTGGCGACTCTCAACAACTTCCGTCCTGTCACGCTTGTTGGAGCCATTAGTAAGGTCATCTCGAAGATTCTAGCTAATAGACTCTGCAAAGTCCTCCCGAGTGTAATTTCGGAATCCCAGTCGGCTTTTATGAAGGAGAAATTTATTCTGGATGGCCCATTAATCATCAACGAGATTGTCACTTATTTTAAGAAGAAAAAGACCAAGGCGTTCCTCCTTAAGATCGATTTTGAAAAAACTTACGACAACATTAATTGGAACTTTTTACCATCGATCATGGCTCAAATGGGGTTCCCGAGCTGATGGTGCACTTAGATAAGGGGAATTTTTTCTTCAGCTAGATCCTCTGTCTTAGTTAATGGCTCGCTAACTTTTGAGTTCCAATGCGGGAAAGGAATGAAGCAAGGGGATCATATCTCCCATTTCCTATTCCCAATAGTCATGGAAGCACTTTCATGCATGCTCGAGAATGCTAGGGACAATCGGGTTATTAAAGGTATTAACCTACCTAATGACGGGCCGACTGTATCACACCTCTTCTACGCCGGTGACGCTATCATTCTGGGGGAGTGGTCTCAAGAGGAGGTTTGCAACGTGGTTAGAATTCTCCGGTGTTTTCACACATGTTCCGGCTCAAAAATTAATTTGAATAAATCCAACCTTATTAGGATCGGAATGTCTACGGAGAAGGTTAACTCGATAGCTTTAGTTGTGGGTTGTCTTCCCAGAAGTACTCCGTTTAAGTACTTGGGGATGATGGTGGGGGCCAACATGAACCGGATAAACAATTGGAGGCCGATATACGAGGTGTTCGAAAAAAGACTTGCCCTTTGGAAATCCTCTCTCGTCTCAATCGGGCGGGGTATGAGTCACTCTAATCAAGTCGGTTCTCGAAAGCCTACCGAGCTACTATTTCTCCCTCTATAAAACGCCCGTCAAAGTGGTTAAAGATTTGGAAGCTATTATGAGAAATTTTTTATGGGGCGGATCTAGCGACGAGAACAAACTGAATTGGGTAGCCTGGGACCGTATTGCTTTTCCAAAAAAACGTTGGGGGTCTCGGCATTAGTAGACTTAACAACATTAATATAGTTCTTTTGGAAAAGTGGGGTTGGAGATACAAGGTAGAAAAAGGTAACCTATGGAGGAATGTTGTGACTGCTGTTCATGATAACAGGTTGTGTTGGGAAATCCTTCTTTTAAAAAAAAGGACAAGGAGGGGTTTGGGGCAATATTGTAAAGACCATAGCTAACACGGTGATCGATCCCTTTTTCGCAATTTCTTCAAAGGTATTGTCGGTAACGGACGGGAGATAAGCTTTTGGCTCGACCCTTGGTTATTGAACGAGCCTCTTCGGGTGAAATTCCCTGTGCTTTTCAACCTGGAAACAACCAAGAGATGTTATGTGAACGATCGTTTGGGAGGTAATGGTGGGGTCAGTGGTCTGACTTGGAACTTGCAAAGGCAAAAATCTTCGACCGAAGAAATATTGGGGATCGAGGAGCTGTTTAATATCCTCTACGGAGTGGTGATAACTAGTTCCAGCAACAGATGAGAATGGATCGGAGAGGCCTCCCGTTGAAGTGTAATATTTTTGCTTGGCGGGGCGAGCTTGACTTCTTTGGAACCGTATTAGTATTTGGTGCAAGGTGCCGAATATCTTCGCCTTTTCTTTCTGTGACCTTCTTAACGTCCACAATGGCCCGGGCGTTACCGATGGAAAAAAGGAAGTTATTCAAGGAATCATAATGATCGGATGTTGGAGCCTCTAGAGGGCTAGAAACAACGCAAAATTTGCAAACAAACGACTCAGGATCGAAGATATTATTAGTGAGGTGAAAGCGGTGGGTTATCTTTGGTTTAGGAGTAGATCTAAACACAAAGAGATTTCTTGGGAAAATTGGTGTAAATTTGTGATTATATAATTTCGCTGTGTTCTGTTCGCCGGCCCGGTTTGGATCGGTAGTTTTCCAATGAAGTTCACTTTTCAAAAAAATAAAAAAACATGACATGTATAATAAAATAAAAGTAAAAGTAAAATATAATAAGTTTTAAAATTCAATATGTTTAAAAATAAGATATAAAGTAATGTAAAGGTTTTCTTTACCAAAAAGTATTTCTTTTATAAAGTATAAGAAGTCTATGTAGGTACTGTGATTTAAATAACAGACATAATATTTTAGATTAGTTTGACATGTTAATATATAGAAAAATGGCAATAATAATAATAATAATAATAATAATAATAATAATAATAATAATAATTCAATAAAATTGCTCAAGGACTTTTATTTTTTTGAGTAAACTGCCATTTTGGTCCCTGAGCTTTGGTCACTTTTGCCACTTTAATCCAAAACTCAAACATTTTGCATCTGGGTCCCTGTGGTTTCAGTTTTATTGCTATTTTGGTCCAAAAATAAAATCAGGTCATATTTGTCTTATAAAATCCTGCTATTTTGTCCTTTTCCTCAAGGGTAAATGAGCATTTTAATTAAAAACTAATAAAATAAAATATAATTTCCTCTTCATCTCCTTCATCGTCAACCCACAACCACCACCTCGACCGTCATCTTCAACCACCACAACCTCCACCTCCACCACCACGGCCCCCACCGTCACCTTCAACCCACCATCCCAACCTCCACCTCCAACACCACCCCAAATCAATGCAGTTCATCAACTTTGCCAATAAAATTGTACCAAATTCTATGAATCAGATGAGAAGTTTATTATAACAAACCCTAGTACTCAAATATCATCAAATCAGACATAATGTTAAAAGAAACAGAACCTACAGTTGTCAATTCCATCAACAATAACACTGAATCATACGAAAATTATATAAATCGTATCAGAATTTCTTACAATCAAATCATAGGAATGAATCTTGAGTTCTCTACAAATCAAAGTGGTTCACGACGGCTGGTGGTTTTGGGATGACGTTTGGTGGTGGTTGTGCGGTGGCTGGTCAGCGGCCTCGGAGGCTAAAGTTGTCGGCGACGATTCCTCAACATTCACGAGTTGAGGATCTGTACACGGCACTGGGTTCTCACCCATTCCGACGGTCTAACCACCGTCTCTTCCGCCGGAGACTACTCTGTCTCTCTGTCGCATCTCTTCTCTGATTTCTATCTGTTTTATAAGACCTTTAAGTTGCAGAATTTCGAGAATTTGTTTAAGTGTGTTCAAATCTTTGGAATGTTCAGTGACAGGTTTAAGTTGCAGGTGGTGGTGGATTTGAGAAAGAGAGAGAAAGAGAAATGAAGAAGATGAGGTGGTGGTGGCGACTGTGGTGAGGAGGTAGTGGTGGCGGTGGTGAGAAGGGGGAGGAGGTGGCGATGTTGGAGTTCATGGTGGCGGTGGTGTTAGAGCATTCACATCCAGCCCCATAAAATTATACATACATTCCACTAAAAAACAACTCCTATATCAATATATTTCCACTAAAAACAAATACTTTTTCTCTCTCCTTTTCAATGAAATAATATTTTTATACCTTTATCATTACATTTTTCTCTCTTTCACTCACAACCACTTTCAATATATATTAAAAAATTATAGTGGGTGAACAGTGTCCCCCCAAATATACAGATGAACAGTAACATTTTCTCTCCCCTCCACTCACAACCATTTTTTATACTCTTAATATTTTAAAAACCTCACACTCACAATTTAGTTCTTTGGATGTGAATGCTCTTAGAGAGAGAGAAGAGAAAGACATAAGGGTGTTTAGAGAGAAAGAGAGTGTAGAGTTTTCAGGTTTTTTTATTTTGATTTATATATATATTAATGCTTAAAATGATCATTTTGTCCCTAAGGAAAATGACAAAATAGAAGGATTTTATAAGACACATATGACATGATTTCACTTTTGGACCAAAATGACAATAAAACTGAAACCACAGAAACCCCGATACAAAATGTTTGAGTTTTGGAATAAAGTAGCAAAAATAACCAAACCTCAAAGACCAAAATGATAAGTTTACTCAATTTTTTTTAAAACAAAAGAAAAAGTGTAATCATGATGGGACCACAAGCTTAACCATAGTTAACCCACAAGGTTACCAAACATAGTGGGACCCACAAGAACCAATGTATGAAATACATACATGATACACCCCACAAAACAAACGAGAAAAAATTGGGGGTAAAAAAAAGACAGTTGGATCTAGGGTTTGACCGATGCAATTTGCGAACCCCAATTGGTCGTCAAATCTTCACACACACCACTAGGTGAGAGAGAAACACACACACATCCTCTGCCTGCCCAAATCAGACGATTCTTCCGGTTACTTCGCCATCTTCACCATCCACCACACCACTGGCCCACACAATCCGATTTGCAACAAAAAAATCCAAAACAATTGCACAAAAAAAAAAAACAATTTACTTTTTGTATTTTTAGAGAGAGAAAGTGAAATTGAGTGGATCGTTAGGATTTGGATTTATAAATTTATTATTACTGTGTGTTCGATTTTTACGCTCTGCAGTTCTTTTATATATATATAGAAGGTGCCGTACATAATTGCATGCAATCTGGTGGTGGACATGCGCGGAACACGGTGGCCGGACCGCCGTCATCATCTGCGTCGCCGTCGTCTTCGTCATCGGCGGTGTCGCAGCCACAGTTGGGGTTTGATCCGGTGAAGCATCAACAGCTGCAACAGCAACAGCAGCAGCAGCAAAGGCAGGTTGGGTTTTATCTTTTTATTATGTTTGATGATCCCTATGTTAAAATTCATTGTGACATCTTAGTGTACTGCTTGCATAAAGTGTCATTTGTTCTGCAGCTCATTTATTTATGTAAAATCTGTTAGTACTTGTGAGGAAAAGATTTTAAATTTCATACTTTTCTCTTTCAGTGTTATGTTATTGCTCTTCAGGATTTGAGTTTGGTAGGTTTTAATGTGTGTGTTGTTGAAGGAATCAAGGAATATAGACATGGAAAGTAGTTAAATTGGTATGTGTTATACGTTCATGCCATATGTATATATGTTACCTGACTTGTAATGAGGGTAAGCACATTGGTTACTTAATTCATTGCTGACTGATACATACAGAGCACGTGTCAGGTTAAAACTAATTAGGGAACCTAGAACATCACTTAGACTATGGGGTGTGGAGGAGGGTAGTCCTCAAAGGATGACCCGCCACGTAGGCGTCCACGTTAGCGGGTGTGGGGATGAGCCTAAAGGGGATGGACCTAGGGTGTGGGGGATGGGCCTCGATAGATATATGTATGTATGTATATGTGTGTGTGTGTTGGGGGGGTCGTCGAGAGTGGCTGCAGGAGGACGTTGGGGACAATGACGGGCCTGAGGGGGTGGGGAGGTGGTCCGGCGCCGGAGGTCGACGCCTCGACGGGCAGGGGACGTCCCCCATACCCACCAGTCTTATATCTTCAAAGCTTTTTGATGACATGCACACACACTTTAAATAGTGAGTTAATGAATCCTAAATTGTCACCTCAGTGTGATGTGTTAAGGTCAAAGTTCTCAGCCTTGTTATTTCAAAATTTTTTTCTTGTTAAATTTATTATTTTATTTTTGTAAAAATTGTTTAAATGTATTGACGATTACATAGGAATATGCACTTCTTGTTTGGAAACTGGAGGCTTGTTAGCATCGTAGTTTGGCGAGAGTAATTAGATTTATTCGAACCAGTTCTGCTCTTTTGTTGTAAGTAATTTTTTGTTTCTTATGCAGTCGTTGCAACAACAGTTACTAAGAAATCCTGAAGGGAGAGAAGCTATATTAGTATATCAAGCTGGAATTCGACAAGGAGTATTAGGAGACGGTGCTGCCTCGACTTCCGGATCTATGCAAATGCAACGTGTAGCTCAGCAGCTTAGCCAAGAGGACGGACAAAATACAAGACAGGGTTTTGATCAACACATGATGAACCCAATGCAACAGGCATACATGCAATACGCCCTCCATACTCAACAGGCCCAACAAGCCCATCAGAAGTCACCTCCTGGCATGCCAGCTCAGCAGCAAATGAAACCGGGAATGATGGGTAAAGATCAAGACTTGCATCAAAGTCAAATTCAAAATCAGAATCAGAAACCGTTTGCTGTTCCGACATCATTTGACCAATTGACGCAAGGGAATAACGTAAGGCCGTTGCAAACTCCGCAAGCTCCACAGAGTATCCATAACATGGGAAATGGTCAAGCTGCAATGGCTGCTCAACTGCAGGCGATGCAGGCTTTGGCCCTTGAGCGTAATATTGATCTGTCACTTCCTCAAAATGCTAATCTGATGGCACAACTAATGCCAATCATGCAGTCTAGGATGCTTGGTCAACAAAAAGTCAACGAAAGCAACATGGGCCCACAGTCAATGCCGCAGGTCACCTCTCAACAAGTCGCAAATGAAAGTTCTCCTCGTAGTGATGTGTCTGGCCATTCAGGGTCTACTAAAGCAAGGCAGACAATGTCACCGGGCCATATCGGGTCAACATCAACCCCAAATACCATGTTGGTCAACACCCAGCTGCCACCTAGGCAACCGATTGTTAACAGTAGTGGGATGTCTTCTATGCCGCCCCGACAACCGCCTACTAACATGAGCCAGGGTGTAGATCATTTTGGCAAAAACATGTTAAGTGGATCAGAGTCGCTGCAAATACAGCATGCGAGACAGCAAATGAATAGGTCTTCTCCACAGTCTGCAGCTTCATCTAATGATGCTGGATTCGATAACCCTTTGCCATCTCAGAAAGTACCGAAACTTCCCCCTGGCTTTACAAAACAGCAACTGCATGTTCTTAAAGCCCAGATTCTTGCTTTCAGGCGAATAAAGGTTTGCAAAACTTGTACTTTTTTAATCATTCCAGACTACCTCTCTGGACACTGGGCCTGTTCTGTTCGTGTTCGTTTATTTAACTTTAACCGAACACTAACTTATAATCGATCACATTTTTTTGTTCATGTTTGTTTTTTAAGAAAATGGGCATGTTCGCGACTTCATGTTTGTTTATGTTCGTTCGTTTAAAACCTAAACGAACAGTTCACAAACATAAACTAACATAAGCAAACAAACAAACTTAAACGAGCATAATTTAACAAACAATAAACAACACAAATGATCATAATTGAAGAAACATAAATGAACACAATTTACTAAACATAAGCGAACATAAAGTATCTTTTGTATATAACTTAGTGATTTGTTTCGATAAATTCCATTGGAAAACTCATTTTTATTACTAGAAAGCCCAATTACCAATTAGTTATATTTGTATAAGTAGTTAGAATGTTTCTTCTATTTTTAATATTTATATAAATATAACTACTTATGTATTTAAATTGAAACACTCATAAACAAATGTAAATATTCGAACATAAATGAACACAAATGAACGAACAAAAACGGACGTTCACGAACATAAATGAACGAACAAAACTTGTGTTCATGTTCGTTCGTTTAATCAAATGAACAAAAAATTGTGTTCATGTTCGTTCATTTATATTAAATGAACGAACATAAACAGACCTCCCGCCGAACAAGTTCACGAACAGTTCATGAACGTTCGGTTCGTTTAAAGGCCTACTGGACACTGTTATTCTTGTTAATTGTGGACTTACTTATTTGACTTGATGGTAGAAAGGAGAGAAAACTCTGCCTTTTGAATTACTTCAAGCTATTGCACCACCTCCCCTTGAAGTCCAGTCGCAGCAAAACAATGCGCCAGCTGTCAGAAGTCCTGTGGAGACCAATAGCAAGGATCTTCAAGCTGTGGCATTGTCTTCCGGGATGAATAATCCGAAAAGAGAAGCGTATGAGGAGAAATCAGCTGCAGGTACAACAGCTAATGCACAAGGTACAACTTTAATCAACGAAACACCATCAGTTACCCTCCCTGCAAAAGAAGAGTTGAGAAATCCCACAATTCCTACCAAACAGGAACATGAGGGGCCCACAGACAAGGGTAAGGAAATTGCGTCAGGACCTGCGGTTGTCGCACAATCCGGAATGACGCCTCAAACAAAGGATTCGGGTCCTTCTAGAAAGTACCATGGTCCGTTGTTTGACTTTCCGTTCTTCACTCGGAAACATGATGCTTTTGGATCTAGTATGATGCTTAACAACAATAACAATCTAACTCTAGCGTATGACGTGAAGGATGTTTATGCTGAGGAAGGTGTTGAATCGATTAACAAAAGGAAAACCGAGAGTTTAAAAACGATTAAGGGTTTGCTGGCGGTGAATTTGGAGAGAAAAAGGATAAGGCCAGATCTTGTTGTGAGATTACAAATCGAAGAAAAGAAACTTCTACTACAAGACGTACAAACGCGTGTGAGAACGGAAGTCGATCAACAACAACAAGAGATAATGGCTATGCCAGACAGACCGTATAGAAAATTTGTTCGGTTATGTGAACGTCAACGTATGGAGCTCAACAGGCAAGTGCAGGCTGCGCAAAGAGTCATTAGAGAAAAACAACTTAAAGCCATTTTTCAGTGGCGTAAGAAGCTTCTAGAATCTCACTGGGCTGTCCGGGATGCACGGACTTCACGTAACCGGGGCATTGCTAAGTATCATGAGAAGATGTTGAGGGAATTCTCAAAGAGAAAAGACGATGATCGGAGTAAAAGAATGGAAGCTTTGAAGAATAATGACGTTGAGAGATATAGAGAGATTCTTCTGGAGCAACAACATAGTGTACCGGGTGAGGCTGCTGAGAGATATGAGGTCCTCTCGTCGTTTTTATCTCAAACCGAAGATTATCTCACTAAATTTGGAGGCAAAATTACGGCTGCCAAGAATCAACAGGAGGTAGAGGAGGCTGCAAATGCTGCATCTGTAGCTGCAAGAGCTCAGGTATGGGATTCATAACATTTATTAATTTTTCATTTCTTTTGATTTTTATTTCATATTAGTGTCGATTTGTTGTTAAAGGGTCTGCCGGAGGAAGAAGTGAGAGCTGCAGCTTCTTGTGCGAGGGAAGAAGTTCTAATAAGAAATCGTTTCTCTGAAATGAATGCACCCCAAGATAGTTCGTCTGTTAGCAAGTAAGCTCCATATGTTGATCATAACTTATGACCTCTTTCACTAAATCTTTCTCTTCTTATCTGTTATCTACAGATATTATACTCTTGCACATGCCGTGAGTGAAAAGGTCATACGGCAACCCTCAATGCTACGAAAAGGAACTTTGCGTGACTATCAGCTTGTATGTTTCGTTACCCTTGATATAATGAACTAAATAGATTTTACTTACATTTATAATTTCTTTTTATTATGGTTTTATTTGGTCAATGTTAAAAAAAACATTCTTATCAATCTACTGGTCTTCCAGGTTGGATTGCAGTGGATGCTTTCATTGTATAACAATAATTTGAATGGTATATTGGCTGATGAAATGGGTCTCGGGAAAACTGTCCAGGTAAGCTACTTGTCTGTAATCCGTTTTGTGACTTTTGTCCACCTGGCAACTGAATCTTATTTTTTTTATTCGTGGCGCAGGTTATGGCCTTGATTGCTTATCTGATGGAGTTCAAAAGCAATTACGGGCCGCATCTTATAATCGTTCCAAACGCTGTTCTGGTTAACTGGAAGGTTGGTTAACCTTAATTATGTGATTAATGTCCTTAATATTTCACGCTCCATGTTTGTCTAATTTGGTTTTCTGCAGAGCGAGTTACATACTTGGTTGCCAAATGTGTCATGCATTTACTATGTCGGTAACAAAGATCAACGATCAAAACTGTTCACTCAAGTAAGACCCCCCCCCCCCCCCTCTTTTTACGTTTGCAACACGCCCGTCACATATTATTTTTATCATGATAGGAGGTTTGCAATATGAAATTCAATGTCCTTGTGACAACGTATGAGTTTGTCATGTTTGATAAATCAAAACTTTCGCGAGTTGATTGGAAGTATATAGTTATTGACGAAGCACAAAGAATGAAGGACCGAGAGTCAGTTTTAGCCCGTGATCTCGACAAATACCGCTGCCAAAGGCGGCTTCTTCTCACCGGGACCCCTTTACAGGTCTTTGATCTTTATGTTTTCTTGTGTATGTTACTATGTTATTACTTTTCAACTTTTTAATGCATATTCTAAGTTGGCAAATGTTGTACTCTTATTTCTATTTGCAGAATGATCTTAAAGAGCTGTGGTCATTGTTGAATCTATTGCTTCCGGATGTGTTCGACAATCGAAAAGTGTTTCATGACTGGTTTTCACAGCCATTTCAAAAAGAAGGCTCGCACAATGCTGAAGATGATTGGCTTGAAACCGAGAAGAAAGTTATCATCATACATCGACTTCATCAAATCTTGGAGCCTTTTATGCTCAGACGTCGTGTTGAAGATGTCGAAGGTTCACTTCCTCCCAAGGTAATCCTGATTTCCGATGAATCAAATGGGTTAATAAAAATTAGATTAAAAGGAAACGGGCCGATCAAAGGGGTCGAATGACGTCCACAGTGTTATTTAATGATAAAACCTTGTAAATGGTTTATTCAAAAGTTAAATTAATTTTGAAATTATATAATGAGTACAATGTCATTTTCGTCCGTGAGGTTTGGGCAGTTTTGCGACTTTTGTCCAAAGGTTTGTTTTTCTGCCTCTGAATCCAAAAGGTTCGAAATCTTGCCATTTTCATCCGGCTTATTGACTCCATCCATTTTCTTCGTTAAGTGAAAAAGACCGAATTGCCCTTTAAGTTAACAAAAAAGACGGAAATACCCCTGACTTAACGGAGAAAAACAGATAGAGTTAACGAGCTGAATGAAAATGGCAAGATTTCAAACCTTTTGGATCCAGATCGGAAAAAAAAAACCTTTGGACGAAAGTCGCAAAACTGGCCAAACCTCAGGGACGAAAATGGCATTTTACTCTTATATAATTTTGTCATTGTATTTGACACACTAGCTATTTATAAAAATGCTGAAAGTCCGAACAAGAAGTGTTTTGGGTCAACCCAAACAGATACAACTTGTAACCAAAGTTACCGGTTTTGATCTTTTGCCCAAAATAATCATTGGTCCAGCTTCTTTAATCTGTTCCTTGTGGCTGACATTAATAATGTTAATTACAGATCTCCATCATTTTACGGTGTAAAATGTCAGCTATCCAAGGTGTGGTTTACGATTGGATAAAAGCTACTGGTACAATACGAGTTGACCCGGAAGATGAGGAACGCAAAGTTCAAAAGAGTTCAATGTACCAAGCCAAGACATTTAAGCCGTTAAACAACAGAGCAATGGAGCTCAGGAAAACCTGCAACCATCCTTTGCTTAATTACCCCTTTTTTAACAATCTCTCTAAAGACTTTCTTGTTAAATCATGCGGCAAATTGTGGGTTCTTGATAGGGTCCTTGTAAAGCTTCAAAGAACAGGGCATCGAGTCCTTTTGTTCAGCACAATGACAAAGCTTTTAGATATACTAGAGGAATATTTGCAGTGGCGTAGACTTGTGTACAGACGAATTGACGGTACGACCAGCTTGGAAGACCGCGAGTCGGCTATTGTTGACTTTAATAGTCCGGATACCG
This sequence comes from Helianthus tuberosus, assembly GCA_030545235.1. Lineage (NCBI taxonomy): Eukaryota > Viridiplantae > Streptophyta > Magnoliopsida > Asterales > Asteraceae > Helianthus > Helianthus tuberosus. The sequence goes on from CM060449.1 coordinate 147,228,986, forward strand.
ATTGTTTTATCTTCTTGCTTAGCATTCGTGCAGCTGGGCGAGGTTTGAATCTTCAAACAGCCGACACTGTTATCATATATGACCCTGATCCGAACCCTAAAAACGAGGAACAAGCAGTTGCTAGGGCTCACCGAATCGGTCAAACACGAGAAGTCAAAGTTATTTACATGGAAGCTGTGGTTGATAAAGTTCCGAGTCATCAAAAGGAGGATAGTATTAGGAATGGAGGTAGCGTTGAAGTTGATTCAGATGATGATCTAGCCGGTAAGGATCGTTACATAGGATCTATCGAAAGCCTTATACGAAGCAATATCCAACAATATAAGATCGACATGGCTGATGAGGTCATCAATGCTGGAAGGTTTGACCAAAGAACGACCCATGAAGAAAGACGGTCAACCTTGGAATCATTGTTACGTGATGAAGAAAGATATCAAGAAACCGTTCATGATGTCCCGTCACTTCAACAAGTCAACCGAATGATTGCTAGAAGTGAAGAAGAAGTTGAGCTTTTCAATCAAATGGATGAAGAATACGATTGGGCTGAAGAAATGACACGATATGACCAAGTTCCCAAGTGGCTTCGTGCTAGTACTAGAGAAGTCAACGCTACTATTGCCCGCATGTCTAAAAAGCCCCTAAAGAACATGTTATTTACCGATAATATTGGTGTGGAAGACGTTACTGATAAAAGAAGGGGACGGGGTAAAGGAAAGAAGTTTCCGAATTACGCTGAGCTGGACGATGACATAGAGGAATTCTCGGAAGCTACATCTGAAGACGCTCGAAAATCCGATGAAGAAAACGGGGATTCTGATGAGGATGAAACTACACCGGTAGTGGACAAAGGTCAATCCGAAGATGTCCTCGCTGTTGATAGGTACGAGTTACATCATTCTGCGCCACCTGGATCTACTAGAAACAATCATTTGCTTCAAGAAGTAGGTTCGTCGGGATCATCTTCAGAAACCAGACGATTAATGCCGATAGCAGTTCCGTCTCTTTCTTCTCAGAAATTCGGGTCACTTTCTGCATTAGACGGTCGACCTGGCCCTCGTTTAAGAAGGCTGGTATGTCTCCTTTGGCCATTAGAGATAATTTTTTCAAGTAAATGGGTTGAAATAACAACTTATATTCAAAATGCATTTTTTTTTCATGTTACATAAGTAAACAGGTCGGTTGAGTTGGTAACAGGTCAAAATGTATTTTTCTGATACGGGTTGGGTTAATTAAAAGTTTTATTGTCCAAAATTTATGCCTTTTTTATAAAGATGGTCCCTGTGGTTGACAAAAGTTTTGGATTCGGTCCCTAGCTTTGCAAAAGTGCACGGATGGTCTCTGTGATTTGCACTTTGTAACACATTTAGTCCCCAACTTTTGCCAAAAGTACATGGATAGTCTCTGTGGTTTTGCACTTTGTAACGCATTTAGTCTCTAACTTGGACTTGCTGAAACCTTTAAATTTGTTAGCTGAGGACCAAATGCATTACAAAGTGCAAACAACAAGAACCATCTGTGTACTTTTGAAAAGCTAGGGACCAAATCCAAAAGTTTGATTAACCACAGGGACCATCCGTGTACTTTACTCTTTTATAAATAATTGGTCTGTTAAACTTGATTGTATTATTACAATAAGAATCTAATTTTTCAATGTAATGATTTAGGAGGTTAACAGGTTTCATGCATTAAAAATACACTACAAGGACTTCCGATTTGTTTCCATTTTAGCTATTTAATATTTTACTATAGCCTGAATCAGCCATTCATTAGAAATGCATCTACCTTTTTTTACGTTACATGTATCTAACTTTTAATAACTAGGGTGATGATATAGAGGAAGGTGAGATTGCCATGTCTGGAGATTCACATGCAGACCTTCAACAATCCAGCAGTTTGAACCACGATCATAATGAAAACGAACAAGTTTTGCAACCGAAAATAAAACGCAAGCGTAGTGTTCGGGGTCGACCACGGCCTGCTATGAACAGGCTGGATGACAAGCCTGTCGACCGGTCTTCTCCCCTTCTTGGTCAGTCTTCTCACTTGCCCTTTCACGCTGACCGAAGACCACATGCTAAAACTCAGGCTGACCGAAAGGTGGTTCAAGAAAATAATACATACAAGCAAGAGCAGAGCAAGTTCTCGTTGAAGGCTACTAAACGAACGCTCCCTGCCCGGAAAATTTCTGGGCAGCCAACAAGAACAAGTTCCGTATCTAGTCCTTCCGAAATTTCGAATGAGCAGTTTAAAGAAAGATTGGATGTCAAAGTAAAGAAAGGAAGTGGGCCTTTTGGTGGAACCGTGATGACTGACGTTATCCAAAGAAGGGTATGTACTGTAATTAATACGATGGTTTCTAACGATTATCAGTTGCTAGTTAAGAAATGTTTATTAATTTGCTTTTACTGCAGTGCAAAAATGTAATTACTAAGATCCAGAGGAGAATTGAAAAAGAAGGCCAGCAAATTATTCCGTTATTGACTGATTTGTGGAAAAGGACTGAAAGTCCCGGAAGCATTCTTCTTGATCTAAGAAAGATCGAGCTGCGTGTTGACCAAATGGAGTACAATGGAGTTATGGACTTGATTGTGGATGTTCAAGCTATGTTAAAAGGTGGAATGCAGTATTTTGGATTTTCACACGAGGTATAAATATAACCCTTAATTTTAAATTTATTTGAATATTCTGATGATATTGAGCAGTAATGTGTCAGAGATAAAAAAAATCATGTTCATCTGGGTACTGGGTCTAAACGGGTTCAGGTTGGAACATATCAATTTTTAGTTTGGCTTGAAACGGGCCGGGTTAGGTTGATCCACAAACACTTTCTTGTCCATTTTTATTTTTTTCTTCTATAAATGAAATACATTACTAGTGGGTTACCACCCGCGCTCTCAGCGGGTTTTAAACATAGATAAAAGTAAGAAAATCGGGGTTAAATATGTCATTAAATTTGAGGGGCTAAAATTGTTTATTATTAAGGTTGAGGGGCTAAAGGTGTTTGATGTTGACAAAAAAGCATATTTATAGTATATAGATAATGTGTCAACTATGATCTACGAAACAAATACTTGTATAATAAAAATTCTGATGAACAGGTGAGGTCTGAGGCAAGGAAGGTGCACGATCTGTTTTTCGATATAATGAAAATTGCATTTCCCGACACTGACTTCCGAGAAGCCAGGAGCGCCCTCAGTTTCTCTGGCCCATTGGCTTCTTCATCTCCGAGAGGGTTACCACTCGTTGGTCAAACCAAGAGACCAAAGCCGATGATTGACCACCCAGAGCCCGAACCAAGTCTCTCCCCAAGACCACTCTCTCGTGGGTCCATCCCTGTAAGAGAAACAAGGTTCGCGAACAGCAGCACCAAGGCTCAGGAAGAACCTAGACCGTTGATCCATCCAGGTGAGCTTGTAATCTGCAAGAAAAAGAGAAAGGACAGAGAAAAGTCTGTGCGAGCTGGTCCTGTCTCGCCCATTGGTCATGGGACTAGGAACCCGGGTCAAACCAGTCAAAGTCAAACAATTGGTCAGCTGGGAAATGGGAGTGGAGCTAGCTTTGGCTGGGCTAAACCTGTTAAGCGCATGAGGACAGATGCAGGGAAAAGACGGCCAAGTCAACTATGACGGGTTTGCAGGTTAGCGTATAGTTAGTATTCATTAAGTAGTAAGTACCACTATTGAAGCATGTAATACAAGTGTGCTACTGCTTTCGATAATAAAAAGTTTTTGTTTTCTTGACAGATGTTCGTTTTCAGTGAACTGTAAACCCGATACGCAATGATTTCCTGACTCTTTCGGCTTGTGTTTGTTAGGAGGTAATCAAGTAACTCACTATACACAATGACAACCCAGAGTGAAATGCTAACTTAAAAGAACACTTTTTTTATATGTTGTATATGCCATGCTGTCTTGCTTTAAAAAAAGCCCATGGAGCTTCGAGTCATTTAGGCCCCGAAAGCGAGGGCGCCAAGTAAGTGCTTGTTGATTTTTAAACACTAATCCATTATTTATAAACGTTCGCTTATCTCCAAAAAAACGGTGAGGGTTCGAGTCCTACAAAACGGGCAAAAGGTGAATTTTAGGAGTAGCTTTAGGGGTGTGTGTTCCTTGTAAAAAAATCTAAACATCAATATATATAAAATTAAAGTCTGAATAATTGGATGATTCAAAAAATAAATCAATTACAAAGAACATGTGTAGAAAAAAAATGCAAGCTTTAAATTCTTCAAACGTAACCAATACGGTAATTCATGATCTTTCTTTATCAATGATATTGATCTCCAATATGTTAATACTTAACTTTATTAATACGTAGTATTTGTTAATTACCTAATATTTTAGTCACAATACTTTACCTTGTTACACGATAAAAATGTCTAAAAACGTGGACGATAAATGATTGTAACAGGGGAGGGTTATACTGAGAACGTCAAACTGTGAAAACGAATGACAAAAAAATCAATCAAAATCATTTTTTACAGCTTTTATTATTATAAATAAAATACAGCTTAAATTCCACATATTTACACATGTTTAAATGAAATGGCAAATTTACACGTGTAAAATTTGTGTTTTTACGAATATATGTAAAAAAACAAATTTGTTTTTTTATTATAGCTTTTTTTAATACTCTATAAATAATTCATCTATTCTCTCAAAATCACTCTTTATAATTTTTTTACACATGTTTGAATTCCACATATTTACACATGTGTAAATGAATTGGCAAAAATTTGTTTTTTTACGAATACATGTAAATTTATTTTCCAATATTGTATTCGAATCATAATGATGAGTGTAAAAAGAATTTGAATTGTTTTTGGCAAAGTTCTTGCGGTTTTTCCATTCGTTCTCATAGTTCTCACAATATTTAGCGTTCTCAAGATAACCACCCCCTTGTAACAGAACTAAATAAACGATAAATGTTTATAAACATTCGTGTGTTCGTATAATTTAATAATTAAAATTATATGAATGCGCTCATATATTAAATATATTAAGTAAACGAATATAAACAAAGTACCTACTTACCGAACATTTACTAAACATTCGGTATGTTTGTGACCCAATTCACAAGTTAAAAAAACTAGTCTTATGAGGCAATTTGATAAGGAAACACCATTGAAATTCACCCCCCATTTATAAGTACTTTTGAGGCAATTTGATAAGGAAACACCATTGAAATTGTTCCTTTTCAGTTTTTGTAGAATTTGAAGGTCAACGATAAAAAAGAAGCAGAAAACAATCAAAACCGGACGAAAAATACAAAGCTTCCAGAAAGAACCCCATGCATACTAATGTGCACGGTCGTGCCTATTGTCTCAGCCACGCCTTTTGGAATATTAGCATAGATTAGATAAGCGTGGGCAAGAAAGAAAAAGTTTTGTGCATGCTCGTGCCACCTTAGGCACGACCATGCCTCCCAGTAAAGAAAATTGAGACAAGACAATTTGAGAGACCAGAAGTACACATGTTGTTAGCCCTGTCAGGACACCTCACATGCAAGATTGTGCATGTGTAGGCACGCTCGTGCTCAGTACATCCCCGAGAGACAGAAAGGACAACCTCTAGAAGATTCTACGAGCCTAAGGACGACTCACCTGCCCTCAGCTGGCCTATAAATAGAGGTCTCATTCACCCATTTCAAGCATGCCCTTATTTGCTCTCTTGCTCCCTGGTTTACTACAACCCTAAGGCTGATAGACTTGTGCCTTCTTGGCCTTGTTCTCTCTTCCTTGAAGGTTCTAGTTCCTTGAAAAAGTGTGGATGATCTAAGGAGTTTGGTTAATCAATAGCCAAGTATGCCATGATCATGATGCTTCCTAAGCACCCTTTGCTTGGAAGATGAGAGATCCCTAGGGAAGGCCTTCATGCCAACCAAGACCTCTCCAAAGTTAGGATTCCAACATCCTATCTTTAATCATCTATGTTAAGAATAATGCATCGTTAGATTAGTACACTAAATATATGTAACAAATGAGAGACACTTGTTACACAAATACTTGCACTTGAGCTAGAGCTTGAAGATCATGGAAGAGTGGTAATCTCCATTGGTAAAAGTGTTAAGATCTCCATATGGTTGTAATCTATATGTCTTATCATATTCGTGGATTAGTAGCACTTTATTTTATTTAATGTGTTAATCCTTTATTAATTCTTGGTTTATTATCTTTTGTGATAGGATTGCATGATCTTTTTGAAACTAAATTAACTTAACCACTTAATTTAACCATATTAATCAAACTTAACTTGTTTGGGTGTGCATACGGCTTCTGGTACACTTAATCCGATCTAGTATAACCTTCTGGCATTGAACCGAATTTTACTAGAGTTTTCTAGTATTTACCAAGATTCGGGTGACAAGCTTCTTGTATTGAACCAGATCTTGGGGTAATAAAAAAGTTTTTGATATCACATCAAGATTCTTAGGAAAGATTTTTGGTAATGCACTAGATCCAATTTGGGGGGGGGGGGGGGGTGGGGGGGGGGGGTAGGATTATTCTACAAAATAGAAGAGACCGGTAAAATGGAACTTGTTTTGTTTATTCGGTAACTTAATATATTTGATGACTAAATCGCTCCAATAATTAATTAAGATCCCTAATCGTGATCCCAATTGTGAGCTTGAAATATGAGGCACTAATTAGTTAAGTTATTTAAAGATAATAAACACAAGACGCCTTAAACCAATTTTGTTGTGGCATATATCGTTCGGCAAGATTGAGGGAATGTCAGTAACATTAACATAAGTCGCTTCCGCTTTCCATAAAAGATAAAATAAGAGACTTAACCATTTTCCTCGTTTTATAAATAAACTATATTAATTAATAAAGACTTATCCAAGAGTTATATATTACTAGTTTAGTCTACTAAACTAACTACAAATAAGGATGGTCAACATAATAATGAATGGTTAAGTAAGGGAAGCTTATCCTTAGACGACACTTGGTTCTTATCTAAGCAATACTATACGTGATACACCTAATACATGTGCATCATCTTAGACACCCCCACCCCCCGGTGTTGCGGCAGGGGCGTAAAACTATAACAGGGAGCAACAATGTCACTCCACCGTCAATGACCACCATCACCGAAAAAGCTTGTAAAACAAAAGAAATGAAAAACAAATGATTTAGATCTACAGATCATCATAGCCAATGCAATACAAATAGACTCAGATAGACAACTCCTCGTTGCCATAGTCAACAAAGCACGACTCAGTGACGTCACGGCTGCAACCGAAATTGCCACGTAGTAACAACAAGAATTTTTTTTTCTTTTGTGTTTAACACTCGGTATATTTAATCATATCCGAGAGCCATTTTTGTTTGTTATAGTTATCCTACTCAACATGTTGTAGTTATTGTTTTGAAAAACCTTTATTGTTTGGTGTAGCTATTTCTGAAATGTTTTTTTTATACAACCATGCAAACTTTCATATGTGATGTTAACTAGAATATTGACCCGCGCGCGTTGCGCCGCGGCCAACGAAATTGACATGCTGTTGATCAGATTCACATTTACAATGTGTTAAAAGATGTTTTTGTCGGTTAAGTCTATATAACTATCTTATACAAATAAGTAATTCACCAAATAAGCTCAATACACTTAATGGTATCATAATTACTACGTTACATGACTTGTATCCATATAAATAAACTATCGTGTTAAGCCCCTGCATTGCGGCGGGGGCATAAGACCGTGACAAATAGCACCAACGCCACACTATAGCCAACAGCCACCAACATTGAAGTTGTGGCTTTTTTATGTGGAGAAATTAGACCGACATATAAAACATAGAAAATAATAACTAACTCGAATTAGGATTCGCGCATTGTGACGAACTTATTAAACGGGAAAAAATAGACGGCATAAATATACTGAACCACACACGTACGTTACGCCATGTTCACTCGCAAAATTTAGAACGAAGCGTATAACAAAACGTAAAAGCGTTGATCCACACACAAATTGTGTTGTATTAACTCACAAAATTTAGAACCAAAGGTAAAACGAAAAATTTTGCAAAATATGAAAAACATAGGGGATCAAAGTTGAAAGTAAAAAAGTTGTGAGGTTAAATTGGAAAAACAAAAAACTATGGGTTAAACCTACAATATAAATTACTTTTGGGTTTAAAGTGAAATATCAACAATTTTTTTTTAAAAACTCCCAAAACATAGGGTACAACACCTAATGCCTCCATTTGTTGCTAATTTATATGATGTTAATTTGATAAACATGACAATCATGTATGTTCAGTTTTAATTGTTTCTTCATGTCTTCCAATTTAGAACTAACTATTAAAAAATGATAAGACAAAATTGTTAGTGGTTAATATTGTAAATAGAAGAAAAAGAAACATATCATAAAAAATTATAGAGACAAGAATAGAGAATGAGATGTGGGGATATTTTTAGAAAATGAGACATAAATTTAGAGAATAGTGGTTTTTGGTTAAATTATATCGATAAAGATAGAGAGCCTGTTGTGAATGCTCTAATGTCCTCAAGTCTATATAAAAACAATTAAGGGCGGTAGTTATAGTGAGACAACACACACCCTGTCTTATCCATTCATTCTCCCCAAACATTCGTTAAATCCTTGTTCTTACCGGCAACCATGGTTGTAAAAATCCCGACTAGTCTCTGATTAGTCGCCGATTAATCATTAATCGGAGGTTCGCCGATTAATCTCTACGCGGTCAATTACGGTCCTATTCTAGCCAAATTTTGCCTAGATCCTGGTCAAATTTCGACCAAACCTTATAAATTCCAGCCAATTACTTAAATAGATGGGTAAATGAAGGGTTAAAACATGTCAACTTTAAAAAACTACGTATAAAAATGTTTGTGTACATATATAACTAAAAAATACATATAAAAATCCCAATCTGATTAATCCCTATTAATCTTGATTAATCGCTAATCGGTACCACACCGACTGACTAGCGCCTAACGATTCTTATAACCTTGCCAGCAACCCAAAACCCCACATAGAAATCAACCATTTCATTCCTCTTCCTCACAAAATCGATTTTTGAAATAGGTTACACACAGTTACAAGCAAAAGCGGTAAGGGACCTCCACCACCACTCACATTCTACGTACGCCCTCGATTCAACAACTTAAATCACCTATTATTTTTGTTATTTTTGACTTTTCTTCATGACAATCTTCATGTGTTGTTTCTAGAAATTTTATTGTTCTTAGTGTTTTAGAATTAGAGATTTTTGTTTAAGATATACAAGATGTCGATTCACAAGCTTAAATTATTGTGCTATTTTTTTCTTTATCTTCATGATGATATATTCCACATGTGTCGTTTCTAAATAGGTTGTTGTTGAAAATTTCGCACTATTATTGTTTATAACATCTTAGGATTAAAGATTTTGGTTTAAGATACACAAGATTGTTTGATGGGTTTGTGGATTATGCTTCTAGCTAGTAGGAATACAATTACTTATACAACTTTATAATTTTTTTTTTTTTTTTTTTTTTTTTTGTAAATTTAATTTGTTAACAAAATTAGTAGACCTGCTTAAATATTACTCTCTAATGTTTAGAACAATGTTTTCAAGACCGGATCGGACATCGAACCGGTCTCCTTACTGGTCCACAGGTCGGGCCGGTCGAGCCGGTCCGATCGGATGTAAGAACCAGGTTATCTCGTAAATATTATAAAAATAAATAGGGTAAAATTGAAAAAAACTTAATTCAAAATCCGGTTCAACCGCTAAAAAATTCGGCTCGACCACCCGGTTTTCCGGTCCGACCACCGGTTCCCGGTCCAATCGGCCAGTTCGACTCAAAACTGGTCTGATAGGGTGAATCGGACTAGTCAGCCCCCGGTTCCCGGTTCTCAAAACATTGGCTTAGAGGGTAAGTAGAAAACCTACCTTTTGGTTGGAGATATACAAGATTGTTTGATAGGTTCATGCATATTGACGGATGATTTAGTAAATGTATACTGATGCATGCTAAAAGATTCACCAATGTAAATCATTTAACACTAATTAAAAAACAATAGTAGATAACTTGGATACAAAAAGGAAATAATACCATATTTGCACATATACAAGTAAACGTTGAGCAACACTCAAACCTTACACATAAAGTTGGATTTGGATTGACTAAAACACCTTAAATTACCCCATTGCATATTAGTAGTAGAGCTTGAAATATAGGTTTGATAATCATTGTTTGAGTTCCCAAATTGTAGATTGTTAGAGTTTCTGTTTAATAATCAACATTTGAGTTTAGATTTCTATGAAAAAACCTTTTCACGAAAACTCCTATAACACTCACTTTGTACATCGTTCAAATGTTCATTACATCCTTATATCTTTTTTTTAACATTAAATGCAACCACACTTATCACTGTTGATAATTGCAAAAACCCTTAATTTTGACCATTGTCAACTGTTTTGCAGTAATTTGGAGTATACTATGCTAATAAACTACCTGCATTCGTATGAATTCATGTTAAAAACATTAAAACTCTATTAACCTCTGTTTTATGTTAAGGATTCACTGTTCATGATAATTTGGAGTATACTTTGGTTGTAAACTTCCTGTATTTCATGCTAGAAACATTAAAACTCTATTAATTTTTGTCGTATGTTAAGGATTTATTGTTCAAGTGACCATTGTCAACTTTTCATGGTAAATTGGAGGCTGACGGGTGGACCGTAGGACAACCATTAAGTGTCATAATTATAATGAAAATCGTATGTTTATGTGGGTTATTCTATAGGATTGGATGACTATGGTTTACTTGTTATTTCAGGTGCACAAGGTATAAAACGGGAGCTTAAAATGGAAGGAATACAGAGCATAAATGAAGAAAATAATTTATTGGAATTGAAGAATTAAGAAGATAACATGATAGAGGATGAAACTACGAGAACGTGGGCGAAAACGGCGAAGAGTTGAAACGAGAAAGTTATGAAGAAAACAAATTTGCTTAGCTAAAGCCTACCGTAGCTTACGGTATCTACCGTAAGCTACGGTAGACCCTGACAAAAATTGATGCCGTAAGACAGTTTCTTGCCACCGTAGGCCATTTGAAGGCCACCGTAAGCTACGGTGGCCATCGTAGCTTACGGTGGAGCCCAGTTCAGAATGTAACTCCTTCTTTTAAAGACAATGATGGGTGTCTTTTGGGGTATCCTTTTCATTAGCTCTGTTTCTAAACTTGTGGGAGGCCATTTTGAGGTTCTAGAAGAATATTTTGAGTATTTTAATCATTTCTACTTCAACTTTGATTGTTATGAACAACGGATTGGATGTTATGATGATTCACCGAACTATGAGTGGCTAGTTTGCTTGGTGATCATCCCGGATGTAAGGTTTGCTCTTCACGATTACGTGTTGCTCTTTTATTTCTGGAATAATAGACTTTGCATTTGATGTTTAGTTTTATTATGGTGTTTGAGTGACTATGTCACACCCCAACCGATGGCGGAAACATCGGAGTGAGACGAACGAGATTGCTCAAAGACTTCATAACATTATGTGACAATAATTAATTCGAAACCGATTTCATATCATAACAATAATTGTCAGTTACAACATGAAATTCAAAGTGTAACATGAAAGAAAATACGACAAGTTCAACAAAAATAAAGTGACTAATCTAGTAATTCAATATGCGTTTCTAAGTCGTCCCTACTAGATTAATCATCATCAACCTGCAACATGTTAAAATTATAGTTCAACACAAAAGCATTGGCGAGTACACGAGTTTTAAGTACATTTATATACGTATAAAAATGTTTAAACGAATCCATATGGCAACCTAAGTTATCAAGATTAACATATCAATGGCATGCAATATTCAAGTCAATCATCTGATTACCGCAAGAATTAAATTTAACATGACCTCTCGTTCACGGGTGGTGCGTTACTCCTATAGCACTATACATGTTAAATGGAGGCTTCTACGAACTTAATGACATGTTTATCACATAAGAATCACCCAAAAATACGAATCAACTATAGCAAATAAGTATGCATGTATTTGGATTGTTTTGTGCATTGCATAAACTATGTTGTGTTTGTGATTTTAATAGGCAAACATGTTGCACCCAAAATGTATAAATTGTAAAAAGGGTGTTCAAGTGTACTCACGGTTTTGCAAAGCTTCATTTGAAATCCCGTGAAGAGTCGTGTAAGTTGAGGATGGAATCACTAAAGTCACCCTACATGGGGTAAATGAAGGTGTGTAAGTTAACGGATTTAGAATGGAAGATTCGGATTAGGAATTTTAAAGTACAAAAGTATACAAGTATGAAAGTATTATCTAGTTCTAAGTACTCGTTTATGAAACTATGTTATGTGGTTTCATGGGTCCCAAATTGCCCATTAAAATCAATAACAAGTGACTTAGAATCTTAGATATAATAGAAGTTTATGACGAATAATCATGGCCCAATTACCATCATAAATTCAGCCATGTTCTTATATATATATATAGTTATGATATCATCCTAAAACTAAGTCCAATCATAGATAGCATGTGGTATCATGTAAGTCAAGCATGGAGGTTAAAACCTCTTTATATGATCCACCACTACACGAAACCATGACAAGGATGATTCGGAGGGTCATGAATAACAAGAAATAAATCTAACTATTGCAAGCTCAAGTGACTAAGTAAATCTCTAACCTGGGTGTGCCAACACGACATGGAAAGATAATCCTAAGTGTCGAAGGCTAGACGGGGCTAAGTTACTTTGATGCTAGTAAACCACTTGAGTGTTTATACACAATGCTCACAAATGAAGGAGTGGAACTAGTGTTGGAAAGCCCAAGCTCCCATTGTTCACACTTCACAAGTCTTGAGTTCATCATATGGAAGATGATGAATCAAGCTTGTTTTCATCATTCAGATTAGGACATGTATAAACTGAAATTTAAGAGTTTTGAACTCATAACTTGGTGAGAATCTATCTCAACACAAACCCACAACTATAGGTGAAGTTGTGAGCTTGGTGGATTCAAGATTCCACCAAGTTTTTATCAAGAACATGAAGATACAAGAACTTTAAACAAAACAGAAAATAAAGTGCACTTTGGACCTCAAATGTGGTGAGGTTTCACCTTAGTTTGCCCAAGCAAACTTGTGAAAACCTTCCTAGAGGTTATCCAAGTGTTTTAGAATAAGAAACAAGCAAGAAATAAATGAAGAAGTGAGTTAGAACTCACTTTGAATCATTGAAAACTTTCTGCCAACTTCAGTGAATTTAGAGAGATTAAGAGGTGTTTTGAGAGTGATTAAGAGGTTTGTAAAGTGGAAAATGAGTATGGGAGAGGTTGTTTATATAGGGAGGATGTTAGGGTTTGAGTTAGTGTTGTAATAGATGAGTTAGTTGGGAAGAAATGGACCAAAGAAACACAAAACTGACCAATCAGCCTTCAGTTCGCACCTAGCTGCGGATTAGCAGCCCAGGCATGTCACGCAAGCAGGCTAGACACCATGCACGTGTTGCCTGAGAAGGTCAGCGCGCAACTGTTCATTTTTTATCAAGTTTGGTCCTTTATGTTTGATGTTTGGTACATATTTATGGTATTTTAAGTATACTAACATATGATTACACATTAACCAAGTATAATAGCATGTATTAAGTGTTATAAAGGTGAAATAATGCATATGTGTGTGTGAAACGTATGAAGTCATGTATATACGATAGTGGTTTGCAAGTTAAACATATGTTTACGAGTATCATGAATTATGTATCAAGTGTATAAATAGATTTAAATGTACAAGCATGAATAAATAAACAAGGTATCTCCGGTATGAAATAGTTAATTTTATTAGGATTGAAGTCTCGAATTACAATGATACGAATGAAAATACGATTATAAGAATTACAAGCTTCCGAAAATAGAAATAGAAGACAAGCTTTCTAACTAAGGAAAGTTATGAAAAAAATGGGGCGTTACAGTCTCCCCTCCTTTAGGGAATTTCGTCCCGAAATTTAGGAAGGTGCAACGAACAGATGAGGATACTTAGCCTTCACATCACTTTCGAGTTCCCAAGTAAACTCAGCGCCACGTTTTCCTTCCCATCGAACCTTAACGATAGGAAGTCGATTGCGCCTTAATTGTTTGACACCTCGATCCATGATCTCGACAGGTTTCTCCACGAAGTGCAAAGTCTCATTGATTTGAAGATCTTCAAGCGGAACTTGAAGTCCTTCTTCAGCTAAACATTTCTTTAAGTTGGATACGTGAAAAGTAGGATGAACGTTGTTGAGCTCGTTAGGTAGGTCCAGTCGATATGCTACCTTGCCAATCCTTTCGAGAATCTTGAAAGGACCTATGTAGCGAGGAGCGAGTTTTCATTTCTTACCAAATCGAACTACGCCCTTCCAAGGGGATACCTTGAGAAGTACAAAGTCACCTACTTCGAATTCCAAAGGTTTGCGACGCTTGTCAGCGTAACTATTTTGACGGCTCCTGGCTTTCAGCAAGTTATCTCGAACCTGTAAAATCTTGTCCGTCGTCTCTTGTATAAGCTCAGGACTGGTGATTTGAGCTTCTCCGATCTCGTGCCAACAAATAGGCGAACGACACTTACGACCATACAATGCCTCGAATGGTGCCATTTGAATACTCGCGTGATAACTGTTATTGTACGAGAATTCGAGTTGCCATCAAAATCGATTACGCATGAACGAAGCATATCCTCTAAAGTTTGGATAGTACGCTCGGTTTGACCGTCGGATTAAGGATGAAAAGCGGTGCTAACGTTAAGATGAGTACCCATAGCGGATTAAAATATTTGCCAAAGACGAGAAGTGAAGTGACCATCTCGGTCAGAAATGATGTCAATGGGGATACCATGACGACAAATGACTTCATTCGTGTAGATACGAGCCAATTTCTCGACTTTGTAATCTTCACGAATAGGGAGAAAGTGAGCAGATTTGGTCAATCGATTAATGATCACCCAAATACTGTCATGACCTGAAGAAGTACGAGGAAGCTTAGTAATAAAGTTCATCGCAATGCTCTCCCATTTCCAGACAGGAATTTCTGGTTGTTCGAGCAAGCCGGGGGGACGTTGATGTTCAGCTTTAACCTTTGAACAAGTGAGACACTTCGAAACAAAGGTGGTGATATCTTTCTTCATTCCATGCCACCAATAGGACGTACGCATGTCGTGGTACATCTTATCAGCACCAGGATGAATAGAATACCTAGATTTGTGTGTCTCCTTCATTAGAAATTCTCGAAGGTTATCACGATTAGGAATCCAGACACGATTGAGATGATATAGAGTACCATCGGATTTGGTTACAAGACTCTCTTCAGCACCACATTGCATCTCATTATAGAGGTTACCCTCGTTAATAGATGCGTATTGAGCTTCACGAATGCGGTTTTGAAGATCGTTGACGAGTTGGAAACAAAGAACACTCTTGACATGAGTTTTACGGCTAAGTGCATCGGCCACGACATTCGCCTTTCCTGGATGGTAGCGAATTTCGCTGTCGTAATCATTTAACAACTCTACCCAGCGACGCTAACGCATGTTCAGTTCCTTTTGGTTGAAGATGTGCTGAAGGCTCTTATGGTCGGTGAAGACCACACACTTAGTACCATAAAGGTAGTATCACCATATCTTCAAGGCAAAAACAACTGCACCAGGTTCAAGATCTTGCGTAGTGTAGTTTTTTTCATGTATTTTGAGTTGTCTCGACGCGTAAACGATAACCTTGTCCCGTTGCAAAAGGACACAACCAAGACCAAGGTTTGAAACATCGCAATACACAATGAAGTCGTCATTACCGTCAGGAAGAGCAAGGATAAGAGCATTGCAAAGCATGTCCTTGAGCGTTTGGAAAGACTCCTCTTGTTTAGGACCCCAAACAAAAGGTTTATCTTTTTAAGTCAAGGAAGTAAGAGGAACGACGATTTTTGAAAAGTTTGAAATGAAACGACGATAATAACCAGCTAAACCAAGAACCGAACGAATTTCGGATGGAGACTTAGGAGCAATCCAGTTCTTCACAGCTTCAATCTTTGCAGGGTCAATGTGAATACCAAGTTCGTTGACAGTATGACCAAGGAATTGAACTTCTTTTAACCAAAATTCGCACTTGGAGAATTTGGCATAAAGACGTTCAGCGCGTAGAAGTTGAAGGATAAGACGCAAGTGTCGTTCATGCTCTTCTTGTGTCTTGGAATAGATAAGGATATCGTCGATGAAGACGATCACAAAACAGTCTAAATAAGCTTTGCACACGCGGTTCATCAAATCCATGAAAACTGCAGGTGATTGGTCAAACCAAAGGGCATGACCACGAATAATGACCATAGCACGTATAAAAAGCAGTTTTGGGTATATCTTCTTCGAGGACTCAAAGTTGATGATAACCAGAATGGAGATTAATCTTGGAAAAGCAAGTTTCGCCTTGTAATTGATCGAAGAGGTCATCAATACGAGGGAAAGGATATCAGTTCTTGACAGTGAGCTTGTTGAGCTCACGATAGTCAATACACATCCGAAATGATCCATCCTTCTTCTTGACGAACAGAACGGGAGCGCCCCAAGGAGAAGTACTAGGGCGAATAAAGCCTTTATCAAGAAGCTCCTGAAGTTGGCTCGATAGCTCTTGCATTTCTAAGGGTGCTAGACAATAAGGAGACTTAGCGACAGGCGTAGCGCTAGGCACTAAATCGATACGAAAATCGACAGAACGAGCAGGCGAAGGACCAGGGAGATCGTAGAGAAAAACATCAGGAAAATCACAAACAACTGGAACATCACTTATGCTTGGGCCTTTGTCCTTCTTTTCCACATCGTGGGCCAGAAAAGCGAAAGTGCCCTTGCGTAAGTATTTGTTCGCTTGAGTACACGCCATAAGATTAAGACCTTTAGAATGTTTCTCGCTATAGACATGTAGAGAATCACCATTGGGAAGAGGAAGACGAATGAATTTATCGGAGCAAAAAACTTCAGCACGAACGCGCCAAAGCCAATCCATACCTACTATGACGTCAAAACTACCCATTTGCATAGGTATGAGAACAATCGGGAACACATGATCGTTGAGATTCAAATAACACTTAGAAAGGACGGAATCAAATTTGATGAACTTACCATTTGTGACTTCGACAACGAATGATTTAGGCAATTTAGATCGTCTACACTTAAGCATAGGTTCGAATTCAACAAATACAAAACTCTTATCCGCGCCAATATCAAATAAACAAGAAGCATAGACATTGTTGACGAGAAACGTACCAGTTATGACGTCGCTAGCATTCTGCGCCTGAGCGGCGGTGATAACGAAGGCTCTGCCTCGAGCTTGCTGAGGCTGTTGCTGCCGTTGTTGCTGTTGCTCCTGCTGGTTGTTGTTATTGTTGTTTCGTTAAGTGCAAGCATTGGTAAGGTGTTTAGGATTACCACATTTCTAACACACCCGACCATTGTTGGCTTCGGGTTGAGCTTGATTGGGGTCAGGGTTTTGGGCTACGATGGCTTGGTTTTGATTGCCTTGTGGTGGTGGTGGACCATTTTGGCATCGATCGGCAAAATGCCCATACCTATGACAAGTCACGCACCGGCGGCATGGTGTGTTGTTAGGGTGGTGATAAAAACAGGTAATGCACTTGGGATGAGTCCCAGTGTAGGCTCGTCTTTGTGGTTCGATGGTTGTGGCGGGAGCAACTGTTTGAATAGGCTGAGGGTTTGGCGGAGTGACGACCGCATAGTTTTGGCTTGAAGCCTTCCACCAATCGAGCGCTGTCGATCGGAACACCCCAGTAGCGTTTTGGAATCTAAGGTTGCCAGGACAACCACTTTGGAGGAAGGTTAGCTCGATGGCATCGGACCATCAAAGCAAACCAGTGGCGCCTTCTTCCCCAGTGAATTCGAGAGGTTTACAGGCCATAAACTACTTAAAAAGGAACGTCGACTTTGGTGTTTTCCACCTTTGAGTCGACAGAACCATGAGGGGTTTCCTTGAGGGGTTGGATCTTGCTCACGATATCTGGTATGACTCTGGCCATTTGCTTGGCCATATGTTCACCGATAAGACCTACGAGGTCTTTCTTGGATATTGAGTCCTCATTGTGGTTGGAACCTTTCTTTGAGCCTAATCGCGACTTCTTGGTTTTCTTGGACGAGTCTGCATTTGGGGAGGCCATCTAAAGGTTCGAAAGACAAGTAAAGGATGAGACTTGATCATAATTCAAAATATTGTTTTGCATGTATAAGCATTTAAGGATCACGTAATCACGTATGTTTGACATAAGTTGGCATGAATTCAACAAGTATTCATAAGTATAAACACATATGATTGCATAAAAGAGTATAAATTTAGTTTGTTCACGAGAATTATTAATGTTTTCGATTGCGATAGACGTGCGAATCGTGCATCGGTTTTGAAATGAACGAGGTAACAAGTATAAAATGCATAAAAATTGAGATAACATAAAAGAAAGGCTCAATAAAACATTGGATTGTTTCGGGGTTAAAAACGTCAACTATTCCAAAGTGAGTTGAAAGTCCTTTCAAATTAGGGAAACGTGCTTTGGCCTATAGGTAAAATACTCTCGTCGATAAGCGATTAACGGTATTTTACCCTTCCAGTTACTACACGTCCCTAATCGATTGAAACAATCGAAACTTAGTCGGGATTGAAAATCGAGGAGTTGGACTAGTTGACAAGATGCGGGTTTCACCCCTCACTTGACAACGTCGTACCCTATGTGTGGTTGGTACTCGTCTGGTCAAAATTTAATTTCGAAACTTTGACGAGGGTCCACTTGAATTTGAATTAGAAATTTACCATCAAGGTGTGGATTTCACTCCTAACTTGATGGCGTAATTTCGAGCAAAATAGTATAAGCGGAGTGAGAGTCCTTCACCAAATTGTGGGTTTCACGCCTATTTTGGTGAACTCGTCTCGTTTGTATTACGAATGTCTTCAAGTCTTCAAAAGTTTATTGTGTAAATGTATTAGGAAATACATATTGTAATTATTAAGACAAAAGAAGTAGAAAGAAGCAAATAGGAAGAATAAGCATTTTAAACAAGTAGCAAGAATGGTCAAGTATAGTACCTACTATAGACTAGGTCGGATCATGACAATTCTACCTAATTCCCTACAGTTATGGCTCTGATACCAATCTGTCACACCCCAATCGATGGCGGAAACATCGGAGTGAGAAGAACAAGATTGCTCAAAGACTTCATAACATTATGTAACAATAATTAATTCAAAACCGATTTCATATCATAACAATAATTGTCAATTACAACATGAAAGAAAATACAACAAGTTCAACAAAAATAAAGGGACTAATAGAGTAATTCAATATGCGTTTCTAAGTCGTCCTTACTAGATTCCTCATGATCATCATCATCAACCTGCAACATGTTAAAAGTATAGTTCAACATAAAAACATTGGCGACTACACGAGTTTTAAGTACATAGCATAAGTATAAAAATGTTTAAACGAATCCACATGGCAACCTAAGTTATCAAGATTAACATATCAATGGCATGCAATATTCAAGTCAACCCTCTGATTACCGCAAGAATTGAATTTAACATGACCTCTCATTCAAGGGTGGTGCGTTACTCCTATAACGCTATACATGTTAAATGGAGGCTTGTATGAAGTTAATGACATGTTTTAACATAAGAATCACCCAAAAATACGAGTCAAGTATAACAAATAAGTATGCATGTATTTGGATTGTTTTATGCATTGCATAAAGTATGTTGTGTTTGTGATTTTAATAGGCTAACATGTTGCGCCCAAAATGTGTAAATCGTAAAAAGGGTGTTCAAGTGTACTCACAGTTTTGCAAAGCTTCCTTTGAAATCCTGTGAAGAGTTGTGTAAGTTGAGGATGGAATCACCAAAGTTACCCTACATGGGGTAAACGAAGGTTTGTAAGTTAACGGATTTAGAATGGAAGATTCGGATTTTGAATTTTAAAGTACAAGAGTATACAAGTATGAAAGTATTATCTAGTTCTAAGTACTCGTTTATGACACTATGTTATGTGGTTTCATGGCTCCCAAATTGCCCATTAGAATCAATAACAAGTGACTTAGAATCTTAAATATAATAGTCTAAGTTTATGACGAATAATCATGACCAGATTACCATCATAAATTCAGCCATGTTCTTATATATATATATAGTTATGATATCATTCTAAAACTAAGTCCAATCATAGATAGCATATAGTATCATGTAAGTCAAGCATGGAGGTTAAAACCTCTTTATATGATTCACTACTACACGAAACCATCACAAGTATGATTCAGAGGGTCATGAATAATAAGAAATAAATCTAACTATTGCAAGCTCAAGTGACTAAGTAAATCTCTAAGCCGGGTGTGCCAACACGACATGGAAAGATAATCCTAAGTGCCGGAGGCTAGAGGGGGCTAAGTTACTTTGATGCTAGTAAACCACTTGAGTGTTTATACACAAAGCTCACAAATGAAGGAGTGGAACTAGTGTTGGAAAGCCCAAGCTCCCATTGTTCACACTTCACAAGTCTTAAATTCATCATATGGAAGATGATGAATCAAGCTTGTTTTCATCATTCGGATTAGGACATGTATAAACTGAAATTAAAGAGTTTTGAACTCATAAATTGGTGACAATCAATCTCAACACAAACCCATAACCATAGGTGAAGTTGTGAGCTTGGTGGATTCAATATTCCACCAAGTTTTTATCAAGAACATAAAGATACAAGAACTTTAAACAAAACATAAAATAAAGTGCACTTTGGACCTCAAATGTGGTGAGGTTTCACCTTAGTTGGCCCAAGCAAACTTGTGAAAACCTTCCTAGAGGTTATCCAAGTGTTTTAGAATAAGAAACAAGCAAGAAATAGATGAAGAAGTGAGTTAGAACTCACTTTGAATCATTGAAAACTTTCTGCCAACTTCAGTGAATTTAGAGAGATTAAGAGGTGTTTCGAGAGTGATTAAGAGGTTTGTAAAGTGGAAAATGAGTGTGGGAGAGGTTGTTTATATAGGGAGGATGTTAGGGTTTGAGTTAGTGTTGTAATAAATGAGTTAGTTGGGAAGAAATGGACCAATGAAACACAAAACTGACCAATCAGCCTTCAGTTCGCACCTGGTTGCGGATTAGCAGCCCAGGTGTGTCGCGCAAGCAGGCTAGACACCATGCGCGTGTCTCCTGAGAAGGTCAGTGCGCAACTTTTCATTTTTTGTCAAGTTTGGTCCTATATGATTGATGTTTGGTACATATTTATGGTATTTTAAGTATACTAACATATGATTACACATTAACCAAGTATAATAACATGTCTTTAAGTGTTGTAAAGGTGAAATAATGCATATGTGTGTGTGAAACGTATGAAGTCATGTATATACGATAGTGGTTTGCAAGTTAAACATATGTTTACGAGTATCATGAATTATGTATCAAGTGTATAAACAGATTTAAATGTACAAGCATGAATAAATAAACAAGGTATCTCCGGTATGAAATAGTTAATTTTATTAGGACTGAAGTCTCGAATTACAATAATACGAATGAAAATATGATTACAAGAATCACAAGCTTCTGAAAATAGAAATAGAAGACGAGCTTTCTAATTAAGGAAAGTTACGAAAAAACAGGGCGTTACAGATTGTTTGTAAATTGTTGTGTTTAATCATAGTTCTAAACCATACGTTCTTGGCGTCGTTGGCAATCGAGATATTGTGGGGGGATTAGGGTTGGATATATGTTAATTGATCATCGGGTAACAACCTCGCGTGCTACGAATCCGAGTACTTAGTTCCCTTTTATCACAAACAATTGCACATATACGAGCCATGTCTATGTGGTTCATTTCCAGTTGAGCATGAACACTAATTTTCACTTAAAACCTGAAAACCGTGATGATCTCTATCTCTTTTACTTGTTTAAAACTTGCTAGTGATTTGCGATTGACTTTAGTTAAACAAACCAAGCAACCAAAACTTTGAGATTTATTTTCCGCACTTTAGCTTCAATTTAATCAATTGGCAAAGCTACTTAGTAAACACGCATTCCACAAACTCCCTGTGTTCGATACCCACTTATCACTATCTATTTAGTTTAATTGGATTATTTTTTAGTGAGTCTTTGATCTCACGTCCACTTTAGCTTCAATTTAATCAATTAGCAAAGGTACTTAGTAAACACGCGTTCCACAAACTCCCTGTGTTCGATACCCACTTATCACTATCTATTTAGTGTAATTGGATTATTTTTTAGTGAGTCTTCAATCTCACGTCAAATTTTGGCGCCGTTGCTGGGGAGTAGTGCGCAATGTGTGTTATCTTTAGTAGTTTTTTTTGTTATTTTCGGGTTTGCGCTGGTTGTGTTAGTGTGCAGGTACTTACAGGTGTATGCATACTAGAGGCTATCGCCACTAGCATTCGATCCTGAAATTGAACAAACTCTTCGACGGAATTGAGTCTTATTACGAGAATACAAAATCATTGGATCTCCTACTACACCGAAAACACAATGGAACCACCACCTCCCACTACGGGTTAAACAACACCAACTACACCTCCACCAGTTCCTATTACAATTCCTACACCATCTGGTGAAGTAAAACCAACCAATACCACATTACCTACGAGCACATAAACCGAACATTCCTTTAGCTACCACCCTTCATCAACCGTGCCACCTTTTGCTCAATTTTTCCAAACCTCCGGTCAATCATCTTCTCAACAAATGCCATCACCTCAATTTCAACAAAATCTATATATAGTCCATACTACCCCTATGTTTCAACCATCATTACAATCGGGGTTGCAATATCAACAACCTCAGTTTTTACAAACTATGGGGGCACGAAGGGATGGATATGATGATGGGTATGAGGAAGACTTTGCAGGTTATGAAGAGGAAGGATATATCTTGGCGGGTGATGGAGAGCAATGGGAGCTCAAGAAGATTTTACTTATGTGCAAAGGCAACGAACGAAACCGATGCAAGGATTTGGTAGACCACAACCACAAGTTGTGCATCAACAAATACCACAAAAAGGGCAACAATTTCAAAGGCAAATGCCTCAAAAAAAATGGGTCAAGTGTTTCCATCACCACCTCAACAGTTTGCACCTTAAAGACCGATTCAAAGACAAGCGGGTCAACAACAACCAAGAGTGTGATTGGGTGTTCCGAGAAGGCATAATCGGGAGGTAGTGAGGGGCATTGAAGCACATTCTAGACCGGTTATCACTAATAACCCTTCTCTGGTGGTGATTCCTCAAAATCAACAAGGAAGGACATTTGAGGTTAGAACCAATTCGCTCCAAAGTTTGCCAAAGTACAAGGGGTTAGCAACGGAAGAACCCTACTTTCATTTGGAGGCATATGATTCTATTTGTAACACTATTGGAAGGTCAAGGATTTTCATCTGATGATGTTAAGTTGGTGCTATTTCAATTTTCATTAGAAGACAAGGAGAAGATATGGTTTTACACTTTACCATCGGCTTCGATTTATACATGAGTAGAAATACAACAAAGGTTTTTGGAAGAGTTCTTCACAGCTCAAAAGACTAACGATGCATGACGTAGTCTAAGAAGCTTCCAACAACAGTCGGGTGAAATGTTTCACGAGGCGTTCAAAAGGTTTAATATGCTGATTAAAAATTGTCCTCGCCATGGCATTGAGCTTTGGGAATTATTGAACGCTTTTCACGAGGGGTTAAATTCAGAAGATGCTCGTGGCTTGATATCCATCACCAACGGTACATTTGGTACCAATTATGAACAAGATGATTGGACATTTTTAGAACAAATGTCGGTTACTTCAAAGAGGAAGGCCCAATCTTCTAGAAGAGCAAGACCTGCTGTTATAAGAACACAAGTGCATGCGGTGGATGGTGGTGGAGTTCAAACTACAAACCAGGTATATGATGTTTGTACAATTTGTAATGAGTTGGGTCATGCAGCTGAAAATTGTTTGGGAGCCTAACAACAATTCAAAGGGGTGAATGCAGTTCAAGATCAATGGGGGAGTGGTAGAAGTTTTAATATGAATTCAAACACCTACCACCCCGGTTTGAGGAATCATCTGAATTTTCGCTATGGAAATCCGGCAAATCAAGCCAATCCTAATTTTCAAGGAAATCAAGGTAATTATGTTTCGCGTCAATAATTCAACAATCAAGGTTATCAAAGGCAATATCAACCACAAACCAATGAACAAACCGGGTGGTCGGGACCATCCAACCCAAGTGGGAATGAAGTCATAGATTTGCTCAAGACGATGCAACTAGAGATGCAAAGAAGAAATCAAATGGATGATGGTCATCTTCAAAAAGAAGAAATCCATGACAAGGCAATTCAATCTTTGACCACTCAAATGGGTCAACTTGCAAGTGAGGTGGCACTTTTAAAGAAGAACAGAGGTCAACTACCGAGTGACATGGTGACAAATCCCAAGAACATCAAAAGTGTGAACATCAATGTGGTAAGCACCGTTCCTAATAGTGAATTTAATGAAACATTTCTAACCTCTTCGTGTCAAGTGAGTGCAGGTATAGGAAAGCATGCGAGTTTGAAAATGACAAAGAGCATGGAGCACCAATCGTGCCTATCCAAGTGGAAAAATTAAAAATTCCTCAAGCATTGTTAGACTACGGGGCAAGCATGAGTGTGCTACCAGGAGATTTATATGACATGTATGACTTTGGTCCGCTAAAGATATAGACACCATGGTGAGCTTGGCTGATGAAAGTTGGAGGCGTCCACGGGGAGTGGTTAGGAATGTCATGATTCAGTTGGGAGAATTTGAATATCCGGTGGATTTTCTGGTCCTAGACTATGCTTCTACCAAAATGGCAGCACAACAAAGGGTAATCTTAGGTCGGCCGTTTCTATACACAACAAATGCTCAAATCAATTGTAGAGACGGGATCATTACTATGACCGAAAAGAACTGTAAGTATCCTTTGATGTTCAGACTAGGGTGGTCAATTATGAGTTTGTTGAGGAGAAGGGTAGTGAGTCTAGTGATTGTATGAAAAAGGGTGTGTCAAAGAATGAAAACAAATAAACCACCAGGTTATGAAGAAAAGCATGAGGATCAAGCAGGAGTGCATTTGATTACCCACCGAATAGACATGGGATGGATGCATTTTACCTAAAGGCACAATGCAATAATGGAGATGGCAGGAACCGTTTCTTTGAGCCACCATAATTGGGGGTGGCATGGTCTGGCTGAAGACCCGAAAACTTAGCACTGCTCGGGAGGCAACATGGGATTTTACACTGATCTTTTCTGTTCCTAGATTTTTCTATGTTTCAGGGCTATGGCAACATTCAAGTGTGGGGAAGATGTGTGGATATTTGTGTGAAGGTGGCGGTAGGGAATCGGGTCATCTACAACATCTGTTGTGTCAGACTTCACCAGGTCCATGTACTCTTTCCTCAGTCTTGTTATGTTCTTTAGCCTTGAAATGTTGATAGTTAGTTTTGTGTTTTTTGTTTTGTTAAAAAAATCATGTTTGTTGGTGTGCGTTTCTTCCAAAACCATACATTGGGGACAATGTATCCTAAGTGTGGGGATGGGGGAAATTTTTCTGAAAACTAAAAAAAAATTAAAAATTTGAAAAAATTATAATAAAAGTATCGTCTGGATTGAATGCTTGTCATTGTATCCACACAACATACCGGCAACCCTTTGTCCTTATGTAACACCCCAAAAACGGGTTTGGTAATCAAACCACGTTAACATTTATGAACAGGTAAAATACCGTTAGTGGTGAAATTAACCCGGTAAATATTAGGATTTAAACAAATAAACCTAATATTAAATAAAAGTTGAACGAAAACTTTTGAAGAAATAAAAGTTTATAAACAGCCCGAGATAACGGGACTTAAAATAAACCGGGTCGTACCCGAAAATATAAATCTTTATATTATAAATTTAATGTCGGATATAAATGAGATGAAATAACTAGGAATAAATAACCTAGTTAATCACAAGTGTTGTAGTAATAAGGAAACTTTGTTAAAACACCCTAAATGAAACTTGGGAAAAGTTGAGGGGCCAAAAGTGAAAAGATGGAAAAAATAGTTTTATTAAATAAAACAATTAAAAACCAAACACACACTTGGTGTGTCTGGTCGCAGGAAAACACAGGGGCGACCTAAGCTCATCTTCAAAACCCTAAACTCTCACAAATCTCTAAAATTGAAGGTCAAAATCAACTCCAAAACGAAATCCGAGCCTAGATTGGTGATCTCCATTGCAAGGGGGTCATAAGGTATGTGAAACTTGATAGAAAATCTCTACTTGAATTTAGGTGAACCTAGTAAGCATCCGGATGAAGATCAAGCATGGACAAGAACCGAACACATGATCAAACAAGCTTCCGCGTTAATCTAATACGTTTTTGTTTTAAGTGTACTATGTAAAACAATTAGTACCATATTTGAATATTATTGACATGTAAGAATGTTAACTTGGAAAAGTTTTTGTAAAGTCGCATTTTAGCATAAAATGCGTGTTTTATTATTATAATCTTGATTAAGTGAGACGGGTGTTACAAGTTGGTAATCAGAGCTCATGGTTAAAGAGTAATGTGTGTTCGGTTCGAGGCTTGATCGCAAATCCGGTAAGTACATGTATGTTAATAGTTTAGTAGGATTAAAGTGTTGTGAACAACACATAGGGTATCGTGTAATATACGTTACACCAATGAAAATGATTAGTATAGTTAACAAAATCACGTGCAGTAAAAAGCCCTGTATTACAATACGTGCATTTATTAATGTTGAAATTACTAACTTTTGTAAATGTTTAGTTGAAAGACACTCGCATCTGAAGATAGCGGGAGGTAACAAATCTCGGATATGACGGAGGAACAGTCTGAGGTATGACGAGCAGAGCATACTTATTAAGGACCTAAATCGCGTGACGATCGCGAACAAAGATAACTGCAAGAGAAGCCCGTAAGGGCAAGCATTACCAGGTGCACACTTTTAAATTTAATCGTATAAGTAGTAATATGCAACAAACACGTAGGGAAAGACGGTTGCATATATCTAATAGAACCTGAATAGGATATCTATTCAGGATGATGTTTCCAAGAGAAGTTTAATAGAAACATGTGTTATTCACGATGATGAATAACAAAGAAATAATAGGATTAGTTCATATGGAAACTTGGACGGGGGGTAATTATCCAAGTGGAAAACTCTCAATATAATGCTATTGAGAAAAGTAGCGATCACATTAACGAATGTGATTATATAATAGTTCAATAGAAAAGAAAAAACATTTTATATGTACAAAAGTAAAACTAGTAAAACTAATGATTGTTGTTTTGCAATTAAATAAAGTTTTACTAAATGAAATCAGAGATATGAAATAAATAGGGGCGTTACTTACATGGGGTGTGATGTGAAAACTACAAAAAGGTCATGTGTATCATGTGTTGATCGCTTACTCTGGCCAAGTAAGTAGTGACATATGATACCATGAACTTTTTGTAGCGGACACATTTACGTCCGATGTAGTAAGGACGGGGTGAATGGGACTAACTTAAATGGTACCCAAATGAGTCAAACAAGTAAGATGTTTGATAGTAAATGTAAACGCAAGTTGGATGACAGGGAGCGTATTACGTTAGAATAACGAGCCCGAAAGAAGGGACAAAGATTAAAGTAAATGAAAATACAAACCAACTAATGTGAATAAGGGATAAAGTTTGACCGTCATAAGTGATGAAATTCACAATAAAAGAATAAAAGACTTAACTAAATAAAAGCAATGGATTTCGCTAAGACGATCAAATAAATTAAGATGATGTCTAAAACCATATAAGAATGGTTACTTGACGATGACTTCGGTAAAGATACCCGATGGACGGGTAGGATTATGGGTGAATGCGTAAACCGAGAGACGGGAACGCGAAAAAGAAAGTCAAAAGACTCGGAATACGAGTCATGAGTAAAAGACGGTGAGAATTTGCAAACAGAAATTTTGATAACTATGTTCAACTATTTTAAAGTTGAACGGGTCGAATAAAGAATGAAGTTTGACATTCATGAGTAATGAAATCTCACACGAATAAGTCAAACAGGATAAATAAAGTATAAAAGCTTGGTAGTGCAAGTAAGCGCAACCGAATAATGGAACAACAAGAACAAGAAAAATAAAATAAACCTTTTATTAACTTGAAATACAAAAACTAAACAGAATTACAACTGAAAGAAAAATACAATTACAACAGAAAAAAGGAACAACAAGAACAAGAAAAATGAACAGAAACACTGTTCTTGGCTGAGGATCGTGTTAGACACGGGTCCCTTAAAACAAATTTCGTGTCTCCCAGGAGAACACGTTTGTTTCCAGGATACAACAGCCCAAAGCAGTTGTACTGCCGGTCTTGACTCCAACCCGAATGAGTACCTTGAGCTTGAAGAAGATGAAGAATTCCGTGAGAGAGAAAGATTAGAGCTGGTGAATTCGGTGTTCAATCTGCTGAAGGATTCTCCTATTTATACAGCAGGTCTTGAAGAAACTGAAAAACGAAATTAATGGGAGAATTAAACTGCATTAAACGTCTTTAATGCACTTTAATTCGTCATTAAATTCGTAGTCAAAAGCATTGACTTCGTTAGTTTCGAATGTTGAATGTAACTGCACTGACATAACTGCAGCTGGAAGCTTCTGCGTGCGCGCGCAAGTCACACTGGTGCGTGCTCGCCCAGGTCTGCACGATCCATGCGCGGTGCGTCCGTTAGGCTCACTGCCATGCGCGTGTGCGCCATACTCACTCAGGTCCATGCGCGCCTGCGCACGTGTGCCACGTCACCTGTGAGCCTCTACGAGCACGCCACACAGTCGCGCCGTTTTGGCTCACTTTGGTGCGCCGCGCACGTCACATCAGGCCCATGCACCATGTGCCTCCACGCCATGTGTACTCGCGCGCGGACTGCCACGTCACACGCCTCGTACCTTCACACCACTTGGTCCTTACAGCCTCTGTGATCAACCACGCGCACGTGGTCAAAAATACAAAGGCGGCTCGCGGCGATGCGAAGTGCAAAGTGCGCCATCAAAGCGCTACATTGCGCCTCATCGCCCACGCCACGCGCGCGCGCGTGGGCGAGTGCGGGTGCTTCGCACCCTTCGCGAGTACACTAGTGAGTGCTTCCATGAAACAATAAGGATGGAGAGTTCCCACTTAAATACCCCTTTAAGTTCCATCTCTCATCCGATGTGGGACAAGGTGCCACTTTCCCACTTTTTCAGCATTCAAGTTTCAAACACCAAACTTTGAGCATCGATATCTCATTCATCTTAGCTCCGTTTTGGACATGGTTTAGTTCGTTGCGAAGCTCTTCCGACATAGAACACAAACCCACAAATAAATATATAAAACCCGCTCATTTTATTATATTTATTTCTAGTCCAAAATAGGAAAAAATCATTTTCCTATATTTGTGAAAAATGCTATTTTCACAAAATTTTCAACAATCCCCCACATGAATAGAAATCGATCTATCAAGATTCAACGATACACGTTCAACAGTTGAGCATTGCAAGATAGGTAGGTGTAACCTTTGAACCTTCTTTTGTAAAGCATACTTAGCCTCCTAGGGTCTTGTAGACGCGGGGTCTTTAAACAATCCCCCATTTATGTAGACGACAATATACATTCACACAATACTCTCCCTAGTCGAGTTAAGACCTCATGGTTGTGTCCGTTTATGGTCATGGAACACGTTCCTGGTTCTGCGAGAGCTCTATGATTTGCGCCTCCCCACAAATCCATTCGAAGCGACCCCACTTCTCTCTAACATAGGTGATTCCTTCGAATCATTAAAAGCATCATGGTTAATTTTGATTTCCTCAAAATCCTTAACCTCAACATGCTTAACCTTTCCTTCATGTCACTGATTGGAATGGACTAGGAAGTATACAACTCCCTTTATGAATTTTGGGGCACCCCCCACAGTGACTCCCTTTGGGTTTATGATTAAGTTTGCCTATTGAACCTAGATCTTGGGATCTCCAGTCAACTAGGTTAGGTTTCCCTCATATTCCCTTCATCTATGGGCTTTAGTCACATTCCTCTTGACAACCTATACACCTTATCTGTGCTTAAGCCTTTCGTTAACGGGTCCGCAATGTTCACCTCTGACCTCACATAGTCAACTGAGATAACACCCGTTGAGATAAGTTATCGTACCGTGTTGTGCCTACGTCGAATGTGCCTTGATCTGCCATTGTACATCATGCTTTGTGCTCTAGCAAGAGCAGACTGATTGTCACAATGTATGCAGATTACCGTCAACGGCTTTGGCCATCTTGGAATATCTTCCACAAATTGACGTAACCACTCCGCCTCTTCCCCGCTTTTATCTAAAGCGACGAATTCGGATTCCATCGTGGATCTCGCTATAACCGTTTGCTTGGAAGACTTCCAAGCTATAGCTGCGCCAGCAAGTGTAAACACGTAACCACTTGTGGATCTGTGATCCTTTATATCCGATATCCAGTTAGCGTCAGTGTATCCTTCGATCACTGCTGGATCACGGGTATAATGCAACCCATAGTCTCTCGTGTATCTTATGTATCTAAGCACCCTCGTGATAGCTTTCTAATGATCCTCGCTCGGATTACTGGTGTATCTACTTAGCCTGCTCACTGCATATTCTAAGTCGGGTCTAGTACATGTCATTAGATACATGAGACTGCCAATGATCCTTGAGTACTCTAACTGAGAAACACTCTCGCCTCTATTCTTCCTTAGGCGTTGGGTATTATCAATTGGAGATCGAGCTATACTCGTATCGTCTGAATTGAATTTCCCAAGGATCTTTTCCACGTAGTGAGATTGACTCAACACAAGACCATTTTGGGTTCTAGTGATTTTTACACCAAGAATCACATCCGCGTGACCCATGTCTTTCATGTCAAACCTCGCTTTCAACATGTCTTTCATTGAGTTGATCATCTTATCATCACTCCCAATGATAAGCATATCATCTACATAAAGACATAGAATCACATAACCTCTTGGTGTGTCTTTAAAATAAACACACTTGTCGCACTCATTTATTTTGAAACCATTGTCAATCATGACATGATCAAACTTTTGGTGCCATTGTTTTGGAGCTTGCTTCAAGCCATACAAAGACTTGACCAATTTACATACTTTACCCTTGTTTCCAGGGGCGGAAAACCCCTCAGGTTGTTCCATGTAAATTTCTTCTTCTAAATCGCCATTTAGAAATGCGGTCTTTACATCCATTTGGTGAACTTCCAAATTTCTTAGAGCCGCAATTGCAAGAACCAATCGTATAGAGGTTATTCGCGTTACAGGCGAGTAAGTATCAAAGTAGTCTAGACCCTCCTTTTGTCTAAAACCTTTGATCACTAGCCTTGCCTTGTATTTATCAATACTTCCGTCGGCTTTCATCTTCCTTTTGAATATCCAACGATATCCAAGTGGTTTACAACCAGGTGAAAGATCTACTAACTCCCAAGTATGATTTTGCAATATAGAATCAATTTCATTCTTAATTGCTTCTTGCCATTGAGGTCCTTCCGCGGAGGTAACCGCTTCGCGGTAGGTATTGGGCTCACCCTCAACCATATGGCTCATGAAATCTGGACCAAAGGATTTTTCAACCCTTTGTCGTTTACTTCGTCTAAGCTCACCCTCCTCGACCTCGGGTCGTTCATGTCTTTCATCTAATCGCGTAGATGAACTTGGTCCTGCTTCATCTAACCATGTAGATGAACTTGGACCTGCTTCATCAACCGCTCTTGATGAAGGCCTATATGTTTGTCCTAACATAGGAAACACATTCTCAAAATATGAGATGACATTAGGATTTGCCTCTATGATAGTGTGTTTGTGTACATCAGGATTCTTGGACTCATGTACAAGAAAACGATGCGCACTACTTTGATGTGCATATCCAATGAAAATGCAATCAACAGTTTTGGGTCCTATCCTAAGAGCCTTAGGAGGTGGTACAATCACCTTAGCTAGGCACCCCCACACTTTCAAGTATTTGTACGAAGGCTTCCTTTTTCTCCATAACTCATATGGAGTTTCGTCCCTATTTTTCAAATGTATCTTGTTCAAACGATAGTTTGCTGAGAGAATGGCGTCCCCCACATTTCTCGGTTAACTCCCGAGCTTTATTTCTAGTCCAAAATAGGAAAAAATCATTTTCCTATATTTGTGAAAAATGCTATTTTCACAAAATTTCCAACATAGACTACGGTCAAGGCCAACTAAAGTTCAAAAGCGAAAATAAACGATTCCAAACATAATAAGAGATGCTTTGAAGCTATATATGTATATACACATTTGAATATAGACATGGATAAAAGACGATCTACCGGATCATCATAACCTACGGGATTATAAATAGTGTTAAAGTCTACGGGACCAAAAAGACCTTCGGGTCACAAATAGAAAGAAACGAATTGTTGGGGTTCTCACCTTAAAAGGGTGAAAATCTAAAGAAAAAGCTTACGAGGCTAAGTAAAAGAACTTGCGGGTCACTTGGATAAAGCGTGAAAAACTGGTTACAATTCTCCATGTAAAATAATAACGGTCAGGAATAAAACTTAGACAGAAATTCCTAGACATGAGGAAAAGACATAAAACAGAGAAAACGTAAACTAAAAGTTTAGTTTTTAGTCAAAAGCAATGTTTTAACAAACATAAGTAGTATAAGGTGATTTAGAAATTCTTAAACACACATAAGGCCAGAGATGGCAAAATAGTATACCCGGGTGACGGGGTGTGAAGTGATGGCGACTAATTAGTTTAGCCGGTAAAACTTTTCAAAGTCAAGAAAACGTTATGACAAATTCAAAGAGCTTGTTAATATAAGACAAGCGCGGAATAAACTTGTTAACAGACTGACGCGACTGAGTGGTCAAGCGACAACTCGGTCAAATAGGTGACAAGATAAGAAATATAAGATGAAAGTTACGGTTCGTAAGGACTTACACATGAGAGACATACATGTCAATCCGAACGATAAATATTGACCAAAAGGAATGAATGCATTAAAAAGAAACCAAGTCCGTCTGGTTTTAAACCAAAGAACTACGCAAATAAGGTTTCGGGGACGAAACCTCTTTAAGGGGGGTAGACTTGTAACACCCCGAAAACGGGTTTGGTAATCAAACCACGTTAACATTTATGAACGGGTAAAATACCGTTAGTGATGAAATTAACCCGGTAAATATTAGGATTTAAACAAATAAACCTAATATTAAATAAAAGTTGAACGAAAACTTTTGAAGAAATAAAAGTTTATAAACAACCCGAGATAACGGGACTTAAAATAAACCGGGTCGTACCCGAAAATATAAATCTTTATATTATAAATTTAATGTCGGATTTAAATGAGATGAAATAACTAGGAATAAATAACCTAGTTAATCACAAGTGTTGTAGTAATAAGAAAACTTTGTTAAAACACCCTAAATGAAACTTGGGAAAAGTTGAGGGGCCAAAAGTGAAAAGATGGAAAAAATAGTTTTATTAAATAAAACAATTAAAAACTAAACACACACTTGGTGTGTCTGGTCGCAGGAAAACACAGGGGCGACCTAAGCTCATCTTCAAAACCCTAAACTTTCACAAATCTCTAAAATTGAAGGTCAAAATCAACTCCAAAACGAAATCCGAGCCTAGATTGGTGATCTCCATTGCAAGGGGGTCATAAGGTATGTGAAACTTGATAGAAAATCTCTACTTGAAATTCTGATGAACTTAGAGAATTCGGAAATTGTTGATGCATGATTGTTATATGGATGAAATAGGAACATTGTAGTGTCTAGGAGTAAACCCTAGACAAGTATATGTTGAAATCATGCCTAATTCTAGTAAAATCCATGAACACCATTGAAGGTGATTGTTGTTAGGGTTTTTGATTGTTAAAGATAGTGTTATAATGTCATAAACATGTTTTAATTGAAAGCTGAATTCAAACAGCTTCTGATCAGAATTTACAGCCGATTTGTATTGGCTGTAACGTGGACAAAACTTGACAAAAACATGTTTTTCTTGAGTTTAAAATGTAGTTCCAGGAAATATCTTTAAAACCCCACTGGAATCGCATTTTTTCGACGAAAATTGAGCGTTTTATGAATTTTTCCGTATCGAAGGTTCAAGCTGCGTTTTCTGGCAGAATTTACAGCCCATTACGAATGTCATAACTCAATTTAGGAATTTAGTTATGATTTAAAATTTTTACTGTAGATAGTATTAAGTGATTAAAAGAATCGCCAATTAGAATTTCGTCAATCGGATAAACGAGGAATTTTAAATGAATTTTTCCGTAAGCTGCAGTCAGAAGTGACGAATCTGATTGCAACTTAGTAGATGAATTTTTCCGAATTTTTGGTAAAGAGTTAGATCTTGAAATTTTAACACAAGGTCTAACCCTCCGAGTGGTACGTTACATAAAAAATCATAATTTTTGAAGACTTGTAAACAGGTTAAACAGGTCACCTAAAACAGCCTATTTTTCGGTGATATGAACTTGCCTAATTGATGCTAATCTTGGCTAAATGACAAGTTATAAACTAGTTGAATATATGGCATGCTGTTATTGATAAGTGTGTAAAAAAAAGGGGGTCCATAGGGGGATGGCCATTGTATAGAATGACCAATCTAACCATCTTATGGATGTTGTGATATAGTTTGACTCTAAACAAGCTAGGTGGGGGCTTGGAGAGGAATGGGTCAAACGGATCATGGATGTGAAGAATGTTTGCGCGGGCGCGAGGTAAGTAAAGCTTACACCCAATTTAAGTATATGTATTTATTTTATAGGTGATAAATATGACAACGGATTGTATCCGGATATGGGTTCCGACACAAAACAATATGAATCGGAACGAATAAAAACGATTAAAACTATGGTTAATGAAAAAAAAGGATCTTGTGGTAATAAAAAAAAATCCGAAATGGCTCGGATGTGTGAATGGGTAGTTAAAACCATGTTTTTTTTATAAATGTAAATGTTTGGTCGTATAGGCCAAACGGGTCAAATGGTGGTGATAACACCATTTGACAATATCAACTAACGTTTGGTTGTCAAGTCATATGTTCACAGGAGTGAACGGGAAGTGGATAATTGCATAGCTATTAAGTAGCGGCTAAATAAAGTAAGGTATAAAACGGGTCTATACGTTGACCCGATCCAGGTACGCATAAAGTAAGTTTATAGTTAAAAGTGCAATTTGGTCAAATAATTAGTGAAAGTCTTTCGTCGTAAAGTGAGGGACTAAAATTGACCAAAAAGCCCTTGATGGGAAAACCGGGCAAATGACCCTTAGAGGTTGTTTAGGAATTTGCATTAAGATTACGAAATATAGGTAGATACCTTAATGTAGTAAAATGATGGGTGAAAGAAGAGAGTGAAATTTAAAGTTAATGGTAAATCCCTCTAACGGGTCAAAATGAAGTTTCGCGTATAACTCAACTTTTAGTTGCATAATGTATGAAAGTTTTGAACTCACGAGTTAATGGTTTTGAGATAATGAATATCTCAAGAATTTACAGTGATTTAAAAGAAAGTGGTTTAATGAATCATGAAACGGGTCAAAAGTGCTAAAAAAGAATTTCAAGCCAAGAACTTGAAATTTGGATTTTTGAAGTAGTTGAATATCAGGTTTTAACTCCATAAGATGGAGAATTAAATTACAAACGCGTAGGAAAAAGAATCGTGTAAAACGGATAAGTAGATAAAAAGTTGTAGCAGTTTGAAGTTGGAATTTGGTTAAAAACTAGAGCTGGGCAAAAATGCGGGTTTCAGTAACGAATCTGCTGGAAATTGGTCTTTCTCGCGCCACGCGACGGGTCACAGGGTTTGGGTCGCGACACGCGACAGACGTCGCGCCACGTGACAAGCTGAGCAGAGTCTCTCGCGACACGCGAGAGACATAAAAGCTGGAAAAATATTTTTGTTATGTTTGTTTGATGCGTAGAACTTGTTTAAACTTATTTTAAGCTATCAAAACTAACTTTTATGTTGGTTTTGAAGTTAGGTGAACCTAGTAAGCATCCGGATGAAGATCAAGCATGGACAAGAACCGAACACATGATCAAACAAGCTTCCGCGTTAATCTAATACGTTTTTGTTTTAAGTGTACTATGTAAAACAATTAGTACCATATTTGAATATTATTGACATGTAAGAATGTTAACTTGGAAAAGTTTTTGTAAAGTCGCATTTTAGCATAAAATACGTGTTTTATTATTATAATCTTGATTAAGTGAGACGTGTGTTACACCTTACATGGTGAGCGTTTGGGCCACACATTTGCATTGATGATAATTCTTTCTTTGATTGAGAGTGGCAATGTGTGGTAGTGCATTAGAACTTGTGCATTAGATACATTTCGAGGCAATAGCTTAGCATGTTTGTGAAAGTGATAAAGGCATTTAGGTAGCCTCGTCTTGATGTGTATGAGTATGGGAACTTGGGGGTTGGGTCTCATACATTACATATATGAGCATGGTAGCGAGAGGGGCGGGGGTTTGGTATA
This sequence comes from Helianthus tuberosus, assembly GCA_030545235.1. Lineage (NCBI taxonomy): Eukaryota > Viridiplantae > Streptophyta > Magnoliopsida > Asterales > Asteraceae > Helianthus > Helianthus tuberosus. The sequence continues at coordinate 147,265,537 of CM060449.1, forward strand.
ATAGTAGCCACATTTGAGCCTATTGCCTATCAATTGATGACCCATACCTACTACCCAAAATTTTGGCCTAATAGTTCGTGTTATTTAGTGTTTCTGTGATTGTATGTTTAGTATTAAAAAAAATGAGAAAATACAAAAAAAAAGAATGAGAATAATCGGTTGTGGTAGTTGAAAAAAAAAGGAAAAAAAAGAAAAAAAAAGTTGTAAGATGTCGTAATTAGTTAAGATGTGTTGTTTAGATGTAATAAAAAGGTCGGGTCGGATCATTACGCTACTTTACTTATATCCCTTTATTTCCTACCTTAACTGTAACACCCCAACCCGGGGCAGGTCGGAACGTCACTATTACGAATATCATAACCAAAACACATCCATTTAAAATAAGATAGGATTCAAGGTGACATACACGTCTCAAAATACCCTAAGTCTTAAGTTCTTTTAAAAGTACATGATTTAACAAAATTAAAGAGTCTTTAAATACTCTTGAACATCCATTAGTCTCTCATTACTGATTCCCCATATTATCCCTGATTACCTGTAAACAAGACAAGAAAAACACAAAAAAAGAAAACTACGGCTGAGCCAAAGAATTGCTCAGTAACGGAAAGAACAATAGTACAAGTAAGGATGGACGAAAAGAAAGAAACGCGAAACGATATTGAGATAATGAATCAAATACGGTTACAGAAATTAAACTGAAGTAGATGTTGAACCAAATCAGAAACATGCGTCTAAAGTATAATTGGCACAGTAGCGGACGGATCATATCATATCACAAACATATCAAATGCATTTACTAATTAGGTGACCTTGAATGTCACAACAATAAATCATGTAATAAGGAAGCACCCAGAGCCAAATACAAACTGGTACACAGCTAGCTAGTCCATGCACCTATGAGATGGTGAGTGCGGCGTTCACCCATTATTCCATCTCCACACAACAAACTCAAACTCGGAACTAAGATCAATCTATACGCCCTAGGGGCCAAGGTGCTACACGAGCACAAACTAGAGACGCCGTGAACTTTTATTACGCACTGTCACGATAAGTGTCATGCCGTTGACGCCCAAACAGCAAGCCAGACGCTCGGGTGACAGAGTACAAAACTAAGGCCATGTAAATAGCTTACAACCAACTGAAAATAATATTAATAGGAACATGAGACCATGAGTACAAGTCTGAGGTATGGCATGTTACATCACACTAATAATCATACAAACAATACCCTACTGATTCAGATATCAAACGGATAACAGGAACACACAAAAATCCGTACTGCAAAGTGACGGATATGATAAAAATACTATGATGTCAGAAATAGGAATCCGTACCTTGTCTTAGCAAGCAAAGCACAAATCAAAAAAATCGAGTCGTCCTCAAAACTTATGCGAACCTATATTTCGTATTTACAAGATTAGTATTATATAATTTATTTAGATTAAAAGATCTTTCATTGAATTTCCTTATTTCCCCTAACGACCCCGGATTAAACTTACCTAAGAGCATTCACATTCTATCCATCAAAATATGTGTGGGGGAGTTTTTATATTATAAAGGGTATAAAAAGTGGTTGTGAGTGGAGGAGAGAGAAAATGTTACTGTTCATCTGTATATTTTTGGGGACACTGTTCACCCAGTATAATTTTTTTAATATATATTGAAAGTGGTTGTGAGTGAAGGAGAGAGAAAAATGTGATGATAATATTATTTAATTGAAAAAGAGAGAGAAAAAGTATTTGTTTTTAGTGGAAATATATTGATATAGGAGTTGTTTTTTAGTGGAATGTATGTATAATTTGATGGTTTGGATGTGAATGCTCTAACATACCTACTTTGTTAACATATGTTTTCGGTTACACTTACGATAATTTATTTAGTCACAAAAAAAAAAAATAATAAGTACAAATATACTTTTTTTTTAATCTTTCTTAACGTCATTTGCATATAGAATTTTAGAACAATAAACATAGAAATTTACATCTTTACTTACTAAAATATATCTTTGTAAAGTTTGAGATAATTTAGGATATAACTGACACAAACTTAACATTAACTTTTATTTGTTTTAGTAGATACTAAATTAGATGTATGTCAAAATATTCAAAATGATTTGTTTGATATACCCTTTTTTTTTCATCGATAATCATACACACATATATATTAATTATACATGACACACAAGCAACTCACACATACATAGCCACGCACATACAATCTGATCACACACACACACACATCGCAACATACACACACAACATCACACACGCACACTCATCAAAATACACACACTCACAACACATATATCATGCACACACACAACTCAAACACACGTAGACACACATAACCTTACTTGATGGCAGAAGTTAACGTACCGGAACCCTCATGGATCACCGGTGAACGAACCTAAACCGAAACCCAACCCAAATCGTAAGAGTTAACCGAAAAATCAAACAAACAAAGGTTATCTATTCGTCTACCTTCCAGATCGGAATCACGAGGTGGGTACGACCGCGATGGCGGTGTGTGTGGTGGCTGAAAGCACGGCAGCGTTCGAACCCGGTGAGCCCACGGTGGTACAAGGTGGTGAAGTCCGTGGTTTTGCGGTGTACTCGGAACAGCGGTGGCGGCAAAGTGTGAATCTTATGACGGTTTAAGCGACGATATTTGGTGGCATCTTGTGGTGGTGGCGGTTTTGATTTTTTTGATAGGTGGGTGTAGAGTAAAGAAGAGATCAATGGATCGATGTATTTATATTTGAAATGGAGTTCACATGTTATATTGAATTGGCTCATTCTATTCCCACCCCCCCCCCCCCCCCCCTAATTCCTGATTACACCCCCCCTATCAAAAATGTCACATCCATCAATCATTTGGTTTTTGTTTTTAGCCTATTTTGTCTTTTTGTTGTCTTTTTTTATTCTTTTATTTAAGGTGGGGTCTATTCGCACACGCCCTTAGTCTATTTAAACACTCCAAAGCGCCCCGCTATGGCCAAAGCGGAGCGCTTTGGTGTAAAGTCAACAGACAAGGTCTGACAGGTTCAGTCCTTGTCTGTTGACTTTACACCAAAGCGCCCCGCTTTGGCCTAAGCTCGGCGCTTTGGTTTTTTTTTTTTTTTTCAAAGCGCCCCGCTTTGGCCTAAGCTCGGCGCTTTGGTTTTTTTTTTTTTTTACATTTTGGGCGTATTTTTGACTGGTGACTGGTCTACGTTTAAGTTCAAATTTTACATTTTTTGCCCAAATTTTACAATATTTAATTTGTTTGTGCACATATATCTAAAGGTGAAGTCCCATCTCAATATTTAATTTGTTTGTGCACATAGATCACAAAAAGGACAGAAAGTTGGTAAGATTGGTGATATTTTTCAATGAAGCCTTATCTTACGTATCGTCCCCCTGACCTTAATGTAACCCCATATGTTCAAGATGTATGTTAAATGTGTTTAATAATAATCACGTTAATTCTTTTACAATCCAAGAGTACGTTTGTGTTTGTTCAATATATGCGTTACATCACGTTAAAAACCGAATGTCACTGACACGACCCAATCAGATTCAATACGCACTTGTATGACCCAAAATGACAATATACATCATAATACTACAATTAATGAAAAAATACGTCATGTACATGTACGGTAGGCGGCTAATACACATAACACTACTCATAGGAGTACTTGTGCTTTCAAAACAAAATGATACGATATAATGGAATACGACATCACACGTAACCGATTTGATCCGGAACTTGCAGTATAGTCCATATATATTAAAAAATAATGTATAATGGAAAAAACGTAAAATTTAGACTATTATCGACGCGTTTGTGAATTAAAAACAATTTTAAAAAATTTAAAAAAGACCTATAGCGCTGCGCTTTGACCTAAGAGGGGCGTTTTGCCCGAAAATTTAAAAATGTAAAAAAAAAAAAAAAAAAAAAAAAACCTCAAAGCGCCCCTCTTTGGCCATAGCGGGGCGCTTTGATGTAAAGCAACAGACAAGGTCTGGCCGCGTCAGTCCTTGTCGGTTGACTTTACACCAAAGCGCCCCGCTTTTGCCATAGCGCGGCGCTTTGGGGTGTGAAAATAATTTTCTCCGTGTGTAAATAGCATGACCCTTATTTAATTATTAGTTATTTAGTATTTGTTTATTATTTAATTAGTTATTATTATTATTATTATTATTATTATTATTAGTAGTAGTAGTAGTAGTAGTAGTAATGATATATTATTTATTATTAGTTTTTATTGTTATAATTTATCAAATTATATTTATAGCTGTAACAAAAGCTATATAAAAATAAGTACTTTTTTACAAAATTATTATCATTTAATAATTTACATACCGAGGTTTAATCTATACACCCCCCAAATGTAGCAGGTTGTGCTATCCAAGACTTATACATATTTTGACGTGATTCAAATATATTCTCCCAGCCAGCTGCATCATTTTCTCTCATTAATTTCCATAGGTTGTTTGTGCTGGCAATTGGATACTCTCCTTGCAATTCTACCATTGGGTGTAAAAAACTACACCCTCGGGCGCGCCGTTTGAAATTTTTTTTTTACGAATGTTGTTAAAATATACGGATCTAGTTGTAAAAAAAAATCGTGGTCAACGCCCCTCCGTGGCACGTGGTTCTCGCGGTTCTCATAACTCGTGGTGGTTCTCATTCTAGCGGTCCCCTAATAATAATAATAACAAAAAAACACTAAAATATACTAAAAAGACGACAAAAAGACAAAAAAAAACTAAAAAAAAACTAAAAAACAAAAAGCAAATGATTGATTGATGGATTGATGGATGTGATGTTTTTGTAGGGGGGTGTAATCAGGAATTAGGGGGGGTGGGAATAGTATCACCCCCTAAGAGCTTGCGTAGTGGGGCGCTTTGCCCGGTGATAGCGCCGTTAAAACGCCGGAACACGAAAACGACCGGCGCTATGCTTCAAAATTGGGGGGATGGCGCGATATATATAGCGCCGGGTGGGGGGAATCTTTCAAAAATTGGACCAATCAAATTTAAGCATGTTTTTTTATATTAATTAATAAAAACGAAAATTAATAAATAGGTAATGATGGGTAGGGGCTTTATGACTACGGGCTCTAGTGATATAAAGCCCCATAAAGCCCCCGTGTGACGTGGCACGACACGTGTCGCATAACGCCCCACAAGGGGCTTTATGACTACGGATGGCCTAAGAATTTCTTGATACAAGATCTTTTTATCTTGGATAGTCAAAGATTAGGATGATGTCAACGTATGGGATGTGCATTATTGCCTTGAAACTCACAGAAAGGTGAAGGTGGTATGGTGTTTTAATTTTTTTTTTCTTTGCTTGTACAATTATATCTAGACATCATTATGATGTTTGTCAATTTAGTTTAGTTCTTTGTAACTAGAGAGATTTACTAGTTACCTACACATACATATACATATCTATAAATATATGGCTTTAACAAGGTTTTATAAATAATTGTTTTATAAAATTTATACAAAATTTTAGAATACACGACATGGTTGGTGAAATATGAATATTAATATGTACGCACACTAACTTGGTTTTAAAAAAAAAATATCAAACTAATCCACCTTAACTTGTTTTAAAAGTCAAATTTGAATTATACTAAACAATAATAATTATTGTAACTATTATAACGATTTTAAGAAATTTTCGAGTGTTATATTAACACTTAGCCACGTTACAACCTTATAAGTCCTTTTGATTCATATGCATGATTAAGCGTTAACCTTGGTGGAGGTTCGATTGTTGCACAAGCTTATTATGTAAGATCACACATATGCTTTGAGTGCATTCTTGTTGCTAGCTACTATATATCACCGAGAGGAGTGTTTTGTGAGGGGTGTGTTGTGTTGGTAATAATAGACAACTTGTAAAAGATGACGGGTACTTATGAGGTTTGTATTGTTTCGAAATGGAAGTTGTTTTTATGGTTAAGGTAGTTGACAGATTGTTTTTAAAAGAGTTTCTTGGGGGTAAGCAACGGTTAAGTGTGGGGATGTGACGGGTGGACCGTAGGACAACCCTTAAGTGGCATAATTATAATGAAAATCATATGTTTATGTGGGTTATTCTATAGGATTGGATGACTATGGTTTACTTGCTATTTCAGGTGCACAAGGTATAAAATTGGAGCTTAAAATGGAAGGAATACAGAGCATAAATGAAGAAAAAATTTTATTGGAATTGAAGAACTAAGAAGATAACATGATAGAGGATGAAATTACAAGAACGTGGGCGAAAACGACGAAGAAAATGGAGTCGAAACGAGAAAGTTTTGAAGAAAACAAAATTGCTTAGCTGAACCCTACCGTAGCTTACGGTATCTACCGTAAGCTACGGTAGACCCTGACAAAAATTGATGTTGTAAGACAGTTTCTTGCCACCGTAGGCCATTTCAAGGCCACCGTAAGCTATGGTGGTCATCGTAGCTTACAGTGGAGCCCAATTCAGAATGTAACTCCTTCTTTTAAACACAATGATGGGTGTCTTTTGGGGTATCCTTTTCATTAGCTTCGTCTCTAAACTTGTGGGAGGCGATATTGAGGTTCTAGAACAATATTTTGAGTGTTTTAATCATTTCTACTTCAACTTTGATTGTTATGAAAAACTGACGTGTGCGGGTGTGTATATATATTTTTAGTATATTTTTAGCTCTTTTTACTCACCAATTCAAGTTTTAAATTTATAAAAAGCGATATTCTACTATCATTCTACACACACTTAGGGCAAGCGCACCCATCGCAGGTGTAGTATAGTGATGGCAAGATACCATGGTCGTCCAAGGACACAAGTGCTTTTAGTACCGGCTTATTGTCAACGTCTAATCGAACCAAACTTTGAGAAAAGATTTTTAAAACTATAAAAAGAAAAACTAAAAGCAAAAAAAGAAAATTAAAAGTAAAAACAGATAGACAAGAAAGAATCACTTGGTTCCGACTTATCTTTCATGTACCCTTTTGATGATTTCCGCACTTTGGGCATTTTAAGAGATTATCATAGTTATAGTAGTAGGCCCCTTCTGTGAAGGCGGCGTTACGCTCAACCTAGTGGTCTGAGTCAGCTAGGATACAATCCCACTAAGTCAGATTATTGAAAGATAATGAAGTAAGTTATTAATGCAAAAGTGGTGTGCCCCCTTCCAGGCAGCGATCACCCTCAACCCTTTGGTCTGAGTCAGCAGGGATACAGTCCTCGCAGGGTTGGTTTAAAGTTTTAATAGTAGTTTATAGATAAGGGATTCAAGCTTTTGGCACTTCTCCTGTGGTGGGTAATGCCCGCTCCGACTTGTGAAGTGTTACTAGGCTTAAACCAGGTTCTCGCAGGATCTATACACTGAGTGAGACATAAAATTTACCCAACCACCCTTCTAACCCCCTTCCAGGCAATTAACGCGCTTTATATGGACTGTAAAGACACGCATATGTGAATCAACGACATATGAAGAATGATTAGATAAGTTTGCCTTCAATATAAAAAAACTAGTTATTAAAGTCATTAATACATACCCAATTAAAAAGTTGCCAAAGATTGGAAATCACAAAAGAAAATTACACAAAAGATTTGTCTTCCCCAAGTGATGTAAGAGTTTAGCCAAGCATGGCCTTTGTTTGACAAAGACTCTTACTATCAATCTTGGATCCCGAGACTACTACACACACTCTAAAAGATGCAAAATGGATGATGGTGTTGTAGTGGTGGTGGAGTGGTGGCAAGTGAGAGAGAAGTGGTTTGGCAAGCGATGGATTGGAAAGAAACCAAGCACCCCTATTTATAGCTGAAAACAGAACGTCCACCATGGCCCGTGCCCGCCTGGCACGGCCCCGTGGTCATCAGTCTCTCTCTTCTTCCTTAACTACAGTGTCAGACTTGTACTAACACGGCCCCGTGTGTTAACGACACGACCTGTGGCTAATGTACTTGTTGTACTACTTCAGATTCTGGAAATCTTGGAGTTGACCACGCCCCGTGTTGCTTTAGCACGACTCTGTATTAAGCTTTGGATTTGTCTTTTGTTGTTGTCTTTTTCTACTGCATAGAATTCCCACTGGGAACGGCCCGAGCTAGGTGAGCACGGCCCCGTGCCAGAGCTTCTGATTTTGTTATTTCTTTGGTTTGGATGTGGACGGGGGCTCGGCGAGTTGCGTCAATCCTTCTTCATTGCATTTTATGTTGGTTTTTGCTGTTATTTTGCTCCTTTTGTTCATTTAAGCTATTTTAACCCTATTAATTAAAAAGGAACAAAGAAACAGGCTTTTTCCAACACTAGTACTGAAAAGGGGTTGATTTTACACCGTATTTGATATAATTTATATGTTGTATTTTAAGCACATCAACAACGGATTGGATGTTATGATGATTCACCGAACTATGAGTGGCTAGTTTGCTTGGTGATCATCCCGGATGTAAGGTTTGCTCTTGACGATTATGTTTTGCTCCTTTATTTCTGGAATAATAGACTTTGCATTTGATGTTTAGTTTTATTATGGTGTTTGAGTGATTGTTTGTAAATTGTTACTTGTGTTTAATCATATTTCTAAACCATATGTTCTTGGTGCCGTTGGCAATCGAGATATCGTGGGAGGGATTAGGGGTGGATATATGTTAATTGATCATCGGGTAACAACCTCGCATTCTACGAATCTGAGTACTTAGTTCCCTTTTATCACAAACAATTGCACATATACGAGCCATGTCTATGTGGTTCTTTCCAGTTGAGCATGAACACTAATCGTCACTTAAAACCTGAAAACCAGGATGATCTCTATCTCTTTTATTTGTTTAAAACTTGCTAGTGATTTGCGATTGACTTTAGTTAAATTTAGTTAAACAAACCAAGCAACCAAAACTTTGAGATTTATTTTCCGCACTTTAGTTTCAATTTAATCAATTAGCAAAGCTACTTAGTAAATACGCATTCCACAAAATCCCTGTGTTCGATACCCACTTATCACTTTCTATTTAGTGTAGTTGGATTATTTTTAGTGAGTCTTCGATCTCACGTCAGAGGCTATTTTGGTTATAAATCAGTTGCGTTGATGCCAAATAATAAAACTTCGTTAGCGTTTGTTGTATGTTAAGGATTTACTATTCAAGAAGAAAATGGTTTCATCTAGTTGTAGTCTGAACTTTTGGTTTCATCTAGGTTATGATTGATTTTGATGTGTGAATGTCTAGTAATCCATCTTCTCGTCTATCCAAATTACCTGCACTCATATGAAATTACCTGCCTTATTGTATGTCAAGTGTCTGATTAAATGCTTGAATGAATTTTTATCACCTTATTTCAGATGGACGACCTCCTCGCATGACTGGATGACTTCCATGATAATGTACTATGGAAAATGTTTCATCGATACGATCTTCCTGAGCTCATTACAGTAAGAGATCAAAACCAATGGTTTCGAGCAATGGTTATGGAAGATAGCTTCATGAGAAGCTACAACACTCAACATAGTGGCTCTATTTGGACATTCGCTTATTTCTTTTGTTGGAAAATCCCTCACAATCACCATGTCGTTGGCTATAGGGCACAAGATCATTGAAGGGTAGCTTATTACCTCATTGCATTTGGTGTAGACCTAGATGAAAGTGCAGAGCAGATTGAGTTGATAGGGGGTTTAAGAGGTGTTTTGCTTTTTTGGTATGAAGATGTAGGTTAACTGATTTGTAATATCTAGAATATGACTGCTAGAGTGATTTCCTATCCAACTTGGAGGTTTGCATCTACACGAAGTCATAAGAGGAATTCAAATTATGGAGGATCCAGTTAACCCCTTAAGCTACATTTTCGTACTACTGTAAAAAATGTCTTTTCATAACACTTACTTTATTTATGTGAATGTTATCACATATCATTCCTTTAGACGCTGGGGGTTCCCTTTCGGTGGTTTGTCCTGGAGGAGAGATCGCTTAAGTACTCAACAAATGAATAACCTTCTAACTGCAAGTCAAGCTTTTTGTTCAGAAAATGTTGTCTATCTAACATACTGGGGAATAAGGCTTAAATACACTTTTGAACAACAAGATAAGGCTTATGCTGAGATCAATGTGCACCATCCTGGTACCCAGACACCTTTTTCATATAATCTATGATGGATATATTTTGACAATTGACTCTTTCGTTGTTGATGTCGATGGTTAAGTGGGCCATAGAATTGTGAGAATGTTGTTCTATCATACCGGAGTCTACAGAATATCCCGAGTCGGCAGTTTATCAGCTAGTGTCAAATGTTTCACTTGAGACAATACCTCAAGAAACACTATTCTTTGTTGAACCTTTGTTGATGAGATTATTTGACGAATTTGTCGAGTTAACCACTTAGCTTGGAGCCCTAATAAATGAGCCAAATCTTTAGCATTGTTTGATTTTCAGGTATAACACTGAAAAAGGATTGTAGAGGACATGGAGAGCAGGGGTGACAACGACATTTGGATCAGTTGGTGGTCTGAGTATTAGTGCGATGCTAGGCCTTATGAGTTAGTGAGAGAATCAAATAAATGTTTTGAGCAATTGAGAACTAGAAAAATGGAAACTAGAACTTGATATCCTGCTTTTCGATTGATTTGTTTCTTTTTGTTTTGGTGGATGTTGAAAATAGCCAAGGTTATGTGGCTAAATCTGGATACATGGAGTAAATTTGAGAGCTTGCTTGCTTGTTGATTGATTTGTAGTTTGTTATGTGTTTGTTGTTTCTCATGAGCTTTTGGTGTATGTTTGGGTAAGGAAGTCTCATTCATTGTTTAATGAAAAGAGAAGAGTGGGAGAAGACAAAAGGTACAAGAAACACTTTTTAGTCTTTGCCTTATACCCAAATTTATATAGCATTCAAAGTTGGTTTTTTTAGTAATGATTTCTTCTTTAGTCTCTTTTGTTTTTTAGTGTAAATTATTAAATATATTTTAGAATATATTGAGCAGTAGTCACTATTTTGTATTTTAGTCTATTTTGTCTTTTAGTTTAAACCTGTACTTTAGTTATTCTTTTTTTTCTTTTTCTTTAAACAATTTAGTTTTCTACCTTAAACTTGAATAAAGTTATCAAACCCTTAAACTTTAATAAAGTTGTTTTTTTACTCCTCTTTTCCTATAAAAACTTTAAAGTTTTACACTTTTACCACAACATTTTGGTTTTAACACTTTCACCAAAAAAAATTGTATGTTAGTAAACTTTTTGGTCTTCACTTTTTTGTTTTCGCACATCGTTAAGAATAGTAAAGTTTGTGACTTTTAAGTTTTGCCAACAAAATTTGTTTAGTTGTCGCATTTGGTACCTCAAGTTTTTTTTCTTTTTTCCTTTTAGTGAACAACCTTTTTTCCATCCCCTCAGCTTTTAAAGTTGTCACCTTTGCCCTAATCTTCTAATAACTTTATAAAGTATCACTTTGACCCCGTAACTTTCTAATACGTATCCGTACAAATTTGACTTTGTCTATGTTTTATGTCATGTGAGTCACTTTGACCCCATCCTCTCTTTATGATGGTGACAAGGTTGGGACGAACACACTTACGTGCTTTCGCAATGATACAAGTCCAAACCGGTCAAAACTTTCAGTTGCGAACTTTTATGGTCAAATCTTTTGGTTGTTTTAACCACACTTTAAACTAATGTTTTGAATGTAAGAAATGAGAGTTTGATAAGCATGTTTTAATGTAACTAGACCTTGGGTATGTTCGATATAGCCTTTTGGGGATCTTTGTAAGTAATGTGTAAAAGCTTAAAATTTTGGACCACAAATTCATTGTTTATAGCAGCTGATTTTGGCGTTATGAAGTTTGGGCTTTACATCGTTCGGTTAACAAGGTTTTACACCCCCCAACCGCAACACTAGTAGCACAGTTTACGTCCCCTGCCCCACAACGCGAAGGGCATAAGACTAATTGAAATTAAACTTGCCAACATCTATGTGAGGAGCACACGCTTTTCATTTAAATATTGAATATCCTAAAGCTTCAATCTAAAAACTATGATGATTCTACCTATACATATCATGATTAATAACATCATTTAAATATTGTATATTCTAAAGCTTCAAAAAAACTATGATGATTCTACCTATACATAGCCTAATTAATAACATAGATAATTTGAGAAACCAAAAATATGATTTACGATAAATTATATATGGATGAGTTAAAATGAAAACCACCCCCAGTTGCAAGAACAGTAAGAACCACTTTTCCACCATTGATCTTTTGTGTTTGATGGTTGAGATTAAAAGGATATATAACATATGTTAAAATGTTTTTGTCTTATTATGTTATTAATATTTTATTGTCATAAGGGTACTTTAGTAAAATTGCTATTTTTGTCTTAATTGTATTCTATTACTTTTTGTCTTAATTATTATTAAATTTTTTAATAAGGTTTACAAATTAGATTTTTTTACAAAAAAAAATTTATAGATTTTTTTACAATGCATATTTTACCCCCCCCCCCCCCCCCCGGTTTTAAACTTTTTTTATTCCCCGGTTTTTAAACTTTTTTTACGCCCCGATTTTTAACTTTTTTACTCCCCGGTTTTTAAACTTTTTTTATGCCCCGACACCATCAGCACCACCGGCATCACCTACCTCTGCCCACCATACAACCTCCACCGTTCACACCATCATCAATCCACTTGAACCACCACACACCATCACCGACCTCTACCGCCCACCACCACCTAGGGTTACGGTAGGGGGAGTCTGAAGACGAGCTCAAAGCAAGGGGGAACTTGTAGAGCCAGGTGTAAAACCTAGTAGCTGAAAGCACAGAAGCTTAAAGCAAGGGGGAGCCTGAGCTGATCGATAAGGGGAGCATATAGAGTTGTTAGAGTAAAGAGGGAGTCTGTGGTTGCTGACAATGTCAAAGACTTTTGGAACACTCAGAGAGAAGACAAAAAGCTACGAGATTGACTGCAGCAATATCCAAGGGGGAGTCTGTGAGTGCATACGTCTATCGCTTGCGTCAATTACGTATCGTAGCTGAATCAGATGAAACAAGACTGGTGCTGAACAGTGAAAAACATCAAGTTCAAGTGTTATGAAGTTCATTCGTACGAATGGCCATACTGCTCATTCGTACGAATCAACAAAAATTCATTTGTGATGTTTGTGAAGTGCATTCGTACGAATGCAGGCTATTCGTACGAATGGAGCCCCATTCGTATACACATACGTACGAATGGACATGCCCTATATATAGCTAGTGTGTCTTGTTCATTGGTAATCTTTGGAGCAACTTTGAGGCGAAGCTCTGCTCGTTTGTTTTCACGGTTCTGAACATTCAAATCAATAATAGAAAACATCTTATAATTACGTCTTCGTGTTCTATCCACACACGTGATTTGATTCCGCACATTTCACGTGTCGTTACGCATTCAACGGTCAAGGAATCAATCCAGATTCTAAATTCTCATCGCTCCAGTTTGAAAAACCACCGTCTAAATCGGCGGTTTGGGGGTCGTCAAACAACGGAGGGTGATCTGGGACAACTTGGGGGATGTTAACGGAAGTTACAGAGGAGTAATCTTCGTTACAGGACTTCACACTACCACAAACCCCCCACCTTTACCGTCAAACAGCACCACAAACCCCCACCTTCATCGGACTTCACACCCCCACGACAACCCCCATTTTCAACGGTCTTCGCAAGCCGGTAGATGTCAAAAATCGACGCCGGATTTGCTCCGATGAGTTGATTCCGGTTGAGTAACGATTTTCCGGTTGAGTAACGATCTGCTAATCATCGATAGTTTTCAGAAATCTACCGGAATCTCGCCGGAGATCTGCTAATCATCGATAGTTTCCGAGATCTGCACTAGGCTTTTTAAAATCACAATCGATAAGAGAGAGCAAATGCTCTGATTTCGTGACAAGAGAGAGAGGTAGAGAGAACAGGTCTTTATGATAGAGAGAAAAAATGATCTGCTATACACCTCGAGCTTCCCATATGTCAGTTTAGTTGCTTTACCAAAATACCCCTCAAAATATCACATATGCTTAATGAGTTGTCCAAACTTGATTGGTTAATATTGGTTCCTACGGTTCTCGCAACTCGGCTTGGTTCTCGATTGAACCGGATCCTCTATATATGTGTGTGTGTGTGTGTGTGTAAGGGATGGTTATTTTGAGAACGCTGAATATTGCAAGAATCGTGAGAATGAAATAAAAAACCAATTAAAATCAATTTTACCAGTTAGGGTGGGGTTCCTACGGAAAGTGTGTTTTTCCTAAAAAGTGTAAAAAGTCTTAAAACACAATAATTTCAGGCATAAAACACATCTAAAACTCACAAATGATAGAATGAATATTACTAAAACACCATATTCAAACTCTAATAGTCCATAAAAACTTCAAACGCACCATCGTAGAACTATGAATATAAAACACAAAATGCTAAACAACATAAAACACAATAATATTTGTCATTCCATAATCAGAGCCTTAACATCTAAAACACAACACAAAACCCACATACATGATGTTTTAGTAATCTTCATCATATTATTTGTGGGTTTTTGGTGTGTTTTATGGTTGACATTATGGTGTTTTATGACTTTTTACACTTTTTAGGAAATTTGGACTTTCTAGCCAACTCCTAGCCTTACCAGTTATACCAAAATACTCCCCTTACTTCGATTTAACCTTAGACCTCCCTTCTAAAGGGCAAGTTAAGTAGACTAGCCCCAGCCAATGGAGGGGTGGTCCATTGGTAAAGGCAAATCCTTTAAATATCTTGAAGAGTCAGTATAATGCTTAACCATTCAGAGTCAAATGTCTTACCAATTCATATAAGAGGTCTTTAACCATTCAGACTCAGTATAATGCTTAACCATTTAAAGGCAAATGTCAAATGTCTGAATCATTCAGACATCTACTCGCGAAACAAACAGTCTGAACCATTAAGTGTTGAACCATCAAAAATCTCATTAAGAGATAAACAATCAGTTCAGTTTCTTTGAGACATACATACAGTCATGAAGCAAATAAACCATTAAAGTACAAGAACAGAAGCAGATGAATTTATGTACATGAGATGAAATAGACAGAGGGATCAGGACTTTCTTTTTCATCCTTTCCCATACAAATGGTCTTTTTTTTAAGTCAACAAGACACAATTACAATTACAATAACTAAAACATAATGTACAAACATCGAAAGCATAAACAACGATCAATTGGTCCAATTACGGGTCCACCGGGCCCGCTGCCATGTCATCATCTCCCGAGTCATACTCTTCTTCACTCAGCTCCTCATCGCTCGATTTCTCCTCTGGAAGGCCACCCACATCCTCTGCTTTCGCATACTTCTCGCAATACTCTGTTCAATGAACCAATGTACAACTTTCAGTCAGCATTTGACTTTTTTAAGTCAAACGAATCAATCTTCGGCTTAAACATGTCACATGATTATAAGTTAACATTAGAGAACAAAAGATCATATTAAACTCCATAAAAGATAGTATGCAAAAATATATCTATGTTGTTGAATAAGTTGTAAGATTCACATCCAACTTGAAAGTCAAAAACATTAACTTTGACCTATAAAGTTAAAAAAAAAAAAAACAGGTACAAGATTAAATGTTACAGAAGCAACCACTCCACAAAATGCAAACGATGACAAATTCTGCTATTGCAATTATGACCTCACATGTGAAACGTGCTTAAAGATAAAGAAAACCGTTACAAAACTATGCAAAATCATACCTTTCACTCGTTGTTCATAAGAAGTTTTATCACGCATCAAAAGAGCCGCAGCCTCACCGTTCAATGGATCTGAAGCGTTCGGATACAACAGAAGTTGTGGAAGGAACACCTCAAATACATTCACCAAGTCTGTAAAGATACATCACCGTTAGATATCCGTTAAATGACTAAAATACCCTTTAACAACGACAAGTATAAAAATCTTGTCAATCTAAATTGTAAATTGAGAACTTCAGGAGTGCTGCAATTACCGAACATGGGGCTCCATGTCTGATTAATCACATCCAAGCAAACCGAACCTGACCTGAAAATTCAGTTACATGCGTAAATAGTGATCATCATGAACAATCATACCGTTACCTAAACAAGATCATGGATTCTTTGAATCAAACGAGCGTAAGATAACATGACACATGTTCACACTCACATTTCATCGACATTTGGATGGTAAATTTTGTTAACGAAGCCAATCGATGGAGATTTGTAAGGATAAGCATCTGGAAGCTCAACCCTTAGCTTCCACACACCTCCATGGTATGGACCTGCATAATTTACGATCAAATTTTAAGAAAAGTTAATAAAAAGATTAAAACTTTTCACACAATTTCAACATCAATATTTCCCTTTTCCTCTAAATAATCTAGTATCACAATCCAACTTGAGATCTTGATATGTTTTGTTTGACCAAAAAAGGTCAAAAGTCACATCTGATTTACAAAATAAGAGGTCCAGACCATAAACATTGCCCAAATTCAAAGAAAGTTATAAACTTTTCTCCCAAATACTCGAATCGAAGATCAAAAAATCCAATCCGAACATTCTCATATTTCTATCTAATATTCAAGAAACACCCACAAAACCTAACATCATATAAAGAAGAACCCTGTTTAAAATTTTGAAAAAGACAGTCAAAATCTGGTATAATCCCACAAACCCTAACATCAAATAAAGAAGAACCCTGTTAAAAAACATAGAAAAATAAAGTCAAAATCTGGTATAATCATCAGTAAAATCTAGATAAAATCAAGAATACCCACAAATCCAAACATCAAATAAATAAGAACCCTGATAAAAAAAATTAAAAAAAGAAAGTAAAAATCTGGAATAACCTTTAGCAAAAATCAAGAATACCCACATACCCTAACATCAAATAAAGATAAATCCAGTAAAAAAATAAAGTCAACACCAATCATATCAGTTATAGCCCCAAACCATAATATATATATTTATATAAAAAAAATATTCTTTTTAATTTTTTTAAAGTACATGTGAAAATGAAGAACACAATAATCAAGATAAGTCTAGAGGACATACTTTCAGCAGGTCCATGAAAATGCACATAAAACTCTTGCATCCCATCATTTATCATCTCAACTTTGTAATCACTCATCATCCTAAGTTCATGATGAAAAAATAATATTAAGAAAAGATAAGATTAAAAAAGAACAAATTGGGTATTCGTGAGTAAATTTTAAACTAAAAAGATGAAATTAATGAACTTACAACTTCATCAAATCCATCTCTCTGCGTTTGCTTGGAGAAGACATTTTTTGTGCGTGTTTTTGTGGGTGAATCTGTGCGTGTTCGTCGGTGAGAGATGAGAGAGATAAGAAAGAGAGAGAAGGGAGTTAATTATGGAAAGAAAATGGATTTGGACAAGAGTTGTAGAAACAGGGGACACCCCTTTACTACAAAAGATATTTTATTTTTTTTATAGAAAATGATAATGATAAACTTTAATTTATTTATATGATAAACTTGATTTAAGGGGTTGTTTGGCAACATTTGAATAGTTAAGTGCTGAACCAGTAAGATGTCGAACCAGTAAGAGGTCTGAACCATTAAGTGCTGAACCAGTAAAATGTCTGAACCATTAAGAGCCTATATAATGATTAACCGTTCAGAGGCAAATGTCTAACCAATTCAGATTAGAAGTCTTAACCATTCAAAATCTTAGATTTGAGTCATATAAACTAGAAGTGTTCAGATGATCATTATTTCACTCGGTGACAAAAATTCGAAATTCAACATGATTCAAATTTGATTTTATTCAAATTCGAGCATAGTAATCGAAATTGAAGCGAATACGAACTTATGATTTTCAATTTGATACAAAATTCAAATTCAAATTTACACACACACATGAAAAAAAAACCTTTTAAATTTGGGTTAAACTCTAAAAGCTCATAGTCCCTGGTTCCCTACTACTTTTACCATTCCGGTACATAAAACTGGTTAACCAAACTGGTTTTTAATAACCGAACCCGAATCGGTTCAGAACTATAATCACATGAACTGGTTAGGTTCAAAATCCAAACTGACGGTTTCACATCGGTTTCACATCTCCAAACGAAAACTTGAACCGGAACTGGTTTGGAAACCGATGTGAAAAAACTGGCTCTGAACCGATAAGAAAACCCGGTCTAGTTATTTGGTTTTATTGATTCTTTTTAAAGAATCTATCAAAAAATGGTTATTTTTATTTTGAAATAGTTCAAAAACTATAAAAATATTGATAAAACTCGTATTTTATGTTTTTTTTTAATTATTTTGTCATCAAAATAGCTAAAAAGGGGCACTCGAGAACAGAATTGGGAACCAAAACCGAACAGAAATGTAACGCTTCGCATATTTGTACTTTTCCGATTTAGCAAGTATTGTTGTATTTCTACTTTTAGAAACTTGTACTCATGTTGTAACTCTATTTCATTTCAACTTTGTAATCCTAGACTGGTGATCATAATGAAAAACACAAGTATTTTATTCATATTCATGTTATTCATGTTAACCTTGTTTGAATATTTATACTCACAATCAGCATTTCAAACACCAGTATACATGTCTCATATTTGCACGATACACATTTATGTTCGTTACACGTAAAACCGGTTAAAACGCATAACATAATCAAACTTGAGATCTCGAAAGGAAGGGAAAGACCTTCTCGCGCGAGAGGACCCCTCTCGTGCGACTGGGCCTGTCGCCCTAAATCACCTCTCGTCCCAACTCGCCCTAAAGCCTATAAATAGGCACACTACCCCACTCATTTCTCTTGCTCAGTTTCACAAACACTCTCCAAACGCTCTGAAAACCTTCTCTACAATCAGAAGCATTTATGTATGATTTTCCTCCATATCTTTTATTTCTTTAACATATTTCTTACATTTTAATCAATTTCTTAAAGCTTTCTTCAAAACCTCTTGATTTAACACATCTCATGGATGGATTCCACCAGTTTGCGATGTTGGAGCATCACCACATATGAGATTCAAATCAAGAATATACAAACTTTAACATTTCTACAACTTGTTCATACATTTTGTTCGAATTTCTGCACAACCTTGATGGAATCTGGAACCCATTAGACCCTCAACTCATTTCATAGTTAAGGATTTACATTAGAGTTAATTTCCACCAAGTATTGATCTGTTTCGGACACATCTAACATACGTTTTCATCATAGCAGTCACCAGTCGCCCGAAAGGAGATCCCTTTCGCGCGACAGGGTGTTCCCTTTCACACGAAAGGGACTGTTATTGTATGTTTTGTTTTCGATTTTGTTTCTGTTTTTATATCATTTCATCAGTGATGAACCCCAAACAGTTTGCTAGTTACAAAGTAAGTTAACCCCGTCCATCCTCGGACACTTAGTTCACTCTTCCTATGTCATATTGGCACACCTGGGTTGTCCTTACTTGACTGTTTGATCATTTTTACTTTCTGTTTTCGACTTGTTTAACACCTACTGTTACTGTAATGTTTAAAATCAGTTTACAATTAAGTTTTACGCATGATTTTATGTTAAAACAGACCAGTCACACGAAAGGGAAACCCCTTTCGCACGAAAGGTTCTGTTACTTATTTTCTGACGTACTTTCTCGTATTTTACAATCTGACCTGAACCCTATTCACAATAGAATACTTACACCTCTTTTTACCCATTTCAGGGTGACATCGGTGTTCCAACCTTCAATCCTTCAACTATCGGCTCCGTGCAACTCTACGCAAAACTGTGAGTATACTCGATCCCTTTTTCACTTTATTCACTTTGGGTGCAACATGTACATATATACAAAAACACGCAACACTATTAAACATGTTTATCAAATCACACTCTATGCACAATTAAACATGAAACATGTTATACTTGTTAATCTCATATGCAATGTTTACATTGTGTCTATATGCTCATTAACTTTGCAAGCCTACCTTAACAATTATAGCACTATAGGATTAACGCCCCGCACGTATTCTTGTGGTATTGTTAAGTAAACACTATTACACCCTCTTCGTTTCGACAATGTTGGGTAATCACGGTTGCATTAAACTCTGGTTTGACATATAGTTTACACTAGTACAGCATGTTAGTAACTTGTATACATTTATCATGTTGGATATGAGCACAATTAAAACATTTTCATATTATGCTATGTATTCAAACTTGTATACTCGCCAACATATCTGTTGATCATTATTTTAATACATGTTGTAGGTTGATAGATGATGAGATGAAGAAACACAATTAGGGTAGACTTAGATACACGCCTAAATTATAAACGATTATTCTTGTTTATGTTTCACGTTTGATACAATGTGTTGGTATTTGTTTTGTTGAACAATGTATTCATTTAGAATTTATGCATATTGACTTTAATTATATATTGTCACATTTAGTGTTATGATGCTATGAAAAATCATGTTTTCGTCTCACTCCGATGTTTCCGCCATCGGTTGGGGTGTGACAAGAAAGTGATGTTTTAAACCGGTCTAGAAAACCGACTAAGCCGGGGATGAACTGAACCTGTTTGACCAAGAACTGACCAATCTAGAAACCGGTTTGCGACCAGTTTTGGTTCCTGAAAAAAAAACAAAATGTTCATCTTTAGTCCCTACTACTTTTTCCATTTCCGTATTTGAAATATTGATAGTTTATTAATGTCATAATTAGCATTTTATATATTAAAAATAATTAGTTTGTAGTACTTTTAAAAATAAAAGTAAAATAAATTATTATTATTGATGCAACAAATACTAGACCGATGTTAGTAGCTAGGCTGGTTAGGCAAAAGGGTTGGAGAGTTCTGGTTTGCCTAACGCAGGTCGTGGGGTCCCCCACGTTTGCAAGACGTGGAGAGAGGTTCACTAGTTAGATTTTGTTGTTTGCTCGAGATCCTTCACTGAAGTGTGTTCAGCTTCGGATGTGAGAGCAATGGAAATGTGTGTGTTGAATGTAAAGAAGAGAGACTTGCATGGAACAAGTACTCGAGAGGAAAGACCAGAGATCCCAATGGAATCAGAGCTGATCAGAATGTCCCTCAGCACTAAATGAAGTGTCATTTTATAGGGAAGGACATCGCTCAAAGAGGAAACCATTGACTAGTGAAACATACTTGCAGTGGGGGACTTACCCTTTTCGGGGTTGAAGCGATTGGACCTGGGGATAAAAGACTACACTCTGTGCACGTGTTCTCTTTTACGGCTGTGAGAGGTTGGACAAGAAATCAGTGAAGTGATGGTTCACTGTTCACATCCTTTTTGCTGCTCACCCGAGTTCGCGGGATTTGAACCTTTTAACCCTTTAACCTTTTAAGCGTTCATGTGTCTAAGTCATTTTATTTAGTCTTGGGCTACCCCCGTCATCAGCCCCCCAAGTCAGAGGTTTTTGGGAAATGGGCTCAAAGACTTCTGACTTTTACACATTTATTTGTATTGCTTAAAGGCTTCAAGGCTTGAAGGCTTGAAGGGTTCGTTACAGTTGAGTTTTTTGAAATTTAAATTTTGACAAGACGGTTGATGTGACTGACGGCGGTTTTTGCAGAAGGCAGTTTAATTAACTGTCGTGTAGTCATAACCCCTATTGGTTTTATTTTTCAATTATTAACATCTTTTGGTGATATTTTTCACATATCTTCTTCCGAGAATTCTGATTTCCTCTTCTAAACTCAGGTTAGTTCCCATTTCCTTTTGTATTTTGCTTGTTCTTTACTTTGATCATGGGTGCACGGAAAGATCTTTCCGTTAGTTTTTCACGCCTTACTCAAGAGGAAGTGGAGAATTTTTGTGTGGAATGGGGCATTGGTCTTAAATTTAATCTGGTTGCACCGGGTTGTGATAAATCCGTTGATCAATGTCCCTCTGGTTCTGTTGCCTTGTACTGTCGTCATTTTGAATTTTCCAACCTTCGTCATCCTTTCTCGCTTTTTGTATTAAACATTTTGGAGTACTATCGTGTTTCCTTTGGTCAAATTCATCCGAAGGGCATGGCTAGGGTTTTACACTTCGAGGTTTTATGCCGGGCTTGTGGTTATGACCCTTCGTTGTTGTTATTCCGTCGATTTTTCCGTTTGGCGAAGAACGGTGATTGGTTCACCTTTGAGACATCCAAGGTTGACACTTGCCTAATTTCTTCCATGGTTACCACACTTGGTACCTGGAAGGATCGATTTTTCTGGGTTTCTGATTCTGTTGTCCCCTTTAAAATGGTGTGGAGATATCCGAAACCTTCTGAGTCTGATTTGAATAAAGTTTTTCTTAAAGCCATCCGAGAATGCCCTTCAAGGGTTCGTCCTTTTCCCGAACATTTGCTAGTTCTATTAGGTGTTAGCAAGTTGTGGGATAAGGCTAATCGGGATCCGGTTCTTAGGAGGAATGGCCAGGGTATGCATTTTCCCTGTTCTGCCTTTTTGGGATTTCTTTATTTGGTGGCTTATGTGTTTTTGTTTTGTAATGTTTTGTTGTTATGTCTGCCTTGGACTTTATCAAAAGTGATGATACGTCTGATGTTGCCTTTGCGGATGCTCAAGCCGCTGAAGGGGATGATGTTGTTGCTAGGGGTGTGGAACAGAGATTTGAGGATGCTCGTTATGTTAGTGTTTCTAACGTCAAGGGTTTTACTAAGCTTGTTGTTCCCAAGGCTTCAACCCGTCGTTCTGCTCGTCGTTTACTAAGGAGTGCACCTCAATCTACTTCTTCTGATCCGGTGGAATTGAGTGAAGATATTGAGGTTTCCGAGGGTCAAGGTGTTGATGCCGAGAGGGAGAAAAAGTTAGTTGTGCATGGTAAGAAGAAAGCTTCAGCCAAGAAGGTTGTGACTACTCCTGTTCATGGTTCGTCAAGAAGAGACGTTGAAGGGTTGAACGAAGATGAAGTTTATGTTCCTGATTGGACTGTGAAGGTTGGTGATAGCTTCAAGGATCCAAATGTTTGTGCTAATGTGTTAGCTCACTTTGCTCCTCCTGGCGTTCGTGGTGCTATATCTGAGATGGAGAGTGACCACTTTATATCAAGGTTGATGTTAAGTTCCTGCAACCTTTCTGCCTTGGTAGCTGAGGGTGTTACTCGTTTTCAGAAGGGAATGCAGGAGTATGAGGAGTTTTCTAAGAAGAAGGAAAATATGAAGTCTTCAATGGCTGCGATGAAGAAGGAAATTGATGGGTTTTCGAAGAAGGAGGAAGCCTGGGCCAAGAAGGTAGGTGAATTGACAAGGAGGCACGAAATTGAGATAAATGATCTTAAGAAAAGTTTCGAAGTTGACCGGTTGAAGTTGAAAGCTGATAGGGAAGCCTTGACTGTTCAACAGAAGGCCTTTGATTAAGAGAAAGAAGGTCTGAAGGCTTCGGTTGTTCAAGCCACTGGTGATAACCAGTGGCTCATTGAGCAAGGCTTTCATCAGGTTGTTACCTATCTCCTTCATTCCAATGAGTTCAACTCTGCCCTTGGAGAGGTCTATACGAAGTTGCTGAATTTGGGGAAACATCAAGGCCTTATTACTGGTTTTAAACTTCACGAGTCTGGCCAGGCCATGGAACAATCTCCCCTTTTTCGTCCTGATGCTTCCGAAGTGTTTAAGGCATCTGTCTAGCAGATGGAGAGGTTGACTTACCCATATGTAAGTCAAGTTGCAAATTGCTTTGGTAAACCTCTTTCTGTCTTACAGGAACTGAAGCCGGCTAGGCTTAACGAAAAATTTTGTGTTGAAGTGTTTGATTCCCTGTCCAAGAAACGTTCTTGTTTAGGAGATAGTGAGGAAACTTTTTCAGAAGATGCTGATGTTTCTAAGGAAGCAAGCCTCCAAGGTTCAGCTGTTGGGAGTGATGGTGGGTCGAAGGCTAAGAAGTCAAAGAAGGCCAAGAAGGCTAAGGGTGATGGTTCTGGGGCTTCTAAGCCTCCTGTTGATGCTTGAACAATATTCGTAGCTTTCTTAGCACCACTAAACAATTTAATGGTTTGTATGTTGCTTTAAACAATTTTAGGTTTTGCAGAAACCCTTAAGGTTTCTGTTTTGTGGTTGTGGTTGGCCTTGGTGGCCATTTGAACAATTTCTATGTTTGCAAACCGTTAAAGGTTTGTTTTGACTTGTTTGGGAGCCTTTAAAGCTTTCTATGCTACTAACTTTGATTACCTGTTTTGACTTGTTTGTAGCTTGAAGCCTTCAAGGCTTCTGATTGCTACTTTATTTTTGTGACTTGATGCCTTGGTTTGTATTCCTGAATTTGGGTTGTGTGCACCCTTTTACTATGTTGTTGTGTTGCTCCTTAAATCATTCTTTATCTTTATAGTATTGTCTTTGTTGGCTTTGTGTTGTCTTTATGTTTTTTATACCTTAAAGGGTTCAGTGCTGCAGTCACTTAGCCTTGGTATTTTTAACAAGAAAACATAGCACCTATCCTATTTATTATTTCCCTTAGTTTGATTTCAGTTCGTAAGCCTATTTTTGATAAGTTTTCTAAGGCTTAGGGAGCATTTGGTGTAGGCTGTTCGGACCCGTCTACGAGACAACTTTGTTTTTTATTATTTCATAAGTCTCATGGAGTTGTATTGATTTAGGAACTCACCCCTTATATAGGTTCATTCAACCCTTGAACCTATTGAGCGATATGGCCTGGGAGCTCATCCTATTACATGGCCCTTGCCATGGAGTTTTTTGCTAGGTACTCAACCTGATTTTAGGATAGAAAGACAAATTTGATAAAACATCATCATTCATTCAAGAGATATTGTTTTACAAAAAGTGATCATAGGACAACTCTTGAAATACAACTTGTGAAATACAAACCAATTTTTCTTGAACAGACATGGAACCTTTTAAGGGTCTTTCCATTCCAATGTCTGGGAAGCTTTTTACCTTCTGTGTCGGCTAGCTTATAGGATCCGCCCTTATGTGCCTCAAGGATTGTATATGGCCCTTCCCATTTTGGGCCAAGTTTTCCTTGGTTCTCTTTTTTACCAGCCTCATTGTTTCTAAGCACCAGGTCTCCTGGCTTGAAGCGTTCATGTTTGACTTTTTTTGTTGTAATAGGCTTCCATCATTTGTTTGAACTTGGCTTCTTGAATTGCAGCTTGGTCTTGTGCTTACTCGAGGAGTTGTAAGTTCAACATGGTCTCTTTGTTGTTTGCTTCGGGATCCATGTTGACCGTTCTTTGAGTTACAACTCCTACTTCAGCTGGAATCACGGCTTCAGATCCAAACACCAAGCTGTAAGGTGTTCTTTTATGGCTTGTTTTTTTGTTGTTGTTCTTATAGCCCATAGAACGCTTGGCAACTCTTCGAGCCAATTGCTTTCATGCCTTCCCAATCGGGTTTTGATTCCTTCAACTATGCTTCGATTCATCCTTTCAACTTGGCCGTTTGATTGTGGGTATGCAACTGAGTTGAAAACCTGAGCTATTCTGAATTCTTTGCACCAAACGCTAAAAGGCTTCTCAGCGAATTGCTTTCCATTATCGGTGACCAGCACTCCCGGTAACCCATAGCCACAAATGATGTTTTCCCAAACGAAGTCAATGACCTATTTGCCCGTGATTTTTGCAAGTGGTTTAACCTCAGGCCAATTGGTGAAGTAGTCTATGGCCACTAATAAGAACTTTACTCCACCTTTGGCTAGTGGGAATGGGCCGACAATGTCCATTCCCCACTTATAAAATGGCCAGGCTAAAGATATCGGGACAAGGTCATGCTTGGGGCTCTTTGGGACCGGTGCATGAATTTGGCAAGAATCACATTTTCTCAGTTGTTCAGCGGTGTCTCGGTGCATGGAAGGCCAAAAATACCCAAGGTTCATTAGTTTAGCAACCACCGTTCTTGCTCCAAAATGAGCTCCGCATATCCCTTCATGAACCTCTTTTACCAAGTACTGGCTTTGTTCGGGACTGACACATCTCAGCAAGGGTGCAAGGTAACCCTTTTTGTAGAGGATTTCACCTTGCAACACGTACTGTCTAGATTTGATTTTAACCCTTTCAGCCTCTGTTTGATCAGCAGGTAACTCACCGTTTTTAAGGAATTTTTTAATTGGAGTCATCCAATTGGGGCCTTCTTCGGTGATTACGTCTTGAACTTCCAATTCTTTAATTGATGGAGTTTTCAACACCTCTACCAATACCTTTTTGGTGAGGTGGACAAAGGTGAGAGAAGCGAGCTTACTCAAGGCATCAGCTTTCTTATTTTGAGACCTGGAAATTTGCGTGATGATACATGTTTGGAATGTATTCATCAGCTTTTTAGATTTTTATTTGTACCTCTTCATATTGGGCTCATTTGCAACATAACTGTCGTTCACTTGAATTGACACCAGCAACAAGTCTGTGAAGACTTGAAGCTTTTGAACCTTCATTTCCTTGGCTAACCTCAAGCTGGCTATCAACGCTTCGTATCCAGCTTCGTTGTTGGTGGTCTGAAATTCAAATCGAAGAGCATACGTGAATTCTAACCCTTCAGGGTTGATCAGAATGAGTCCAGCCCCTGGCCCTTCAACGCTTGAAGCCCCATCGGTAAAAAGCTTCCAGGCTTCAAGGTCAGAGGATTTAGTGGTGGTTGTGTTAACTTCAGTGATGGTTTGCTTCGGGACTTCTACAATGAAATCAGCCAATACTTGGGCTTTGATGGCTTTTCTAGGGACATAGGTGATTTTGTGTTCACCTAGTTTCACGGCCCATTTGGCTAATCGCCCTGAGTTTTCCGGTTTTTCAAGCACACTCTTAATGGGTTGGTCGGTGACCACTTGTATAGGGTATGCTTGGAAATACCTTCGAAGCCTTCTAGCTGTTTGGACTAGGGATAGAGCAAGTTTTTCCAAAGGAGGATACTTGATCTCTGCTAGTTTTAGAGTTTTGCTGAAGAAATAAACGAGTACCTGAACTTTGTCTCGTTCGATGGTTAGAACCGCACTTATTGCTTCTTCAGCAACCGAAAGGTATACAGAGATTAATTCTCCCGTTTCTGGGGCTGCAATATCTGGGAGTGAAGCTAAGTGTTGCTTCATCTGGTTGAAGGCTTCCTCAGCTTCTTCAGTCCACTTGAAATCCTTTTTGTCAGAGCACCCCTTGAGCGTTTTGAAGAAAGGCAAAGATCTTTCAACCAATTTTGAGGTAAAACGCTTCAGGGTTGCAAGCTTCCCGTTTAAGCTTTCTACCTCCTTTTTGCTTCGTGGTGGCTTGGTTTCGAGAACAGCTTTGACTTTGTTTGGATTGGCCTTTATACTTTGTTTTCCCACAATATGCCCCAGGAATTTACCTTCCTCAAACCCAAATGAACATTTCTCGGGGTTGAGTTTCATGTTGACCTTCCTTAGGTTCTTGAAGGTCTCTTGGATGTCATCAAGCATTTGGTATTCTGTTTTGCTTTTGATTACCAAATCGTCGACATATGCTTCCATGTTTCTACCAATTTGACTAGCAAAAGCCTTGTCAACTAGGCGTTGGTAGGTTGCACCCGCGTTTTTAAGGCCAAAAGGCATCTTTAGGTAGCAAAAGATTCCTTTGTCCGTGTGAAAGGCAGTTTTCTCTTCATCTTCTTCTTTCATGAGAATTTGATGGTAACCCTTGTAAGCATCGAGAAAACACTTGAAAGGGTAACCAGTGAGTGAATCAACCTTAAGATCAATTTCTGGCAACGGGTAACAATCTTTAGGAGAAGCCTTGTTCAAGTCCTTGAAGTCGATGCACATTCTCCAAGAGTTATCGGGCTTTCGAACCATGACTGGGTTTGCAACCCAGGACTGATACTTGACTTCTCGGAGAATTCCAGCTGATACAAGCTTTTCAACCTCTTGGCATGCAGCCAAGCTTCTTTCAGGTGCCAGACTTTGCTTCTTTTGGACAACAGGCTTGACATCGGGTGGTATTTTCAGCTCGTGTTCAGCAATGCTTCGAGGGATACCCGTCATATCTTCCGGGCACCAAGCAAAGACATCGCTATAATGTACTAGCAGCTTTTCAAGATATGAGAGAGTTTCTTGTGAAAGGCTTGGATTAACCCTTCTCCTTTACTCAGGATACTTGGGGTTTATGATCAGCCCTTGTTTGTCTTCTTCACCTTTGGAACTTTCCCCTTTAACCATGTAAGCCTCTTGAGTAGGTTGAAGGGTTGCAATCC
Organism: Helianthus tuberosus; assembly: GCA_030545235.1. Classification (NCBI taxonomy): domain Eukaryota; kingdom Viridiplantae; phylum Streptophyta; class Magnoliopsida; order Asterales; family Asteraceae; genus Helianthus; species Helianthus tuberosus. The sequence goes on from CM060449.1 coordinate 147,293,623, forward strand.
CTCTCTCGGTAGGAAACTTGACTGTGCCATAACCAACAGAAACAACCATGTAGAATGCACACTGCCCCGGCCTTCCTATGATTACATCATAGTTTGAAGGTATGTTGATAACCACAAAAGTGAGAGGTTGGACTCTCTCCATCTTGCCTTCACTGAAACGCACATCAAGGGTTAGTTTCCTTAAAGGCTTGAGGGGTATATCGACAATACCTTTTATGGAGGTTCCGGAGGGTTGAAGCTTCGAACGTTCCTCATTGCTCAAACGGTTGAAGAACTTCTCAAACATAATTTTAGTGGCTGCACCAGTGTCTATGTATGCTCTGCTTGTCTTTAGTGTACCCACGGTTGCTTCAACCACAAGGGGGTTTGAGAGTGGGTCCTTTTCTGTTGGAGGGAAGCAGACACACTGAAGCTCCCAAGCTTCCAACCGCTGCCGTTTGTGGGGAACCTTTCCATCAAAATCCACCATGTTAACTTCCTTGCCCTTTTCCCTCGGCCATGTTGTCCCTTACCCCCTTTACTAAGTGGGCAAGCTCCCCGGACTTGACGGCCTCTTCAATCCTCTTTTTGAGTTGAAAGCAATCATTAGTATGGTGGCACTTCTCTTCATGAAATTCACAAAATTGGGTGGAATTTTCATTCCTTTTGCTTTTAGGGAGAGGTCTGGGAGGTCAAAAGCTTTGTTTCACTTCCTCTGTGGCATGAATCTCTTGAGGGGTCTTGGTAAGGGGTGTGAAGTTCATGGCCTTCTCCCTGCTTGAAGGGTTCCGGCCTTCAGACCTTCGTTGCTCTGAACCCCTTTGGCGACTGTCATAGGAATGGAAGTTTCCCTCTTTTCTAGCTGGACTGTTGCCTCGCTAGCTAGATCCCCTTTTTCTTTGCTCTTTTATGTCTACCGCCTCCTCTCCTCTGATGTGGGCTTCGTCCCTTTCGAGAGCTTCTTCTAAGGTCTTTGGCAGGGACTTGTTGAAATCCCTGGTAAGGTATTTGGAGGTAATTGCATTCATGAAACCGGCTACTCTCATCTTTTCATCTGCCCACACATACGTCAGACCTTCCTTTTTATACATTTCTATGAACTCTCGATGGCTTTCATCATCCCTTTGTTTTATCTGGAAAATCACTGTGACATCTTTAACGTACTGCCTTTGCTGGGAGAAGTTGGCCAGGAACCCTTTGCTAAGGTCATCGAAGCTTCAAACGCTTCTGGCAGGTAAATCATTGAACCAGATTCTGGCTAACCCAACAAGGGTTTGCATGAACATGTGACAACATTCAACATTAGACCATTTCTCGATCCTAGTAGCACCAGTAAAGATCTGGAGATGATCCTCTGGGTCTTCAGTCCCATCATATGTTTTGATGTGGGATGGCATATTGATCTTTGTTTGAAAATCATAATCAGCAATTTGCTGGGAGAAGCATGACAAATTGCTTGGTTTATATGGCTTGGCCAAATCTTCTTCCACCCTTACACTTGTGTTGTTGTTGTTATTGTTGTTCCATTGGGTGGCCAGCACTTGATTAATAAAGTGTTGCCACGGGAAGCTTGCCATCATCTGAGGCATAAGGTTGAAGCCTTGAAGGCTTCCAGGTGCAACTTGGCAGTTTACCCCTAAAGGAGTGCTCATAACGGCACTTCATGCCAAGGGAGCACAGACAAAGCTTGTTCCCACGTAGTTGTCGATGGGGTGGAAGGCTTGCTACTGGAGATTGTAGGAGCTGGTCCAAAGTCAGCTCGTGCCCCAAGGGAGCACCGGTTGCAGCTGGTTGGGAAGAAAAGAGGGGAAAAGTCGTTGGATCTGGCCTCGTGTATAAATATGGGTTAGGATTTGGAGGAGGATTGTTGGGACCAGCCTCATTCCTAGACACAGTTGGTTGTGAGTTTGCAAAAGGCAGAGCGGGAGGTCCAGGAGATAGTGATGGTTCTGGCTCGTCATAATCCAGACGGATCCTCACTCCCTTGTCTCGTTCCCTACTCACGTACTGGTTAAGAAGGGACCTTAACTCGAGAAAGTTATTAGCAACCCCTTCGGGAGTAAGGTCAACACGTGAGGGGGTGTTAGAGGTACCAATGTTGGGAGATGGTACTCCTAAACAAGATGGTGTCGGCATTTGGAAAGTGTGACAACCCTCACTAAACCAGGTATCCGTACGACTTAATTAATAATTAATTACTGCTTAATTACTATGCTTACTTGAACTTGGGGATAAACTGCTACTTGAATACTGATACATGTACTTACTTGCATCATACTTTACTTTCTGTCACTCCATGTTTTGCTTACAGCACCTTTGTGACAACCTTGATGCACCAAAAGCACAGTAGCACAATGAACGGATAACCTATTAAACGTGCTGTCATAACTAGCACCAGGCAGGTACTGCCTCTAAGGCTTGTAAGAGCCTGAGATAGTTTGCTACACTAGTGGTGAGTGTAGGGATATAAGGGTTGTAGAACTGCGTCACTAGATATAAGTTACAATGACCGGATGTGCCTAAAACGTACTCTAAGTACAAAACTCAGCACTTTAGATAAAAATTCAGCATCTAGCTAACTAATAAAGTGCCAAAACATGAGAAAAATATTACTAGACACTTTCCAAAGTGTCGGGAATAAGTTGTGTCACTAAAAGTAATAATAACGACACTTTAAAGCTTTGTTAAGCACTTTATCGGATCTCTATCCAACCGAACAACCGGACTTTACCCGGAACATAAAAATATTGCCAATAACATTGTTTCTCTTTTTCTAAGCCAGTTAGGGTCCCCGAGTACCCTAACACCCGTTACAACTTACTACATGATAGTAACTAAGTTAACCTCCTAATTATCTAACTAATTTCTAACTATCTAGTTGAAATGGAACCATAGACCCCCCCTCCAACGAAATCGGTCACCATATGGTGACACCCCTTGTCCTTGCAAGATTAAAATAATCTTGGTTGTCTAATATCAAGTGGACATAAAACCCTTTGGTTAAAATGGAAAGATTTATCTATAAGTAACAAGCATAGTCCATCATATTCACTAAACCACTTGACAAATCACAACTCTTTCCCTCTCTTGAACCCCATTCGGCCGAGAACCACCCACCCCCCATCCATCATTTTTCGATTTCATTCAAGACATTCCAAGCACATACAAGGGTTAAGGATCGCGTACAAGGAAGCTTGGTGCATTCGGAACGCGAAGGACCTCACCATATTGCTTTTATCCACTCATTCTTCGACTAGTTTCTTCCCTAGCCTCGAGCTAGTAGTAAGTGACTCTAAACGCTTTCTTGATCTATTTTAAAGTGGTTAAAATAAACTTTGTCGGTTAAAATTTATGAACTTACAAGAATGCATACTAAAAGTTTACATAAATGATGAACATGATGGATAAAAGCTTGATTGTTGTGTAAATCATGTAGGATTTGTTTTGTGTAATTATTTGGGCCCGATCTATGTTGTGGTAGCTCGGATCATCGTTTAACCCGGATTGGTCATGATCATGGATCATGACATAGAGTTTGTTTAAATGTAAAAAGGGTTAAGTGATGAAACTCTACCACACACCAAACATGAACTTGTGTAAAAACGATTTTACTTACGAAGTGGTGTTTAAAACTAGTAGATCTACGGATCTACAAGCGGTATTTTCAAAGGACCGAGTGTCAAGGAAATCTTAATTTCTAAAACCGGATCTTACATGAACAAGAATGATTTTTAAACACACAAGTGTATAAACACTTGTGTAACACTAAGTTTCGACAAAGAACTAGTTTTGTCAAATTTTACAAGAAGTTGTATAGATGGAATTTCTTTAAAAACGAGGCTTTTACGAAACCGAGTAGATTATTGCAAAGATCCACTAAAAGTAATGGAAATTTCTACAAATTTTGGACAAACCACAAGTTCAGGTAATTTTTGCGATTTATATATATTTTGACTAGTTAATGTTGAAATGTTGTTTGATAATGTTGGGAACATTGTTGGTTTGATTTATAAAAGAAAATGATACGCTTGAAAGCGTGACCACCTCCAGTTACAGGGGAAACTCTGGCGAAATTTTTCTAAAAACCTAACACTTGGGAATATTTTCACTACAAGTGTTGTAAGTCTATTTTTGACTTGTTTTCAAATATGTAAATTTCGCCACGATTTTACTTACAAAAATTTCTAAATATCGGAGGTGGGATTTTCACAAAATAAAACGTGATACATATATATTTTCCGTAACATCACTTGTATAAATGTTTATGATTATTTTGTGAACTACGTAAATATTATTTTTAGAGTAAAAATAATATTACCAAATATTAACGGTTTCAAGATAATACAAACGCCTTCATAATTAATAATAAGTTACAACGGTATAATTATTACCACCTGATCTTTAAAACGTAACTTACGCATCTTAAGAAAATATTTATGGGCGCGTATTTTTGTCAAAGTATTATTTTGGGAAGAATATTTATATTTTGAAGTAAGAAATAAAATATACTTTTAAGTGAGACTTAATAACATATTTTGAAGGTATACGAACGTGCATGTATTAAATCCCCCATCCTTGGGAAGGAGAATAATTACCAGGTATTTACAAAAATGTAAACACGAAATAGTTGTCTAACTATTTCCCAAAAACTTAAACCTTAAGCTAAGGCACGGCCGTCCGTCTAATAGAGTTAGTACGTGTAGGTCGTCGCGCAGCTGCTTGATCAGGGATATACTTGGTAGAGACGCACCACTGTGAGTTCATGTCCCCCTTTTCTCTTAACTGTTTTCAGTTTTCTAAACTGCGGGGGTGAAATACATGTTACTATGATTACGAATAATTCTTACATGGTATGGTTAGCGTAAGGAGGGTTATTATTATTCAGATCCTGTGAGTGGGTAGGCAGAAACTTGAGGCCATTAATCCTCAGGGTAGGACCGAGGGGCAGGAGCGGTAGATCTATCTGGGTGTAGCGAGCCCAACCCCAGGCCCAAACAGAACGGACCTCAGGGTGACTTTGTACCCAACGCATAAATCTGCTAGGTTTGAGTCTTCCTACTTGCACTTCACACATATCAATGGCCTTGCAAACCATTGGTGATCTCTTTTTCCTTATTTGCTACATACCAGGGTTTTTATACATACAAAGGTTTATTTACTCACTTACACATGAACTCGCTCAACATTATTGTTGATTTTTCAACTTACATGTATTTCAGGGAATTAAAGATCTGGCGCGGTATGTTGTGTCTTCCCGCTGCATATGGGTTCCGAGGTCATCCCGGTTTAGGAAATGTGACTTTTTCCTGGACGAGTCACAAATCTTAAACTGCGTTTTATTCATGTTGATGTTTATGTCTTTCAAAACAATGTTTTATGTTTTGGTGTTGTAGTCCCTAAGACAATGTTATGTTACTTCGGTTTTAAAACTTACATCTATGGATGATCTTGCATGGTTTTATTATCATATAGCTTTGTTATGATTAAGCTATGGTATTAAGAAGTCACACCAAATTAACCACGCTTCCGCAAAGCCAGGGTGTGACAGCTTGGTATCAGAGCTCTGATCATAGCGAACTAGGATTCCTTCTCGAGTCTAGACTATGATCACTAGGGCTCTCACGAAAACATTTTTTACACTGCATACCACTGAAGTCCAGATCCAAAACTTTTTACAAACAAATGTTGAGCACATTTATTTATTATTTATAGGCTCAGTCTGGGAGGTTGAGGCTCGGTCTGGAGGACCGAGGTAGTTGCCTAGTAGGACTAGGGAGAGCAGTCTGAGAGGCTGGGAGAATAGGCTAGTGGGACTAGGAAGAGCAGTCTGAGAGGCTGGGAGAATTTGGCTAGTAGGACTAGGAAGAGCAGTCTGAGAGGCTGGGAGGCTAGTGGGACTAGGAGAATTATTTGATTGCTTACTTGGTGACTAATGTGCTTATTTGATTATTTGTACATATTTGTGTTTGTGTTACAGACACCATGGACTCGCCCGGCACAGGTGATTCGGACACCACGGGCCCTAGACCCATAGTATCAGACGACTTAGAGTCTTCAGAGCACGAGGTCCACACATCAGATGTTACCAGCACAGACGAGGACGACTTTCAGCCCTTTGCGCTGCCCGACGCTGTCGATGAGCCCGCTGATGGTCCTTTTGCTGGGTACCTACCACTCGTAGAGGTCCCTGCTCCCATACCTTTGGCCGTTTATCCTGCTTACGATATGCTCCTCGACGCCGACGTTGACGACGACGTCGATCTATTTGACGATGAGCCCCTGGAGGACGATGTTGAGGGCGAGGCCCTTCTAGCTGACGGTGGTCTTTTGTTACTCGCAGATGCTCCAGCTGAGGAGTCACCTGCACACTCACCCGCTCCAGACTCCTTCGAGTCTGTGGCCTCCGCACCGTCACACACTCGGAGCGCACAACACTATTCACACGGTTCAGATCTTGACAGGGCATCATCTGCTGCCTCTCCTCCTAGATTTGCTTTCGATCACGACCTCGATGAGGATTCAGACCCTGTTTTTCCCCCTGGATTTGACCCGGGCCGGGAGATAGAGTTCATCCACTTGGATCAGCCTATGGTTGACCCAGTAGACCCAGTTGACCCTGCATTCGCTGATCATGCAGATTTTGATATGGAGTTCGTTAATCCCGAGCCTGCCATGGCCCTTGAGCCAGTAGCTGCTCCTGACCCAGTGCTTGAGCATGACCCTGCTCATGCTGGCATACCTATTGATCCCGTGATTGCTGACCCACCCATTGATGATCACCCTGCTGATGCACCACTACTGGAGGGTGACCATGTTATTGCTGTTGATCATGTTGATCCCCCACTTATCGCTGATATACCTGCTGACCCTCTTGTTGTACCCCACCTTGACCCTATGCCTGTACAGTTTGATCGAGCACGTTTTGAGGCACAAATTGACCCACGAGATGAGCACGCCCAGCACGGGTGGATTCCTGCGGATGATGAGCTTCCACCTATTCCTCCTCATACCACCGATGCACGTCACGTTGATTTTTCTTTTTCATTTGCACAGTACACACCTCCAGCTCGACCTGGAGAGGGTTCGTCGGCTCGTCCCTTTGGACATGTGCCGACATATATTCCAGTTATGCCACAGTTTTCATCTGCTATTCCCCCTGTACCACCATTCTTTGTGACACCTTTTGATCCAGCCAGCGAGCCGTTTCTCTGGACGTCACCTTCTGTTATGCCACCGACCGACCCCTACCATCCTTTCCATATGGGGTATTCTATTGAGGACGTTCTGATGTCGTTTGTTGTCCAGCAGGAGGCACTCACACGGCGTATACAGGATCTTGAGAGAGCTCAGCCACCGCCGTGCCAGTGTCAGGGTCAGACCCACCCTGCTTCTTCGCAGCACCCTCGACCATTGTTACCTGACTATGCTGCACGCCTTTTGGCACTTGAGCAGCAGGTTGCTTCTTGGTTGCGTACCCAGAGAGCCATGGAGGAGGACTGGCTCCATTTACGACATTTGTTCTACACCCATTTTCCCCCTCCTCCACCACCATCAGTTTAGGGCATCTTTAGTACAGCATGGGTAGACGTTGGTGAGAAGACGGCGATTGCTCTGACCACACAGCATTTTTTGAGCTGCTGAAGAAAGAACAGCTGAATGCCAAATTCTCTAAGTGTGAATTTTGGCTACGTGAAGTCCAATTTCTTGGACATGTGGTAAATGGAGATGGAATCCATGTGGATCCAACCAAGATCGAAGCGATCAAGAATTGGGAAACGCCAAAGACGCCAACCGAGATTCGACAATTCTTGGGTTTGGCTGGCTACTATCGAAGGTTCATTGAGGATTTTTCGAAGATCGCTCAACCATTGACGCTCCTCACCCAGAAAGATAAGAAGTTTGATTGGGGAATCAAACAAGAAGAAGCGTTTCAGCTGTTGAAGGATAAGCTCTGCAATGCGCCAATCCTAGCACTACCGGAAGGTACTGACGATTTCGTGGTATACTGTGACGCCTCGCGTCAAGGATTGGGTTGCGTGTTGATGCAACACCAGAAGGTTATTGCTTACGCCTCACGTCAGTTGAAGGTACATGAGAAGAACTATACCACACATGATTTGGAGCTAGGCGCAGTGATATTTGCTTTAAAGAACTGGAGACACTACCTATATGGTACGAAATGTACAATCTTTACAAATCATAAGAGCCTACAACACATATTCAACCAGAAGGAGTTGAATATGAGACAAAGACGATGGGTTGAGTTGTTAAATGATTACGATTGCGAGATAAAGTATCATCCAGGGAAGGCGAATGTGGTTGCCGACGCCCTAAGTCGAAAAGAGAGGATCAAGCCCATAAGGGTTAGGGCTTTAGAAATGATTATCCAAACCGATCTTTCCTTGCGCATTCGTGCCGCGCAGAAAGAAGCTCTTAAGGAAAGAAATCTTGAAGAAGAATATCTTCGTGGGATGGAGAAGCTATTAGTACCAAACGAGGAAGGAACGTTATGTTTTGAGAAAAGGATTTGGGTTCCTCTGTTTGGTGGTTTAAGGAAAGTTATTTTTGATGAAGCTCACAAATCGCGGTACTCTATCCATCCAGGAGCGGATACGATGTACCAAGATCTCAAGGGTTACTATTGGTGGCCTAGGATGAAGGGCGATGTTGCTGTTTATGTGAGCAAGTGTCTAACGTGTGCTAAGGTGAAAGCGGAATACTAGAAGCCTTCAGGACTTCTGCAACAACCTGAGATTCCCAAATGGAAATGGGAACAAATCTCCATGGATTTTATTACAAAGTTGCCAAGAGGTCATGACACTATCTGGGTAATAGTTGACCGCCTAACAAAGTCCGCACACTTTCTGCCAATCAAAGAGAAGGATAACACCAGCAAACTGGCAGAAATATACATGCGAGAGACCGTCGCACGTCATGGAGTACCTCTCTCAATCATCTCTGATAGAGATGGACGTTTCATATCAAGGATTTGGCAATCCTTCCAAGAAGCTTTTGGCTCACAATTAAATCTGAGCACTGCATTTCACCCTCAGACCGACGGTCAAAACGAGCGGACTATTCAGACCTTGGAAGATATGCTGAGAGCATGTGTTATGGATTTGGGCGGTAGCTGGGATAAGCATTTGCCACTGGTCGAATTTTCATACAACAACAGCTACCACACCAGTATTGGAGCCGCGCCATTTGAAGCTCTTTACGGACGCAAGTGTCGATCACCCCTATGCTGGGCTGACGCAGGTGACAGGCAGCTTGTTGGTCCCGAAATCGTCCAAGAGACGACAGACAAGATTGCGCAGATTCGAAAACGCATCAAAGCAGCTCACGAAAGACAGAAAGCCTATGCAGATCCAAACCGGAAACATTTAGAGTTCCAAGTTGGAGATATGGTTTTACTGAAAGTTTCACCCTGGAAGGGTGTGGCCCGCTTCGGAAAGCGTGGGAAGTTGAATCCACGTTACATTGGCCCTTTCAGAATTTTGGAAATAATAGGGCTAGTAGCATACAAGCTGGACTTACCTGCCGAGCTGAATGGAGTTCACGATACATTTCATGTATCCAACCTGAAGAAAAGTCCAACTCAAGATACCGTTGCCATTCCCACCGACGAGATTCATGTTGACGACACGCTCCATTTCGTTGAAGAACCTGTGGAGGTTACGGATTGGAAAGTAAACAAGACCCGCCGGAGCAGTGTCAAGCTCGTCAAAGTTCGTTGGAATGCCAGACATGGTCCTGAATACACCTGGGAGCGTGAGGACCGGATGAAAGAGAAATACCCCCACCTATTTCCCAAGAACCCTGCATCCACAAGCAGAACTTAAAATTTCGGGACGAAAATTTTCTAACGGGGGGAGAATGTGACAACCCTCACTAAACCAGGTATCCGTACGACTTAATTAACAATTAATTACTGCTTAATTACTGTGCTTACTTGAACTTGTGGATAAACTGCTACTTGAATACTGATACATGTACTTACTTGCATCATACTTTACTTGCTGTCACTCCATGTTTTGCTTACAGCACCTTTGTGACAACCTTGATGCACCAAAAGCACAGTAGCACAATGAACGGATAACCTATTAAACGTGCTGTCATAACTAGCACCAGGCAGGTACTGCCTCTAAGGCCTGTAAGAGCCTGAGATAGTTTGCTACACTAGTGGTGAGTGTAGGGATATAAGGGTTGTAGAACTGCGTCACTAGATATAAGTTACAATGACCGGATGTGCCTAAAACGTACTCTAAGTACAAAACTCAGCACTTTAGATAAAAATTCAGCATCTAGCTAACTAATAAAGTGCCAAAACATGAGAAAAATATTACTAGACACTTTCCAAAGTGTCGGGAATAAGTTGTGTCACTAAAAGTAATAATAACGACACTTTAAAGCTTTGTTAAGCACTTTATCGGATCTCTATCCAACCGAACAACCGGACTTTACCCGGAACATAAAAATATTGCCAATAACATTGTTTCTCTTTTTCTAAGCCAGTTAGGGTCCCCGAGTACCCTAACACCCGTTACAACTTACTACATGATAGTAACTAAGTTAACCTCCTAATTATCTAACTAATGTCTAACTATCTAGTTGAAATGGAACCATAGACCCCCCCCCTCCAACGAAATCGGTCACCATATGGTGACACCCCTTGTCCTTACAAGATTAAAATAATCTTGGTTGTCTAATATCAAGTGGACATAAAACCCTTTGGTTAAAATGGAAAGATTTATCTATAAGTAACAAGCATAGTCCATCATATTCACTAAACCACTTAACAAATCACAACTCTTTCCCTCTCTTGAACCCCATTCGGCCGAGAACCACCCACCCCCCATCCATCATTTTTTGATTTCATTCAAGACATTCCAAGCACATACAAGGGTTAAGGATCGCGTACAAGGAAGCTTGGTGCATTCGGAACGCGAAGGACCTCACCCTATTGCTTTTATCCACTCATTCTTCGACTAGTTTCTTCCCTAGCCTCGAGCTAGTAGTAAGTGACTCTAAACGCTTTCTTGATCTATTCTAAAGTGGTTAAAATAAACTTTGTCGGTTAAAATTTATGAACTTACAAGAATGCATACTAAAAGTTTACATAAATGATGAACATGATGGATAAAAGCTTGATTGTTGTGTAAATCATGTAGGATTTGTTTTGTGTAATTATTTGGGCCCGATCTATGTTGTGGTAGCTCGGATCATCGTTTAACCCAGATTGGTCATGATCATGGATCATGACATAGAGTTTGTTTAAATGTAAAAAGGGTTAAGTGATGAAACTCTACCACACACCAAACATGAACTTGTGTAAAAACGATTTTACTTACGAAGTGGTGTTTAAAACTAGTAGATCTACGGATCTACAAGCGGTATTTTCAAAGGACCGAGTGTCAAGGAAATCTTAATTTCTAAAACCGGATCTTACATGAACAAGAATGATTTTTAAACACACAAGTGTATAAACACTTGTGTAACACTAAGTTTCGACAAAGAACTAGTTTTGTCAAATTTTACAAGAAGTTGTATAGATGGAATTTCTTTAAAAACGAGGCTTTTACGAAACCGAGTAGATTATTGCAAAGATCCACTAAAAGTAATGGAAATTTCTACAAATTTTGGACAAACCACAAGTTCAGGTAATTTTTGCGATTTATATATATTTTGACTAGTTAATGTTGAAATGTTGTTTGATAATGTTGGGAACAGTGTTGGTTTGATTTATAAAAGAAAATGATACGCTTGAAAGCGTGGCCACCTCCAGTTACAGGGGAAACTCTGGCGAAATTTTTCTAAAAACCTAACACTTGGGAATATTTTCACTACAAGTGTTGTAAATCTATTTTGACTTGTTTTCAAATATGTAAATTTCGCCACGATTTTACTTACAAAAATTTCTAAATATCGGAGGTGGGATTTTCACAAAATAAAACGTGATACATATATATTTATTATATATTTTCCGTAACATCACTTGTATAAATGTTTATGATTATTTTGTGAACTACGTAAATATTATTTTTAGAGTAAAAATAATATTACCAAATATTAACGGTTTCAAGATAATACAAACGCCTTCATAATTAATAATAAGTTACAACGGTATAATTATTACCACCTGATCTTTAAAACGTAACTTACGCATCTTAAGAAAATATTTATGGGCGCGTATCTTTGTCAAAGTATTATTTTGGGAAGAATATTTATATTTTGAAGTAAGAAATAAAATATACTTTTAAGTGAGACTTAATAACATATTTTGAAGGTATACGAACGCGCATGTATTAAATCCCCCATCCTTGGGAAGGAGAATAATTACCAGGTATTTACAAAAATGTAAACACGAAATAGTTGTCTAACTATTTCCCAAAAACTTAAACCTTAAGCTAAGGCACGGCCGTCCGTCTAATAGAGTTAGTACCTGTAGGTCATCCCGCAGCTGCTTGATCAGGGATATACTTGGTAGAGACGCACCACTGTGAGTTCATGTCCCCCTTTTCTCTTAACTGTTTTCAGTTTTCTAAACTGCGGGGGTGAAATACATGTTACTATGATTACGGATAATTCTTACATGGTATGGTTAGCGTAAGGAGGGTTATTATTATTCAGATCATGTGAGTGGGTAGGCAGAAACTTGAGGCCATTAATCCTCAGGGTAGGACCGAGGGGCAGGAGCGGTAGATCTATCTGGGTGTAGCGAGGCCAACCCCAGGCCCAAACAGAACGGACCTCGGGGTGACTTTGTACCCAACGCATAAATCTGCTAGGTTTGAGTCTTCCTACTTGCACTTCACACATATCAATGGCCTTGCAAACCATTGGTGATCTCTTTTTCCTTATTTGCTACATACCAGGGTTTTTATACATACAAAGGTTTATTTACTCACTTACACATGAACTCGCTCAACATTATTGTTGATTTTTCAACTTACATGTATTTCAGGGAATTAAAGATCTGGCGCGGTATGTTGTGTCTTCCCGCTGCAAATGGGTTCCGAGGTCATCCCGGTTTAGGAAATGTGACTTTTTCCTGGACGAGTCACAAATCTTAAACTGCGTTTTATTCATGTTGATGTTTATGTCTTTCAAAACAATGTTTTATGTTATGGTGTTGTAGTCCCTAAGACAATGTTATGTTACTTCGGTTTTAAAACTTAAATCTATGGATGATCTTGCATGGTTTTATTATCATATAGCTTTGTTATGATTAAGCTATGGTATTAAGAAGTCACACCAAATTAACCACGCTTCCGCAAAGCCAGGGTGTGACAGAAAGTGAGAAACTCGGGGTATGTTAGTAGGTCTTTTGAAGAGAATCAGTAGCCTAGCCCCACGGTGGGCGCCAACTTGTTGATGCAACAAATACTAGACCGATGTTAGTAGCTAGGCTGGTTAGGCAAAAGGGTTGGAGGGTTCTGGTTTGCCTAACGCAGGTCGTGGGGTCCCCCCACGTTTGCAAGACGTGGAGAGAGGTTCACTAGTTAGATTTTGTTGTTTGCTCGAGATCCTTCACTGAAGTGTGTTCAGCTTCGAATGTGAGAGCAATGGAAATGTGTGTGTTGAATGTAAAGAAGAGAGACTTGCATGGAACAAGTACTCGAGAGGAAAGACCAGAGATCCCAATAGAATCAGAGCTGATCGGAATGTCCCTCAGCACTAAATGAAGTGTCATTTTATAGGGAAGGACATCGCTCAAAGAGGAAACCATTGACTAGTGAAACATGCTTGCAGTGGGGGACTTACCCTTTTAGGGGTTGAAGCGTTTGGACCTGCGGATAAAAGACTACACTCTGTGCACGTGTTCTTTTTTACGGCTGTGAGAGGCTGGACAAGCAATCAGTGAAGTGATGGTTCCCTGTTCACATCCTTTTTGCTGCTCACCCGAGTTCGCGGGATTTGAACCTTTTAACCCTTTAACCTTTTAAGCGTTCATGTGTCTAAGTCATTTTATTTAGTCTTGGGCTACCCCCGTCATCAATTATATAGGGTGAATTAATTCGAATTTCAAATACTAATCGAACTAGTTTTTTTTACTATCGCCGCATTGCGGCGAACGTATTTTGTTGTTTAGTCTGTGTTTACATGTGTGTTTGAAATCACTACGAGCGCGTTGCGCACAGAAACCACTGACAAGAATAAAAAGAAAATATAGAAAAAACACTTAAAGATAACCAAAAGAAAATCAACCAAAAAAGTTGTATGATAATAATGTTGTTCGTATGAAACCTGTGGTCAGAAATGAGCAAATGATACTGGGTACCGGTACCGAATTTCCCAAACCGAAAGATCTTAAGTACCAATTCAGTACGACTTTTGGCGTTCCTGGTACCGGTTCGCTACCGTTTTTTACCTTCATATGCAGGTACCATAATTGGTATTTTCGATACCAGTACCGATTCGGTATTGGTTGGCACCGAGCTCATCCCTACCCTTGAAACTAAAAAAAGAAATCATTAAAAGTTGAAGAAAATAAAAAAAAGTTGCACGATACCGTTGTTGTTCATACGACACCCTTAATCAGGGATACGTAAATGGTACCGGGTAGCAGTACCGAATTTCCCAAACTAAAGAATTTTCAAAATCAATTCGATACCGACTTTTGGTGTTTTCTGTACCAGGCTGGTGTCGGTTTTTACTTTTATGTACCGATAACCGTACTACTGGTTGACAAAAGCTTATCTAACTTAAAAAGTAAAGAAGATAATAAAACTATTAAAAAAAACCATATATATATATATATTGTTATAACTTTTACTGTTCAAATGATTGTATTATTAAGGGTTAGGATCAAATACAAAGGATAAAATAAATAAGAAGGGTAAGAAGGATTCTAGTCCATTGATCTTAGATTTGGAGGGTTGAGATTAGTTGTAGGGAAAAGAAGATAATAGAAGGGAATAAAGGGAATCCTATATTTATGAATTTTCTCTCTCCACATGCAAGACACATGCCAATTCCCCCATCGATTTGAAACGTCCATAACTTTTTCATACGACATTTTTTTTAAATTTCACCATAATAACGAGTGTTTTTTTATCTTTAATATGAGTACCATATTATCATATAAAAATAAAATAAAAAATTTCATTTTTACTGGGTTTTTTTTGCATTGTGTTAAAGTTTTCAGGTCATTGTGTCTTTTAACTGGGTTTTGGTCAGTAGAGTTTCTATACATTGTGTTATTATCAAAACCTATAACACAATGTTAATTTGGGTTCTATCCATTGCGTTTTTATAAGAACCTATATAACACAATATATGACACAATGAAGATGGTGTTATATCTGGGTTTTCTATAAATTGTGTTATTAGTTCAGGTCATTGTGTTTAATATGTTATTCATTGTGTTTTAATATGTTGTCCATTGTGTTTTAATAATTAGTTCAATTTTTTTATTATCTTTGTTCATTGTGTTTTAGTTTGTTGTGTATTGTGTTTTTAGTTTGTTTTTCATTGTGTCTTCATCTGCTCTCCATTGTGTCTTTTATCTGTTGTCATTAATTGTGTCTTTTATATGTTGTCATCAATTGTGTTTTTATTTAGTCTGATACTTATTGTGTTATATGTTATCGCCATTGTGTTATACGTTATGGTCATCTTGTTTTAGTATGTTGTCCATTGTGTCTTTATCTGTTGTCATTGATTGTGTTTTTGATCTACTTTACGTTGTGTTTTACATCATGTCCATTGTGTTATTATCAAAACCTATAACACAATGTTAATTTGGGTTCTATCCATTGCGTTTCTATAAGAACCTATAACACAATATATGACACAATGAAGATGATGTTATATTTGGGTTTTCTATAAATTGTGTTATTAGTTCAGGTCATTGTGTTTAATATGTTATTCATTGTGTTTAATATGTTATTCATTGTGTTTTAATAATTTGTTCAATTTTTTTTACTATCTTTGTTCATTGTGTTTTAGTTTGTTGTGTATTGTGTTTTTAGTTTGTTTTCCATTATGTCTTCATCTACTCTCCATTGTGTCTTTTATCTACTGTCATTAATTGTGTTTTTTATCTGTTGTCATCAATTGTGTTTTTATTTAGTCTGATACTTATTGTGTTATATGTTATCGCCATTGTGTTATACATTATGGTCATTGTGTTTTAGTATGTTGTCCATTGTGTCTTTATCTGTTGTCATTGATTGTGTTTTTGATCTACTTTACATTGTGTTTTACATCATGTCCATTGTGTAATATGCAACTGGGTTTTTGAATTTTTTTTTTGAAAAATATAACAATAGGGTACTCATATTAAAGATAAAAAAAGCTCGATTTTATGGTATCATTTAAAAAAAAAACAAATGATGTATAAAAAAGTTACGGACGTTTAAAAATTGGGGGGGGGGGATAACATGTGACTTGCATGTGCATATTCTCTTTTCTCTTGTAGACAAAATTACCTTTTCCATTTAATTCCTTCTAGGACACTTGTCATTCTCTGCTGACTTCAACCCTTCTTATTTTTAAATACTTTGTATTATAACTCAACCCGTATTATTAATATATAGGGCAATAAATCAAGTCTTGATCGAATACGAATTAATGTGAAAAAAATATAAATTCAAAAAATTGGATTCGATTAATTCGAAAATTCATTATCCGATTCATTAAACCCCCTTATTATAAACCGATAAATTAACCATAAATCTAAATTGAAGTATGATATAACTTTTAACGTCAAGATGCAAAAGCATATACATGTTAACTTTGTTGATTGTTATTATTCAAAGTTTTATCAAATCGAATAATACTATGAATATGTCAACATTAAGATTCTAATTAACTATTTGAGTTTTTATTTGATTCTGACATAAAAAGAATATAACAACATATCTTCAAATTATTTCATGTTGGAACGGAGATTTTAGTACATAGAAATATTTACTTTATGCTTGATTGGAAGTATTTTATATTATATTGTTATCGAAATAGTTGTATCACATATAGAATCTCTAGAGCGAGCTTTTGGAACTATCGAACGAATATCAAATAAGTACAAGTTAGCTTCGTTCATTGAACAAGGACACTATTTGTACATAACATTAATTTATTTGCACCTACCATTAGATAAAGAAGCTAAGCATCAAAATATATCAACCTTGAGAAACTGATTTTATGTAACGCAAATTATGATTCTTTTCTATAAATTCACCATTTTTGATGGACTTTGGAAAAGTTTACTTTATAAGGTCTTATTATTACAAAATTTTGATACAAGAATAAACAATATATCAGTTAGTTTTAGGGTTGTGTTAAATACACCCAAAAGTCAACTTTCTTTTACTTTTTTACACAAACAATATATCAGTTAGTTTTAGGGTTGTGTTAAATACACCCAAAAGTCAACTTTCTTTTACTTTTTTACCACAAGTCAACTTTACAACTTTCCATAAACTAATAATTTCTCATTTAATCATGGTATTGGGTCTATAACCTAACTTTTTTTTATATAAACATTGAAATTAACTTTCTTTTTAATAAAACATACTAAAAAATCTGTTTCTGATTTTTTTTTAATAATAATGTGATTGTAATAATTTTAATAAAGCGTTAAATTTTTATTGTTTTTTAGTTATACATCTTATATATAAATAACAAAATACAGCATACTTCAAAAAAGCCTAACTTCATGTTTGAGAACGAAGCTCAATATTTATACCTGATTCTATTGGTTTAAAAAACAATATATTAATAAAACATGTATTTTACATTTTTATCGTTCAGTATTTTGATAATCCATTTATTAAATATTGTATCATTTTTTATTACCCATTTATTAAATATTGTATTACTAAAAGTTTGCAACTTCATAATTCGGCCAGTCCCATTTTTTATGGAGTAACGAACTGTACAAATATCGTATATCAAACCGATACGAATCAATTAGGTGTTTTGGCACTACTGATACTGAAATGTTAAACCTAATGCTTACAATCACGCCTTATTGAAATTTTTGCAACATTAACATGTCTGCGGCTGGATGGTAGACCATGTATAGGTGGCGTCTAGAATTATATACCCAACTTTATCGTCGTGAAAGCAGGGGCGGATCTACCCTTCAAGAAGGGGTAACCTCCGTTGCCCCTTAATGCTCTGATGGTAGTGTAAATTTTTGGAAAAATTTAATTTTTTTTCAATTTCGTTAACCCTTTTCTTTGAAACGTTGCCCCTATAATAATTTTCTAGATCCGCCACTGCGTGAAAGTGGTTTTGACGATCTAGGTGATTAATTGTTTTAATGTTTGCACGTTTACTTTTTTATTAGAGACTCGTTATTCATTTATTTATGATGAACTTTTTCATTTTCGTGTTTATAAAAAAGTGTCTTGATTATTTATTTATTAATATTGATATTAATACTAATAATAGTATAATAAAATAAAAAAAATAACAAAAGTATTATAAAATAAAATAAGATAAAAAAACATAATTATTACTTTTGACTTTATAATAAAACATAATTATTACTTTTAACTTTATAATAAAATAATATAATAAAATAGTTAATCATTACTAAATCATTACTAAATTTGACTTTTGGGTATATTAATCTTTATCTTAGGTATATTTATCACACCCCTAGTTTTATTCCAAACACTTCAAACAAAAATCAACTTAAATAATTGGAATAATGAATTTTAATGATGTCAACTATTTCTATTGGCCGTAATAGTCATAACTACAAAAATAATCATTGGTGGTCCCACCTGTTAATCTATTGTCTACAAACAAACATTTTCTGACTGATGTTTAACCCAGTTAGTTTTGTTGTGGAGGTGGTGGTGGTGGAGTTGAGGTGGAGTTGGAGGTGAGGTGGTGATGAGAGTGCCACATAAGCAGCCACTTCATCAATTAACAAAGATTTGTGTCACGTTAGCGTCCATGTAACCAAAACACTAATTGGGTTATACCTCAGTTAGAAAATGTCTGTTTGTTGACAATAGGTTAAAAGGTGGGACAATCGGTGGTTATTTTTGTAGTTGAGATTGTTGCCAGACAAAGTCAGATAGTTGAGATTATTAAAATCATTTATTTCTAAATAATTTGTCAATTTAAGCATTTGACATGGAAATGGTACAAACTAGATGTGGTAATATCTGACATGACTTGAACATGACATAAAATATCAAAGTTTGATGATCCGTTTTAAAAACATTGGTTCCAGTTGACGCGTATAAACATGAGATGGCTTATTAACCCGTTTAAAGATACATTTTTAATTTCGAAACTATCTTCAATATTAAAAAGAAAAACTCTTAGGGCCCGTTTGGTACACATAATTTCTTTAAAGGAATTGGAATTCATAAAGGGAATTTGAATTTGATGGAATTGGAATTAATTCCAACAAAATTTTGTATTGCGTTTGCTTTATAAATTGGCAATGAAATTGTAATGGTTAAAAAAACTAAAAATACAAATTTGTCTTCATTTATTTTATTTGAAGCACTAAAGAAGAATATTAGAAATATGAGGATATTTTGGTAATAAAAAAACTTTCCAATGGAAAGTTTTAATTCCTTCTCAAACATGAAGGATTGTTAAAATTTCTTTGATTGATAGAATTTGATTGATAGTTTTCCGATTCCATTTTTATTAAAAACCAATCAAACATGATTCTTGATTAATTTTTTTCCAATTAGAATTTCAATTCCTTTGAAATCCATGAACCAGACGATCTCTTAGATTAAAAAAAACCTCTTCGCATTCCTTGTCGACTATAGACTAATTTTCCACTAATCTCAAATTTTCAATTTCACATTATAACCAAACATTTTGTAATTTCATTTGAGGTCTCTTCCTCTCGATCAAGTTCTCCATTGCCTATATTAGATTCTTCGTACTTTATTGCCTCTATTATTAATATTCCATCACACCTATCATCTATTTCACATACCCCTTCTAAATAAGGACATTCCGGTCATTTTCTACTACGAAAACAATTTATTTTTATAACATGATTTCAATTTAAATAGTTAGTAATAACTTATTAATAATGTAACAGAATTTTATTTTATCAATCTATAAAGTAACACACCGAAAGAAGTCTGATAAAGAGTTGCTTGATTAGTCAATAAAGTCTGATAAAGAGTTGCTTACAAAATGGGAAAACCGAAATGTAGAGAGAGAATCATGTTTATATAAGTGTAAGAATCAAATAGTAAGTTTATTTTGGCTAAAAAGGATAGGAAGCAATATGATTATGATATGTGGCAAAATTTAAAATAAAGAGTAAAGTTATTTTAGTCAATCACATCCTTTCTTCTTCCTTGTTCTCCACAGTAACTTCAAAACCCACCATTTTCAAAACCCACCATTTTCAAAACCCACCATCTTCAACCATTTCTTCACTTTCTATCTTAATAATCACTACATTATAGTGCGATTTTCATCACCAATCAATGATTCAAACACCCGATCAACGTGTTCTTCAGCTTTTTTGAAGAAACCCAGTTGAATTTCATATAAAATCTCGTTTTTCCCAGTGATTTCACTTGATTCGTTCGATTCGATCGCTGATAAGTGTTTCTAACATTCAAATTTCGTCAATCGGTGAAGAAATATGAAGAAATCGGCTTCGATCTATGTAAGATTTTTTTGAATTGCGTTTTTACGATATGGGTTTTTGAATTGAGTCATTGCGTTTTACGATCTTGACGGGGGTCCGGGGGCAGTGCCCCTGGTAGCAGGGTCCAAGGGGCAGGGCCCCTGGCTGGGGTTGATTAAATTGCTTTAATAAAAATGTATCAGAAAATTTAATTTTCCAGAAATTGCCTCATTTCGAAGACAGTAATTCGTAGACAGTTTTTGATTTGCTACTCTCTGGTTCAAACAAATTCAAAGACAGGCCAGCTTGTGTCCATTGCGTTTTAGAAATAAGAAAGTTTTATGTGTTTTCTGGCCATTGCGTTTTAGAAAAAACACATTTTTGAAGTGTTTTTAGTTTATTGCGTTTTAGGTAAACACATTTTTATTTGTTTTCAGTCCATTGCATTTTAGAAAGTACATTTTCTTTTGTGTTTTTAGGCCATTGCGTTTTAGAAATAAAACATTTTATGTGTTTTTTTGGCTATTGCGTTTTAGATAAACACATTTTTGAAGTGTTTTTAGTTATTGCGTTTTAGGTAAAACACATTTTTTATGCTTTTTCAGTCCATTGCGTTTTAGAAAAAAGACATTTTTAAGTGTTTTCTAGCCATTGCGTTTTAGAAATAAGACATTTCTTTGTGTTTTTGGTGCATTGCGTTTTAGGTAAAACACATTTTTATGTGTTTTCAGTCCATTGCGTTTTAGAAAGTACACTTTCTTTTGTGTTTTTAGGCTATTGCGTTTTACAAATAAGACATTTCTTTGTGTTTTCTGGCTATTGCGTTTTATAAATAAGACATTTTTTTTTTGTTTTTGGTGCATTGCGTTTTAGAAAAATGTCATTTTTTAGGTTTTTTTTCCATTGCGTTTTACGCAACTGGGTTTTTTCCATTGCGTTTTAGAAAAAAAATTTCAAAAATATAGCAATAGTATACTCGTTTTAAAGATAAAAAACGCTCGTTTTTTGGTGCAATTTTTATAAAAAAATTAATGTCGTATGAAAGAGTTATTAACGTTTAAAAAATGGGGGGGGGGGGGGGGATTGGAGGAGAGACAAAACTATTGCCTTGGATTGACTAGAATGTCCCTAAACAAACTCACGCGCCTCTTTTCTTCCCTTCAATTTCCCTCATTTAATCTTAGCACTTGATTAAATAAATGGATGACCAAGATTACTTCCTAGCCTTCTTAGCCAAATAAACTTCCTATTATATCCTAACCCGTTTATATAATTCTTTTTATTAATATTTTAACCGTCCCAACTTTTATTTATTTTTGACATATTTCATTTGTCAATCTTCAACTAACAAGACTGATTTTTTTTTAAAGTTTGCTCACAAGTGTCACCTTTTGAATAGGAAGCCATAGTTTGATTCACTTGACACCTTTGCCCTAACTCACATGTAGTGACGAAGAAACTTAATGATCGATCAACAAGTGACGAAGCTTGAGATTTCCAATCCGGGGACGGAAGTCACCGGACCTAAATATTTCTATAAAACCGGGGGGTCGAAAACGTATCTACCCAAAAATTTCTATACGAAAACTACATACTCTCCACTACCGAGCGAAAAGTTCGGGGGGTCGGCCGGTAAAGGAAGAATCCTCTATTTCCGGCTACAAAAAAGTGTGCTTGCCCCATGTCTCTTCCCCTAATAATGAGGTGAAGACCTTCTTACATAAGAGACATGTGTAACCCTAACCTCAATGGGCCACACCCAGTTAGGGATTGTCTCTACAAGCCCACAGCCTAGTATAGTGTAAACTACAAAGCGTCGGGCTTCGCGGGTTAGTACACAATAATAAATAACATAATAAAATGCGATAACTTAAATGACCGATCGTTTGAGTCGGGTTCGGTACCATACCTGTACATTCACCAAAATTTTCAAAAACAACCAAAAAAACACCAAAATAATATAACTATGAGTTATGACAAATTAAAAGAATTTTGTTTCATAACCCTTCAAAGTTCAAAGTTTTCAAACTAATGATATATATTGACCACCTTTGTATTGATATCTTTTGTTGTTGGCTTGCTAGTTGCTACTGAACCATATGAAGTTATGAACAATCAAATAACACAAACAATATCATGTTATGGATGTATTTGTTGACTGAGAATTGTCGTATCCACGAATTTACGTATTTCCTTATCAAGAATTATCGTATGTATGAATGTATATGATGTTCGAGAATTGTCATATGTAGCATTGTATTTGCTGATCGGGTATTTCGGTTTTATTTATTCATTTGTTTTGAATTTGATGTAGGGTCGACTATTTATTTAGATGAAAATGAAATGTTTTTGTTTGTGAATTGTGATGGGGCCGACTCAAATCAATTACTTGGGCTGAGGACACAACATTAGTTGAGTATGTTGAAGTCAAATAAATTTCATGGGCCAATGACACTTGAACAAAATACTTGGTCTTGGTGGGTTTCTGCCAATGTCCAACTAAAAAAAAAGAAGTGAACCAAGGAGTCACGAAGGGTACATTCTCGGCCCAACTAGAAATATGGTCACCCAAATAACACATGTTTAAACTTTTAATTGTTAGAGCATCTCTAGAAGTACTTCATCCAATGCCATCGGTGTCAAAGAAAGGGAATTAACAGAACTTTATTATGAATTATTACGACAAATCTTTGTAAATCACTCGAAGAACTCTCAATACAACTACACAAAGAAGATCAGATCATTAAGATCATTAACTTAATGATCTGATTACACCAAACACATAAACTCAGATGAAGAAAATCCTAATTCTACGATGACATTGTGTAACGTTGAAGACAAAGAGATAAAGAAACTTATTTATCAGGTAAAGAAACAAGTACAACCAAAGTTACACAATTCCACATCAGGTAACAGTTTTATAGCCAAATAGTATTTGTATTTGGAAAAAACAAGGTTTTACATCTGATTACTCAACTAGAAAAATAAATCCTTATAGGGAGAGAAAAAACACTAAGGTTGTAACAATACTCAAAAAATAATATTGAAGACATACAAGTGAGTAACCTTATGTATCACACAATTTAACAATCTAGAGAACAAACTCTCAGTCTAACATTTACTAGAAAATACAACCAAATTCTACATTTATGAGAACTTAGACCCAACTAAACAACCAAGAAAGAACAGAACACGCTGGACTACAAAAACAAACACTACTTACTTAACAAAGCAGATTTCAAACTACATGATTCTGTTGTATTTAATCCGAAAATATACAAAAAGAGCTGCACCAGTAGCATGTGACCTAGACTGATAGAACTATTTACCAATAACAAACTAGACAAAAAACAAGACTTGTTTTTTTTTTTTTTTTTTTATTTTTATTTATTATTATTTTTTTTTTAAATTGATGTTAGTAAAACTAATTATTGTCAAAAATGATTTCTTCACTGAAAGACAGATTCATATCTGTTAAGGAAAAGCAGTGTGAACCATGTAAAAAAACAACCAACTACTTGGAGTAAGCTTGAAACCTATAAAACAGAGAACAACCACCATGACTAGAGAGTAGCGACTAATCAATGTGATCGTAGAGAAGTCATAGCGAAAAATAGCAATCAGGAACCGCGATAACATGTCTACGCTTAAATTTAAGTGGTATGAGAAAAACCCCAAATCAATCTTTGTCGCTTTTCATAATCTTGACAATAAAGTCGTACTTAGAAAACATAAACTAATACCCATATCAAATGCCCAAACAATAAATACAATGGATTAAAAAATTCCAAAAATGATTAGTTTTTCCCTTCTTTCTTAAACCTTTTTTTAAATAGTTTTTCATGTCAATCTAGAGCTCAATTTTAACACTTATTATATTAGAAAAAAAAACACATTTATCCTCACCTGATTAAAGTGAGTGACAAAAAAAACTTACAGTGTGACGAGGTATGACCCGGATCGGCTAACCCGACCCGGTCAGTACCTATTATTTTATTATAAATAATTTATTCTAGAATATTCTATTTTGCATGGATAAATCACGTAACCGAATCCCCATTCTTTGGGGAAGATCATGCAAATCCCTAATTTATCGGAGCCCATCCTAAGTTAAGGGAAACCCTAATGGTAAACTATAAATAGAGGTAAACATCTAAGGTATGATCCATCTTGCTCTCGTTTACTCTCTTTCTCTCTATACACTTATAACTTCTCCCAAACCGAGACTTATTCTCACACCGGAGGGTGGTTACAGGAATAACCCCATTCCTGTAACGAGTCCTAACGGTGTTCTGTTTTGCAGCTAGCAGTTCGGATCGCCAAGAGTTGAAGTCTTAGTCGGATACTACTTCAAAGGTTAGTGTTTCTTCATTGGCGCCATCCGTGGGACCTTTCGGTAACAACAACAAGACTGAACCCGATGGCAAGCGATCAGAACACGACAGTAACACCGAGTCAGGCGACGGCAGTAACACCGAGTCAGGCGATGATAACTAGCAACCCACTGCTGGAGACGTACCCTGTAACCACCATGCCAGTTTCGCCTGCTGTGACCAGGTCTATTGACTTGGAATTCGAAGCTGAAGGACCACCACCAGGTTTTACAGGCACTTCTGCCGTCTCTTCTGGAACGACGGCCGCAGACTTTTTCTCATATACTTCATTACAGTTCTGGTCGGTGGAACCAACTGTGACAAACGCCAATGTCTCCACTCCAGCGTTAACCACGAGTGCACAGACTATACGTCATAGCACTGCGTCGGTTATCACATTTGCAAGTCCAAGCACTGTCATACCACAAGTGAGCATGCCTCAATACTACCAGCTAGCGGTAACATACGCCATGCCACCCCTATACTCGGCAGCACTTACGGCGGCGTTATCTACTCCACCACATTAACCAGTAGTTATGCCTGCAGGAGTCATGAATGCCCCGGTTACGCCAGGGAATCAAGCTTTCTTCCCAGGGTACTATTATGCATCCCCATACGGGTATTTACCCCCATACAACACTCCAACTTACACTCCTCAGGGGGCGGCGCAAGGCTATGTTCAGCAGTCGCCATACGTGGCTTATATGCCGCCTTGGTGGACTTTTCCAACATCCCAGCCGGTTTACAGCCAGACCCCGCCAACAGTGGAACCCGCGTATGATAGAGGAAACGCATCCAGACCTCGTTTCTCTCCAGGCGGAGGCCCTAGCCCTACACTGAACATCACCCCGACTCAACCCCCTGTTACCCAGGGTACCAGCCAGGGCGGAACAACTCCTCCAATACAACCCATCAATGTAGAAGAAGACGATCTTACCAGACCGTACAAACCGGTGGACGCAACTTTTAAGTCCAAGTTCACCAGAAGGATAACGGAAGCTCCTATCAAGGAGAGGCCCAAGATGCCTCAAACTGTGGGCAAGTACGACAGTCTAGGCGACCCTGATGACCATCTTAACTTGTTTAAAAGCGCTGGGGAGGTAGCCTGTTGGCCCATGCCCCTATCGTGCAAGATGTTTGTCCAAACACTGGTAGGCGCAGCCCGGGTCTGGTGGGATAGTTTACCCATCGGGGAAATTGACAGTTTTGAAGATCTAGAGGCCAAGTTCATATTGCAATTCAGCCAACAGAGAAGGCACACAAAGGATCGAAACGAACTCCTCCACATTCGTCAGCGAGACAATGAGACAGTGGAAAGTTTCATCGTGAGATTTAATAAAGAAAGTCTGGCAATCCCGGGTGTCACGAACGACCTAGCATGTGGTGCCTTCCTGCAAGGGGTAAACGATGATGAGTTACTAAGAACACTCCATGGGAGGGATGGGGTACCTCCCACTATAGACAAAATCTTGAGGAGAGCCAAGGTATACGTCACACAAGAGAAAGCTGTTGCTGCTAGTCATGCGGCCAACAGAAAGAAAGAGGCTCAGAAAAACCAGGAGGACAGGGAACAACGGAGCTCTAAAGGTAAAGGTAGAGCAGACCGCTACCAGAAAAGCGACAGAATGGACTCGCGGTATGATAGGTCTAGAAACACCTACTCAAGGAATGACTCCTCATCTAAGCCGCAGTCCGATTATCCCAACTTGAGTAAGACGCCAGCAGAAATCCTAGCTTCTGAAAACCTCAAGTTCAATCCTCCAAAGCCACTGAAGGACAACCCCAACAAAGACACAAACAAATACTGTGAGTACCACAAAGGGAGCGGTCATGACACTAATGACTGTTTTCAATTAAAGAAACAGATCGAGTATTTCGTGAAGGCAGGTAAATTAGCCCACCTGGTGCGAGACATCAAGCAGGGCCCGCCTCCCGTCAAAGAAGAAAACGACAAAGCAACGGGAAAGAGGCCGCGAGAGCTAAATATGGTATACGCTGATAAGGGGAAAGGGGCCAAACGGAGTTTCTCCACGCTCGAACCCTGGATGCTGGAAACCATGACCATAGAGCCTCGCGTGGAAGATTTGCACCTAACCACCGACGCCCTAATCATATCTGCTGCAGTAGGTGACTATAACATGAGGAGGATCCTGGTAGATACCAGGAGCTCTGAAGATATCATCTATGAGTATTGCTTCAATAGAATGCAACCAGAAGATAGAAGACTGCTTGAGTCAGTACACGCCCCTATTAAAGGTTTCACAGGAGAGAAGGTTAATCCAATTGGCCAAATTACTTTCCCAGTTACATTCGGGCAAGCCCCACGGGAAAGAACCATACTCCTCACATTCCTAGTGGTACGCGTTGAGTCTTATCATAATGTGATCATCGGGAGGTTTACCTTGGGAAAACTGGAAGCCATAGTATCTACGGCGCACGGGTTCATGAAGTTTCCCACCCCGCGAGGTATTGCAACAGTATTTCGAGACAAGGTGGGAGAAGTATTGGACACCAAAAGATGCCGCCAAGGACCCACCGGCGCCATCGGCCTGGAAAGGTGGGTATTGAGCACACACCATCCAGATCAAACAGTAACAATAGGGGACAGTCTCTCCCCTGAGGTAAAAAACAACCTGAAACAGCTGTTGAGAAGGAACGCCGACATCTTTGCTTTTGAGCATTCTAACATGATGGGATACCCCGGGATAAGGTAGAACATAAGCTAGCAACTCTCCCGGGCATTAAGCCCGTGGCACAGGGTAAACGCAGCATGGCTCCAGATCGGAAGGCAGCGGTGGTCAAAGAAGTACGAAAACTGGTTGAGGCGGTGATACTTAGGGAAACCAAGTATCATACATGGGTATCAAACCCCGTTATGGTTAAAAAGCCAGATGGCACATGGCGGATGTGCATCGACTTCAAAGACCTGAATAAGGCATGCCCCAAAGATGCTTATCCGCTGCTCGAGATGGACTTCAAGGTCGACTCTCTGGTCCCTTATAGGTACAAGTGTTTCTTAGACGCTTATAAGGGTTACCATTAGATCAAGATGTCCAGAGAAGACGAAGAAAAAACAGCGTTTCATACTGATGTAGGCATTTTTTGTTATACCAAAATGCCTTTTGGCCTACGAAACCCCGGCGTCACCTATCAGCGGCTAATGGATAAAGTTTTTGAAAAACAAATTGGCAGAAACTTAGAAGTATACGTTGATGATTTGGTAATCAATAGTAGGGAAGAGAAACAAATGCTTGAAGACATTGAAGAAACTTTCCAAAAGCTTAGAGAATATAACATCAAGCTCAACCCCAAAAAGTGTTCGTTTGGGCTGGAAGAAGGTAAATTCTTGGGGGTGGTGGTTACCCAGGATGGCTTTAAAGCCAATCCGGAAAAAGTTGCCGCTATAACGCGAATACCCTCCCCCAGAACTTTAAAAGAGACACAAGCACTGAATGGACATCTAGTGGCGTTAAACAGGTTCTTGGCAAGACACGCCGAATGATCCCTGCCGTTCATAAAGACGTTAAAAGATTGCCTCAACAAGAAGAACTTCAAGTGGACCAGCGAGGCTGAGGAAGCTTTGCAAGACATGAAGCATTTCATTGAAAAACTACCAACGTTGACAGCACCATACCCGAAAGAAGTATTAAAAATGTACTGATGAGAGGGTGAAAACCGCGTGATAATGTGTGTTATATTGCATGTTTTATTGCGTTTTTAAGTAATCATATATATTGAATGTGATAACTATGAGTACTCATGTTTGTTCAGGTTAATAGCTTAAAATGGTGAAGTTAAATGCTCGGTGACGAAGCATAACACCCGAAGATGATGCGCAAATAAAACATGCTGATTGAGACGTATTTTGGACTTGCGGTTAACTTGAAAACACAAGAAACATGATAGAAGAAGGTCCAGTGACTTGTATGTCATTAAATGAAAGTTGAAAAGCATGTGAATATAAGCAGCAAATATGGAACGTAACTTATGGTAGGTGGTGCATAGCTTACGGCTGAAAAGATAAAGAAACAGATTGTTAGAAACGTAACCTACGATTAAAAATCCGTAGGCTACGGTTAAGGATAAAAGGCATCGTGCATGGGATGGTTGAAATAAAAAAAAGAAAAGGTTTGAAACCTTATAGTCTTGTGAGAAGACAGTAAACTTTTGGAGGCAGCCCTTGATTGGACGAATTGTTGGCAGATTCTTGGAGGAACAATATTAAAAAGTCAACAACGATCTCATCAAATTATCATCATACATCATCACGGCAGTTGGACAAGTCTTGGGAGCCAAATTCACATGAAGGCACAAAACAGAACAACATCATTATTCTTTTTGGGCTTCCCTTTTGGACTTTTGGATTTGTTTGACTGGGCCGATAGCAACATCAATCATCATCATCATCAATATTTGGCATGCACATGGGCCGATAATTGTTTTGGAGGCCTTTGACTTGAGATAAAACATCATCATCATAGTGGGCCGCACATGTTAGCCGACATCAGTCAAGTTGTGGAGGATTTATTTATTTAAAAACAATATCACACATCATAATCTTCGACGGCAGAGGGGACTCTCATACGCAAACAGAGGCAGACGAAGATCAATCTTACCAATGAGCAGCTAAACTCTTATGGTTTCCTTCGGATGGAGGGTTTTTGTAAGTTAATTGATATTATGTGTTTATACAATCGTTTAACTTGGTGATCTAAGCATTCGATGCTTTTCACCATTGATTTGATTTATTGGTTGTAAACAGTTACGTTTATTTAAACCTTAATTTCTAAGCATTCAGTTCCCGAGAGTTCTAGTAATTGGGATATATTTGACATGGGACTAGGGTTTGTAAATTGTAATTGATAATCATTCGATAACCTCCCGTTATGTATTGACCGGAGTACTTAGTCGTCGGTTATCACAGTTAATTAATCGAATTTAATACCTATGTCTATGTAGGTTACGATTAAACACATAGTGGAAACTAACTGTAAAACCTGAAATCTAGAGGAACCATTTTCTTTCCTATTGATTTAAATCACAATTTTTGTTCGTTAATTTAGTTATTTCTCATAACCAATCAATTCCATAACTGAGTTTTTACTTTTTTTCTATAGTAGTTAATTAAAACTGAGCATTATACACTTTCCGCAATCCTCCTCTGGTTCGATATCCGACTTACTCTATCTACTAGTTTATTTCGGTTTTTGCATGTCCATAACGACAGACATCATGTACCTGGCAGCTGCTCATAACGCAGTAAGCGCGGTACTCATGGTAGAAAGAAATGGAACACAAACACCAATATATTATATCAGCCGAGTTCTGGCAGGACCCGAAACGGTTAGTGTTTCTTAACGAATTACCCGCTACAGCAAATCTTGCACAAGCCCAAGATCTTTGGAAGATTGGCTAAGTGGGCGATCGAGTTGGGAGCCCTGGATATCGAATATCGAAAACGAACAGCAATCAAGGGACAAGTGATCGCCGATTTCTTGGCCGAAATTCCTGAGGGTGAAACAATACAGGATCCCGCTATCCAAGATGTCCCAGAATCCAGCACAGCCAGACAAACCTGGAAACTTTACACTGACGGATCGTCCAGCGGGAAAGGATCCGGGGCAGGTCTAATGCTGATAAGACCAGATGAGATAAGGTTGATGTACGCCTTATGTTTTGATTTCGAATGCTCCAATAATGAAGCAGAATGCTCCAACAAGAGTTGACGCGTATGTCGACTCTTTGCTGGTCAACAACCAAGTAAACGAAACTTACGAGGCCAAGGACGAGTCAATGGCAAAGTATTTTGTCACGGCCCCCGACCCGGTTTGACCCGTTTCAGGAGCCGCGGGACAGAAAATCCCGTGGTATTTATTTAACAACGGAAGTTTTCATCAGGATCTTGTAAAAACTGCAATTTCCCGATTATTTTATTTCACAACTCGGGATACAATCCCGGTAATTTACAATCATAATATTTCACGGAGAAATATTTTTATTTTACAAAACATGTTTCTTTATTTTATATTGAGCCACTTCCTTAAGCTTGTAGTGCTTCTCGGCACTTTTCCTGGATCACAACAGATCACCTGAAACATGTTTGAAAAAGGTTTTGTCAGCGGGAAATACTGAGTGGATCATTCTTTTTAATAAAATGACACGTTTGTTATAATTACAGTATTAAGAGAGATTACCATGTTTCAGATATCAACCAACTACCCACAGTATTTGTCATCGACTCGTTTCGGTGACTGTGGTCATATCACTATTGAGTCCTATTACCCAATAGTGAAGAGTATCACTAATTAGGTTCGCCCACCTAAAGTGATAAAAACAGTAGTAATGTGCACAATACCCCACATACCGGCTGTAATTTGGTGACTACATATACTTAATCACTGTAATTATAACTTTGAAAATAAACATGATTTTGAAAGTAATTTGATAAAAAGAGAATGACTCACATTGCAGGTTTAATTGAGCAGAGCCTAGCCTACTGATTAGCCTTTTAACCTAAATTTAATAACAGGTACACAATTCGGTTAGTAACTTAATACAGCATTTACGATAACTCACGAGATCAAACCTTCACATTGAATGACAAAGTGCGATACTTAAACATCCATTGAATTAACAACGAATGACAAAGCATAAACCCTAATGTGGGCAGCACTTAAACATCCATTGGATAGTTTAATCGATCGGACATTGAATCGTATCAGCGATCGAGTTATTACCCTGTATTGCGGCGGCGATTAGTGATCCGTGTGTGTTTTGATAGTAAACAGAACGTAACTCAGTGCATATAACGAATTTCTTCGTCGTTTCAACTCCAGAATGCAAGTCCCAAAGTCCACTATTTATACACGAATTTTACCTTGCTTACGGACCGTAAGCCTAATCCCTTACGGTCCGTAAGGGTTACACCCTATTTATAGAGTAGCCCCGTGTGTGTGTAGGCTTGCTGAGTTAACATTTTCTCAAAATTCGTTTTTGACAACGAGATTTTAAGATAATCGTAACTAGGGTTTACCCCCCCTGAGTTTTAGGGGCCCTGATCCTGATTCTGAAAATTTTAGGGTTTATACAGAATCACTTGGGTGTCTCAATTAGGGTTTCCTATTGGACAAATTAATTTAATAAATATGACTTTTGATGAGAGTTGTTACATCCTCCCCACCTTAATAAAAATCTCGTCCTCGAGATTTACTGGAATAATTGAGGATACTTTCGCTTCATCTCTGATTCCAGCTCCCAAGTGTATTCAGCTTCTCTTTTTGAATCCCACTTTACTTTAACTAGCACTAGTCGTTTGGTCTTGAGAAACTTCACTTTTCTGTCTTCTATCTGAAGAGGCTTCTCAACAAATTTTAACTTTTCGTTTACCTCTATATCTTGGAGAGGTACCACCAAAGATTCGTCAGATAGACATTTCTTGAGATTGGATACATGAAATACGTCATGTACTCTAGCTAACTCTTCTGGTAGTTGTAAATGATAAGCAACTGGTCCTATACGTTGAATCACTGGAAATGGTCCTACGTATCTTGGACTTAGCTTTCCTTTCTTACCGAATCTAACAACTCCTTTCCAAGGAAAAACTTTCAAAAGTACTTTATCTCCGACTTGAAACTCCAATGGCTTTCGTCTATTATCTGCATAACTCTTCTGGCGATCTCTGGGCGTCTTCAGCCTTTCCTTGATTTGTGTAATCTTGTCGGTCGTTTCTTGCACTATCTCCGGACCTGATAATTGACTTTCTCCTATTTCTGCCCAACAAACTGGAGTTCTGCACTTTCTTCCATACAGTGCTTCGAATGGGGCAGTTTCAATACTTGAATGATAACTATTGTTATAGGAGAATTCAATTAATGGTAAATGGTCGTCCCAATTTCCACCAAAATCTATCACACATGCTCGGAGCATGTCTTCTAGAGTTTGTATCGTCCTTTCACTTTGACCGTCTGTTTGTGGATGATATGCGGTACTCAGATTTAGTCGAGTCCCCATTGCTTGCTGGAAACTCGTCCAAAAATGAGAAGTGAAACGACTATCTCGATCTGATACAATGGAGAGTGGAACTCCATGTAAGGATACGACTTCATCTACATACAATTTTGCCAATCTTTCCATGCTAAAGGTTTCTTTCATAGGTAGAAAGTGAGCTGATTTGGTTAATCGATCCACAATTACCCAAATCGCATCATTACCTTTTCTGGTTTTGGGTAACTTAGTAACACCCTATTTGGTTAAGCCTAATCCCTTACGGTCCGTAAGGGTTACACCCTATTTATAGAGTAGCCCCGTGTGTGTGTAGGCTTGCTGAGTTGACATTTTCTCAAAATTCGTTTTTGACAACGAGATTTTAAGATAATCATAACTAGGGTTTACCCCCCCTGAGTTTTAGGGGCCCTGATCCTGATTCTGAAAATTCTGAAAATTTTAGGGTTTATACAGAATCACTTGGGTGTCTCAATTAGGGTTTCCTATTGGACAAATTAATTTAATAAATATGACTTTTGATGAGAGTTGTTACATATTTGGCTAAAACAAAGGAGCTCATAGCTTCCTTTGACAATGTCACGCTTAACCATGTCCACAGAGGAAAAAACCAAATAGCGGACGCCTTGAGCAAACTTGCTACTTCGGGCATGGAAAAAGAGGTAAGGGTAGAAACATTACAAATGCCTTCTATTGAACCCCGGGAAGTCTCTGCCGTTACAGCAGAAGAACCCTGTTGGTACACTCCCATATTGAAGTTCCTCACAAAGGGGGAATTACCCCCCGCCAGAAGCGAAGCTCAAAAGATACAAACTGGCATATGTGGTATTCACGCGGGACCCCGGGCGGTGGTTGCCAAAATTCACAACGTCGGGTACTACTGGCCCGGGATGCACGAGGACGCGGTAGAAGAATTCAGACGCTGCCACAGTTGCCAAAAGTTTGCTCCCCAAACACTCTGCCCCAAGAACAACTTAATCTCAGTCACAGCGGCCTGGCCTTTCCAGAAATGGGCGGTTGACATCGTAGGACCATTCCTGCTGGCCCCCGGGAAGCTAAAATACCTTATTGTAGCAATCGACTATTTTACCAAGTGGGTTGAAGCCAAGCCTTTGGCTAAAATCACCGCTGAAAACGCCAAAAAGTTCCTTTGGGAGCACATAGTATGTCGATTTGGATTGCCCCTATACTTGGTAAGTGACAATGGAACGCAGTTCACCGACAGGGTCTTGCAAGAATGGTGTGTAGAACTTCAGATTCAGCAAATTTTCACATCGGTGGCACATCCCCAAGGAAAAGGCCAGGTGGAGCGGGCAAATAGGAGTTTGTTGGATGGCATAAAAAGAAGGTTAGGTTATGAAGGAAGCTCCTGGGTGGAAGAACTGCCGAATGTCCTCTGGGCACATCGAACAATGCCTAAGACAAGTAATAATGAAACCCCCTTCAGCCTAACCTATGGCGCGGAAGCAATGATACCCGCGGAAGTTGGATTGCCTTCATTACGCCGTCTCGCTACTAATGAGAACAATGACAGGCTCCTAAGGGAAGGCCTGGATCTACTCGAAGAAAGGCGTGAGGCAGCCGCCATCAGCGAGGCAAAGTATAAGAGAACTCTGGAAAAGTACTATAACCAGCGCATGGCTCAGCATGCTTTCAAGGAAGGCGAGTACGTCATGCGCGATAATGCAGCCAGTAGAGCGGAACCCCCAGGAAAATTGGGACCCAACTGGGAAGGCCCCTACGTCATCCAAGAAGACTTAGGCAAAGGGGCCTACCACCTATCTAGGCTGGATGGTACCGCGGTCCCACGTACCTGGAACGCGGCTCAGTTGAAAAAATGTTACATGTAGGCCTCGCCCCTAACGACAGGTTTAATCGTTTTCCTTTTGACGAACAAGTGTAATTCATCTATAACGATGTCTCTTTCTTTTTAAGTTTTGAGTTAATAAAAGTTATTTCTTTTTATTTTTTCCTCATTACTTAAATGTACAATATAATCTACCATCGCCTTTTACACTACACTTTACGGTACAAACGATTACCATCGCATCTAAACTGAACATAACGGTAAAAATGTATCCTTGACACGAAATATTTTTCATATATATAAGTCAAAGGGTCAAAATATACAGCGCTAAGAGTGGGTATCTTGGTAATAGATACATTAACCACTACAAAAAGATAGGTATTTTGGTAATAAATACATGCAACTATCTTACAAAAAACCAAGTACTTGTCCCTGTTGCTAAATACCAACATACGGAAACCAAAAACGAACATGTTCTAACACCTACTTCTTGGAAAGGGTTGCCATCACCTCTGCAGGGGTATGCAACACCTCACCATAACAATCCAGTGGATGAGGATCAACGATCAAGTCATCGACGTTTTCCTCAACCACTGGAAAAGCCACCACCCCCTGATCACCAACAAGATTTTTACCAGAACGACCACCACGACGGCGTTCGTACACTAATTGGCAACATTGAACACGATCAGGTGGGATGATTCCCATCAAAGTATCAGCTGATAGTGAAGCTGCACTCGTATCAGCTGGGGAAGGATCCTCATATATGATACCTTTACCCGACCGGCTAACCCGGGGTAAGACAGCATCAGAAGGCACCCCTTCTCCTCTGATCATCTCCTCCGTCACCGGAATTTGGAGACGAACCAAGCCATCTGCGGCATCTAAGCGACGAAAAATGTCGGAAAGTCTTTGTTTATAGCTCCCCCGGCTCATCTTTTCGAATTACCAAATTTGGAAAAAGAAACGTAATTTATAGAAGTAATAAACAGGTTGACAGTGATGACGATATCACAATTAATGGAAAATAATCATCACACGTCAAATCGCCACATTTCAGATGAACGGCGGCGTCGTCAATCATGACATCAGCATTAAATGTCTGACAAATATATCAAGTACTTGCGCAAAAACCAAGTAAAACAGTGTTAATACAAAATATCTGAGGAACAGTGTACATAATAAACAAAACGAAAACACTCATTCCTCCTCCGACTCCTCCACTGGCTCCAGCATTAGGCGTAGGGCATCCACGCCGTCTTCAGCAACGTGCTTCGTCAAATCAGCATACGCGGGTAGTGGGTCATTGCACGCCGCCTCTAGGGCATCCGCCATATCTCCCTGAAGCTTGCCCCTCGTTGCGTGGAACTCGGGAGTAATCCTCCCTGATTGTTGGCACTCATGGTAGCCTTTGTAAACACCATCATGATGACCGGACTGGTAAGCCGCGGCAGAGAGGCGATCCAACAACGCCGTGAAAGACCTTGATTGACGAAGATACTCAAACGCCCCAACCAGGCGATTGGTTATTAGCCAATTCCTGTCACCCCGCAATGCAGCCAGTTGGCTAGTCAGGCTGTCCACCTCGGCGTTTGACTGTTCCAAGGCACTTTCTGCCTCCTTAAGGCGTGCCTGATGGGTGACAGAAGACTGGGTAAGCTTGTTCTTTTCAGAAACAAGGGAGTCACATTGTTGCTGCAGTTTTCTAAGTTGATCCTCCCGCTCCTCCAACTCAGCTTGTTTGGCTCAGGCCTTGGCATTAGAGGCTTCCACCTCAATAGTCAAAGCTTGGTACTCCTCCTATACCTGAGACACAAAGTCAGTGTTAATTCGGAATTTTTCCACCTAAGCGGACATTTCAGATCTGACATTCTGGGCTTCAGTAATGGCCTTACGCTCCAGCTCCTCCTGCACATTTTTAGCATGAGCAAGGACCGGGTCCTTCTCCGCTATATCACGAGCCCATATTATCCATTCCTCAGCAAGGTTGGCGGTCACCCGTTTTAGGTCATCTTCTGCTTTGTTTTTCTCCGATAAAAACCTGCTCTCCCTCAATCCAGCAGCTTGGAGCTGACTCTCCAAGCGGTACTTTTCATCCTTCAGCTCCTAAATAACAGCCCGCGCTTGGTGGAGCTCGTTGTTATCATGCATCCACCTACGCCGGATCTCTGCAAGCCTCCGGGGCTGACTAACGGAGTCTACAATAGTAGAATTCATCAAATTTTCATTGTTTAACCCCTCCACATACGCTGACTCAGCCGGGGGGAAGACTCAGCAATTTTCCACTGGGGCTGGTAGCGTTTATCTTGCATGTTGGGATCCCAGTTGATGGTAGGTAAATAGAGATCATCACCCAAGCGGGCCCCATCATCAGCAATTCCACTGCTGGACCCTCCAGCATCGCTAGCAGCGGTACCGCCGGCACTAGTTGCCTCATGAGCAGCGGACACTGTAGGCATTTCTTTCTCGGTGGCAGAGAATATGCTGAAAGGAGAATCGAACAAGGAGGAGGGGGTGACACTTGAAGGTAGTGGTGTGGATACTGGGCTAGTTGTTACAGTCACAACAGTTGTAGGCATAGGCAGCGGCATAGTACAACTAACAGCGGCGGTAACACTCGCCTGAAGTATAAGCTCTGAAAGGCTGGTTTCGCCAGCAGCGGAAGGTATAATTCCCACAGATGTCACTGGGGCGGGGGTCAAATTCTCAACCTGCACCCCAGTGGTAGTACCTGTATTAAATCAGACATTCAGCAATATGGAACACATAGTCCACAATAACATCTACACACAAAAGTACTTACCAAGTGGCAGGGCATAGGCGGCTTGCATAGCCTCGAAAGCAGTCAGGGTAGGTATAGTAACAGTCTTGCGCTTTTTTGACACATGGGTCGGACTTGCCAGCTCAGCGGCACTCCCAGCGGGTGCGGTCATGCTAACCGAGGAAGCACCCGCCCCCGCAGCCATGTATTTCCTCCCGGTGATCTTCACCCTGACCAGTTTCTTCTCTACGGGCACAACATTACCTCATCCGCTGGGGGGAGGTACTGTAATATAAGCAGCCGGGTCCGCCGGCACGGCTGGCAGCAAAAATTGCTCTAAGTGGATCTTCAGGATATCTGGCTCCTGTTAACCAAGCACGCGGTCCGCAGCCTTTAAGGCAGTGTGCCGTGGAGGATCAACAAAATCAAACAAACTCCATTCCCCTGCAACATGTACACATGTTATTTTAGAAACAATCAATAACGCGTATGTAAGGCCAAAGAACTATGTACCTTCATCATCCCTCCGGAACGAGGGGTACAACTTGATATCACGCCATAACAGGCTCATCCCCGCCATCACCAAGGCTCCATCAGGGATCACCGTGCACACAAACAGACGCCCGCATAGCCTTGTGTTAAGGGCGTTGGCTACATAAGCGTCTTTTGGAGGGGCTTCGTCTTTAACCTTGTCTTTTGGTCCCATCTCCCTCCACTGCATCTCTCCGGGAATGACAGCCGCATCGATATAGAAGAACTTTTTCTTCCAGTCCTTATCCTTTGAACTAGTGGGAATGTCTCTCAGGAAAGATACATCGGTGTCCCTTCTGTCGAAGGTAAAAAAGGGGGATTTCCATACAAGGACGAAAAAAGCCCTAAAAACTAGGAGTTCAGGGATATGCCCTAAGGCGATACAGGCAAACTCAAACTGTCGAAGTTTCACCAACCCTAACGGATGCAGTTGGGAAATGTGGATGGGATAATGATCAAGGACTAACTTGCAGAACTTAGTGATCGGCAATCGAAAGTTGCAAAACCTGAAAAAATCACTAAACAGAGTGATTTTACCTTGCCTCAACGGAAATGCCGTGTCTGTCTTCGACGGCAACACCGGATTCCAATCCTCCCTAATATTGTAATTGATATGCGATAAAGTGTCGTATATTTTAGGTGTATATTTTAAGCCCTTTTTAACACTTATTTTAGCCAAGCTTTAAATTTATAAAACACGATATTTCACTAACACAAAACACACATATGGGCAAGTGCACCCATCGTTAAGTGTAGTATAGCGTTGGTAAGATACCGAGGTCGTCCAAGGACACAAGAGCTTTTAGTACCGGTTTATCCTCAACGTCTAATCAAAATAAAAGTTTAGAAAAATGTTTAAAACTAGGAAAAATAAAAACTAACTAAAATGCTGAAAATAAAAATAAAAGAAAAACAGATAGACAAGATGAATCACTTGGTTCCGACTCGTATCTAGTATAACCTTTGATTATTTCCGCACTTTTGCACATAATTAAGAGATTATCTTAGTTATTGTAGTAGGCCCCTCTTTTGATGGTGACGTTACCCTCACCCCAGTAGTTTGAGTCAGCAAGGATACAATCCTAAAAGGGTGGATTATTGGAAGATAATGAATTAAGTTATTAATGCAGTATTGTGGTAGGCCCCGCTTTTGGCGGTGACGTTACCCTCGGCTAAGTAGTCTGAGTCAGCAGGGATACAGTCCTAAGTAGCCGGGTTATAGTATTAATAGTAGTTAACTTATGAGGGGATCAAAGAGTTTGGACCCCCGCCATCCAATACCGTGAAGCATTGAAGGAGGTCCTACTAAATTTGACCCAGGTCCATTGCAGGACCTCTAAACGCTGAACAATGGCAAGACCTTTACCAAACCGTTCCCTTAACCCCCGACCAGGTAGCCAACATACCTCCATATAGACCGTGGAGATATGAATGGTGAAAATCCTTTATTTTATATAGACAGTAAAATAATGCCAAGACACCACGGACAAACGATAAGGAAAAATCACCTTCAACATAAGTAACTAGTTATTAAAGTCATTAATACAAAACCAAATAAAAAGTGCAAAAGATTAGAAATAAAAAGTATTATACTAGACACTTTGTCTTCACCAAGTGATGTAAGAGACTTAGGCAAACATGGCCTTGATTGTCAAGAACTCTTACGATCAATCTTGGATCCCGAGACGACTCACACACTCTACGATGGACAATGAATGATGGTGGTGGATGATGGTGTTGTGATGGTGGTGGGTGGTGGATGAGGTGTGAGAGAGGTGGTGTGCCAAGGGATGAGATGAAATGAATCCAAGCACTCCTATTTATAGGCTGAACAGAGAGCTGGACACGGCCCCGTGTCCGCTGGACACGGCCCCGTGCCTGTCTGACACTCTCTCTCCTCATTAATTGTAATTCGCAATTACAATAAATGCGCCTGCTGTACTTTCGACACGCCCCCGTGTCCGCTGGGCACGGCCCGTGGTGGGCAATAGAAGCTTCTATAGATTTGTCTTTTCTGCTGCTTCTTGGGCACGGCCCCGTGCTGGCTGAGCACGGGGCGTGTTCAGTCTTCTGACTTCTCTAATTTGCTTTGGAAGGTGCCGTTGAGGGGTCGGGCAGTCCACTAATGTTCCTTTCCTTGTATTTACGTTGGATTTAGCTGTCTTTTTGCTTCTTTTGTGTTTTTGAGCTCATTTAATCCTGAAAATACAAAAGGAAGACAAAAACACTCTTTTTCCAATATTAGTACTTAAAAAGGGTTAGTTTTATGCCTTGTTTGATGTAATTTATATGTTGCATTTTGCACACAACAAATACCCCCACACTTGAACTTTTGCTTGTCCTCAAGCAAAACTCTTTAATATGTGGCTTACACTCCCAAATGGAATGGGTAGAAGAGAAGGTTTTGGGCTTGTCGTAGAGTGTCGGGATGTCCAAGATCTTTTTGGGTTTTATTTTTATTTATTTACAATCCTATTCGTAATGATTTATTTAGAACGTTTCATAGGAGAAATTACTTATTTGGGCATAACATGCCTTTTTAAAATTCCATTTATATACAAGTTCACATACCTCACGGGAGAAATCACTCACACTCGGGCGAAGGTGTATTTTTAGTAAATCACTCGAGAGCGGCATGGAACTTATTCCTACCATAGGCTTGCCAAGCAATCAATCCTCCTCCTTTTTAACTTTTATACCGTTGTAAATATCAAGAGGACTTTGTGGGTTAAGGGTTAGGCTTGGGTTAAAGGTAGGTGGTTGGGAAAGTGGTTAGTGGTTAGTAGAAAAAGGGCGAAAAGGCGTAACAAGTGTCGGTTTTCGTAAGATTTTCTATTTTTGTAACTTTTTTTTTTATTTTGATGAAGCTTTTATTCAAACAATGTTATTTTTGATAAACTTGTTTGTTTATTTTCTTTTTGCTTCATCATCAACAATTTTTTTTTTTTTTTTTTATCATACGAAAAACCGAACTTGTTACTAAAACAAAGGGTTAAAAATGAAAAAGGTTTTGGTGGGTAAAAGGGTTTTTGGTTTGGGTGATGAAATGAAAAGGTTTAGGCTCAAAGGGGTTAACTAGGGGGATTTTTGGGTAGGTGGTAAAAGAAAAATAATGGTGTAGAAATAAAAAGGGTTAGTCCTAATGCCTCCATCATTTACTTACTCGGGTTTAAGTTGATAAGGACCGGGAATGTATCGTCATGGCAAGTTCTAGAGTCGTAAGAACCAAGCGGCTATTCACACAAGAAACGAAAAATGAGCATTTAGTCTAATGATATGTAATTGTGCTCA
This sequence comes from Helianthus tuberosus, assembly GCA_030545235.1. Taxonomy (NCBI): domain Eukaryota; kingdom Viridiplantae; phylum Streptophyta; class Magnoliopsida; order Asterales; family Asteraceae; genus Helianthus; species Helianthus tuberosus. The sequence goes on from CM060449.1 coordinate 147,334,944, forward strand.
ATAAAGGCTCAAAACTCACTTTTTGTGGGAATGGGTTTTTATGTGATCAAGTATATATAATCAAATTTTAACTAAGTTTGTCATGCCTTTTCATAACTTTCTTATGTTGGTTCTTTTTATCACTACGCTATCGGTTGTAAATTCTTAAAAATATAACATTTTTGAGAACTTGAAATTCCCGAGCTAAACCTAGACAAGTAAAAAAAAATGAAATTTTTGAAAAAAATTTTGGGGTGATTAGCGGTTCCAATAGAGTTTTGTGTAAGGCTTGTATTTAGGACTTGCAAAATTCAAGGTTTTAGCATTCCCCCCACACTTAAATTACACATTGTCCTCAATGTGTCCCAAAAATAAATTTTTAGGTTGATTAGATGTGTAAAATAGTGTTTAAAAAGCAAAAATTTGTGTTACTGGGCACTGAACACGGCCCCGTGTTATCCGGGCACGGCCCCGTGTTCAAGTGCCAGTAACAAAATTAAAATAAGAGAGACAGAAGTCTGGACACGGGGGCGTGTTGGGTGAACACGGCCCGTGTCCAGGTACCTGAACTGGGCGTTTTTCTGCAGGTGGTTCAGCACGGGGCCGTGTTGGTTGGGCACGGCCCGTGTTGAACCTTCTGAAATGGAGAGAATTGTCGGGTTGCCTTGTTCTTGTGCATGAGTTCATTTTTCTCGTTCCCCTTTTCATCCTTTACCACCATGAGTGTGTTTTATTCATTACAAACCATCCAAACCTTAAGACCATCATTTCATTTCATCATAGAGAGAACTTACATAATCCTAAATTAAAATTAAAACTAAAACTTAACTAAATAGGTCCGCAGGTACACGAGGTTATCATAAGGAGTTCTACTATTTTAAGAAAATTTCGAGAATAGTTTCCCGATATAGTAGGACTTTTAGCCGAATGAATCCTTCCCTAAACGTTGTTTAAAGCCATTCTTCGATCTCCCTAGGAAGGAAGAATGCGGCTTCATTTTCCTCCGCTGCTGGTGGTTGAGGGGGAACATTCACCGGGACTCCTTGCACCACTCTTCGCGGAATCTCTTGGTGCATGGCGTACCATTCGGCTGGAATGACAACTTCGGGCACCATGTTCCACGCCCTTTGGGTTATTATAGACACCAAAGGCGGGGAAGCGAGAAGGTTTAACCTCTGGTGCAAGAGGTTTACTTCATGGAGACAGCCCTCCAGCCCTACTGTAAGATGGTTGATACGGTCGACCAATGCTTCTTCCACTCCCGTCATTTCATCAATAGCCTCCCTTAGAGCGTAAACATAGTTTACAAGGGAGTCTTCTGCTGTTGAAGATCTCCTCCCTTGTCGGTTATTTCTTGAAGATGATCCGCTTGTTCTGCTTGCCATTTTCTGTGAAGGAAACCGAAGAAATCTAAATTTTTACAAAACAGAGCCCCTGGACACGGCCCCGTGCTCGTTGAGCACGGCCCCGTGTCCATTTGTCTGCAGGATTTTTGGCTAAAGAATCTTGGAGTTTTAAATTATTTTTATGATTTTTATCTGGGTTTTAAGCTCAGATAATTTAAAACAAAGTTATACAACTAACTTTAAGCAAGAATCTTTAGCAAATAATCTTACAAACTTCACATAGAGGGTTGGAATCAAGGGATTTCCAAGCTTCCATGGAGGAAATTTTGAAAAAATTTTGAAAGAGGAGGAAATGAATAAAAGTGGAAGGGACAAGAGGGTCCTTTGGAACCTTCTTTTAACACTTACCTAGGATGGTATGAGTGAAAATCCCAGGGATCTCTGTCAATTGAGGTGGTCAAAATGAGCAGGAATCAGGCTGCATTTAAAGATAACGACAGTGCACTGGGCACGGCCCCGTGTTAACTGGACACGGCCCCGTGTTCAGAGGAAATCCTGACACATTTTGTCCGTATTCTGACCAAATCAGCAGAGAATCTTTTTAGTGAGCACGGGGGCGTGTTGACCTGGACACGGCCCCGTGTCTGGAGGCTGCTTTATGGAGTTTTGCTACTTCAAGGATCTCGTCGAAATCGGGTGGTTCCTTACTGGTTGGAACAACCCCAAAGTGCCTAAGATACCTTAATTGTCCCAGACTAAGGCGAGAACGCAAGAGGTTGTCGGTGAGGGTAATTCCTATTTTCATTCTAGGTGGACAAGTCCAACCCTTTCCCGGGCTCTTGTTAAAGAAGGTGTATGCCGAATCGCTCAGGTCTATGTATGCACCGAACGAAGTCGATGGAGAGTCCTTCACGGCACAATCGACACAGGGACGACTATCGTCCAAGTCTTTGCTAGGTACTAAGGCATTTTCGGGAGCAACGAGGTTGTTGGAATGCGGTTCCAGCATTTCGTCATGGTTATCGTCTTGGGGTGGATCAATAAAATCCTTCCTAAGCTCTTCTAACCAATTCTGAATTAGCTTTTCTAGTTGAAATAACTCATCAAGGAGCATTTCCCCTAGAATATCTGGCTGGGCGCATTCAAGGGAGAAATAGTGCTTATTTTTACTTTTGCCCCTCTTAAGGTTGTAAGAAGTCGGTGGGTCTATATAGTGGGGCCTATAATTTAGAAAGTAGCATTCTACTTCTTTATGTTTGCCACCACATAATTGACACCACGTACCATAAGAGTGCCGAAAGTAAAAACAATTACTATCACTCATGTTTATGTCAGAAATTACCAACCGCCGGGATCTAACGGTTCTGTTTGCAGTAACTGAAACTTGGGCACGGGGGCGTGTTGAGTGAGCACGGCCCCGTGTTCAGCTTACTGTCTGACGTAAAACAGGATTGCCAGTTCCAATGATTGAGCACGGGGGCGTGTTCAGCGGGCACGGCCCGTGCTGAGATCTGCAGAAGTTGAAAAACTAAGAAAATCCTAAAAAATAAAAAAAAAATAAAAAAATGATTAGGCCGTTGATTCCTAACTTTCTTAAAATCCTTGTGTCCCCGGCAGCGGCGCCAAAAACTTGATGTGCGATAAAGTGTCGTATATTTTAGGTGTATATTTTAAGCCCTTTTTAACACTTATTTTAGCCAAGTTTTAAATTTATAAAACACGATATTTCACTAACACTAAAAACACATATGGGCAAGTGCACCCATCGTTAAGTGTAGTATAGCGTTGGTAAGATACCGAGGTCGTCCAAGGACACAAGAGCTTTTAGTACCGGTTTATCCTCAACGTCTAATCAAAATAAAAGTTTAGAAAAATGTTTAAAACTAGGAAAAATAAAAACTAACTAAAATGCTGAAAATAAAAATAAAAGAAAAACAGATAGACAAGATGAATCACTTGGTTCCGACTCGTATCTAGTATAACCTTTGATTATTTCCGCACTTTTGCACATAATTAAGAGATTATCTTAGTTATTGTAGTAGGCCCCTCTTTTGAAGGTGACGTTACCCTCACCCCAGTAGTTTGAGTCAGCAAGGATACAATCCTAAAAGGGTGGATTATTGGAAGATAATGAATTAAGTTATTAATGCAGTATTGTGGTAGGCCCCGCTTTTGGCGGTGACGTTACCCTCGGCTAAGTAGTCTGAGTCAGCAGGGATACAGTCCTAAGTAGCCGGGTTATAGTATTAATAGTAGTTAACTTATGAGGGGATCAAAGAGTTTGGACCCCTGCCATCCAATACCGTGAAGCATTGAAGGAGGTCCTACTAAATTTGACCCAGGTCCATTGCAGGACCTCTAAACGCTGAACAATGGCAAGACCTTTACCAAACCGTTCCCTTAACCCCCGACCAGGTAGCCAACATACCTCCATATAGACCGTGGAGATATGAATGGTGAAAATCCTTTATTTTATATAGACAGTAAAATAATGCCAAGACACCACGGACAAACGATAAGGAAAGATCACCTTCAACATAAGTAACTAGTTATTAAAGTCATTAATACAAAACCAAATAAAAAGTGCAAAAGATTAGAAATAAAAAGTATTATACTAGACACTTTGTCTTCACCAAGTGATGTAAGAGACTTAGGCAAACATGGCCTTGATTGTCAAGAACTCTTACGATCAATCTTGGATCCCGAGACGACTCACACACTCTACGATTGACAATGGATGATGGTGGTGGATGATGGTGTTGTGATGGTGGTGGGTGGTGGATGAGGTGTGAGAGAGGTGGTGTGCCAAGGGATGAGATGAAATGAATCCAAGCACTCCTATTTATAGGCTGAACAGAGAGCTGGACACGGCCCCGTGTCCGCTGGACACGGCCCCGTGCCTGTCTGACACTCTCTCTCCTCATTAATTGTAATTCGCAATTACAATAAATGCGCCTGCTGTACTTTCGACACGCCCCCGTGTCCGCTGGGCACGGCCCGTGGTGGGCAATAGAAGCTTCTATAGATTTGTCTTTTCTGCTGCTTCTTGGGCACGGCCCCGTGCTGGCTGAGCACGGGGCGTGTTCAGTCTTCTGACTTCTCTAATTTGCTTTGGAAGGTGCCGTTGAGGGGTCGGGCAGTCCACTAATGTTCCTTTCCTTGTATTTACGTTGGATTTAGCTGTCTTTTTGCTTCTTTTGTGTTTTTGAGCTCATTTAATCCTGAAAATACAAAAGGAAGACAAAAACACTCTTTTTCCAATATTAGTACTTAAAAAGGGTTAGTTTTATGCCTTGTTTGATGTAATTTATATGTTGCATTTTGCACACATCAGTAATCTTGAAGAAGATTATTGAACGAAGTTTGCCCCCACTTGATATGCAGGGCATCGGAACTTGTTGGGGCAGATGAAGAGGATTCGCCGGTCTTGGAGGCTATTTTTCGTTTCAAGAAATTGAGGGAAGTGTTTCGTGCACATAGAAGAAAATGAAAGTTAAAACCCTAAACAGGAACTCTATTTATACGGAAATGGCAACTTTTCGAATTCGAAAAGACAAAGGGACGGGAACACGCGTCAGAGCAGGGTGGTGACGGTTGTCATCTTAATGATGATTTAACTGTCACATCCTTTCCCATCGCCGCCATTTTTTCAAAAAAGACAACGGTACCCCACTCGAGAAACTAACACTCAAAGGGGGAAGTTTTGACTTTTCCTTTTTTAGTCCGATTTCATAAATTTCATTTCATAACTTCGGACTGGGGGGACATGACGAGGTATGATCCGGATCGGCTAACCCGACCCGGTCAGTACTTATTGTTTTATTATAAATAATTAATTATAAACCTCTATTCTAGAATGTTCTATTCTGCATGGATAAATCACGTAACCGAATCCCCATTCTTTGGGGAAGATCATGCAAATCCCTAACTTATCGGAGCCCATCCTAAGTTAAGGGAAACCCTAATGGTAAACTATAAATAGAGGTAAACATCTAAGGTATGATCCATCTTGCTCTCGTTTACTCTCTTTCTCTCTATACACTTATAACTTCTCCCAAACCGAGACTTATTCTCACGCCAGAGGGTGGTTACAGGAATAACCCCATTCCTGTAACGAGTCCTAACGGTGTTCTGTTTTGCAGCTAGTAGTTCGGATCGCCAAGAGTTGAAGTCTTAGTCGGATACTACTACAAAGGTTAGTGTTTCTTCACAGTGCTATGTCAAGACAAACAAACAAATTACAAATAAACAGTAGACACACAGATCGATACTAGCAGGTTTATTTCCTCAACCAAACCCAAACATATCTTTAACAAAAGAGTAAAATGCACGGATAGTCCCTGTGGTTTTGCAAAATAACACCTATAGTCCCCAACTTTTGGAAATTACACCGGTGCTCCCTTTGGTTTGACAGTTTGTTACTCAGATAGTCCACGGAGTGGATGACAGTTAGTTTTCTCCGTTAAGTTGATGTGAAATGACATATTTACCCTTCGTCTTCTCCACTTTATAAAAACAAAACAACCCCACTCCAACCCCACCCACCCCCACCTTTCTCTCTGCTTCCCCCACCATTAACCACCAACCACCACCCAACTGTTTCTCCATTAACCAAAGCCAAAAAAAAAAAGAAAAGAAACAATAGCAACAGCTATCATTAAATTGACTAAGAACCAATTTCCAAAAAGCAGTGCTTGTATATTGTTATTAAAAAAGTAATAATCATAAATTAAATGTCGGGGGAGCAGAAAAATAATGAAGGTTAGTTAGTTAGTAACAAGACTTACTTTCTTGATGAGGCAACAAACAAATTAGTTACAGTAAACGGGTTTAACTTGCAGAGTATTGAGATTTGGAAATACCAAGAGTGAGTAGCAGCGCATACCTGGATATCGGTGAGAACATAGTAGCCTAATATGCTTATTTCTTTGTTTAACTTGACAAAATCTCAGCAACAGATCTAGCGTAAGCGTCCTCCATCATCAAATTGTAATGAAAGATAGTGTAGTATGTATACATTGCTAAGCCATTTCACCTTATGCTTCTGGATGCAAGTCTTTTGCTAAGTCATTCACCCATTTTACACTAAAAAAGTTCCATACAATTACACAAGTAAAGTCCGTCTTTTTCATTTAGCATTCAAAACCCTATTTACAACCAACCCAGTTTTTCACTTAAACCCCAATTTGGGTGGTGGTTGGTGGTTAATGGTGGGAGGAAACAGAGAGAAAGGTGGGGGTGGGTGGGGTTGTTTTATTTTTATAGAGTGGAGAAGATTAAGGGTAAATTTGTCATTTCACATCCACTTAACGGAGAAAACTAACCGTCATCCACGCCAGGGACTATCCGAGTAACAAACTATCAAACCACATGGAGCACCGGTGTAATTTCCAAAAGTTGAGGACCATAGGTGTTATTTTGCAAAACCATAGAGACTATCCGTGCATTTTACTCTTAACAAAACAACGCACTTTAGGTTCTTTATGGACAAGAAATAAACTCAAAGAATGTCAACAAAGCACATCATATATTATAGGAAACACCACAAAAGACAACAATCATACAATATACTCCAAATATCATTGCAACCTATGAGCGTATTACAATTATTAGATAAAAAAATCTGATATGGGTCGACACTACGATCTTAAGAGCATAGATTCGATCAATACTAGAATCTAATGACAGCTCTAAACCAGTGCAACTATAGATCAAGTCTTTTTTAAAATCAGATAAAAAACACAAAGAACTGATAGAAACCAACACTATGATCTAACAGGTCTAGACTCAACAACATGGAGAATCTACAAACGACCCTAGACCAGTGTGGAAGAAAAAACAAGCATCACCTAGACTGGTGAACTAACATCACTACGATCGGCGATGAAGTCTCAAAGAGACGAATAAGAAACAAATAAGATCACCAAACACGATGACCCTACACAAACCTCACTACGGTAGGGCACAAAACATGAAGATCCTAGACCAGTGAGATAAAGACAAACACTATCGAAGAATATATGTATTCTTCACGATAGCATAACATTTACAACAAAAACAATCAAACGACGATTCCAATAACCAAAGGAATACATGATTGTTCAAAAAACCATTAGATACACATCTGACGAAACATAAAGTCACACGGCTTAAAAAATACAGAACTATCTGATGTCAAAAAAATCATACGACTTTTAAGAACTAAAACAATACTTGCAAACATGAGTATTGAATAACAATAACCAGCTTTAACTTGTAGAAACTAGAAACGATACTCAAATGCAAAATATATCTAGCCAAATACAACAAGAAACTCTCACAAGTCAACCCTATAGATTACCACATGATAATCTATACTAAATCTACAAGAATCAAGCAGATCAACTCAATCTGTGAAACCCTAGATACTTTTGGGAACAACCAGTACGAGAGCTAGAAGAAAAAATCTTACGAATCTCTCACATAATACAAAGCAATTCTCACCTTGGACCATCAACATGATGACCTATACTCATCAACACTCAGATTTAACAGATTTCTAACTAAGAACCCTAAATCTATGATCTGTACTTGAGAAGCTAACAGGCTGTAGGGAGAAACAAGATTCAAGTAACAAGCCTGGAAATAACAAGACGTACACACTTCTATATCAAACAATAATTACAGCCTAAACAAATTCTGACAATCGACAAAATCACATGATTTTATTACCAGAAAATATCTCTTACACAAGAGACAACACACAAGGCTATAGCAAATATTCAAGAATAATCTTGATAACAAAACTGATTAGAAACACTCGAACCACGAGGTCCGGCTAATCATACAATATGACTTACGGACTGCATCCAAAAAAACTTTTTAACAATGTTGAAGACAAATGTTTATCATATAATTCAAAACGAATCTATTAACATGAAAATCATGTGTTCCAAGGAAAAGACACAAAATGCAAAGAATATACAAACAATTTTCTCATCAAGACAATGAGAAAATAAGATCATAATTCATACAACCAATCTTCTACAAAGAAGATCAAGTACAAAACAATCAGCTCATTAAGACTATACCAAGTGAATGAAAAAAAAAACATAAAAAAGAATATCTATAATTAGAACACACAGAAAAGATCAAACAAGATCCACGAATCACAATATCTGAACTGTTCAGAAAAACACAAACTCTCAACAAACAACTCACAACTAATCTATTAGATTATCAACACGATGATCTATATTCACTAATTCTTGATCTAACAGATAAACGAACAACAATGTTCAAATCCTAGAACGAATTAGAGAGAAGTTGCTTACACAACAATGAGAAACCAAAGAACAAACCATTTAAACCTCTCAAACATCAAGTTCTTATACTGGTTCAAGACAAAAAAATAATTAACACATTATATGAGTTGACCAGATAATTAACAGAAACACTATGCAATTTGTTCCTGTTTTGCACATAAACTTGCATATAGAAGACACTAGCTATGATTGGGAAAAGATTACAACACTTACCGTGATACATTAATCAGATTATTAGGTGATGTTTTAATGTAGAGCAACAAAAAAGATGAAAAACATGTATCAATGAGAGATACTTCATACGAACCATGTAAACAACTACAGATCATATGTGTAAAACAAGAAGAATGCCAAATATAGTATAAACTTGTAACAACAATAGTAATTTAAGATACAGCAAGAACAACCTGACCTCATGAGCGCCCTAACTTAGGGAATCTTCAAGTTTCAAGAAAGGAAAACCAGATTCACATAAACAAAGTACTTCGTGCATTTTACAGCTGTGAGAAACCCTAAGTTTAGGATCATATCTTCAATTTTTTAATTCACATTAGAAATCCAGATTCATAGAAGAACACTTCTCCAAGACCGATTGAACATCATTTAAACCCCAAATAACACTAGTCACCACTTCAAACCCTAGGATTTGCACAAACCCCAACTTTTTGAATCAATAGTTCAGCGGAAGACAAATCATGAATCAAACCATTTGAATGTACGAATATAAAATCAACTCCCTTCAACCACAAGAACCTATTAGGTCTGACCAACAACTATCAGATATGGACAAAAGCTTCACCATATCTGAACATAATTTTTTGGATATGCCTGTGACTTCACCCGATCTTGAATGAACAACCAAGAACCTCAACAAATTTTTTCTTTGATGACAAGAGTGTACCTGAATCGAATAATAAGTTTACACAAACTCAGATCTGAATAGAATTCTTACCAAACCTTTATCACAGCGGATAACAATGAAAGATCGGAGCCTTGTTGCTCTGATACCATGTCAAAGAAATGGAATTAACAGAACTTTATTATGAATTATTACGACAAATCTTTGTAAATCACTCGAAGAACTCTCAATGCAACTACACAAAGAAGATCAGATCATTAACTTAATGATCTGATTACACCAAACACATAAACTCAGATGAAGAAAATCCTAATTCTACGATGACATTGTGTAACGTTGAAGACAGAGAGATAAAGAAACTTTGAGAGAAATGTTGTCTAGTTTGTGTATATCTGAAACCCTAGGCTGAAGTCACTCTTTTATAAACTGGACTCCCGAACACAGCCTGTTGCCTAAGCCCATCTATATCTTTTAAGCCCATCTCCAAGTCATGCATCAGTCCAACTTGCAACACTCCTTTGATCAGCTACAATTCAACAAGCCCAACAATAACTTGTGACAAGCTGACCACATGTTCAACCACCTCATACACACAAACAAAAACAAATATAAGAACAATAAAATAAAAATAACAAATATAAAACTGAATATTATGATATATTTTTAACAATCGGACACCACCACCTATGCACCACTCTCCTCCCTCCTTCTCACATATCTCATTAACTGAAGAGGTATGGTCCTAAATCTTACGCAAGACATTACAAGTGTAACGCCCTGCTTTTTCATACTTTCCATAATTAGGAAGCTCGCCTTGTAATGCTATTTTTGAAAATCTTGTAATCGTCTGTTCGTTGTAATCGTCGTAAAATCCAAGCCTTGAATCATAAATAAAATTGGTATTTCTTTAAATTCACATTCAACATATTCATACATGCTCATACGTTCGAATTCATTGTACGTCGAATCCTTATTTGTAATTCATACGCATATGATACTTATTTACGATACATGTCCATGCTTGTCCTTAAATTGTTGATACTTAAAAACCCCTAATAATATGCTTATTTACACAACGATTAATCATCTAATATGTGACATATACTTGTCACTTACAAACGTATTACACTCTTGTACATCACACTTTTTACCTAGTTAAATCATGTTTTATTCCATGTTATACCTTATTACGAGTTAAGGAAAACATTGTTACATATTATTGCATAACTCAAACAACAAAATGGCACATTACAATGTTTAAAAAAATAAAAATAAAAATATGGCAGCCCCTATTATCGCAAATCAACCCTTATTGGGTTGGTTTTGTGGGCTTGTTTCAAGGTTTAACCCCTTCTAAACACTTCCAAAGCCCAACCCATTGAAACCCTGATCTATTCCCTATATAATAAGCACTTCCTCACTTCTTATTCCACTTTTACAAGCATCCAAACACTTCAAAACACTCCCAAACTCAGCTGAGTTTCAGCCACGTTTTTGAAAGTTCCAGCCATAAAAAGTGAGTTTTAACTCACTTCCACTTCAATTTTCTTCTTGTTTATTCTTCTACAACACTTGGATAACCTCTAGGAAGGTTCTCACAAGTTTGCATGGGCAAACTAAGGTGAAACCTCACCATTTTTGAGGTCCAAAGTGCACCTAAATTCTGCTCATTTTTATCTTCATGTTTTGGAAAAAAACTCATGTTTTCTTCATACATTCCTATGTCCTTATGCCACTAATCAAGACTATGATTATGTGTGCTTAAAAACAAGGCTGTAACATGTAAATCCAAAAGTTTAATCCTCAAAAAAAAAAAAAAAAAAACTTTCTGTTGTAATAAGGTTTTAACCTACAAGTGATGAACAAGACCTACACTTGAAGTTGTGTGATTATTTGGATAGCTTGGGATATCCTACCTACAAATCCACACATCACTTGATGTTTTCTTAGTTAGATAGTATGTATTTCAATTCCTTAATGTATGTTCATGACAACTTGTGTATTGGTGAAACACAAGAGGTTCCTAAATGGAAGATTTATCTTCCTATCTTATGCATAACTTCTATGACATTCTTGTATGATAATGGACTAGAAGTTATAAATATATACTGTATAGAATATATAATACTTATAGTAACCAAACTTTTGATGACAACCTAATGGTTACTTATCAAAATGATAGGTTAGACCATCTAAGAACATAGTACTCGTTACGATTCTAATGGGTACTTTAACCCATGAAAACATTCAAACCCCCATGGGTTTCATAGTGTCAAAAAACGAGTGTTATGTGCTAGATGGTTATTTTCTCATATATTTACTTTCCATATACTTTTAAATTCCAAATTCCAACTCTACTCATACCTTGAACTCCAAACCGTATACATTTAACCTCCTGAACTCATTCACTCGTCAACAATTGGATAATCGGAAGAATTAGCAATTTTGTGAGTATACTTGATCCCCGATGTGTGTAAAATGCAACATATAAATTACATCAAATGAGGCATAAAACTAACCCTTTATTAGCACTAATGTTGGAAAAAGTATGCTTTTGTCTTCCTTTTGTATTTTCAGGACTAAATGAGCGTAATTGAACAAAAGGAACAAATATGCAGCAAAAACTAACATAAATACAAGGAAAGGAATAAACATGGCATGCCCGACCCCTCGACAGCTTCTTCCCAAGCAAAAACAAAGAAACAGAAGGCTGACCACGGCCCCATGCCCAGCGGACACGGGGGCGTGGCCAGGTTCCTGCAGAAAAGACAAAGCTATAGAAGCTTCTATTCTCAGCACGGGGGCGTGCCCAGCTCAACACGGGCCGTGGTCAACGCTAAGATTCACAGAATCTTACAAATCTTGATAGTACGCATACGCTTCTGCACACGGGGTCGTGCCCAGCGAACACGGGGGCGTGTGGAGCCTAATACAGACAATTGCAATTATTGCAGAAAAAGAAACAGGATGGACACGGGGCCGTGCCCAATGGACACGGGGCCGTGTCCGGGCTTCTGTGCAGGCTATAAATAGCGGTGCTTGGTTCACTTCAAAGGCATCCCTTGGCAAACCACCTCTCTCCCACTTCACCCACATTCCACCACCACTACAACACCCACATCCACCACCATCATCCATCATCCACCTTAGAGTGTGTGTAGTAGTCTCGGGATCCAAGATTGATAGTAAGAGTTCTTGACAATCAAAGGTCATGTTTGCCTAAGTCTCTTACATCACTTGGTGAAGACAAGGATTTAATGTAATACTTTTGATTTTTAATCTTTTCGCACTTTTTATTTGATTTTTATTAATGACTTTAATAACTAGTTTCTTATGTTGAATGTGAAACTTCCTTATCATTTGTCCATGGTGTCTTGGCATTATTTTACTGTCTATATAAAATAAAATATTTTCACCATTCATATCTCTACGGTCTATATAGAGATATGTTGGCTACCTGGTCGGGGGTTAAGGGAATGGTTTGGTAAGGTTCTTGACTTGTTCAGTGTATAGATCCTACAAGGACCTGGGTCAAGCTTGCTAGGACTTCCTTCAATACCCACTGGTATTGGATGGCGGGGGGTGCAAATGGCTTGATCCTCTCATATGTAAACTAATATAAATACATTAACCCGGCTACTTGGGATTGTATCCCTGCTGACTCAAACCACTTAGCCGAGGGTAAGGTCACCTTCAAAAGAGGGGCCTACCACATTACGCATTAATAACTTAATTAATTATCTTTCAATATTCCGACCCTTTGGGATTGTATCCTTGCTGACTCAAACAACTGGGTTGAGGGTAACGTCACCTTCAAAAGAGGGGCCTATTACTATAACTAAGATAATCTTTTAAAAAGTGCAAAAGTGCGGAAATCATCAAAGGTTACATTAAAGGCGAGTCGGATCCAAGTGATTCATCTTGTTTATCTGTTTTTTATTTTATTTTTATTTTTCAGCTTTTTTAGTTTTTATTTTCATGTTTAAAACCTTTTCTAAAAATTTTGATTTGATTAGACGTTGAGGATAAACCGGTACTAAAATCTCTTGTGTCCTTGGACGACCTCGGTATCTTACCAACGCTATACTACGCTCACGATGGGTGCACTTGCCCATATGTGTGTTTAGTGTTAGTATAATATCATGTTTTATAAATTTAAAACTTGACTATAGTGTTAAAAAGGGCTTAAAATATAATAAAAAACATATAACACACAACACACATCAAGTTTTTGGCGTCGTTGTCGGGGACACAAGGATTTTAAGAAAGTTAGGAATCAACGGCCTAATCGTTTTTCTTATTTTTCTGATTTTTTTAAGGATTTTTCTAAATTTTTCAGTTTCTGCAGACTACAGCACGGGGTCGTGCCTGGTCGGACACGGGCCGTGCCCAACATCTTTATTGGCAGTTTTTATTTTCCGAGTTACAGAGAGCTGAGCACGGGGCCGTGTTGGTGCAGCACGGGGCCGTGTTGAACTCTCCAGTAACAGGGATCCGGAAAACAATAACTGTAACCACGACCACGGGGCCTTGTTCAGCTGAGCACGGGGCCGTGGTGAGACTTCTGACCAACAATCTTTTGGTTTTTATCGCAGGACTTGGAAGCCAGGCACCGCACCTGAACTTCCTACGCAGTGCATAAGCTCCAGTTCCAATAAAGACATAAAAGAAACTCTAGACGAACCCGAACGCTTTCTAAGAAAAAAGACTTAAAGCTAAAATCCAAGAGAAAGTTTTGGGGGACCCACTTCCAATGGCGGATCAACGTACCCTAATGGATTACCTACGGCCCACGGTAGGTAATCTCGGCGCCGCTGTCAACGCACCGAATGTCGATGCCAACTACTTCGAACTTCGGCCGCATTTGATTCAAATGCTCCAAAACTCCGCAACTTTCCATGGGCTTGTGGACGAAGATCCCCATTTACATATTACCAACTTTTTGGAAATATGTGATACTTTTCGGATCAACGGGGCATCAAATGACGCCATCCGCCTCCGAATGTTCCCATTTTCACTAAAAGACTGTAAGGACTCTCAAAAATGTCACAATATGACTCGTAAGTAAAAACCCTGACCCCTGAAAGCTTACGGTGCATGAAAAATCAAGAAAACAAGATTCATGGGTTTCAGGCGGGCCGCGTAAACCTTAATGGAAGCTTACGCGGGCCGCGTCAAACATGGGTTGACCGGATAAGTATTCCGGATCCACGTATAACCCATCTGGCAACCCTACGCATGACCATGCAAACCTATACGTAGAATAGGTGGCTACGCGGGCCGCGTAAGGGTGAGCCTATGGTTCACGCGGGCCGCGAGAGCCCCATATTTCAGCTATAAATAGCTTGTCTCAGGAGCTTTCATCTGTTGTCGAAACAAACTTTCAAAAACGAAGTTTGGCTGCTCTAAAGTAGAAATTACAATTATATTGGCGAGGCGCTGCTACGATACAGGGTATTAACTCAATCGCTGCTCCGATACAGGGTATTAACTCAACCTAGTTCATCCCCTTAGGGAGCACCAGTGTTGTTTGTAAAGAAAAATGATGGTTCGATGAGAATGTGTATTGATTATAGGGAACTGAATAAAGTTACAATTAAGAATCGATACCCATTACCTAGGATTGATGATCTTTTCGATCAACTTCAAGGAGCTAGATACTTTTCTAAGATCGATTTACGCTCCGGATATCATCAATTAAAGGTACAAGAAGAAGACATACCTAAAACTGCTTTCAGAACTAGGTATGGTCATTACGAGTTTACAGTCATGCCCTTTGGATTAACGAATGCACCTGTAGCATTTATGGACATGATGAATAGAATCTGTAAACCGTATTTGGATAAGTTTGTAATTGTCTTCATCGACGATATACTTATTTATTCCAAAAGTCAGGACGAGCATTGTCAGCACTTGCATGCACTCTTAACTTTGTTAAGAAAAGAAAAGCTTTACGCCAAATTCTCGAAGTGTGAATTTTGGCTACAGGAAGTGCAATTTTTAGGACACATGGTGAATCATGAAGGTATTCATGTAGATCCTTCTAAAATAGAAGCAATCATCAAATGGAAGGTTCCACAAACAGCTATGGAAATTAGAAGCTTTTTAGGATTAGCTGGTTACTATAGACGGTTTATTAAGGATTTTTCCAAGATAGCAGTGCCATTAACTAAGCTAACCTGTAAAGCGGTTAAGTTTGAATGGGGACCTAAGCAAGAAGATGCCTTTAAGATTTTAAAGCAGAAATTAACAAATGCTCCAATTCTAGCCTTACCAGAAGGAATAGAAGTTTTTGAAGTATATTGTGATGCTTCAAAGCTAGGATTAGGATGTGTGTTAATGCAACGCAAGAAGGTAATAACGTATGCATCAAGGCAATTGAAAAAGCACGAAGAAAACTATACGACTCATGACTTAGAGTTAGGAGCCATAATTTTTGCCCTTAAAATTTGGAGACATTATCTGTATGGAAGTAAGTTTACTGTCTATACAGATCATAAAAGGTTAAGATACATATTTGGGCAAAAAGAGTTAAACATGAGGCAAAGGAGATGGATGGAAATCCTAAGTGATTACGATTGTGATATTCAATATCACGAAGGAAAAGCAAACGTAGTTGCAGATGCCTTAAGTTCGTAAGTATCATGAGAAACAACGACGGGTTCGTGCTCTTAGATTAAGTCTACAATTAGACTTAATGGAACAATTGAAAAGTACTCAGGAAACAACAATCAAGGATGATGCTAAAGGAATGAAAGGAAGAATAAAGGAATTAGAGCAAGGTAGTGATGGAATTTGGAGATTCCATAAGAAACGAATTTGGGTACCTAAACAAGGATAATTAAGAGATAAAATTTTAGAAGAAGCTCATAAATCTAGGTATACCATGCATCCAGGAAACAACAAGATGTACCAAGATTTAAGAAATAACTTCTGGTGGATAGATATGAAAAAGGACATAGCTAGATATGTTTCTAAGTGTCTTACTTGTTCGCAAGTTAAAGCAAAACACCAGAAACCTTCGGGTCTACTACAACAACTAGAAATGCCTGTATGGAAATGGGAACTTATAACTATGGATTTTGTTACTAAGTTACCCAAAACCAGAAAAGGTAATGATGCGATTTGGGTAATTGTGGATCGATTAACCAAGTCAGCTCATTTTCTACCCATGAAAGAAACCTTTAGCATGGAAAGGTTAGCAAAGTTGTATGTAGATGAAGTAGTATCCTTACATGGAGTTCCACTCTCCATTGTATCAGATAGAGATAATCGTTTCACTTCCCATTTCTGGAAAAGTTTCCAGGAAGCAATGGGAACTCGACTAAATTTAAGTACTGCATATCATCCTCAAACAGACGGAGAAAGTGAAAGAATGATCCAAACTCTCGAAGACATGCTTAGAGCATGTGTGATAGATTTTGGTGGGAACTGGGACAACCATTTACCTTTAATTGAATTCTCCTATAACAATAGTTATCATTCAAGCATCGAAGCTGCCCCATTCGAAGCACTGTATGGACGAAAGTGCAGAACTCCAGTTTGTTGGGCAGAAATCGGAGAAAGTCAATTATCTGGACCAGAGATTGTGCAAGAAACTACCGACAAGATTACTCAAATCAAGGAAAGACTGAAGACGGCTCGAGATCGCCAGAAAAGTTATGCCGATAATCGACGCAAACCACTAGAGTTCCAAGTTGGAGACAAGGTACTTTTGAAAGTTTCTCCTTGGAAAGGAGTAGTCCGATTCGGAAAGAAAGGAAAGCTAAGTCCAAGATACGTAGGACCATTCTCAGTGATCCAACGTATAGGACTGGTTGCTTATCGTTTACAACTACCGGAAGAATTAGCAGGAGTACATGATGTATTCCATGTATCCAATCTCAAGAAATGTTTAGCAGACGAATCACTGGTAGTACCTTTCCAAGACATAGAGGTAAATGAGAAATTGAAATTCGTTGAAAAACCACTTCAAATTGAAGATCGAAAGATCAAGTTTCTCAAGCACAAAAGATTGGTGCTAGTCAAGGTCAAGTGGAATTCCAGAAGAGGACCTGAGTATACTTGGACGAGAATGAAGCGAAAGTATCCTCACTTATTTCAGTGAATCTCGAGGACGAGATTTTTCTTTATGGTGGGGAGGATGTAAGGACTCTCAAAAATGTCCCAATACGACTTGTAAGTAAAAACCCTGACCCCTGAAACCTTACGGTGCATGAAAAATCAAGAAATCAAGATTCATGGGTTTCAGGCGGGCCGCGTAAACCTTAATGGAAGCTTACGCGGGCCGCGTCAAACATAGGTTGACCTGATAAGTATTCCGGATCCACGTATAACCCATCTGGCAACCCTACGCATGACCATGCAAACCTATACGTAGAATAGGTGGCTACGCGGGCCGCGTAAGGGTGAGCCTATGGTTCACGCGGGCCGCGAGAGCCCCATATTTCAGCTATAAATAGCTTGTCTCAGGAGCTTTCATCTGTTGTCGAAACAAACTTTCAAAAACGAAGTTTGGCTGCTCTAAAGTAGAAATTACAATTATATTGGCGAGGCGCTGCTCCGATACAGGGTATTAACTCAATCGCTGCTACGATTCAATGTCCGATCGATTGAAACTATCCAGTGGATGTTTAAGTGCTGCCCACATTAGGGTTATGCTTTGTCATTCGCCGTGAATTCGATGGATGTTTAAGTATCGCACTTTGTCATTCGTTGTGAGGGTTTAATCTCGTGAGTTATCGTAAATGCTGTATTAGTTACTAACCTAGTTCGTGTGCATGTTGGTTAAATTTAGGTTAAAAGGCTAATCAGTAGGCTAAGCTCTGTCCACTTAAATCTGCAATGTGAGTCATTCTCTTTTTATCAAATTTGATTTCAAAATCATGTTATTTTCAAAAGTTATAATTACAGAGATTAAGTCTTTGCAATCTCCATATTACAGCCTGTATGTGGGGTTTTGTATACATTACTTGATAACCATCACCATTGGACAACGGGTCAGCCAAGGGGTGATATGACCATAATCACAGACACCACTGGACAGCCAATAGGTGGTCGAGTGATAAATACCGTGGGTAGATGGTTGATATAGAAACATTGTAATCGCTCTTAATACTGTAAATGATAACAACGCGTCATTTTAGTAAAAAGAATGATTCACTAGTATTTCCTCGCTGACAAAATATTTTTCAAACATGTTTCAGGTGATCTGTTGTGATCCAGGAAAAGTGCCGCGAAGCACTACAAGTTTAAAGAAGTGGCTCAATATAAATAAAGAAACATGTTTTGTAAAATAAAAGATTTCTCAGTGAAATCACCTTATTGTAAACAACCAGGGCTTTATCCCGAATTATGAAATAAAATAATCGGGCATTTTCAGCTTTAAAAAGATCCTGATAAAATCTTCCGCTGTCGCATAAATTAAATACCACGGGTTCCTGTCCCGCGGCTCCTGACCGGGTCAAACCGGGGCTGGGGCCGTGACAAAGACCGAGCTAAGGCTTGGCTTAACACCCTCCCAGTTGGTTCGACGAATTAGCCCAAAAGTTTTTGTATAATTCTTTCCCTCCTTCTAAAACGGCTAAATTAATGACTGAAATTAATACATACTCACAAGAGGACGGGGAATCCTTATATGAAACTTGGGAAAGATTCAAGGAGCTATTAAGAAAATGTCCTCATCATGGTCTTGCGGTATGGCAACAAGTATCCACCTTCTATAATGGGTTGTTGCCAAACACAAGACAAACACTTGACTCTAGCTCCGGGGGACTTCTAGGTAATCGTCACTCAAATGAAATTTATAATCAAATTGAGGAAATTGCTCAAAACAATTTTCAGTGGCACACTCCCCGAGGCACAAAATCTTTTGCCCCGAGCGCCCATAAGGTTGACGAAAGCACTTCTTTACAAGCCCAAATCGAGGCCCTCTCTTCGAAAATAAAAAAGTTAGAAATGACAAAAACGGCCTCGGTTATGGCTTGTGAGGGGTGTGATGGGCCACATGAAAATTGGAGTTGTATGAAAGAAATGGATAATCAAACAGAAACGGTAAACTACATTGATAATAGAACAAGATCGTCAAGTCCTCCGACGGGTACCCACAACCAAGGATGGCGTAACCACCCTAACCTTGGTTGGAGAGAACCCGGCAATAGTAGTAACCAACAAAATCAAACCCAACGAACAAACTTTCAACAACCAAGAAATGAGTCACAAAATTTCTCTCAACAACAACAAGGGGGACGAGAGAGGCTTGAAGATACTATCTCACGCCTCATATCCGACACCGAAAAGAAAAAGTCAGATCGATTCCAACAAATGGAATCAAACTTTAGAAATCAACAAGCTAGTATTCAAAACATTGAAAAACAACTAAATCAACTAGCTCAAAATTTCTCCAAGAGACCTCAAGGCGCATTACCCAGCAATACCGAAACTAACCTAAAGGCGCAGGTGCATCTCATCAGGTTGAGAAACCGTACCGTAGGTCCCGAGGAAGCTCCACTGCCTCCAACTGAAAAGAGTCCATCTAGCCAAACCGCAACTTCACCGACGCCCCAAAAAGAGACGACTCCTCCGCCAAATCAGGAGCCTACCAAGAATCCCCTGGTACCTTACCCCGGTCGGTTACTTCGCCAAAAGACCGATGAGCAATTCACAAAATTCGTAAACTTACTAAAACAATTGCACATCAATCTTCCATTTGTGGAACACTCAAATGCCTAAATATTCAAAATTTATGAGAGACTTTCTCATTCACAAAAGGATAATTGAAACACTGCAATTAGTTAATTTAAGTGAAGAATTGTAACAACTCTCATTAAAAGTCATATTTATTTTATTATTTTATCCAATAGGAAACCCTAATTAAGACACCCAAGTGATTCTACACAAACCCTAAAATTTTCAGAACAATCAGAATCAGGATCAGGGCCCCTAAAACTCAGGGGGGGTATTCCCTACTCGACGATTATCCATATATATTGCTGTCTAATTCGAAATTTCAAGAATCGTCGACTCAGCCAGGCTAGAAACACACGTGGCAAGCCTATGACCCTCCGTGTTCCCTTACGGACCGTAAGGGATAAGGCTTACGGTCCGTAAGCATGTCAATTTTCGTGTATAAATAGCAGAGTCTGGGACTTGATTTCTGGCACTAAAACGACGAAGAAATTCGTTATACACGTTGAGATATTGTAGAAACAGTCTCAAAATCACTAATTAGTATAGTAGGGTGCTGCTACGATACCGGGTATTAACTCGATCGCTGCTACGATTCAATGTCCGATCGATCTAAACTATCCGATGGATGTTTAAGTTCTATCCTTTGTCATTCGTCGTGATTCCGACAGGATGTTTGAGTATCACTTGAACTCGGGGAATACTCTGTCATTCGTTGTGAATCTGATGGATGTTTAAGTGATTGCACTTTGTCATTCGTTGTGAGGGTTTTAATCTCGTGAGTTATCGTAATTGCTGTATTAAGTTACTTACCTAGCTCGTGTACACTAGGTTACAAAGCTAAATCAATAGGCTAAGCTCTGCCTGTATAAATCTGCAATATATCAAGGCTTATCTGTAGACTAAACTTTGGCCGTATGAATCTGCATGTTTATAAAGTGAGTCATTCTCTTTTTATCAAATTACTTTCAAAAGCAAATTTATTTTCAAAGTTATAATTACAGGGATTAAGTCTTTGTAATCACCAAATTACAGCCGGTATGTGCGGTTTTGTATACATTACTTGATAATCGTCACCATTGGGGCAGCCAATGGGACCATAGTCACAGATCCGGTCGAGTGACAAATACCGTGGGTAGTTGGTTGATATCAGAAACTTTGTAATCGCTCTTAATACTGTAAATTATAACAAATGAGTCGTTTTAGAAAATAGAATGATTCACTCAGTATTTCCCGCTGACAAAACCTTTTTAAACACATGTTTCCGGTAATTACAGTAGATTGGAGTAAGAGATGAATACAGCACTGAAAGGCTTCAAGAAGTGGCTTATTTTATTAATTAAATCAAATTAAGAAATATTGTTTTATGTAAATTGGGTTTATCCCTTATTAAAGCTACCATTGTAAAACATGGGTTTATCCCATCTATTAAATAAATAAAATCCGGTGTTTTCTAAACTCTGATATTTTTCCTAACTCACGGTCCTGATGAAATTTCCGCTGCAAATTTTTCAAAATAATCACCGGTACCACTTGGCTGTTCGCGGTTCCCGATTTCGTCCAGGGTGGGTCGGGGGTCGTGACAGAAGGTGGTATCAGAGCCACTGTTTTAAGCCTATAAGTGTTGTGATAATAATTCCTAAGCTTATATAAAAGAGTTAGGAGATTGCTATTAACTGGTAGCACACAGGATAGCATTTAGACTTGAACTTAAGAAAATATGCCTTAGTAAAAGCTTCGAGATAAACTAAGTACTTGTGTAAATAAATTATGATAGATTTTGGTATGCCATAAGAATGACGATTAGAACATTGCAGGCAATAGCACTTAATTGCTATCAATTCTTGTTTATTGATATTACTTGGTCTAGAATAAGAGATGTTACGGGAATACATATTTCCTTGATTCTGGATAAAAGCCCTAATAAAAGAGGCACTTTTAAAATCTTGAAAAGATACTATTGATGGGAAATAAAAAATTTTCTCAGGCAAGACTGGGTATGGTGTAGCAGACTCTCCAGCTTGTCCGGATATACTGAGGTTACCTCTCCGGCGTGAACCAGATAAAACGGGGTATATAATATGTCAAACAAGTGACAAAATTTCCCTAAATAGTATCATGATCTGATATCTGACTTATTTTTGGAAATATAAATCTGTTAAATACATTGACCTTATGAAGGGTATGTATATTACAGCATGTGAAATATGTGATTATATAGATATGTATATCTATAAGAAATTCCAAAAAGTCAATTAGGAATAAAGCACAAGCATATGTGTCTAGATTTCTTTATTAGGAATCTCTTTTCCGATATCAAACATTATTTCGTTTGATCATCTGTCTCGT
This sequence comes from Helianthus tuberosus, assembly GCA_030545235.1. Lineage (NCBI taxonomy): Eukaryota > Viridiplantae > Streptophyta > Magnoliopsida > Asterales > Asteraceae > Helianthus > Helianthus tuberosus. Next base: position 147,357,467 of record CM060449.1, read on the forward strand.
AGCTCGTGTGATAAAATAAACAATGGAAACCCTTTAAGTTAAAACGCCATTAAAATAATTTCTAACGCATTACCATAAATTATTAACGCAAGTAAGAAGCATGTAAAGCTGTGATAATGTACAAGAAAACGCATGAAAATTTAATTATAAGTCCACAGAAGTTGAAGTATATCACACACAACTTTCGAGACAAGACCTTTGGAAAATATAAATTGGGCACGATGACACCAATGTTAATTCCGTCAGTAGAAGAACTACTAATAAAAAAGAAACACTTTGCCACGTAATCCTACAAACAACATGAATATCGCTAAGGTACGCTAGAACAGGATTTCACAAACATCCGTGCACAGTCTAATCGGAGTCATAATTATTATCACTACAAAAGGAGTCACATACCTTTGCAAATTCCTTATTTCATTTTATTCACATTCCCTGGTAATGTCACTTAACCACAGTTATCACACGAAATTCCAGATAGAAGTTCTTATATTTCTTTCATTAAAATTCTGACTTCTATAATGAGTTAACTTTCAGGTTTTTACTTCTCCTAATAGTCGTCATACCATGAGGATTTCTTTCATAATAGCGAATATGGATCTATTTCATTTCTTGGTAAATTCATACATTACACATGCACTGTTTGTTACGCATGTGGTTCGTTTGATTTATGAAGACCACTGGAGGGCTTCATTCCAATTTATTATTTTATCCAAACTCAAATATCATTCTGCTTTTTGCATTGTGAACTACATTATTGCAAAACGATGATTCTTTGATATCGAGTCAATGAATTTTGTTAAACAATTAAGGTGAAGAATTTATATTTATATATATATATAAATTATGTTGAGGTGTACTCTCATTTAAGTTTATGTTTAAGTTATCTATTATTAATAATTTTATTATTAGTAATAATATATTAATAATAGTAGTGTTAGTATTATTTTTAGTTACTATGGTTATTGTCAGGGGCAGGTATTGAATAGCCTAGCCTTAGTTAGGCATGGACTGGCCACCTATGCTTAAACAAGGCAACACTAACCAATATCCAACCATGATAATGACTAGTTAATATATATAAATTAAGTCATCATACTTATTTAGCAAATTTTAATTATATATAAAAATATATTTTTATATATATAATTTGTACTATAAGGAGAAGATATATTTTCATAAAATAATACAAGAGTTAGAGGGACGAATAAAATTATATAAATAATTGTCTATCACATGTTTTGTGGTAACTATATACCATAACACTCTGGCAAGAAAATGACCATATAAGAATAATATGGTAGTCATCAACTACGTTGGGTTAGGAGAACATTGTACTATATAAGAATAGTCCCTGTTTTCACTTATTTACAATATTTGTAAATACATTCACAACGTTATATGGTTTCAAAATGAAAATAAGTAATCACATAGAATCGACCCATTAAATGTTATATATTTACAAAATATTTTACAAATACTTTTGTACAATAAACATTTTTACACCTTTATTTTCATTTAACGTTATAAATAATAGTGATTTCTTTTACAAAATAATAATACTAAAATATTTTGTAAAGTAATAACTTCATTGCGGTATTTTGTAATATATATTACATAGTAAATATAAGTTATTTTACAAAGTATAGTAAAATACTAAAAGTAGTGATCATTTACATATAGTAAAAATGCGTAACAAATAATATATATTACATTTGCTATAAAAATATAATATAATAGTTGGTCATGCCAAAACAACTTGTTCTTATTTTATTTCGATCTCTAGGAAATAGTATGAAAAATATGGTTACTAATAGTGTACTATCACATTGTTTCACAATTAAAACAACTTGGAACTCTAAACAATGATACACTAACTCTATTGTCTTTTGGTGTATCTTTGTAATTCACTCATCTCAACACTTTGATTTTCTCATATCATAAATATTTGACAAATCATTTTTCATGCTTTTATTTCATTTTGAACCTGTCTATTCTAAGTCTTCCTTAGTTGCCAATCAAAATAAGCTTTCTTTTGACAAAGAATTTTATTGATTCTAAAAATCCTTCACATTCATTTTAAATATCTATTGATAATATATCTTTTGGCTTGAACCTAGTCACCTTGGAAATTATATCATTTCATTTCATTCGTTTGTCATCAATTTCTTGAACTAATTCAATTGAACCATTGAATCCTATTTATTGTACAACTCGTATTCACAAAATTTGATATTTTAAATTTTGTGTCATCTACCTTAATATTGTTTTTATTGACTAAAATATGATATAAATCTAAAAGAAATATCGTAACCCAAATCTCGAGGACGAGATTTTTATTAAGGTGGGGAGAATGTAACAACTCTCATTAAAAGTCATATTTATTTTATTATTTTATCCAATAGGAAACCCTAATTAAGACACCCAAGTGATTCTACACAAACCCTAAAATTTTCAGAACAATCAGAATCAGGATCAGGGCCCCTAAAACTCAGGGGGGGGGGGTATTCCCTACTCGACGATTATCCATATATATTGCTGTCTAATTCGAAATTTCAAGAATCGTCGACTCAGCCAGGCTAGAAACACACGTGGCAAGCCTATGACCCTCCGTGTTCCCTTACGGACCGTAAGGGATAAGGCTTACGGTCCGTAAGCATGTCAATTTTCGTGTATAAATAGCAGAGTCTGGGACTTGATTTCTGGCACTAAAACGACGAAGAAATTCGTTATACACGCTGAGATATTGTAGAAACAGTCTCAAAATCACTAATTAGTATAGTAGGGTGCTGCTACGATACCGGGTATTAACTCGATCGCTGCTACGATTCAATGTCTGATCGATCTAAACTGTCCGATGGATGTCTAAGTTCTATCCTTTGTCATTCGTCGTGATTCCAACAGGATGTTTGAGTATCACCCGAACTCGGGGAATACTCTGTCATTCGTTGTGAATCCGATGGATGTTTAAGTGATTGCACTTTGTCATTCGTTGTGAGGGTTTTAATCTCGTGAGTTATCGTAATTGCTGTATTAAGTTACTTACCTAGTTCATGTACACTAGGTTACAAAGCTAAATCAATAGGCTAAGCTCTGCCTGTATAAATCTGCAATATATCAAGGCTTATCTGTAGACTAAACTTTGGCCGTATGAATTTGCATGTTTATAAAGTGAGTCATTCTCTTTTTATCAAATTACTTTCAAAAGCAAATTTATTTTCAAAGTTATAATTACAGGGATTAAGTCTTTGTAATCACTAAATTACAGCCAGTATGTGGGGTTTTGTATACATTACTTGATAATCGTCACCATTGGGGCAGCCAATGGGGGATATGACCATAGTCACAGATCCGGTCGAGTGACAAATACCGTGGGTAGTTGGTTGATATCAGAAACATTGTAATCGCTCTTAATACTGTAAATTATAACAAATGAGTCGTTTTAGAAAATAGAATGATTCACTCAGTATTTCCCGCTGACAAAACCTTTTTAAACACGTGTTTCAGGTAATTACAGTAGATTAGAGTAAGAGATGAATACGGTACTGAAAGGCTTCAAGAAGTGGCTTATTTTATTAATTAAATCAAATTAAGAAATATTGTTTTATTTAAATTGGGTTTATCCCTTATTAAAGCTACCATTGTAAAACATGGGTTTATCCCATCTATTAAATAAATAAAATCCGGTGTTTTCTAAACTCTGATATTTTTCCTAACTCACGGTCCTGATGAAATTTCCGCTGCAATATTTTTCAAAATAATCACCGGTACCACTTGGCTGTTCGTGGTTCCCGATTCCGTCCAGGGTGGGTCGGGGGTCGTGACAAGAATGCTCCGCCGTTCTACTTAACAAACTCCCACAAAAGAAAATCGACCCCGGAAGCTTCACTATCCCTTGTTCCATTGGGGGATCACCCATACGCAATGCGCTGGCCGATCTTGGGGCTAGCATTAATCTCATGCCCGCATCAATGTTTAACCGACTCGGACTAGGTAAAACAATCCCCACAAAGATGAGCATACAACTTGCCGATAGGTGTATCAAATATCCACAAGGTGTCGCCGAAAATCTATTGGTAAAAGTCGGAGACTTTGTCTTCCCGGCCGACTTTGTCATACTAGATATGGAAGAAGATACCGAAGTACCACTCATCCTAGGAAGACCATTCCTAGCCACCGCTCACGCAATGGTGGACATGAATGGTGGGAAATTAACATTGAGGGTTGGGGACAAAGAAATGGAGTTCGGGGTTGGGAAAAGAGTAGAAGACGACGACCTGGTCAACTACATGAATGTCATAGACTCAAGCTTGGATAATGCTCTCCGACGGTGCAACATGGGATGCAAAACATCCCACTTGGGTAACATATGACTAACTTTGGATCTAGCCAAGGACCCTTACAAACGTGGCGCACCACGGAGGCATTCCGCGGAACTATCCTTAGTTTTAGTTTAGATTAACTTTTATGTTTTCTAGTTTAGTTTTACTTTTCTGGAATAAAACACACTCGAAATGGTGGAGGTTACTAAGGGAAACTTAAACCCACACCCCATGCACAAAAGCAGAGCCTCCCGACAATTTTTCTTCATTACAGCAAGTTCAGCACGGGGCCGTGCTCATCCAAACACGCCCCCGTGCCCAAGGTTCTGCAGAAAACGCCCAGTTCAGGTAACTGGACACGGGGCCGTGTTGGCTGCACATGCCCCCGTGCCCAGCCTTCTGTAAATTATGATACTGGTGATCTGAACACGGGGCCGTGCCCGGCCGGACCAACACGTGCCCAGACGCTCAGTAACATAAAATTTTGTTTCTAAACACCTTTTTACAAATTCAATCAACCTAAAAACTTATTTTTGGGACACACTGAGGACAATGTGTAATTTAAGTGTGGGGGGATGCTAAACCTTGAATTTTGCAAGTCCTAATAACAAGCCTTACACAAAACTCTATTGGAACCGCTAATCACCCCAAATTGTTTTTCAAAAACTTTTCATTTTTTTTACTTGTATTGGTTTAATTTGGGAATAACAAGTTCAAAAAAAGTTATATTTTTACAAATTTACAACCGATAGCGTCGTGATAAAAAGAACCAACATAAGAAAATTATGAAACGGCATGAAAAATCTAGTTAAAATTTGATTATATATACTTGATCACATTATAAACCCATTCCCACAAAAAGTGAGTTTTGAGCCTTTATTGAGCATACATCTTTAAACTAAATGTTCATTTTTCGTGTCTTGTGTGAATAGCCGCTTGGTTTCTTACGATTCTAGAACTTGCAACGACGATACATTCCCGATCCTTACCAACTTAAACCCAAGTAAGTAAATGATGGAGACATTAGGACTAACCCATTTTCTTTCAACACCATTATTTTTCATTTTTTTATCACCTACCCAAAATCCCCCTAGTTAACCCATTTGAGCCTAAACCTTTTCGTTTCTAAACCAACAAAACAAACACACTTTACCCACCAAAACCCTTTTTCTTTTAAACCCCTTATTTTAGTAAAAAGTTCAGGTTTCTTGTGACGCTCCTTATAAAAAAAATGAAGTTTAGCAATAAACAAACAAGTTCTTCAAAAGAAATTTTGTTTGAAAGTGCTTAGTTTGAATTAAAGTCACAAAAACAAAAAGTTTTACGACGACCGACGCTTTTTACGCTTTTAGCCCTTTTTACTAACCACTAACCCAAAACCACCTACCTCTAACCCAAGCCTAACCCTTCCCCCAAGTCCTCTTAATATTTACAAAGGTTTATAGTTAAAAAGGAGGTGGATTGATTGCTTGGCAAGCATATGGTAGAAATAAGTTCCATGCCGGTCTCGAGTGTTTCACAAAAATACATCTTCGGCCGAGTGTTGAGTGATCTCCCGTGAGATATGTGAACTTGTATATAAATGGAATTTTAAAGAGGCATGTTATGCCCAAATAAGTAATTTCTCTTATAAAACGTTCTAAATAAATCATAACAAATATGATTGTAAATAGAATAAAAATAAAACCCAATAAAGATCTTGGATTCCCGACACTCAAGACAAGCCCAAAACTTCTCTTCTACCCATTCCATTTGGGTGTGTAAGCCACATTATAAAGAGTTTTGCTTGAGGACAAGAAAAGATTCAAGTGTGGGGGTATTTGATGTGTGTAAAATGCAACATATAAATTACATCAAATGAGGCATAAAACTAACCCTTTTTTAGTACTAATGTTGGAAAAAGTATGCTTTTGTCTTCCTTTTGTATTTTCAGGACTAAATGAGCGTAATTGAACAAAAGGAACAAATATGTAGCAAAAACTAACATAAATACAAGAAAAGGAATAAACGTGGCATGCCCGACCCCTCGACAGCATCTTCCCAAACAAAAACAAAGAAACAGAAGGCTGACCATGGCCCCGTGCCCAGCGGACACGGGGGCGTGGCCAGGTGCCTGCAGAAAAGACAAAGCTATAGAAGCTTCTATTCCCAGCACGGGGTCGTGCCCAGCTCAACACGGGCCGTGGTCAACGTTAAGATTCGCAGAATCTTGCAAATCTTGATAGTACAGATACGCTTCTACACACGGGGCTGTGCCCAGTGAACACGGGGGCGTGTGGAGCCTAATACAGACAATTGAAATTAATGAAGAAAGAGAAAGAGGATGTACACGGGGCAGTGCCCAATGGACACGGGGCAGTGTCCGGGCTTCGGTGCAGGCTATAAATTGGGGTGCTTGGTTCACTTCAAAGGCATCCCTTGACAAACCACCTCTCTCCCACTTCACCCACATTCCACCACCACTACAACACCCACATCCACCACCATCATCCATCATCCACCTTAGAGTGTGTGTAGTAGTCTCGGGATCCAAGATTGATAGTAAGAGTTCTTGACAATCAAAGGCCATGTTTGCCTAAGTCTCTTACATCACTTGGTGAAGACAAGCATTTAATGTAATACTTTTGATTTTTAATCTTTCCGCACTTTTTATTTGGTTTTGTATTAATTACTTTAATAACTAGTTTCTTATGTTGAAGGTGAAACTTCCTTATCATTTGTCCGTGGTGTCTTGGCATTATTTTACTGCCTATATAAAATAAAAGATTTTCACCATTCATATCTCTGTTAGCTAATAATATCTCTGTATATTATTAGGAATATATTTTGTAATTTCCAATATTTATTAGTTGGTTAGAATTGTATATTCACCATATATAGGTCCTAGAATTACTCTCTTCTCTCGTGTATTTATATGGATTGTTTTGTGTAAATAAAGATCAAGGAATTATTCCCTCTTACATGGTATCACACACAGTGGCTTGATTTCGATCTCGCCAAACCTGCCATCCTATCCTTTACTTTTTTTTTCTTTCCTTTGTCTGTTCTTCAATAATGGGAGACAAGGCAGATAAAACCGATCCCAAACCTCAATCCCTTCACCCCGTCTACACCGTAACGAACATACAACACAAGGTTCGTGTCCTTGATGGTATCGAAGTCTCATACCCGACATGGGTTAAGCTCTTTATGCTCCACGCCACCGGGTACGATGTGGTTAACCACATCGACGGTTCGCCGGCACCCGAGAAGACCGCACCTGAATACGGTTCGTGGAAGAAGATAGACGCCGTGGTCCTTCAATGGATCTATGGCACCCTTAGTAACGATCTCCTCGTTCGGGTTCTTGAAGAACAATCGACCGCGTATGAGGCCTGGATGCGGGTCAAAACTCTCTTTCTGAACAACAAAGGCCCTCGTGCCATGGCTCTACAACATGAATTAACTAACCTTACCCTCGCCTCTATGCCTAGTCTTGAAGCCTACTGCCAGGAAATCCAGGAGCTTTCCGACCAACTAGCCGCAGTGGACTGCCCGCTCAATAATACTCAGCGGATCCTACATCTCGTCAATGGTCTTCCACGGGAATACGATACCACCGCATCTATCTTAAACCAACAGTTACCATCATGGGAGCAGGCCGTCGAGCAGTTACAATCAGAATCATGTCGGATTGCGGCTCGAGAAGCTCGCACTCCGACACCCATCATCGCAGCCGCGGTTTCTTCCCAATCCGAATGCACACCACCGTCCAATCGTGACCATTCCCATGCTCCACGTCGTGATAATCGCCGGGAAAATAACTCCGGAAACCGCCGGGATAACTCTCGTCACAGCCGCAATCCTTCAAGAAACAATGGCTCTCAAAGTCAACAACAATACAGAAACCTCACGGCTCAAGCACCTTATGTGCCCTACTGGGCCCCACAACAACCTTTTGCTCCTTACTGGGCTCCCCCACCTTGCCCATTTCCTACACAGACTTGGGCTCTACCATATGATCCAAGGCCAAATTCAAGATCCAACAACAATGCACCATATAATTCTTCTGGACACTCTCAAGCCCAGGCCCACTTCGCAGCAACAAATCCTTTGGAGCCCACCAGTCTTGCTAATGCTGTACAGGCTTTGTCTCTGAATTCTAGTTCCAACACCAATGACCAGTGGCATTTTGATACAGGTGCTTCTTCCCATATTACTTTTGATATGAATAAATGTGACACATTTTCCACACATTCACCTATAGAGTCAATATTTGTAGGTAATGGCAATAAACTTCCAGTCATGGGTTCGGGATCATCGGTTATCCACACTCCATCAAAACCTTTACACCTAAAATCCGTGTTATTTAACCCCAACATTATCAAAAATCTTATTTCTGTGCGTCAATTTAATATTGATAATAACACGTCAATTGAATTTGACCCTTTTGGCTTCTCCGTGAAGGATTTCCAGGATGGCACGATCCTGAGTCGTCACAACAGTACCAGTGATCTCTACCCGCTCACTCCAAATGCTTCCGCCACCGCTTGTTTTGCCTCTGCCAAAGACCCTCCACTCTGGCACAATAGACTTGGACACCCTGGTCAACCTGTCATGGAGTTTTTAAACTCGAAGAATTTTATTGCTTTTAATAAGTTAAAAATATCTTCTATTTGTCATTCGTGTCAATTATCAAAACATAAACGTTTGTCGTTTCTTGATTCCACAACACGCACTTTATTACCTTTTGCTATATTACATTGTGATTTGTGGACATCCCCTGTTTTAAGTCATGCTGGGTATAAATACTACATGGTTCTAACAGATGACTTTACTCAGTATACATGGGTCTATCCCTTAAAGTTTAAATCCGAAACCTTCACCAAATTTACCCATTTTCACCAATTTGTTGCCACACAATTTAAAATGCCCATCCAATCATTCCAGTGCGATATGGGGGGTGAATTTGCCAACAATGAATTTCAAAACTTTGCAACCAAACATGGCATTCAGTTTCGTTTTTCCTGTCCTCACACTTCACAACAAAACGGGAAATCCGAACGTATGATTCGCAGACTTAATGAAATAATGTTTACCCTTCTCACACATGCTTCCCTACCCTCCTCCTTTTGGGTTGAAGCACTCCACACGGCCTCGTACCTCCATAACATTCTCCCCACAAAGCTTCATAAATTTCAAACTCCCCTGTCCCTTCTTTACCTGCGTCAACCCTCATATGACCACCTTCGTGTCTTCGGTTGTTTATGCTATCCAAACACCTCCTCCACTCGACCTCACAAGCTTACCCACCGATCCGCCCCTTGTGTATTCCTCGGATACCCGGCCAATTATCGTGGGTACCGGTGTTTAGACATCTCCACCGGCAAAACCATTTTCTCCCGACACGTCACTTTTGACGAAACCCGCTTCCCGTTCCTTAATCCTTCTAAACCTCCACCTACTCATTCCTTCCTTGACCCATCACCACTCATCTTCACTCAACCCACACCCGTCACTACCCAACAACCCGTTGTAGGCCCAACACCAACACCCGACCCGTCATCTATCCTAGGCCCACCTCCCACACCTAGTGTTCCCTCGTCCCAAACCACAACCGGTCCCACCCAACCTGAAACCATACCACCTCCACCTATTTTCAACCCCCCCATGGTCCCTCAACCGCCCACCTCCACTACTCACTCCATGCAAACCCGGTCCAAATCAGGTATCTCCAAACCCCGCCAACCGGTTTCCCTCAACACCACAACCTCCTCACATATTTCCCCGTTACCTAAATCCCATTTAACCGCCCTAACCGACCCTAACTGGAAGGACGCCATGACTAATGAATATGACGCTCTATTGGCGAATAACACGTGGGAACTCGTTTCGCGACCGGCCAATACACCAGTTATTCGTTGCATGTGGTTATTTAAGCATAAGTTTCATGCTGATGGGACACTAGAACGACATAAGGCACGACTTGTGGTAAATGGCAAAAGCCAAACTGTGGGAATTGATTGTGATGAGACTTTTAGCCCTGTTGTGAAACCCACTACAATCTGCACGGTTCTCAGTCTTGCAGTATCACGGGCATGGCCGATTCATCAGTTTGATGTTAAAAATGCTTTTCTGCACGGGGATTTAAAGGAAACCGTGTATATATTTCAGCCACCAGGTTTCACCTCAACGTCACATCCTAAATATGTGTGTAGACTCAACAAATCTCTCTACGGATTGAAGCAAGCCCCTCGGGCATGGTACCAACGTTTTGCAGGGTTTCTGTCTAAGTGTGGTTTCAAAAGTAGCGTCTGTGACACATCATTGTTCATTTATCACAAGGGAGACCAAATGGCTTACCTACTTTTATATGTGGATGATATTATTCTCACTGCATCTAGTGATTCTCTCCTTCACAGCATCACAAAATCATTATCTAGCGAGTTCAACATGACCGACCTTGGTGCTTTACATCACTTTCTCGGTATAGCAGTTCAACGACAGACAAACGGCTTGTTCCTTTCTCAATCGACATATGCTGCGGATATTTTATCACGTGCTAACATGACCTCTTGTAACCCGGTTAGCACCCCGGTCGAAGTTGGATCTAAGCTAAGCGCCACTCAAGGAGCTCCTTTTGCGGATGGCTCGCTATATCGCAGCTTAGCCGGTGCCTTACAATATCTTACTATCACTAGACCAGACATATCTTATGCCGTACAACAAATCTGTCTTTTCATGCATGCCCCTCGCGAGCCTCACTTCCAGCTCCTCAAAAGGATTCTTCGGTACATCAAAGGTACACTCTCTCACGGGTTACTCATCACACCCTCTCAGTCCACTAAGCTAACGGCCTACTCAGACGCGGATTGGGGTGGGTGTCCGGACTCACGACGGTCAACATCAGGCTATTGTGTCTACTTCGGCGATAATTTAATCTCTTGGTCGTCCAAACGCCAGCCAACCATTTCACGATCCAGTGCCGAAGCGGAATATCGAGGGGTCGCTAACACAGTAGCCGAGACAAGCTGGATCCGTAATCTACTTCTTGAACTTAAAGTCCCGGTTAGGCAAGCCACCATTGTATATTGTGATAACATCTCAACAGTCTATCTTGCGGAAAATCCTGTCCAACATCAACGCACCAAACATGTCGAGCTGGATATTCATTTTGTTCGAGAAAAGGTTCGCCTTGGCGCTGTCAAAGTTCTCCACGTACCAGCCGACTACCAGTACGCGGACATCTTCACCAAAGGTCTCCCCAAACATCTTTTCCAACGGTTTCGCTCCAGTTTATGCCTTCGTTCTTCTACGACTCAAACTGCGGGGGAGTGTTAGCTAATAATATCTCTGTATATTATTAGGAATATATTTTGTAATTTCCAATATTTATTAGTTGGTTAGAATTGTATATTCACCATATATAGGTCCTAGAATTACTCTATTCTCTCGTGTATTTATATGGATTGTTTTGTGTAAATAAAGATCAAGGAATTATTCCCTCTTACAATCTCTACGGTCTATATAAAGATATGTTGGCTACCTGGTCGGGGGTTAAGGGAATGGTTTGGTAAGGTTCTTGCCTTGTTCAGTGTATAGATCCTGCAAGGACCTGGGTCAAGCTTGCTAGGACCTCCTTCAATACCCACTGGTATTGGATGGCGGGGGTGCGAATGGCTTGATCCCTTCATATGTAAACTACTATTAATACATTAACCTGGCTACTTAGGATTGTATCCTTGCTGACTCAAACCACTTAGCCGAGGGTAACGTCACCTTCTAAAGAGGGGCCTACCACATTACGCATTAATAACTTAATTAATTATCTTTCAATATTCCTACCCTTTGGGATTGTATCCTTGCTGACTCAAACCACTGGGTTGAGGGTAACGTCACCTTCAAAAGAGGGGCCTACTACTATAACTAAGATAATCTCTTAAAAAGTGTAAAAGTGCGGAAATCATCAAAGGTTACATTAAAGGAGAGTCGGATCCAAGTGATTCATCTTGTCTATCTGTTTTTTATTTTATTTTTATTTTTCAGCATTTTTAGTTTTTATTTTCATGTTTAAAACATTTTCTAAAAATTTTGATTTGATTATACGTTGAGGATAAACCGGTACTAAAAGCTCTTGTGTCCTTGGACGACCTCGGTATCTTACCAACGCTATACTACGCTCACGATGGGTGCACTTGCCCATATGTGTGTTTAGTGTTAGTAGAATATCATGTTTTATAAATTTAAAACTTGACTAAAGTGTTAAAAAGGGCTTAAAATATAATTAAAAACATATAACACACAACACACATTATCTCCCTTTTCGTTTACCACCTTTTTGGGGTGTAACATGTTAATCTATAAAACTTACACTTAAACTTTATTCTTAAATGCACAAACATTCCTTATACATGCATGCCTACTTGATTACTTGATACTTTAAACTTGGGGTTATACGTTTTGTGTTAGACTTATCATTAACTTCGTACGAGCCTATCCTTGATATATATAGCGCTATAGGATTAATGCATCGCCTGTAAACTTTGGTTTATGTTAAGAGCTTATTGCGTTTCATCATTGGTTTGATTAGTTAAACAAATGCCGATTTTATTGTTTATCTTGTTTCAATAGCTTGCCATATGGAATTGTTTAAAACTTATCTTTTTATGCTATGTATGAAAACCTGTATACTCGCCAATACATATTTGTATTGAACTATACTTTTTAACATGTTACAGGTTGATGATGACGATGCTATGAAACTGAAGTAGTGATGATGCCTAGATACACATATAGACGTTTTAGGCTTTAATATGTTGTATAAATTTTTGTACTTGTTTGTTGTATTGTTTTCTTGTATTGAACATGTTGTATTTCAAGTTCCATGTCTTGTAACATTTTGTTATGAATGAAATCAATCTATTTTTAATTCTATTGTCACAATTAGCGTTATGTGTGTTGAGCAATCTTTTTTCGTCCCACTCCGATGATTCCGCAGTTAAGTGTAAGGGTAATTAGGTCATTATATACCTTAAGGACTGTTTTTTATAATTACAAAGTTCTTTTAATATTTAAGAGATTATTAATGCAATTACTCAAGTTTTTTTATTATTTTGTTATTTTCACGATTATTATTTAACAAAATATTTTTATATATACAAATAAATGTATTTTCATTAAGCGTTTGTTTTTTATAAACGTCGATTTTAAAATCATTTGTTTTTTAACCTTTTTTTAAACTCTCTGTCTTTTTTAAAAATTATTCATTTTTAAACCGCTTGTTTATTAAAATCGTTTTTTTAAGTTGTTCGTCTTTTAATATTTTTCTTAAACGGTTCACAAAGATTAAAAAATGATGTTTATAAAAAACAAAACCTTAAAAAAATAAGTCAACAAGTATAAGCAATTAGAAAATGCACGAATTTAATAAACGAAAGGTGAAAAAAATAATGAATTTTGAATAAACAAACGATCCAAAGAAATGAAAGATTTGAAAAAGAAGTAAACAATTCTAAAAAAAGTTTGAAAAATGAACGATATTTTGCAAACTTTTTATTAGATTGTTGCTTTTTTTCAAATCTTACATTTCTTTTGTTTTTTTATAGACGTTGTTTTGTAAAATTTAAATAATGAATGACCTAAAAAGTGAGTAGTTTATAAGTGTTTAAAAAATAAATGATTTAAAAAATGGTATAAAATGAAGTGTTTAAAAAAAACTTCAAAATATAAACGACTTTAAAAAGAACGATTTTAAAAAACAAATGGTTTAAAGAGAAACAATTTTAAAAACGATAGATGGTTTAAGAAAATGTAAAACAACAAATTATTTTTTAAAACGAATTTTATAAAAATAAACCATTAATGAAAATACATATTTATTTGTATATTTAAAAGGTATTTTGTTAAATAACAATCGTGAAAATAACGAAATAATAAAAAAACTTAATTGTATAATCGCATTAATAATCTCTTAAATATTAAAAGAACTTTCTAATTATAAAAAAAACAACCCCTAATGTATATAATGACATAATTACCCTTACACTTAACTGCAAAAAGTAACCAAGTTAGTGTTATAAGCCAAAACCGTTATAAAATGCAAAATCGAAGTCTGATATGTTAAAAGATTTCTTTTTAGACTGAAATAATTAAATTGGTTAAACCACAAGTACAAAAATAGTATTTACTCTTTTCTAAAAGACATCACATCTTTTTTTTTTTTTTTTTTTTTTGAACGGCAAATTTGGATCACTGACGGACCACTGGAATATCATCGTGCCACCAGAGGAAGCACCCGATCATATCCATCTTCACTAAGCATAATGCCACACCAATTCAGGAGGAAACCCAATAAACATGAAAAACCCCCTTGTGGGAATTGAACCCAGGACCTATTGGTCCCAAAGTCTTATCCCACCACCAAGATGCCACTAGGCTATAAAGCCATGGGAAAAAAGACCTCACATCTAAATCCAAATAAATTATAGACCAATAACAAATTGAGCACCTTGGCATTAAATCACAATTAAAATATTATAATTCAACTGATAACTAAATTTAAGAGTAAAAATGTGTCAAAAATTCTTAAGTCATATAAAAACTAAAAAATAATAGTAACGAAAACCGAATTTAGAATATCTCGTATCAAAATATTAAATTTCAACTAAAAAGGTAATAACTAATGTGAAATCTTAAAAAGGTAATTATGTTAAGTTTGAGACAATTACTAAAGAAAATCATTTTTAAAATAGCTCATATTTTAATCCCAATATAACAGGTCAGACACGTATATCTCAAAGTCATTGAAACAGAAACAAGGTTACAATCAATGTTTTAAAAACCGGTAAATACCGGCCGGTTATACCGGTATTACCGTTTCAAGATGTAAATCTGGTACGAAACACCCCGGTAAATAAGTGAAACGGCATAAGGTTTGTACCAGCGGTAAAATCCGGTATACCGGTTTGAAACGTAATACCGGTACCGGCTCAGGGTTATTTTAGTTTGGGTTGTTACTTATAATTATTATATACGTTAATTATCTTACGTAATTTTTATATATTATGACTATTCGTAACTAAAAGTTCTTATTTAATATTGTCTGAAACGAAAATAGTTATCCTCTAGTTGACGATAATAGTGAATTTCATCTTTTATGCGATCGTGAACTTGATGTATTCAACACCCAAATGACTTAAACATATTGTACACTTTCATTTAAAAGAGCTTGTTGGAAAATTCAATGATTTTCGATTATCTTTTGAATTATTTTTTATTATGGATTTACTTTTAGATCATCTTTTAATATGTAATCATATATTTTTGGATTAACTTTAGAGTTGCTGCTGTAATTTATGAAATATAGAGTTAGCTAGTCGACCCGGTTGAACCGCTCGGTACAACCTGGTTCAACCGGTTGAACCATTTTTTAGCCTAATCCGGTTTAATTTAAAAACCGGTTTTTAAAACATTGGTTACAATACTACAATCTCTAGGGTTAGGCTCCTAAACAATGGCTCAGATACTAAAGTAGCTAGGCGAGTCGAGCTCGCTTGGTTTGTAACGAGCTAAACTCAAGTCAAAGTTGGCTTGTTCAATTTACTTGTGTAAATTAACCCTAACTTACACAGTTACACACCACATAACCCCCACCCAGGGCCGGCTCAACCATTTTGGTGGCCCAAAGCGAAGTAAAAGTTAGAGGCCCTTATACAAATTTAACAGTTACAAAACAAACTAAAAAATGTATAAGTATATGGGTATATTTACGACTTTAATAATAGTTATAACCAGAAAACTTGTTAAGTTACATCAAAACAGAAGGTAGACGGGCAACAAGCTGCGCCGCCAACCCTTTCTGAATTGCAAACCCCAACCTCCCAAACACAAACCCCTGCCCCCTTGGGGTCGAACAATTGCTGTGGATAACCCGTTGAACCCTCGTCAAGAAGTTGATGGCTTCTGGCGCTAGGGAGCCAAAAGTATCAAAGGCAAAAGGGATAAAGACATGTTGGTTCTCTGCGCAAGCTTTAGCGTGAAATAGAAATAGAAATAGTACACCAGCTTCAGCCTGAATATGCTCTAATTATTCAAACAGCATAAACAAATTTCGTTTTTATCACTATCAGTAAATGATATAGAACTCCTTTTGAGTTCTCTTAGATCCAATAGTTCCAACCTAAAACAAACACAAAAATTTCATTTATTTTGGCAGAAACTAGCTTCATTTGGTGCCTACAATCAAAACAGAAATGAAAAAACAAAATATAAAACAATATCTACTAAAACAAAAGACAATCTGACAATAAAAACAAAGCAAAAAGTAAGTACCTTTTAGGCTTTTAACAATTTCAGTTGCTTTCTTCACAAATCAATCAGCTCCATTGAGCTTCTTTCATAAAAACAAAAAACTCCCATAGTCTTGCTCTGATTGAACACTCAAGTTTCTTTAAAATCACACCATGAATAGTGACAGATGAAGGGAAATGAAGAACAGTTGTTTAAAATAAAAGTAGACGATTAGATTTTCGCCTGTTCGGTTCTCGAGAATGTAAAACTATCGCCCTATTGGGAACGGTTCCCTCATGCTTACAACTTCCCAGATTGAATTACCGCCGTGTACCTCATGATATGATATACTGCATGACGGCCCAAGAAACCTACATAAAAAAAAATTAAAAACGAGAGGCCCTTGGGAATTGGGGACCTAAAGCCCTAGCTTTAGTTGGATCACCCTTGGGCTTTAGTTGGATCACCCTTGGGCCGGCCCTGTCCCCACCACATACCCACAAAACACATTCCCCAACCCACCTTCACCCACATTCATCAAACATCACCCCGTCATCATAGCGCTCCACGAAATTCACATTCCATATGGGCGCCATAGGCCCTCTTCACCTCTTGATAGCGCTCCACTACGCATGCACTTATAGATAAAGGAAAAAAAATACTCGATTTGTTCAAACCGATCTTTTAGAAACCGAGCCGAACTCGAGCTTAAATTTTCAGCTCGGTTTGACATTCAAGCTAAGCCGGCTCAGTTCAAACTTCAAGACTAGCTAACCGGTTTGGTCTAAACTAGAGCCATGCTCGCGAGCTCACCCTCGCACCACAATAGCCCTATATAGTTTACATAACACACATTTCTCCGTCAAACGCTCCCATTTTGCATTCACATTTTCTCTTTCTCTTACACACACATACACACCGTGATCGCCGATGGGGAGTTCACCGGAGACTGAGCACCCAGTGAAGGCCTTTGGATACGCCGCTAGGGATTCTTCTGGCGTACTCTCCCCCATCAACTTCTCCCGCAGGTATATATAATCTATATAATTTTTGTTTCGATTGTCATGAATTTGTTTTATTTTTCATTCGATCCACATTCTGATACATTTTGATATCTTAATCTTAGATCGGTGAAACATTAATCTTGAAATTCGTCGGAATATATATATGTGGCGAATAGGGTTTGTACATTCGCTTTAAACAACGTTAATTTGTTTAGGGTTTTCGTATGTGTGCTGTGATCAATCACACAGTTAAGATCTACGTAAACAGTGTATATAATATGTGTTAAAATTGTTTTGTAAGTTATTTTGTGTTTTTGATTGTAGGGAAACAGGAGATGAAGATGTGAGGTTTAAAGTGTTGTACTGTGGAGTCTGTCACTCTGATCTTCACTCTATCAAGAACGACTGGCTCAATGCCAAGTATCCCATGATCCCTGGGTAAAACCCTAATTGCCCCCACGAAGTGTTTATTATTATTATTTATTATTTTTTTAATTTTTTTAATGTGTGTATAAACGAACCGAATTAACACGAGCAATGCTTGTTTGTGTTTCATTAACTTAAGAACAAACACTAGCACTCAGACAAATGGATTCTCTTGCTTAGGTTTGTTCTGTAAGTTAACGAGCGTGTTTGTGTTCGTTTATGCCCATTCGTTAATATTTTGAATAAAAACCTTGGTTTTAATTTTTAAAAGGCGTGTGGCTATCTGATGAGTTTTGATCACAAAAGCTGGTGCGAGATACATGATGTGTAAAGCGCGGTCATCACGTATTCCAGGCTTTTGTTATTAAAAAAAATACTACAAAGTTAACTTTTAAATTCAGACCCTTTGCAATAATGTCTAATTATTGGTTAGCTACATGAGGCGCCGCATCAGACTGTATCATATGATGTGCGCATCATGGAATCAATTGCATCACCACATCGTGTGATGCATGTGTTACTCGCTCCTGATGCGCGCGTTTTAAAACAAAGGAACAAACATACACTAACATAAATGAAAACAAGTGAACACCAATCAAAAGTAAACAACCAAATATCCAGGTGTAAGTAATGGCTTGGTTAAAAAAATTGATTGGGTTGATGGGTTATTGGGTTGGGCTAATTAGTATTGCTGAACAAAAACTTTTGTTGAGTTCAAATAAACGAAATTCTTGTGGAAGGATTCATTGAACGTTCGGTTCGTTTAAACGTGTGGTTGTAAAGGCGGAATGCTAACTAAGTTGCTTCATTTCAGGCATGAAATTGTGGGTGTGGTGACTGAGGTGGGCAGCAAGGTCAAGAAAGTCAAAGTTGGTGACAAAGTTGGGGTGGGTTGTTTGGTTGGATCATGTCGTTCATGTGATCAATGTGGTGCTGATCAAGAGCAATACTGCT
Organism: Helianthus tuberosus; assembly: GCA_030545235.1. NCBI lineage: Eukaryota > Viridiplantae > Streptophyta > Magnoliopsida > Asterales > Asteraceae > Helianthus > Helianthus tuberosus. The sequence goes on from CM060449.1 coordinate 147,376,440, forward strand.
TGAAAAATGTCATGACCTACAATAGCAGTATTGTCATAACCTATGGTGGCTACTCGGACCACATGGTTTGCAATGAACACTTCATCATCTCCTGGCCCAAAGACCTTCCACTCGATAGCGGTGCACCTTTACTATGTGCTGGGATTACTGTTTACAGCCCCATGCGATACTATGGGCTTGATAAGCCCGGAATGCATGTTGGTGTGGTTGGTCTTGGTGGGTTAGGTCATGTTGCTGTTTTGTTTCTTAAAGCTCTTGGTGTTAAGGTTACTGTGATCAGCACCAACCTTAAGAAAAAAGAAGAAGCTATGAGTAAACTTGGTGCTGATTCATTCTTGGTCAGCAGTGATCAACCCCAGATGCAGGTTACACATGATTATTTACTAGTTTTTTTAAAATTTGATGATAAAATTGCTATAAATGATTACACGAAAGCATAACATGATAAAAAGACACCACATGACTTATATGTGGGATATTGCGCGGTTTTGGCTTTAAAAATAAACATTTGTTTGGTTTTGACCTTAAAAGTCGAAAAATGTTGTGGCCGAGCAACCGGTCATGATATGAGACGTCGGCCCAACCGAAAAAGGTGTGGTCTGGCTATGAAAGCTAAAATGCGGTAGCATCTTGTTTAGCCAATGAGATTTTGATACTTAGCACCAAAAATGTTATTGTTTTTTTTGCTTCAATGTGACCATTTGACCGTCATGCCATGGGCGTAGGATAATAGGGGCGGGAGGGGGCGGCCGACCCCCCGAACTTTTCGTTAAGTAGTGGGAGTATGTAGTTTTTGTATAGAAATTTTTTGGTATATACGTTTTTGACCCCCCGACCCCCCGCTTGCGGTATGCACATATAATGTATATATGTGTGGGCGCTCGGGGGCAAAAGCAAAAGTGCACTAATTTTTAACGTTATTTTACTAATTTCGTGAAAATAACGTTAAAAGAGGGGATGGTTAATCATGCATCATGTGGTGGCGTTGATAGCCGAAAGACAAGGGGGTACATGCACCAATTGGCGTTTGTCTCAATTGCTGAGTGTTATGTGCCTTATGTCCAAGGCTTGATGCAAAACCACAATCGAGCCGGGGGTCTCATTGGAAGCAGCCTCTCTATTCCTACGGGGTAGAGGTAAGGCTGTCTACATCCCACCCTCCTCAGACCCTACCTTAGCTTTTGCTATTGGTGGGATATACTGAGTACGATGATGATGATGATGATGATGATACGTTTTTGACCCCCTGGTTTTATAGTAATATTTTGGTATATACATTTTCGACCCTCCGGTCGGAAATCTCAAACTTCGCCACTGCGCAGTCACATGTTAAAAAGTTGGAACCATTTGTCTAATTTTCATCAGTAATTTCTTTTGTAAGCTCAAACCTTTCTATGATTTATCTTGTTAACATGTTGACATAACTACATAAGCTGTCCCTATGCTTTTGAAAATAGTTATAGACTTTTCCCCTAAACTTCTAATCCCTGAAACTTGAATAGCACAATCAAGTTCTCCAATATATAGTTTCAATTGATCAATCATGTCCTAAATCGTCTAAATTAGTGGTTTTTGTTTAAATTTTCCCTTAGGTCCTATCACACATTCACACCCATGTTTGCAACTCATCAGCAATATGATCATATCGTCGCTCTTATCTTCGTTTCTAGCAATCATGAAACAATAATATTCAACATAGAATTTCATTCAACACTTAATTACATTAAACAATCTAACCCAAATGATTCAGTTTGTATATTATTCCTTTGTTTTAACTGTTTGTACAGGCTGCTGTGAGTACTATGGATGGTATTATCGACACTGTTTCGGCTGATCATCCTCTAATACCTTTAATCAGCCTCCTAAAGCCTAATGGCAAATTGGTTTTGGTTGGTGCCCCAACCAAACCACATGAATTGCCTGCTTTCCCTTTGCTATTTGGTATGGCTTTGATATTCCTCAATGCATTGCTTGTTTTGTTATAAATACTAAATAGAACATAAGCAAGTTGACTTTCTGGTCAATCACTAGTTTTGACTTTTGAAACTAAAGTCAAAGTCTACTTTTTCATGATTGTAGGGAGGAAGCTAGTGGGAGGAAGTTTGATTGGAGGGATAAAAGAGACACAAGAAATGATTGAATTTGCAGCAAAGCACAAGATAACAGCAGCAATTGAGCTCATCCCCATGGACTATATCAACACTGCCATGGAGCGTCTTCAGAAATCTGATGTGCGTTATCGCTTTGTCATTGACATCGCGAACTCGCTAAAATCCACATAGTTTCTTAGTTATCGACACACATGTTCGACTGTTGCATTATTCGTATTATGGTTTGGATTTGGATTAAGAGTTTACTATATTATTGATGATCATAGAACTTTTGAATAATAGTGAGTTAAGAGTCATTTGATTGTGGAAACTATTATGTTTCTTAGACAACTTGGGAAGAGATAAATTTCTGACATGGCTTTAAATTCGACAAGTCGTCATGACCACTTGGTTCAACCTTTCATTTGTTGTGGCATCTAAGGTGTGAATTTCTGACACGCCATAAAAGTCGCGGGTTTGAGTCTAGGCGAAACTTGTATACGGTATCTACAAGTATTTTGTAAATCCTCAACAATTGAGAAGAGATGAATTTCTGACATGGCTCGAATTTCGTTATGGCAACTTGGTTCAACCTATATTTGTTGTGGCATCTAAGGTATGAATTTCTGACACAACATTAAATTCATAGGATTGAGTCTAATTAGCTAAGCGTGTTGTGGTTAGTTTCATGTCAAACATGCGAAAACGTGTAGCTAAACAAGTTAGGATTGGGTCACTTGTAGATTCGCGGGTTGACATTTACTTAATATGACATTTTATTTGAATATGGTATCGTACCATGACTTGAACAATTTAAATGTTTTATGTCAAAGTTTAAAAGAAAATAAGCATTAGGTTATACACTTTAATATGTACTTAGATTAAACACATATAAATTTATTTTTGTAAAATTGTTTTGCAGCATTAATAAAACGAAAAAAATAAGGGTAAATATATAGGTCATGTTTGTGTTAAATCGCAAATAAGCGTGCGGTGTGTGCATTCATGTGTTTTGCATGATTTAAAGATCCGCGTAAAATTTTCGGGTTCATATCAGATTCAACTTAAAAACTCGTAAACATGGCCCATTTTACACCCACCATCTATGGCATGGATAAATCAGGTTCAACTTAAAAACTCGTAAACATGGCTCATCTGGCCCTTTTGTTGTTTGACTTCTTATAAATGATTTATGCCATTTTTTATGCATTTTAGAACGTATTGTTCTATTATGACGTCCAGACCCTAAGCACTATCATCTGGCCCTTTTGTTGTTGTTTGATTATGACGTGGCAACTAAAAATTCATATATTGAAGTGGCATGTAAGAATCACTAAAAATCACCCACTTTGAATATGATTTCATCAACCGTTCTTTGGTTGTTAGCAAATATATGTCGCTTATATCATGGAGTTTGCCAATTTTATTTATATTTTTCTAGAAATTAGGCTTGTAACAAATTAAACATGAACAAGGCATGTTTGTGATTCGCTCAACTTAACCAAACAAATGTCCGAGCACGAACCATTAAACAGTCATGGTTTTCTTGTTTTTTCTCCATTCGTTAAGTTAAGAAAATGAGTGTGTTTGTATTCCTTTATGTCCGTTCATTAATAGTACAAACGAACAATTCACGAATGTAAACAGACATAACAAAAACAATCATAAACAAATCAACAAAAGTGAACATAGATGAATAAGCATAAACGAACATAATTGACTGGACACAAATCACATGTAGATGTGCACATCAATCTGTTGAGTCTAAACATTAATAAAACTAGACTAAATCATAAAGAGCATATAGATGAACATAAACGAACGTTAAAAGTTACGACATAAATGAATGTAAATGAACGAACCTAAACGAATTTATATGAACAAACGTTCTTGTCATGGCCGGCCCTGAGGGTGGGCGGGGAGGACCACCGGCCAGGGCCCGATATTTCGAAGGGCACGTTATTTTAAAAAAAAAATGATATTTATATGTAAAAAAATAAATTAATAGGCCCACATACAAAACTATTTTTAATGTTTAGATTAGTTATTTGCCCATTGTCATTAGGTAAACCTCCCAATATCCAATTTCGTTAAGGCCTAAGGGCACGTTTTTTCGAGCTCGAACAAGGTACACAAATTCTCAGGGCCGGCCCTGGTTCTTGTACAAATTGAACGAACAAGACATACATTCATGTTCTTTCGTTTAACTAAATTAACAAAAAAAAAGAATGTTCACATTCATTAGTTTATTGTATAAACAAAGTTAAATGAACTTTCTGCTTAAGAGTTCACAAACATTTGGGTAAACAAACGTTTGGTTCATTTCTAAGCCTAGTAGAAACGTTAAAAAAAAATTGTAGTTTGTAAGAACAAACTGTTTTGGGAAAATAATAGTGTAAATCCCAAAGAAAAGATCTTGCTTGCAACGTTATTTATTTGTCAAAAAATGTCTATTATTGCAAAAAAAAAAATGTCTTTATTAACATACTTTTTCTATTAAAAGTAACATCTCAGAAGTAAATCACTTGGTAAAACAAATCTTTTAACAACATTTGCATGTTTAAGAAAGCAGTTAATAGATTACTTTTAACTTGTATGGGTGTAAAATCGGTTATGTCACACACTAAAATCAGGGCCGTCTCTGAAAATCACAAAAAAAAAAAAAAAAAATTGCTCATGTTCGAGATAAAAAATTTGGACCCTATTCGCAAATCTTCATATAATATAAATTCATCAATCATTCAATGAAATATATAAATACTAAAAACCCATTATACTACGATAATTATTATGAAATAGATAAAACAAAATAACAAAAATAGTATAGCAAAAATGATCAAATTATCGAACATACTTGCTAAGCGAACAGTGTGGTTCTTCTAGCGTTTTTTGAAGCAAAGCTCTTGATCAACTCCTTGTAATCCATAGTATCTAATATTTCACTTTCAATAGAAATTGTCGCCAACCCGTTTAGCCTTTCTTGTGACATTGTAGAACGTAAATAGGTCTTCAACAACTTCAACTTTGAGAAACTTCTTTCTGCCGATGTCACGGTTACCGGAATTGTCAACAACACTTTATATGCATTTATAACATTAGGATAAGTAGTACTGCGTTGGAAGATATAGTCTAAAACATAAAAAGTGTTGTCAATGTATCTCGGTAAAATGTATTAATCAAGTTCAACTCCGTATACAATTCTTTAACATCAATATCGGACTCTCCTTCATACTTCAATGCATCTTGAAGGCGATAACAACACTCCTTAAGCTTGGCTTCATCAAGAGTCTTCAACTTTTTAGGAAACAAAAACCCAAATATTTTTTCGAATTTTTGGTATTGTTTAAATCTTGTTTCAAGTGAAAAAATAGCTTGATCAACAATACATAAAAAATAATTTACTCTAAAATCCCCCTCGGGTGAAAATGTTACTTCTTCTACACTTGACGACTCATCAAATTGTTTTTTCCTATATATCACACGTTTTTGACGGAATTCCGCATTAACACTATTTCAATAGTAATTTTCTCTAGCTTCATCAAGCGCCTTAGAGAACCCCACTTCTCTATAATTTTTAAAGAATTTAATTAATTTGTCCACTTCATCAATAGCAACATCAAGAACATCTTTTGATTGCAATCGTTTACTCACCACATTCACCTTTGATAATAATTCAAACCAAATGACAATTTGTGCCAAAAATTCAAAATCACCAAGTTCATACTCTTCTAATGATTTAGCTTCACTTATGATTTTTGCATCTCTATCCGTCTCCCTAACTTCTCGCAAAGCTTTTCTTACATCTCCAAGTTAATTTTTATAGGCTTAATACTATCTATAGGACTTTCCCACCGAGTTGTAGACAATGATTTAAGAGTTAATCCTTTAACATTGTCTTTCAAAATTTGCCACCTATTAATAAAATGGGCAAAGATAGTATATAACCGTTGTATTGTTCCAAAAAATTCTTTAGACTTAGTAATTGTGTTAGCCATGTCACACAATGCTAGATTTAGACTATGACAACCACAAGAACTATAGAAAGCTCTAGGATTGTTTTCTAAAAATCTAGTTTGAACTTCTTTGTTTTTTTCCTCTCATGTTTGCCCCATTATCGTAGCCTTGACCACGCATATCACCAATATCAAGACCAAGCGACTCTAATTCCTTACATGTAACTTCAAAAAGTCCTAAACCCGTGGTATCATCAACAACCAAAAAACCTAAAAATGATTCCTCAATGGTAACATTCTTGTTCTTTAAGTCTACCACTAGCATGTCTCCAATCCTTATAACCTTCATCATCCAACCCACCTTTCGGATGCCCCGTTCTAAAAACTTTACAACAAAAACAATAGAGTGTGTCAAGTTTTTTTCGAATACACTAGCCATTCTCTATCACGCGTCTCCCTATTTGATAGAATTCTAGTGTACATGGTATTAGAAAAATGTCTTCCAAATTTATCCACGGGGCCCTTAACAACATCCATATCTCTTTTTGGACCTTTCGTAACCAACTCTTTAATCATGTCATTATTAAGCCCACCCCAATTTCTAGGATCAAAAATATCAATATCCGAAAACAGATTAACATCATCTTCATCTACGGTAGCATTGACATTATCTTCACCTACGTTCACATTGTCTTCACCTACGTTCATATTGTCCTCGCCCACATTAGCTTCTTCATCTACGTTCACATCTTCTTTACCCACATTATCGACACCCAAGTTTGAACTAGAATTTTGAGTTTCTTTTGAAAAAAACTTGTGTATTCGTGATGTGCGTGCGGTGTGATAAGTATTTAAGTATATTTTAAGCTCTTTTTACACGTTAGTCAAGTTTTAAATTTATAAAACACGATATTTTACTAACATCAAACACACATATGGGTAAGTGCACCCATTGTGAGCGTAGTATAGTGTTGGCAAGATACCGAGGTCGTCCAAGGACACAAGAGCTTTTAATACCGGTTTATCCTCAACGTCTAATCAAATAAAAAGTTTAGAAAAAGGTTTTAAACAAGTAAAAATAAAAACTAACTAAAATACTGAAAAATAAAATAAAAATAAAACAGATAGACAAGATGAATCACTTGGCCCCGACTCGTGTTTAGTGTAACCTTTGATTATTTCCGCACTTTTGCACTTTTTAAGAGATCATCTTAGTTATTGTAGTAGGCCCCTCTTTTGAAGGTGACGTTACCCTCAACCCAGTAGTTTGAGTCAGCAAGGATACAATCCTAAAGGGTCAGATTATTGAAAGATAATTAATTAAATTATTAATGCATATTATGGTAGGCCCCTCTTTTGAAGGTGACGTTACCCTCGACTAAGTAGTCTGAGTCAGCAGGGATACAGTCCTAAGTAGCCGGGTTAAAGTATTAATAGTAGCTTACATATGAGCGGATCAAAGAGTTTGGACCCCCGCCATCCAATACCGGTGGGTATTGAAGGAACTCATACTAAATTTGACCCAGGTCCTTGCAGGATCTATACACTGAACAAGGCAAGACTCTTACCAAACCATTCCCTTAACCCCCGACCAGGTAGCCAACATATCTCCATATAGACCGTGGAGATATGAATGGTGAAAATCTTTTATTTTATATAGACAGTAAAATAATGCCAAGACACCACGGACAAACGATAAGGAAGAATCACCTTCAACATAAGAAACTAGTTATTAAAGTCATTAATACATAACCAAGTAAAAAGTGCAAAAAGATTAAAAATAAAAAGTATTACACTAGACACTTGTCTTCACCAAGTGATGTAAGAGACTTAGGCAAACATGGCCTTTGATTGTCAAGAACTCTTACGATCAATCTTGGATCCCGAGACGACTCACACACTCTATGATGGACAATGGATGATGGTGGTGGATGATGGTGTTATGATGGTGGTGGGTGGTGGGTGAAGTGTGAGAGAGGTGGTGTGCCAAGGGATGGTTTGCAAATGAGCCAAGCATCCCTATTTATAGCCTGAACAGCAGCTCGGGCACGGCCCCTTGTCCATTGGGCACGGCCCCGTGTCCATCCTTCTTCTCTTTCTTCATTAATTCCAGTTTGTCTGCATTAGTTGACCACGCCCCCGTGTCCGCTGGGCACGCCCCCGTGTGCAGAAGCGTATCTGTACTATCAAGATTTCCTCAGATTCTGCGAATCTTAGAGTTGACCACAGCCCCGTGTCCACTGAGCACGACCCCGTGGTGGTTGATAGAAGCTTCTACAGCTTTGTCTTTTCTGCTGACACTTGGGCACGCCCCCGTGCTCACTGAGCACGGGGCGTGTTCAGCCTTCTGTTCTCTTGATTTTGCTTGGGAAGATGCTGTCGGGGGGTCGGGCATGCCACGTTTGTTCCTTTTCTTGTATTTATGTTAGATTTGGCTGCCTTTTTGCTTCTTTTGTTCATTTGAGCTCAGTTAATCCTGAAAATACAAAAGGAAGACAAAAACACATTTTTTCCAACATTAGTACTAAAAAAGGGTTAGTTTTATGCCACAATTGATGTAATTTATATGTTGCATTTTGTGCACATCAATTCGGTTTTGTTTTACTTCGTCCGCCTTTCTTTTCTCTTCCTCTAGCTTTCTCTTCTTACATTTTTGATGGCCGGATAGGTGTTTGTATTTAGGAACGGGAGGCATAATTTCTAAATATTAACAAAAAAACATTCATTCAATCACATGAAGTTTAATAGTATATGAAATCAAAAAGACAAAAACATATGACATATTAACCAAAAATTCATTTAATCTTACCTTAGGTGCAGCGGTAGCAGTTGAAGGGTCTAGGGTTACAGAGACAACAGTATCAACAATTGTTGCACCCTGATTACAAATGTTTGAAATTTTAAATCGGGTGATTCATTCATATACAGAGACAACAGTATCAACAATTATTGCACCCTGATCACTAGCAAAAGTATGACAACATACAAAACAGTAACACAAATATGTCCAACTGTTAAAGTTTAAGTTTTATACCTCCGAATTCAGAATCACTGGACTGCGAATCCTTGTGTGTTGCGTCAATTCTGATCGATACTATACCTGGCATGATTCCGTGCATGCTGTGAATTCTGAATGATGATGAATGATGATGATCGATACTATACCTGATCTGATTCCGTGTTCCTTGTCATTGATTCTGTCGGGCAAGCTTAGACCCGTAAAACCACAGAAAGATCAGTGTCGGGACAAGTGGACAAACAGAATACGCTTTCTATTTATTTTGTCTTACACTTTTATATATTATACTAAGTATTTAAATTCCGCAACTTAATCTACAACTCCAACTCACACCTTCGTTTGCCCTGTAGGGTAACCTCGGTGTTCCTGTAGTAATTCCACCATCCCTTTGCTCGCCGGGTAGAATAACCTCGTTGTTCCTATACTACGTCCACCTACTCCTGCCAAAACTACGCTCACGGGATTACTATTGAAGACTATATCAAAACCATGAGTATACTCGCATTCCCTTTTTCATTTTCCCAATTTGGGTGCAATATGTTATCTTATAAACCTACACAGTTACACTTAGACTTTTATACAAAATTCACGAAAAATCCTAATAAATGCATGCATAAGTTATACTTGATACTTTAATCTGGGTTTGTACATTTTGTGTTGAACTTGTCATTAACTTCGTACGAGCCTACCCTTAACATGTATAGCGCTATAGGAGTAACGCACCACCTGTGAACTTGTTTGTTTACATGCCAGTTTATTGTTTATCTTGAATAACTAGCTTGCCATGTGGATTCGTTTAAACTTTTAGTATTATGCTATGTAACAAAACTTGTATACTCACCAATACGTCGTATTGAACCATGTATTTTATAACATATTGCAGGTTGACGATGAATTAGAATTGGGCGTAGCAACGAGGCTTTAGATACACATCTAGAAAATCTTAGATTTTAAACTGTTGTATCAAATTTTGTATTATGTTATGTTATATTTGTTTTGTTGTATTTGAAACATGTTGTATTTGAATTGTTCCTTGTATTGTAATTCTATTGTTGCTTTTAGTGTTGTGTGCAATGAGCAATCTTTTTCGTCTCACTCCGATGTTTCCTCCGTCGGTTGGGGTGTGACAGATTGATATCAGAGCCTTAACTATAGGGAATTAGGTAGAATTGCATTATTCGACCTAGTCTATAGTCTAAGTGCCCAAAACAGACCTTTCTGAACGAACTGGGCCATCTCGTACGAACTGTATTTCGCTTCGTGCGAAGTGAACAATCCACTTCGTACAAAGTGAACTGTTCGTTTCGTGCAAATTGGGTTGCTGTTTCGTGCGAATTGGCCAGTTTGTGATGTTTAAAATACTTAAATTCTTCCAACTTGCTTCGGTCTTTTCCTTTTGTCTTAATACTTGCAACATGTCTTTCCTAAGACATTTTACACAATACACGCTGAAGACTTGAAGACACTCGTAATACAAACGAGACGAATTCACCAAAATAGGCGTGAAACCCACAATTTGGTGAATGACTCTCAATCCGCTCAATCTATTTTGCACGAAATTACACCATCAAGTTAGGAGTGAAATACACATCTTGACGGTAAATTTCCAACTCTAATTCAAGTGGACCCTTGTCAATGTGTCGGAATTAATTTTCTTGATCCGACAAGTACCAACGACACTTAGGGTACGATGTTGTCAAGTTAGGGGTGAAACCCGCATCTTGTCAACTAGTCCCACTCCTCGATTTTCAATCTCGCCAAATCCCGATTTTTCAATCGATTAGGGACGTGTAGTAACTGGAAGGGTAATATAACAACCCTCGAAAACACCTTAATATACCCCGTATACATGTAACTGAACCCGTATAACCTTAGTTTTATTAAAAACAGATAAAATAATTATTTTGTGTCGCTCGCGGCCGCGACAGACACACCCTTGTGTCTCGCGGGGAGCAACGGGCCCTTTCTTGCCGGACACCCAGCATGCCACGTGTCCCGTAAAGTGTTAGACCTAGGCTCATGACCAGGCGACCCTAGCCGTAGCTAGTGTGCCCTCGCGGGGCGCGAGAGACCCCCGAAAAAGTGTATAAATGGAGCTCTTCAGCAGCCATTTCAAATCGTTCATCTTTCTTTCTCTCTGTCCCTATAGTGCAAAATAATAGCTCGATATTATACTCCTAAAACACGAAGCTCTGCCCCGTTGTAAGTATTTTATCCCCCGATCACTAATTAGTTGCCCTACCCGATTGATTTAGAACCCACCAATGCATGTCGAGGCTCTGCCTGACTAAGTTCGTTGGGATTCCGTCTCGTGTTGTATGACTAAAGTGACTTGGGTTATTTTACTAACACGCGTGCATTATATGTTTTTAATAGAAACTCAGGAAAATAATCAAGAAATATTACCAGGAAGCCCGTAGAATACCTAAGTCTACAATGTGAGTCATTGTCTTTTTTCTCATAGTTTTGAGCCATTATTTCAAATGTTTTACAAAACCCTACATGTTTATCAGTATAATTACAGTGATTAAGTATTTGTATCTACAATTGCTGCCAGTATTATAGGGTTTGTATACAATACTTGATAACCTTCACAATTGGGCACGGGTATCCAATGTGTGATATGATCATAGTCACAGATCTGACGAGTGACAAGTACTGAACGAGTAATTGGGTAGATATAAACTTTGTAATCGCTCTTAATACTGTAATGTTATAACAACTGATGTTTTACAATTGGGCACGGGTATCCAAGGTGGTATCAGAGCCACTGGTTTAAGCCATTTAGGTGTTTCTTTTAATACCTAAATTTTAACCCATTTGTGTTAGGAAATAACTTTTGTGTTATTCTGTGTAAATATGTATATTATTATTTTATTGTTATTTTGACAATTTTCTAGTTTACAGTATGAGTGATCAGGGTACTTCTGACGCTTACCGTCATCTACCTCATTCTCCTATGAATGAAGGAACATCCCAGCCAACCCCCGGATACACCCCCGATTCCGAGGATATCTTTGTTTTCAAAGCTAAATCCGAAGAACCTTTTCCCCCTAAAAAGAGAGGTTGGTTTAGTAGAGCCAAATCGGAAAGGAGAAAAAGGATGAGAAATTTCAACAACAAAGAATAGTGAATAGAGAGAGAAATACCCAAAATCCAGAAGCTAGACCTTTATGGGAGGAGGAATTGGATAGGAAACTAGCAAACTTTCATATGTAAGAAAATGCAGCTGCAGAACTTGATCTCAACCAAGTAGCAAACCCACAACTTCTACCATTATTCCTTACCAACCCATGGATCTAGAACAAATCTAGGAGAACCAACTTCCAATCCCAGCCTTTGATCCAAACGAGATACCTAGGATGCCAGCACCGAACCCTTTAGATCAGTGGTGGAACGACAACCGGCTATTTCAGGAATTACTAAATAACCCATACCCATACGAAGAACCAGAACCACTTTACCCTGACCCAATGCCAGCCCTAATTCCTCCAATGAGTCATGAGAACGTAGCAGAACTTCGCCAGTACGGTGAAGAGTTGGTTGAGGAGGAAAACCGAATCCGCCATATCGGAGAAAAACTCGTCTGGAAGTATGACGAGAACGAGATGCTATACTAGAAACAAGTCGCCTAATATATATGTGTGTACTTTTGTTACTTTGAAAAAAAAACCCTACAAAAATATTATATATATATATATATATATATATATATTATAACAATCCTCAATAAAACCGACACCCTCGAATTTTTCCGACGCCCTAATATATTTTAAAACATCCCAATATGTCCAAAAATACACCCCATACGCGAAAACGGGCCTCAAATACATTAAATAGTATTAAAAATAATTAAAAAATGAAAATATTAAGTTGAGGCGGGCCACGTAAAGGACCCTTAAGCCTTATGCGGGCCGCGTAAACTTAAAACCTGGCGCGACCCTGGGCCGCCACGTGGCCCAACACATGGCAGACCTATACGCTGACCCAACCCAGCTACGCTGTTGACCAGCGTTGACGCGGGCCGCGTAGGCCCTTGCCTACTCTTACGCGGGCCGCATAAAAGTGAGAAATCAGCACTATAAGTAAAGGCCATCGAATCTTCAGTCTGATCGTTCAAATTCGAAATCTTTCTCTCAATTCTGAATAGTAGACATAATACTCGGGTATTATACCCCCTAAATAGCGAAGTTCTGCTCCGTTGTAAGTATTATAACCCCCGGATACGTATTAGATACGCTGCCCGATTGATCTAGGGTTCCGTAGCGGCTGTCGTGGTTCTGCCCGACGTAGGCGTTGGAATGCCGTCTCGGGAAGGGTATTACTAATGTTAAAATGGGTTATTATACTAACACGTGTGCATTTGTGTAAATATTAGATTATCACCCGGAAACCCTTACGGAAAATCTAAGACAGCAATGTGAGTAATCTCCTTTTTGTAAACAGTTTTTACAAAACCTTAATTATTTTACAATGCCATTTAGCAGTGATTGAGCCTTTGTAATTCTACGATTACTGCCGGTATGTTGGGGTTTTGTATACAAAATGTGAGTAACGTTACCATTGGACGAAGAGTTAGCCAATGTGTAATATGACCCACCAGTCAGGATTGACAGTACTGAATGAGTAATTGGGTAGATATAAACATTGTAATCGCCCTCAATACTGTTAAGTTTAAATTAAATTAATGTTCCTTGATTAAACTAAGATTCACTCACCAGTATTTCCCACTGACAAATGTTTTTAAAACGCGTTTCAGGTAACACAATGTGAAAGCCAATTAGAAGACAGTTGGACAGCACTGAAGGCTTGGAAAAGTGGCTATAAAAGTTACCTAAACAAAGAAGGCGTTTTAATTCAAATAAAATGGGATTTATCCCTATAAATAAGTTTGTAATAAAAACTTGGGTTTTATCCCAACATGTTTATTTATATAAAATGTGGTATTTTACTCTGATAAAATATTTCCTAACTACGGTCCTGATGAAAATTCCGCTGCCAAATTAGACAATACGAGATACCACCGAAACTAGCTCGCGGCCGCCCGTTTTCGGGGATCAGGGAACGGGGATTGCGACAGAAGGTGGTATCAGAGCTAAGCCACTGATTCAGCCACAGAAGTGTTCTGCTGACAACAAAATTCAATCTGTTAGGAAATAAATTATGGAAATACGTGCATAATTGTATTTTATTGTTATGTGTTATTTGATTATTTGTTAGTTTAAAGTATGAGCGACCAAGGACCATCTGACGCATACCGTCAATTGTCTGGTTCGCCTAGAAGCGAAGGCACCTCCTCTTCTCAGCCTGCCCTCTCAGGGTACTCTGCTGATACGGAAGAAGGAATCTTTGTGTTTAAGGCTCAGTCCGAGGAGCCATTTCCTCAGAAAAAGAGGGGGTGGTTCAGTCGAGGGGCACATGAGCGTAGGAAGCGTATGAAAAATTTACAGGAATAGAGAGTGTTAGCAGCAGCTAAAAGAGAAACCGATGCCTATGCCCAGGGTATGATAAATAGGGGTATAGCCAATATCAACATCCTAGCAACCACTGCAGCTGACCCTAATCTGGAGCAAATAATAGCACCCCAACCACAGCCACCTATCCCTGACCAAACCATGGAGATAGAAAACCCTGAAAACCAAGTAGAGATGCATGACTTTAATCCGGAGGAAATACCTAGGGTACCAGCACCAAACCCCCTAGACCCAAATTACGATCCCTGGTGGGATGACGTTAGGGACTATGTGCAACGTTACCCGATACATGAAGACACACCCATGCAGAACTTAGGAGCCTACCCAGGTATGGACCCTTTAGATCCCTATTACCATAATGAATACACTAGGGAAATTTTAGAAGATCCTTATCGATTTCAGGCACCTACACCCCCATACCAGGAACCCGCACCCCAGATTCCGAACCCAGACCTAGAACCTGCACCCCCAATGAGTGCAGAAAACGTACAAGAACTTAGGACATTTGGTGAGGAAATTCTAGAAAGTAGTGAACGAATGCGACAGGTGGGAGAGCGACTCGTCTGGAAGTACGACGAGCGCAATATGGATTTTTGGATGAATCCATATCCATGATGTGATGAAGGAAATGGTAGTAGTAATAATAATAATAAAATAATAAAATAAAATATGTGTGTATGGATGCCTACTACTATTAGTGTAATTTTATTTCAGTTGGTATTGTAATCTTTATTTCAGTACTGGTGTGTAATAGATGCCTAGTATATGGAAATAGAGTAAAGTCGCAATGATCGACGCTTTTGGCAAAAATGCGTGTCATATGATTGACTATATTAATATTATTTTGTGATATTAATACGTGGTAAATTTTTAAAATTCAGATGGCCGACGAAGGAAATCAAGATAATCTGAATAACGATAACCAGAGTAACATTAACGTGGTTAATGAGAATCCAAGCATCAATAACAATGGAAACCAAATGGATAATAGTGTCGTTCAACACATAGTGGCACAAGGAATTATAGATGCAATGCCATTTATTATTCAAACGGTTCAAGAAGCAAATAATAAAAGTAGACATAGCAGTAAGCGACCAATTGAACCAGAAAACAGCGTGAATAATGGACCCGTACTTCAAGTGCCCATTCCCAAAAGAAGAAGAACCACGCCTTATGGTTGTTCTTATAAGGAATTCTGGTCCTGCAAACCAATAGAATTCTCGGGCAATGAAGGACCCATTGCAGCTCTACGCTGGATAGAAAAGACTGAGGCTGTTTTAAAAATAAGCAAGTGTGCTGAAGAAGACAAAATAATGTTTGCTTCTAATTTGTTTAAGAACTCAGCCTTAGAATGGTGGAACACTGTCCTCCAGTCAAGAGGAAGTGATAGGGTATATAACATGGAATGGGAGGAATTTAAGAATATGATAGAAAGGAAATTATGCCCTCCCAATGAAAAGGAACAAATAGCTAATAAGTTTCTGAACCTTAGAATGACCGGGGTAGATAGTAAGGGTTATACTACCACATTATTTGAATATGCTAGAATAGTACCAACCCTTGCATCACCTGAACCGGTATTAATCTCCCGTTACATCTGGGGATTAATTGGAGAGATTAGACATGTAGTCAAGGCAGCTAGACCACAAACTATAGAAGAAGCTGTAGAACTAGCAAATACCTTGACAGATGAATTAATCCGTACTAGAGAAGAAGACCAGAGGAGAAACCTAACCCAAAGGCTTACCCAGGAATTCCGTTCTGGGAATTACAACCGTGGGAAAAATGTAGGATCCACATCTGCACCTTATTGCAAGTATTGCAAAAGGAAGCATTCTGGAAGATGCTCCCTATATTGCAATTTTTGCAAAATATCAGGACACAAGGAAGAAGACTGCATGAGGAAAGCCAACAACAGGATATGCTATAACTGCGGAGAACAAGGTCATATCAAGCCGAATTGTCCGAAATTGGCTCCAGCTGTGAACAACAAGAACACTAAAAATGATAGAGCATTTGTTCTGACTGCAGATGAAGCCAAGATGATTCTAGACGTGATAGCTGGTACGTTTATAGTTAATGATGTTTTTGCTAAAGTATTATTTAACTCTGGTGCGAACCAAAGTTTTATTAATACTTCGTTTTGCAAATTTTTAAATCAGTCATTAACTAAACTAACACAAGAATATCTAGTAGAGACAGCTAATGGAGAAACTGTTAGAATTTCTGAAATCTTGCAGGGAGCAAGAATAGAAATTTTAAACCAAGAGTTTATTGCAAACCTTTATCCTATGAATCTGGTAGGATTTGATATTGTATTAGGAATGGATTGGTTAATAGCCAATAAAGCCAGTATTTTATGTGATCAAAAGTCAATTCAAGTAAATTCACCAAAAGGTAGAAAGATCACAATTAAAGGAGATAAACCATCTAGATCCACAAAATTCATCTCTGTGATGAAAACTGCAAGTTATATAAGAAAAGGTTCTATAGTGTATTTGATTTCCATAATCATTAACACTAAAGTAAAAGAACTAAAAGACATTCCAGTAGTATCTCAGTTTTCAGATGTATTTCCAGAAGAATTACCAGGACTACCACCAGACAGAGAAGTTGAATTCAGAATACAGCACCGATTGCCAAAGCACCTTATCGTTTGGCACCCGCAGAAATGCTGGAATTGAAGAAACAATTAGAAGAATTGTTGGAAAAAGGATTCATACAGCCAAGCTCATCACCATGGGAGCATCGATTTTATTTGTTAAAAAGAAGGACGGATCAATGCGTATGTGCATTGACTACCGTGAATTGAACAAAGTCACGATTAAGAATCGGTACCCATTACCGAGAATCGATGATCTGTTCGATCAACTGCAAGGAGCTCGATTTTTCTCTAAAATCGATTTAAGATCAGGATATCATCAATTAAAGGTACAGGAAGAGGATATTCCTAAGACTACCTTTAGAACAAGGTATGGTCATTATGAATTTACTATCATGCCATTTGGTTTAACCAATGCCCCAGCCGCATTTATGGACATGATGAACCGGATATGTAAGCCATATTTGGATAAATTCATAATTGTCTTTATAGATGATATTCTAAATTACTCTAAGAATAAAGAGGATCATGCAAAGCATTTGCACGCACTTTTAAGTCTATTAAGAAAGGAAAAGCTTTATGCTAAATTTTCAAAGTGCGAGTTTTGGTTAGATCAGGTACAGTTTCTTGGACATTTAGTGAATCATGAAGGAGTTCATGTGGATCCAACAAAAATCGAGGCGATTACCAAATGGAAAACCCCTGAATCACCAACCGAAGTTAGAAGTTTCTTAGGATTGGCCGGTTATTATAGGAGATTTATTCGAGATTTTTCTAGAATAGCCATCTCTTTAACTAAGTTAACCTGTAAATCCATTAAGTTTGAATGGGGACCAAAGCAAGAAGAAGCATTTAGAATTCTTAAGCAAAGATTAACTAATACACCCATACTAGAGTTACCAGAAGGAACTGAAGACTTTGTAGTCTATTGTGACGCTTCTAAATTAATTTATGGATGTGTATTAATGCAACGCCAAAAGGTTATAGCTTACGCCACTAGACAACTTAAGAATCATGAAGAGAATTACTCAACCCATGATCTAGAGTTAGGAGCTATAATTTTTGCCCTTAAGATTTGGAGACATTACCTTTATGGTAGTAAGTTTACCATATTCACTGATCATAGGAGTTTAAGGTATGTTTTCGGGCAAAAGGAATTGAATATGAGGCAAAGACGCTGGATGTAGATGCTTAGTGACTATGATTGTGATATCCAGTATCATGAAGGAAAAGCTAATGTAGTGGCAGATGCTTTAAGCCGAAAGTATCATGAAAAGCCAAAAAGGGTACGTTCTCTTAAATTAAATCTACAAGTAGATTTAAATGATCAGATAAGAGAAGCACAAGAATCAGTAATCAAGGAAGATACTGAAAAATTAAAAGGTATGATTAAGGAATTAGAACAAGGAACATATGGAATTTGGAGATTCCATAAAAAGAGAATGTGGATACCAAAATTAGGAAACCTACGTCATCATATATTAGAAGAAGCCCATAAATCTAAGTATACGATGCATCCAGGAAATGATAAGATGTATCAGGATTTAAGAAAGAATTTCTGGTGGATAGGAATGAAGAAGGATATAGCAACCTATGTTTCTAAATGTTTAACCTGTTCACAAGTTAAAGCTGAACACCAGAAACCCTCAGGTTTGTTACAGCAATTAGAAATGCCAGTATGGAAATGGGAATTGATAACAATGGATTTTGTTACTAAATTACCCAAAACAAGGAAAGGTAATGATAAAATCTGGGTGATTGTAGATAGGCTAACCAAGTCAGCTCATTTCCTACCAATGAAAGAAAGTTTCAGTATGGAACAATTAGCTAAGTTGTATGTAAATGAAATCGTTTCATTACATGGAATTCCTTTATCAATTGTTTCTGAAAGAGATAGCCGCTTTACCTCTCATTTTTGGTCAAGTTTCCAAAAGGCAATGGGAACCAAGTTAAATCTGAGCACAGCTTATCATCCTCAAATTGACGGACAAAGCGAAAGAACAATTCAGACAATGGAGGACATGCTTAGAGCTTGTGTAATTGATTTTGGAGGTAATTGGGACGATCACTTACCTTTAATAGAATTTTCTTATAATAATAGTTATCACACAAGTATCAATGCTGCACCATTCGAAGCACTTTATGGATGAAAGTGCCGAACCCCAGTCTGCTGGGCAGAAATTGGGGAAAAGCAATCATCTGGACCTGAGATAGTACAAGAAACAACCGACAAGATCATTCAAGTCAAGGAACGACTGAAAGCAGCACGTGATCGACAGAAGAGTTATGCTGATAACCAACCAAAACCATTGGAATTTCAAGTAGGAGATAAAGTATTGTTGAAAGTCTCTCCTTGGAAAGGAGTAGTAAGATTCATCAAATGAGGAAAGCTAAGTCCCAGGTATATTGGACCTTTTGAGATTATTAAAAGAATAGGACCTGTAGCCTATCAGCTACAACTGCCAGAGGAAATGGCAGGAATACATGATGTGTTTCATGTATCTAATCTCAAAAAGTGTTTAACTGATGAATCGCTAGTAGCACCTCTTAAGGATATAGAGGTAAATGAACAACTTAAGTTTGTAGAAAGGCCTCTACAGATCGAAGACAGGAAAGTCAAGAACCTCAAGCACAAGAGATTAGTTCTGGTCAAAGTGAAGTGGGACTCCAAAAGAGGACCTGAATACACATGGGAGCTTGAATCTGAAATGCAAAGGAAATATCCACACTTGTTCCAGCAGATCTCGAGACGAGCTCTAAAACAAGGTGGGGAGGATATAACAATCCTCAATAAAACCGACACCCTCGAATTTTTCCGACGCCCTAATATATCTTAAAACATCCCAATATGTCCAAAAATACACCCCATACGCGAAAATACATTAAGTAGTATTAAAAATAATTAAAAACTGAAAATATTAAGTTGAGGCGGGCTGCGTAAAGGACCCTTAAGCCTTACGCGGGCCGCGTAAACTTAAAACATGGCGCGACCCTGGGCCGCCACGTGGCCCAACACATGGCAGACCTATACCCTGACCCAGCCCAGCTACGCTGTTGACCAGCGTTGACGCGGGCCACGTAGGCCCTTGCCTACTCTTACGCGGGCCGCGTAAAAGTGAGAAATCAGCACTATAAGTAAAGGCCATCGGATCTTCAGTCTAATCGTTCAAATTCGAAATCTTTCTCTCAATTCTGAATAGCAGACATAATACTCGGGTATTATACCCCCTATATAGCGAAGTTCTGCTCCTTTGTAAGTATTATAACCCCTGGATACGTATTAGATACGCTGCCCGATTGATCTAGGGTTCCGTAACGACTGTCGTGGTTCTGCCCGACGTAGTCGTTGGAATGCCGTCTCAGGAAGGGTATTACTAATGTTAAAATGGGTTATTATACTAACACGTGTGCATTTGTGTAAATATTAGATTATCACCAGGAAACCTGTCGCAACCCCCGATCCCTTATCTATCCCGGGAACGGGCGGACGCGAACTCAGAATTTCGGTGGTATCAGTTTGTTAATTTGGCAGCGGAAATTACATCAGGACCGTAGTTAGGAAATGTTTATGAGAGTAAAACCACCATATTTAATATTAATAATCACATGGGCAAAACCCAAGTTTCTTATTACAATACGTTTATAGGGATAAACCCTATTTTATTGAATTTAAATCATCGTTCTTTTTAGGTAACTTTTATAGCCACATTTTTCCCAAGCCTTCCGTGCTCTCCAGCTGGCTTTTTACTAATTGGTTGTCATATTGTGTTACCTGAAACGCGTTTTAAAAACATTTGTCAGCGGGAAATACTGGTGAGTGAATCCCAGTTTAATCAAGAAATATTTTATCAATTAAAACAGTATTGAGAGCGATCACATTGTTTATTTCTACACAATTACTCATTCAGTACTGTCAATCCTGACTTGTGGGTCATATTACACATTGGCTAACTCGTTGTCCAATGGTAACGTACTGTCATCCCCGACTTACTACTCATAGTGTAGTAAATTTTGTATACAAAACCCCAACATACCGACAGTAATTGAAGAACTACAAAGACTCAATCACCGCTTAATCACATTGTAAAACAATTAAGGTTTTGTAGAATATTACAAAAAGTTTAACAAAAAGAGGATAAACTCACATTGCTATCTTAGACTTCGCGTAAGGGTTTCCTGGATATAATCTATAATTTATACAAATGTACATTGATTAGTATCATAACCCTTTGAAAATATTAATGATCCCTTCCCCGAGACGGCATTCCAACAACTACGTCGGGCAGAACCATGACAGTTGTCACGGAACCCTAAATCAATCGGGCAGCGTATCTACTATGAAACCGGGGTTATAATACTTACAACGGAGCAGAACCTCGCTAATTAGGGGGATATAATACCCGCGTATTACTTCTACTACTTCAGAATTCGTTTAGAAAGAAAAGACGTGAGCGACGGAAATGAAATCCCAAGGCCTCCTTATATAGTTGCTGAATTTGGTCCTCTCGCGCCCCGCGTAAAACAAGCACAAGGCTTACGCGGCCTGCGTCAAAGCTGGGTCAACGCGTAGCTTGTCCGGCTCATCAGGTAGGTCTGCCACGATGTCGACACGTGTCGGCCTAGGGTGTCTTCGCGTTTATTGATCTTACGCGGCCCGCCTGAACTAAAGAAATCAGTGAAGTCCATTTCCAACCTTGATACCGCCCGCGTAAATGGTTAGGGTGGGTCTACACGGCCCGCCTTAGCTTAATAATCTGATTTTAAATTTTATTTTTAATGCTATACTGCATTTCGGGCTCGGTTTTCACATACGGGGTGAAATTAGATACATATTGGAACAGTTTAAAATATAATAGGGTGTCGGAAATATTCGAGAGTGTTTCTTTTATCGAGGGTTGTTACATCCTCCCCACCTTGTTTTAGAGCTCGTCCTCGAGATCTACTGGAACAAGTGCGGATATTTCCTTCGCATTTCTGATTCAAGCTCCCATGTGTACTCAGGTCCTCTTTTGGAGTCCCACTTCACTTTGACCAGAACTAATCTCTTGTGCTTGAGGTTCTTAACTTTCCTGTCTTCAATTTGTAGAGGCCTTTCTACAAACTTGAGTTGTTCATTTACTTCTATATCCTTAAGAGGTACTATTAGTGATTCATCGGCTAAGCACTTTTTGAGATTTGATACATGAAATACATCATGTATTCCTGCCATTTCCTCTGGCAGTTGTAGCTGATAGGCTACAGGTCCTATTCTTCTAATAATCTTAAAAGGTCCAATATACCTGGGACTTAGCTTTCCCCGTTTT
Source organism: Helianthus tuberosus (assembly GCA_030545235.1). Taxonomy (NCBI): domain Eukaryota; kingdom Viridiplantae; phylum Streptophyta; class Magnoliopsida; order Asterales; family Asteraceae; genus Helianthus; species Helianthus tuberosus. The sequence goes on from CM060449.1 coordinate 147,398,881, forward strand.
ATGAATCTTACTACTCCTTTCCAATGAGAGACTTTTAACAATACTTTATCTCCTACTTGAAATTCCAATGGCTTGCGTTGGTTATCAGCATAGCTCTTCTGTCGATCACGTGCTGCTTTCAGTCGTTCCTTGACTTGAATAATCTTATCAGTTGTTTCTTGCACTATCTCATGTCCAGATAGTTGCTTTTCCCCAATTTCTGCCCAACAGACTGGGGTTCGGCACTTTCGTCCATAAAGTGCTTCGAATGGTGCGGCATTGATACTCGTGTGATAACTATTATTATAAGAAAATTCTATTAAAGGTAAGTGATCGTCCCAATTACCTCCGAAATCAATTACACAAGCTCTAAGCATGTCCTCCATTGTCTGAATTGTCCTTTCACTTTGTCCGTCCGTTTGAGGATGATAAGCTGTGCTTAGATTCAACTTGGTTCCCATGACTTTTTGGAAACTTGACCAAAAATGAGAGGTAAAACGGCTATCCCTATCAGAAACAATTGATAAAGGAATTCCATGTAAAGAAACAATTTCATTTACATATAATTTAGCTAGTTGTTCCATACTGAAAGTTTCTTTCATTGGTAGGAAATGAGCTGACTTGGTTAGCCTATCAACAATCACCCAGATTGTATCATTACCTTTCTTTGTTTTGGGTAATTTGGTAACAAAATCCATTGTTATTAATTCCCATTTCTACATTGGCATTTCTAATTGTTGTAACAAGCCTGAGGGTTTCTGATGTTCAGCTTTAACTTGTGAACAAGTTAAACATTTAGAAACATAGGCTGCTATGTCCTTTTTCATTCCTATCCACCATAAATTTTTCCTTAAATCTTGATACATCTTATCATTTCCTGGATGCATCGTATAATTAGACTTATGGGCTTCTTCTAATATACGATGACGTAGGTTTCCTAACTTAGGTATCCACATTCTCTTTTTATGGAATCTCCAAATTCCATCTGTTCCTTGTTCTAATTCTTTTAGCATATCTTTTTATTTTTCAGTATCATCCTTGATTACTGATTCTTGTGCTTCTCTTATCTGATCATTTAAATCTACTTGTAGATTTAATTTAAGAGAACGTACCCTTTTTGGTTTTTCATGATACTTTAGACTTAAAGCATCTGCCACTACATTTGCTTTTCCTTCATGATATTGTATATCACAATCATAGTCACTAAGCATTTCCATCCAGCGTCTTTGTCTCATATTCAACTCCTTTTGCTTGAAAATATACCTTAAACTCTTATGATCAGTGAATACAGTAAAATTACTACCATAAAGGTAATGTCTCCAAATCTTAAGAGCAAAAATTATAGCTCCTAATTCTAAATCATGGGTTGAATAATTCTCTTCATGATTCTTAAGTTGTCTAGATGCGTAAGCTATAACCTTTTGTCGTTGCATCAATACACATTTATAACCTAATTTAGAAGCGTCACAATAGACTACAAAGTCTTCAGTTCCTTCTGGTAACGCTAATATGGGTGCCTGGGTTAATCTTTACTTAAGAATTCTAAATGCTTCTTCTTGTTTTAATCCTCATTCAAACTTAACAGATTTACAGGTTAGCTTAGTTAAAGGAATGGCTATTCTAGAAAAATCTTGAATAAATCTTCTATAATAATCGGCCAATCCTAAGAAACTTCTAACCTCGGTTGGTGACTCAGGGGTTTTCCATTTAGTAATCGCCTCGATCTTTGTCGGATCTACATGAAATACTTCATGATTGACTAGATGTCCAAGAAACTGTACTTGTTCTAACCAAAATTCGCACTTAGAAAATTTAGCGTAAAGCTTTTCCTTTCTTAATAAGCTTAAAAGTGCGTGCAAATGCTTTGCATAATCCTCTTTACTCTTAGAGTAAATTAGAATATCATCTATAAAAACAATTATAAATTTATCCAAATATGGCTTACATATTCGGTTCATCATGTCCATAAATGCAGCTGGGGCATTGGTTAAACCAAATGGCATGACAGTAAATTCATAATGTCCATACCTTGTTCTAAATGCGGTTTTAGGAATGTCCTCTTCCTGTACCTTTAATTGATGATATCCTGATCTTAAATCAATTTTAGAGAAAAATCGAGCTCCTTGCAGTTGATCGAACAGATCATCGATTCTCGGTAATGGGTACCGATTCTTAATCGTGACTTTGTTCAATTCACGGTAGTCAATGCACATACGTATTGATCCGTCCTTCTTTTTAACAAATAGTATTGGCGCTCCCCATGGCGACGAACTAGGTTGTATAAATCCTTTCTCTAACAATTTGTCTAATTGTTTCTTCAATTCTTGCATTTCTGCAGGTGCCAAACGGTAAGGTGCTTTGGCAATTGGTGTTGTTCCTAGTATTAAATGGATTCTGAATTCAACTTCTCTATCTGGAGGTTGCCCTGGCAATTCTTCTGGAAATACATCTGAAAACTAAGATACTACTGGAATATCTTTTAAATTCTTTCCTTCAGTGTTAGTGATTATAGAAATCAAATACACTATAGAACCTTTTCTTATATAACTTTCAGTTTTCATCACAGAGATAAATTTTGTAGATCTAGAGGGTTTATCTCCTTTAATTGTGATCGTTTTACCTGTTGGTGAATTTACTTGAATTGACTTTTGATCATATAAGATACTGGCTTTATTGGCTATTTACCAATCCATTCCTAAAACAACATCGAATCCTGCCAGATTCATGGGATAAAGATTTGCAATAAATTTCTGATTTAAAATTTCTATGATTGCTCCCTGCAAGATTTCAGAAATTCTAACGGTTTCTCCATTAGCTGTCTCTACTAAACATTCTTGTGGTAGTTTAGTTAATGGTTGATTTAGAAATTTGCAAAATGATGTATTAATAAAACTTTGATTTCCACCAGAGTCAAATAATACTTTAGCAAAAACATCATTAACTAAAAACGTACAAGTGATCATATCCGAGATCATCTTTGCTTCTTATGCAGTTAGAACAAATGCTCTAGTATTTTCTTAGGTGCTTTAGTCACCGCAACTAAATTTAATTACAGGTTTCTCATATTAGTGCAAGGGGAATTCTTATACTTGTGATGGCATTTCAACTTTAAAGAGTTACTGCCGTTCATCTTGTCGCATAGATTGATGATCAAACAAAATAATGTTTGTCATCAGAATTTATAGATATACACACGAAAGTTTTGCGATAAATCTAAATTCATACCTGTTCATGATTTATCCTTAAGGGTCAATTGTTAAGGCTTTTGAATTTCCTTATAGATATACATATCTATATAATCATATATTTCATGTACACCTTATTCATAAAGTTAATATGTATAATAGGTTTACGTTCCCAAAAATAGGGCAAACATTGCTGGAGTGATTTTATTAACATATACCCCATCTCACCCGGTTTCACCGGAGAGGTAATTATCACTGTATTTTCCATACTTAGAATCACAAATTTTCATCGTTCATTATAGCTTGTATCAAGAAACATGGAAATTAGTATTCTCATGATAGATCATATTCTAGAATCGAGTAATACAAATAAACAAGATATAACAGTGGTCGGTTGTTATTGCTTATTTATCATATTTGCACTTTTCTAGTTATCATCCTCATGATATACCAACATCCATCACAATTTATCTATACAATTAATTAGCTTATACTCAGGTATTAGAATTTCTTGTACAACTAGGTATTGGTATTTAGGTTTCCATTATTCTCATTATTCTGGTTTTCCTGATTTACTTCGTTGTTGATCTGAATATCTATCAGGTATTAATTATCATAGACTAATATCTAATACAAACATTTAGGTATAGTCATACAAACAGATTGGTTAAAAAATAGCGAACATAGCGACTTTTGTATATATATCTATTACAAATTACAACTGAAATTCAAAATATACTAGTGGTTATGCATCCGTAACTTATTTTAATCTATCTAGGAATATTATGCTTTAACATGCTTTTATGTAAGGTTTATTCTATCTCCTTGCTCGACTAGGTTGTTTATTTAATAGGCAAAGTTCCTTTAAAGTTTTCTGGCTCATAGGTGGCATGGGTGCTGGTACTAGTTTGGTCGTTCAACTATTTAATATAAGTTAGCATTTACTGCTGTAGTGGCTAATATATGGAGATTTACCCATTGTTCATCTAATTCATCTTCCCTTAGTAAGTTATTGCCTGTTTCCTGAGTTTGTGTAATTATTTCCTTATTGATTATCGCTCCCTTTGGTTCTGATTTCTTTATTTTCTCTTGACTTTTTCTAATAATCCAACTTCTCTTCTTAGTGGTAAATGGTTTCTTAGACTGTGCCTTACGAATAAATATTCCTTCCTTAGTATCTGCTGAGTATCCTGAGGGATTTGGTTGAAATGAGGTTCCCTTATCTTTTGGTAAACTATCTAATTGACGATAGATGTCCGAAATTCTTTGCTTACCCATACTGTAGACTAACAAATAGTTAAATAACATAAAACACATAATTTACATAAGTTATTTCCTAACACAGAATTTAAATCTTAAGTGTCAGCAGAACACTTCTTTGGCTTGAACCAGTGGCTAGGCTCTGATACCACCTCCTGTTGCAACCCCCGATCCCTTATCTGTCCCGGGAACGGGCGGAAGCGAACTCAGAATTTCGGTGGTATCAGTTTGTTAATTTGGCAGCGGAAATTACATCAGGACCGTAGTTAGGAAATGTTTATCAGAGTAAAACCACCATATTTAATATTAATAATCACATGGGCAAAACCCAAGTTTCTTATTACAATACGTTTATAGGGATAAACCCTATTTTATTGAATTTAAACATCATTCTTTTTAGGTAACTTTTATAGCCACATTTTTCCCAAGCCTTCCGTGCTCTCCAGCTGGCTTTTTACTAATTGGCTGTCACATTGTGTTACCTGAAACGCGTTTTAAAAACATTTGTCAGCGGGAAATACTGGTGAGTGAATCCCAGTTTAATCAAGAAATATTTTATCAAGTAAAACAGTATTGAGAGCGATCACATTGTTTATTTCTACACAATTACTCATTCAGTACTGTCAATCCTGACTTGTGGGTCATATTACACATTGGCTAACTCGTTGTCCAATGGTAACGTACTGTCATCCCCGACTTACTACTCACAGTGTAGTAAAATTTGTATACAAAACCCCAACATACCGGCAGTAATTGAAGAACTACAAAGACTCAGTCACCGCTTAATCACATTGTAAAACAATTAAGGTTTTGTAGAATATTACAAAAAGTTTAACAAAAAGAGGATAAACTCACATTGCTATCTTAGACTTCGCGTAAGGGTTTCCTGGATATAATCTATAATTTATACATATGTACATTGATTAGTATCATAACCCTTTGAAAATATTAATGATACCCTCCCCGAGACGGCATTCCAACAACTACGTCGGGCAGAACCACGACAGTTGTCACGGAACCCTAAATCAATCGGGCAGCGTATCTACTATGAAACCGGGGTTATAATACTTACAACGGAGCAGAACCTCGCTAATTAGGGGGATAAAATACCCGCATATTACTTCTACTACTTCAGAATTTGTTTAGAAAGAAAAGATGTGAGCGACAGAAATGAAATCCCGAGGCCTCCTTATATAGTTGCTGAATTTGGTCCTCTCGCGCCCCGCGTAAAACAAGCACAAGGCTTACGCGACCCGCGTCAAAGCTGGGTCAACGCGTTGCTTGTCCGGCTCATCAGGTAGGTCCGCCACGATGTCGACACGTGTCGGCCTAGGGTGTCTCCGCGTTTATTGATCTTACGCGGCCCGCGTAAATGTAAGCTAAAGCTTACACGGCCCGCCTGAACTAAAGAAATCAGTGAAGTCCGTTTCCAACCTTGATACCGCCCGCGTAAATGGTTAGGGTGGGTCTATGCGGCCCGCCTTAGCTTAATAATCTGCTTTAAATTTTATTTTTAATGCTATACTGCATTTCGGGCTCGGTTTTCACATACGGGGTGAAATTAGAGACATATTGGAACAATTTAAAATATAATAGGGTGTCGGAAATATTCGAGAGTGTTGGTTTTATCGAGGGTTGTTACAAAACCCGTACGGAAAATCTAAGACAGCAATGTGAGTAATCTCCTTTTTGTAAACATTTTTTACAAAACCTTAATTATTTTACAATGCAATTTAGCAGTGATTGAGTCTTTGTAATTCTACGATTACTGCCGGTATGTTGGGGTTTTGTATACAAAATGTGAGTAACGTTACCATTGGACGAAGAGTTAGCCAATGTGTAATATGACCCACCAGTCAGGATTGACAGTACTGAATGAGTAATTGGGTAGATATAAACATTGTAATCGCCCTCAATACTGTTAAGTTTAAATTAAATTAATGTTCCTTGATTAAACTGAGATTCACTCACCAGTATTTCCCACTAACAAATGTTTTTAAAACGCGTTTCAGGTAACACAATGTGAAAGCCAATTAGAAGCTAGTTGGACAGCACTGAAGACTTGGAAAAGTGGCTATAAAAGTTACCTAAACAAAGAAGGCGTTTTAATTCAAATAAAATGGGATTTATCCCTATAAATCAGTTTGTAATAAAAACTTGGGTTTTATCCCAACATGTTTATTTATATAAAATGTGGTATTTTACTTTGATAAAATATTTCCTAACTACGGTCCTGATGAAAATTCCGCTGCCAAATTAGACAATACGAGATACCACCGAAACTAGCTCGCGGCAGCCCGTTCCCGGGGATCAGGGATCGGGGGTTGCGACATATATATAGGACAAAGATCCGTTAGGAACCACCTCTTATTGCGAGAACCGCGAGAACCAATGTGAACACAACCAAAAATGCCTAAAAATTGCTAAAAATCACACAATTTTTTTAAAATTTTTTTATAAAAAAAATCGCTACTTTTCGAAGCCAAAAATTTTTTTTTTTAATTCTTTTTAAAAAAAAAAAATTTGGCTACTAAAAGTAGCGATTTTAACAAAAAAGATATTAAAAAAAAATTTTAGATTTTTTTTAGATTTTTTTAGGTTTTTTGGGGGTTTAGTTTTTAACATTTTAGCTTGGGGGTGGCGGGTGGGGGGGGGGTTTAGGTTTTTGGGGGGTGGGGGAGGGGGGTTTAGGTTTTGGGGGGGTTAGGTTTTTTGGGGGTTTTAGTTTTTAGCATTTAGCTTTAGGGGGGGGGGGGGGTGTGGGGGTTTAGGTTTTGCGGGGGTGGGGGTTAGCTTTTTTTAGCTATTTTAGGTTGAGTTCACATTGGTTCTCACGGTTCTCGCAATAAGGGTGGTTCTCGCATGAACCTTACCCTATATATATATATAGGGGAAGGTTAAAATGAGAACCACCTCGAGTTGTAAGAACCGCGGGAACTACACCGTGGGGGGCGCGGTGGACCAAAATTTTTTTTCATAAACGTAGATGCATGTAAAAAAACACCATTTGTAAAAAAAAATTCAAAAAAAAATGTCGTGTGTGTAGTTTTGAGCGCCACAAGTTTGTGTTTACGGGACCCGTAAATCTAGCCGGAAAATTTACGGGTCCCGTAAACACAAACTTGTGTTGCTCAAAACTACACCCACGACATTTTTTTTGAATTTTTTTTACATATGTTGTTTTTATACATGCATCTACGTTTCTGAAAAAAAAAATTGGTCCACCAAGGCCCGGATCAAAAAGTTCTCGCGGTTCTTACAACTCGAGGTGGTTCTCATTTTAACTTAATCCTATATATATATATATATATAAAGAGTAAAGTCGCAATGATCAACGTTTTTGGTTCTATGTACTTGAGTGTTTGTTATTTAATTCATTCTGTGATATTAATTCCTAATAAATGTTTACAATTCAGATGTCAGACGAAGTAAATCAGGAAATCCATAATAACAATAATAACGAGAACCAAGTGGATAAAAGTGCTATCGAACACATAGTAGCCCAAGGAATCATAGATGTTATGCCCTATATTATCGACACTATTAAAAAAAGCAGAAAATAATGATTCCATAATCGGAAGTAAACATGCACCCTCTGAGCAAATCACAGCGTGAATGGAAATCACGGACCACTTATTCAAGCTCTGATTTCAAAAAGAAGAAGTACCATTTCATATGGTTGTTCTTATAAAGAATTCTTAGCTTGTAAACCAATAGAATTCTCAGGCAATGAAGGAGCCATTTCAGCCTTGCGCTGGATAGAAAAGACAGAAACAGTTTTAAAGATAAGTAAATGTGCAGATGAAGATAAGATCATATTTGCTTCTAATCTTTTTAAGAATGCAGCTTTAGAGTGGTGGAATACCATTCTTCAGTCCATAGGAAGTGACAGGGTTTATAACATGCAGTGGAACAAATTTAAGGAAATAGTTGAAAGAAAGTTTTGTCCTCCTAATGAAAAAGAACAGATTTCTAATAAGTTTCTAAATCACAGAATGACTGGGGTAGATTGCAGGGAATATGCTACCATATTCTTTGAATATGCCAGGATAGTTCCAACACTAGCCTCACCAAAACCAGTATTAAACTCCCGTTACATTTGAGGATTAATTAGTGAGATCAGGCATGTAGTTAAGGCAACTAGACCCCAAACCATAGAAGAAGCGGTGGAACTTTGTAGGTCCCGATACGGATCGTCAGACTACGATGACTTCTTGTTTCGGGTGCCGTAACGAGTGCGGAATCCTCGTTGCGACACAAACTGAGCGAGAGAGCAAACACAAAATAAAGATTCAACGTTTAATGCTCAATATATTGATTCAGCAGAGTAACTGTTACAAAGATATTACAAGAAACTCACAAAACTCTACTGATGTGCTCTCTTATGTGTGCTCTAGTTCTCTTCTGTTCTGCAAGTGTGTTAAATAGACAAACAAAAACATCAACTCACGAATAGTGGACTGAGCCACGAACCCCTAGGGCATCCCACGAAGAGTGAGTCTTCGTGGCCTGGACTCTTCCTCAAGCAGGAGTCTTCGTGAGATGCAGTGAGTCTTCATCGCATCATGAGTGCATGGAGTCTTCGTCAAACAAACAATCCCACAAAGACTTTGATTGTTCGTCACATATAGTCTTCGTTGGCAAGGAGTGGATGAACCCTTATAGTTTGCTGAGGAGACTCTTCGTCACTACATGGAGTAAGGGTTCGTGGACATCAAGTCTTCGTCCACAAGGAGAGTGTTCGTTGATATGGACTGTTCGTAGGGGATCATCATGACGAACCCTTAGTCTTCGTGGAATGATGTATATGGACGAACCCTTGTGACTCTTCGTTGAACATTAAGTTATAGTCCACAAAGAATAGGCCCAATAACACATAATCTTTTGAGTGATGGTTGGCCCAATAGACATGGATTGTGCGAGACATTCATGGCAGATTCTACAATTCTTCATGTTGCATGCATGTGGTTAAATTACATGACATCATCTTTCGGCTCTTCGTGCTTCGCGTGTCGATCTCTGGGACGCACGACGGAGGAATGTCGTGACGTCGGGCTCGAACCAAACCGAACCAAGTCGAATCGAACCAAGTCACATCCACAAATTGTATCAACAAACTCCCCCTTGGATGCTGCTCGTGATGGTTCGATCTTCACATTGTTGTCAGATCTTTTAGAGTCTTCGCGAGTCGCAAACAGGGAGTGTATCAACAATCTCCCCCTTGAATGATGCTAGTGAAGCGTTGATCTTCGAATTTTAGATCCTTGCGGTGTTGAGAAGTGGTCAGCGGCAACTCGATCATCTTGATCCTTTGATTGCATCCATGTCGTGTCTCAATTCCAAAGCTCGTCTTCTAACACGTTCTCTTTTCCTTTAGCTGATCCGGATGCCGCACCTGCACATACAAGAAAGCTAAACGCGTAATGAGAACAACTACTTGCAATATAGTCAACATAAACACACGACACACATATGACCAACTCTTAATCAAACGCCGACCGACAATAGTGTGAAAGTTGTAAAATTTGATCAATTTAGATTTTAACTTTCAACACTTATTAATTTTAATTGTTTATGAAGATGCAGTTGTTTTAGGTTTCAATCAGGTTTCAGGTGGGAAAAGACTCGAGATCCAACATCGTACAATCGAAAATAAAACAGAAATAAAATATTTTTTTAACGGTTAAAGCTTTAACTGTATTAAAACTAGAAAGTTTGGTTACAAGAGTATGAAACAGAAAATGCTCACACAAACTCACTGGTTCTCTCTATCTGTGTCACTCTCGTGTCTGTGTGTTCTGCTCTCTTCTGTTCTTCAAATGTGCTTAAATAGACAAACAAAAACATCAACTCACGAAAAGTGGACTGAGCCACGAACCCCTAGGGCAGCCCACGAAGAGGGAGTCTTCTGAGGCTACACCCCCTGAGGACTGCCCTAAAACAGCTGAAGCTACTGCATCATCCTCTTTGCCAGTTCAGGGTATTGATTTGGTTGTTGATCTCAACTTCAACAATCTGGGTATAAGTATTCCAGTTCCAGATAATCCAGAAACAAGAATCCATAATACCCATCCTCAACAAAACATCATTGGTAATGTTCAAAGTGGCGTGCAGATGAGAAATCAGTTAAGAAATAACAACAATGCTTGTTTGTATGCAGTGATCAGAGAATTGGGTTTGCAGAATGATTGGTCCTTCGCATGCTATGTCTCACAAGAAGAATCAAAGTCTTGGAAAGAAGCGTTAAAGGATAATTCTTGGGTGGAAGTTATGCAGGAGGAACTGCAACAATTCCAGAAGCTTGGTGTCTGGAAACTGGTTGAGAAGCCTGAAAACTACAAGAAGATTGGCACCCGTTGGATTTTCAAATGCAAGAAAGATGACCGTGGAGTAGTTGTCTGAAACAAGGCAAGATTAGTTGTTCAAGGTTTTCGTCAGGTTGAAGGGATAGACTACAATGCAGTTTATGCTCCGGTTACACGTCTTGAAGCTATTCGGATTTTTCTAGCCTATGCTTCCTTCAAAGGGTCCAAGGTTTATCAAATGGACATGAAAAGTGCATTCTTACATGGTGTGGTTGAAGAAGAGGTGTATGTCGAACAGCCTCCGGGTTTTGAAGATCCTATTCATCCTGATCGGGTTTGGTTACTCAACAAAGCTCTCTACGGATTACATCAAGCACCGAGAGCTTGGTACACAACCTTATCTAACTATCTGCTGGAGAACGGTTTTCGCTGGGGTCTTATCGATTGCACGCTTTTCATCAAAGAAAAAGATGGAGATCTTCTGTTGGTTCAGGTATACGTAGATGATATTATTTTTGGTTTAACTAACGATGTTTTGTGTAGGGACTTCGAGCGTGTTATGCAGGAGAAATTCGAGATGATCGCCATGGGGGAAATGAACTTCTTTTTAGGCCTACAAGTTCAACAAACGGAGTCTGGAATATTCCTCCATCAGACTAAATATGTCGGAGACATCTTGAGCCGGTTCCAGATGTCCGAAGCGACGCCCATTGGTACCCCACTTCCGCAGAATCACGGGATTACTCCGGACTTGAAGGGTGAAAGCGTTAACTCTTCATTCTATCGCGCAATGATCGGATCTCTTATGTATCTCACAGCCTCGAGGCCCGACATAATGTATCCTACGTTCCTGCTCGCTCGCTATCAAGCCAACCCGAAGGCCTCACATCTAGCAGCTGTAAAAAGGATTTTTCGCTATTTGAAGGGTTGCCCAGACACCGGTCTCTGGTACCCTAGGGATGATAGCTTTGACTTGATCGCGTTCAGTGATTCTGATTTTGGTGGTTGCAAAATCGACGGCAAATCCACAACGGCTGGATGTCAGTGTTTAGGAAATTTCCTGGTCACATGGAAGTGCAAGAAGCAGACTTGTGTCGCTACATCAACCTGTGAAGCTGAATACATTGCTGCCTCAAGTTGTTGCTCCCAATTCCTGTGGATACAACAACAAATGCCCGACTATGGTTTTGAATTCCTATCTACTCCTATTTTCTATGATAATTCTGCTGCCTTACAGATCACTAGAAATCCTGTGCAGCACTCAAAGACCAAACACATCGAAATCAAATATCACTTCATACGTGATTGTTTTGATAAAAGACTTATCGATGTTGTTAAGGTCCACACTGATGACCAACGTGCCGACCTTTTTACCAAAGCTTTTGACAAATCACGATTTAACTATTTACTAATGGTAAACGACATTAAGGTCAAACCAGAGTAAAACCAACACTGGAAAATCATTTTTGTAAATAGTTGTTTGTGTTTTCTTAATTTCTCGTACTTTTTTCATTTTAGGGGGAGTAAAAACAAAAAATACAAAAACATTGAAAAATTTTAAAAATACAAAAACATCAAAAAATTTCAAAAACACAAAAACAATAGAAAAACAAAAATGAGTTTCCTAGCGAGCAAAAGAGAAAATGATAGTACATCAGTGGTCTGTCGAAACCTCTTTAAAACTTAAAATGAAAAACGATAAGTAGCTCTATATAAGATGTATCGGTAGGCTCACAATCATTTTAAAGTGTGCAGGGTGATATAAACCTAAATCGACTGAAGACCGTGTGGGAACCGCTCATTGTCATATGGTCTTGGTACCGAAATTTCGTTTGATAGATTGTCGAGGTTTTGAGATACGTGGTCTTTATGTTGTTTATCATCTGGGTATCATGGTTGTTTCTTTTACCGAAAATAACGGGGACGCAAGTCTAGAACTTCCATGATACCATACATACGTGTAAATATCATTCAACATGTATATAATACATGGTGCATACGACCTCAATAAGGGATAAACAATCACATGTCCCAAATCAATAAGTGATAAAAAATCACAGTTTATCCGGGAGTCAAGTTCGTCTCTTTGTCGTACTAACCTGTTCACAGACTTGCTCCTGTGTCCTTCATGCATCGAATATCAAGTTCCTCATTAATATGTGATTTTATCACATAGGCTTGTATTCATCCAAAATAAGTGAGTATCTCACATCATATACGTTGAAAACAGATGATAAATGGTATACTCACCAGTAAGATGAACTCTCATGCATACCTTGATACGGGAATGTATCGTGTGTGGATGAACACCGGTCGGTAAGTATAAATCATACCTTAATGTATCCCCTAACCACGATTACATATGATAAGTTGAGTTTAAGTGGACAACAATACCGATAATCGTTATAGGATGCTTATCTTTATATTAACTAACTGAACAACAAGAGCGTTTTGTCGTGACCGTACACTGATATGATTCTCTTACCCTCGAAACTCGCAAAAAGAATGTCTGTAAATATTTATTTAATGCTTTCAATTTCTGCATCTCTGTATATATTTATTTACTGCTTTCCGTCTTTACGTTTGAAATATTCAAAAAATGCCAAAAAGATTTTAGGTGTGTTTTAATATAAACTTTATAAAAACCAAAAAGAATTTATTTATGTTTTATTTTCGATTGTACAATGTTGGATCTCGAGTCTTTTCCCACCTGAAACCTGATTGAAACCTAAAACAACTGCATCTTCATAAACGGTTAAAATTAACAAGTGTTGAAAGTTAAAATCTAAATTGATCAAATTTTACAACTTTCACACTATTGTCGGTCGGTGTTTGATTGAGAGTTGGTCATATGTGTGTCGTGTGTTTATGTTGACTATATTCCAAGCAGTTGTTCTCATTACGCGTTTAGATTTCTTGTATGTGCAGATGCGGCATCCGGATCAGCTAAAGGCAAAGAGAACATGTTAGAAGACGAGCTTTGGAATGGAGACATGACATGGATGCAATCAAAGGATCAAGATGATCGAGTTTCCGCTGACCACTTCTCAACACTGCAAGGATCTAAAATTCGAAGATCAACGCTTCACGAGCATCATTCAAGTGGGAGATTGTTGATACACTCCCTGTTTGCGACTCGCGAAGACTCTAAAAGATCTGAAAATAATGTGAAGATCGAACCATCACGAGCAGCATCCAAGGGGGAGTTTGTTGACACAATTTGTGGATGCGGCTCGGTTCGATTCGACTTGGTTCGATTCGGTTCAAGCCCGACGTCGTGACATTCCTCCGTCGTGCGTCCCAGAGATCGACACACGAAGCACGAAGAGCCGAAAGATGATGTCATGTAATTTAACCACATGCATGCAACATGAAGAATTGTAGAATCTGCCATGAATGTCTCACATAATCCATGTCTATTGGGCTAACCATTACTCAAAAGATTATGTGTTATTGGGCCTATTCTTTGTGGACTATAACTTAATGTTCAACGAAGAGTCACAAGGGTTCGTCCATATACATCATTCCACGAAGACTAAGGGTTCGTCATGATGATCCCCTACGAACAGTCCATATCAACGAACACTCTCCTTGTGGACGAAGACTTAATGTCCATGAACCCTTACTCCATCTAGTGACGAAGAGTCTCCTCAGCAAACTATAAGGGTTCGTCCACTCCTTTCCAACGAAGACTATATGTGACGAACAATCAAAGTCTTCGTGGGATTGTTTGTTTGACGAAGACTCCATGCACTCATGATGCGATGAAGACTCACTGCATCTCACGAAGACTCCTGCTTGACGAAGAGTCCAGGCCATGAAGACTCACTCTTCGTGGGCTGCCCTAGGGGTTCGTGGCTCAGTCCACTGTTTGTGAGTTGATGTTTTTGTTTGTCTATTTAAGCACACTTGCAGAACAGAAGAGAGCAGAACACACAGACACGAGAGTGACACAGATAGAGAGAACTAGTGAGTTTGTGTGAGCGTTTTCTGTTTCATACTCTTGTAACCAAACTTTCTGGTTTTAATACAGTTAAAGCTTTAACCGTTATATCTGGTTTGTGTATTCGTGTTCTCTGCTTGGTTTGCATACTCGGTTGGATTTCGCACAACCGGGTGTGTTCGTATCACAAGGATAAGGCTCCTAGATTCTCTACTAGTGGACCTACAAACTTGCCAACACTCTAACAGATGAATTGGTACACACACAAGAGGAAAATCAGAAAAAGAACCTAGCTCAAAAGATTTCCCTAGAACTACGTTATGGTAATTCCTATCACGGGAAAGGAACATGTTCTTCCTCTGCACCCTACTACAAGTTCTGTAAAAAGAAGCACTCAGGAAAGTGTGCGGTAACCTGTAACTTTTGCAAGTTCCCAGGACATAAGGAAGAAGATTGTAGGAAGAAAACTAGTGCAAGAATATGCTAAAATTGTGGAGAAGCTGGTCATATCAAACCGAACTGTCCGAAACTAGCTCTAGCAATAATCAATAAAGCAAAGGCAACGGAAGGACCCAAAAAGAATGCCAGAGCATTCATTCTGAAAGCCGATGAAGCCAAGATGATCCCGGATGTGATCGCCGGTACGTTTTTAGTTAATGATGTTTATGCAAAAGTATTATTTGACTCTGGTGTAGACCAAAGTTTCATAAATACTTCTTTCTGCAAACTTCTCAATCAACCATTAACTAAACTTCACCAAGATTGTCTGGTGGAGACGGCAAATTGAGATTCCATAAAAATAAACGAAATCCTGTAGGGAGCAAGGATAGAAATTTTAAGTCATAACTTTACCGCTAACCTTTTACCAGTGGATTTAGCCAGATTTGACATCGTATTAGGAATGGATTGGTTGGTAGCCAATCAGGCACGTATATTATGTAATCAAAAGTCTGTACAAGTAAGTGCGCCAAATGGTGAAAAGATCACAATTAAAGGAGATAAGCCAACAAGGTCAACAAAGTTCATCTCTGTGATGAGAGCTACAAGTTATGCACGGAAAGGAGGAATGGTGTATATGATTTCAGTAATCATTAACACTAAAGGAAAAGAATTAAAAGATATTCCTGTAGTATCTAAATGCTCATATATCTTTCCAGAAGAATTACCTGGATTACCGCCAGATCGAGATGTTGAATTTAGAATTCACCTAATACCAGGAACGACACCGACTACCAAAGCATCCTATCGACTAGCACCAATGGAGATGCAATAATTGAAGAAACAGCTTGACGAACTACTAGAAAAAGGTTTTATACAGCCTAGTTCATCGTCGTGGGGAGCACCGGTGTTATCTGTCAAGAAGAAAGACAGATCAATGCGTATGTACATTGATTACCGAGAACTGAATAAGGTTACGATTAAAATTACCGAGAATCAATGATCTGTTCGATCAACTTCAAAGAGCCCTATTCTTTTCTAAGATCGATTTACACTCAGGATATCATCAATTGAAAGTACAGGAAGAGGACATTCCTAAAACTGCTTTCAGAACCAGGTACGGTCATTATGAATTTACAGTCATGCCATTTGGTTTAACCAATGCCCCAGCCGCATTTATGGAAATGATGAACAGGATATGTAAACCATGCCTGGATAAATTCATAATTGTCTTTATAGATGATATTCTATTTTATTCTAAGAGTAAGGAAGATCATGCGGAGCATTTACATATACTCCTGACATTGTTGAGAAAAGAAAAGCTTTATGCTAAATTCTCAAAATGTGAATTCTGGTTACAAGAAGTGCAATTCCTTGGACACTTGGTTAATCATGAAGGAATTCATGTGGATCCCACATAGATCGAGGCTATTACCAAATGGAAGGTCCCTGAGTCACCTACAGAAGTGAGAAGTTTTCTTGGACTTGCAGGATATTATAGACGTTTTATTCAAGATTTCTCTAGAATAGCCATCCTGTTAACCAAACTGACTTACAAATCAGTTAAGTTTGAATGGGGTCCAAAACAAGAGGAAGCATTCAGGATTTTGAAACAGAAATTAACCAACGCACTCATACTCACGTTACCTGAAGGAACTGAAGATTTTGTAGTATATTGTGTCGCATCTAAGCTAGGATATGGATGTGTACTGATGTAACGTCAAAAGGTAATTACTTATGCCTCTAGACAACTTAAGAAGCATGAAGAGAATTATACAACCCATGATCTAGAGTTAGGAGCCATAATTTTTGCCCTTAATATTTGGAGACACTATCTTTACGGTAGTAAATTCGTTGTATTCACGAATCATAAGAGTTTAAGATATGTCTTCGGACAAAAGGAATTAAACATGAGGCAGAGACGTTGGATGGAAATCCTTAGTGATTATGATTGTGATATCCAGTATCATGCAGGAAAAGCTATCATAGTAGTTGATGCTCTAAGTAGAAAATATCATGAGAAACCAAAATGAGTACGCTCTCTTAGACTAAACCTGCAGATAGATTTAAATGAGTAAATTAAACAGATACAGGGAACAGCAATCAAGGACGATGCTGAAGGATTGAAAGGAATGATTAAGGAATTAGAAAAAGTAACATATGGAATTTGGAGATTCCATAAGAAAAGGATCTGGATACCTATTCAAGGAAACCTATGAAATCAAATTTTAGAAAAAGCCCATAAGTCTAAGTATACGATACATCCCGGTAGTGACAAGATGTATCAAAACATAAGAAAGAATTTCTGGTGGATAGGAATGAAAAAGTATATAGCAACTTATGTTGCAAAATGTTTAACATGTTCCCAGGTTAAAGTTGAACATCAGAAACCTTCAGGATTACTACATCAATTGGAAATGCCAATCTGGAAATGGAAATTAATAACAATGGACTTTGTTACCAAACTACCCAAGACACGAAAAGGTAATGATACAATATGGGTGATTGTAGACAGATTAACCAAATCTGCTCATTTCTTACCAATGAAGGAAACTTTCAGTATGGAACAGTTAGCCAAGCTATATGTAAATGAAATAGTTTCATTACATGGAATTCCTTTATCTATTGTGTCTGACAGAGACAGCCGTTTTACTTCTCATTTTTGGACAAGTTTCCAAAAAGCAATGGGAACTAGATTAAATCTAAGTACCGCTTATCATCCTCAAACGGACAGACAAAGTGAAATGACAATTCAAACAATGGAAGATATGCTTAGAGCCTGTGTAATTGATTTTGGAGGAAATTGGGACGATCATTTACCTTTAATAGAATTTTCCTACAACAATAGCTATCATACCAGCATCAATGTTGCACCATTTGAAGCCTTAATGGACGAAAATGCCAAACACCGATATGTTGGGCAGAGATTAGAGGAAAGCAACTGTCAGGTCCTGAAATTGTACAAGAAACAACTGACAAAATTATTCAAGTGAAGGAAAGACTGAAGGCAACATAAGATCGTCAAAAGAGTTATGTAGATAACAGTCGCAAACCATTGGAAGGAGTTGTCAGATTCGTTAAGAGAGGAAAGCTAAGCCAAAGGTATGTTGGACCTTTTAAAATTATCACGAGAATAGGGCCAGTAGCTTATCAGCTACAATTTCCAGAGGAAATGGCAGGAATACATGATGTATTTCATGTATGTAACCTCAAGAAGTGCTTAGCAGACGAATCACTGGTAATACCTCTTCAAGACATAGAGGTAAACGAGAAACTTAAGTTTGTAGGAAAGCCCATTCAAATTGAGGATAGAAAGGTCAAGAATCTCAAACAAAAGAGATTAGTTCCGGTCAAAGTGAAATGGGATTCAAAAAGAGGTCCAGAATACATATGGGAGCTAGAGTCAGAAATGAAACGGAAATATCCACACCTGTTCCAGTGAATCTCGAGGACGAGATTTAAAACAAGGTGGGGAGGATATAACAACCCTCAAAAACACCTTAATATACCTCGTATACACGTAACCGAACCCGTATAACCTTAGTTTTATTAAAAACAAATAAAATAATTATTTTGTGTCGCTCGCGGGCCGCGATAGACACACCCTTGTGTCTCGCGGGGCGCGACAGGCCCTTTCTTGCCGGACACCCAGCATGCCACGTGTCCCATAACGTGTTAGACCTAGGCTCGTGACCAGGCGACCCTAGCCGTAGCTAGTGTGCCCTCGCGGGGCGCGGGAGAGACCCTTAGGCGGGTCGCGGGGCGCGAGAGACACCCGGAAAAGTGTATAAATGGAGCTCTTCAGCAGCCATTTCAAATTGTTCATCTTTCTTTCTCTCTGTCCCTATAGTGCAAAATAATAGCTCGATATTATACCCCTAAAACACGAAGCTCTGGCCCGTTGTAAGTATTTTAACCCCCGATCACTAATTCGTTACCCTACCCGATTGATTTAGGACCCACCAACACATGTCGAGACTCTGCCTGACTAAGTTCGTTGGGGTTCCGTCTCGGGTTATATGGCTAAAGTGACTTGGGTTATTTTACTAACACGCGTGCATTGTATGTTTTTAATAGAAACTCGGGAAAATAATCAAGAAATATTACCAGGAAGCCCATAGAATACCTAAGTCTACAATGTGAGTCATTCTCTATGCTCACAGTTTGTGAGCCATTATTTCAAATGTTTTACAAAACCCTAAATGTTTATCAGTATAATTACAGTGATTAAGTCTTTGTATTCTAAAATTGTTGCCAGTATTATGGGGCTTGTATACAGTACTTGGTAACCTTCACAATTGGGCACGGGTATCCAATGTGTGATACGACCATAGTCACTGACCCGTCGAGTGACAAGTACTGAACGAGTAATTGGGTAGATATAAACATTGTAATCGCTCTTAATACTGTAATGTTATAACAACTGATGCTTTACAAATTAGAATGTACTCGCCAGTATTTCTTGCTGATAAAATGTTTTTAAAACGTGTTTCAGGTAACTTAATGTGAAGCTATAAGAAGCCAACTATGGAGCACTGAATGCTTAAAGAAAGTGGCTATAAAGTTACCTAAATAAAACGTTTATGTTTTCAGCAACTAGGTTTTATCCCTATAAACATATTATGAATGAAATATGGGTTTCATCCCATTTGTTTAAATATAAAAGTTTGGTGTTTTGAAACTCTGAAATATATTTCCTAACTACTCATGATGTTTTAAATCCGCTGCCAAATTAATAAACACCGATACCACTTGACTGGTTCGCGGCTCCCGCTCCCGGGATAGGGGTCAGGGGTTGCGACAGGTAAGATACCATTAATCGCTTCTCGATGAGACTATCTTACCTATAGGCCAAATCATGTTTCCCTAATTTGAAAGGACTTTCGATTCACTTTGGAATAGTCGAAGTTTCTAAACCCGAAACAATCCAATGTTTTATTGAGCCTCTATTTTATGTTATCTCAATTTATATGCATTTTAATACTCGTTACCTCGTTTATTTCAAAACCGATGCATGATTCGCACGTTCCTCGCAATTAAAAACAATAATAATTCTCGTGAATAAACTAAATTTATACTCCTTTATGCAATCATATGTGTTTATACTTTGTGAATACTTGTTAAATTCATGCAAACTGTGTGAACCATACGTGTTACGTGATACTATTATACTCATAGTTGCAAACGTTATTTTAAATTATGATCAAGTCTCATCCTTTACTTCTATTTCGAACCTTTAGATGTCATCCCCAAACTTATCCAAAAAGACCAAGAAGTTACGATCAGGATCGAAGAAAGGATCCAACGACGGAGACTCGATATCCAAGCAGGAACTTGTGGGATTAATCGCTGAACAGATGGCTGAACAAATGGCCAAAGTTATACCAGATATTTTGAGCAAAATCCAACCCATCACTGAAACCCATTATGCCTCCTTCGACTCAAAGGTGGAAACACCTAAGGCGACGTTTTTGATCAAACGATTCATGGTCTGCAAACCCCTCAAATTCACTGGCGAAGAGGGCGCTACTGCATTACTTCGATGGTTTGATGCGATCGAACTGACCTTCTTCCAAAGCGGTTGTCCTGACAACCTTAGAACCCAAAACGCAACAGGAGTATTCCGATCGACAGCCCTCGATTGGTGGACTTCTGAGCGCAACACACGAGGGAACGACATAGCCCATGCCTTACCCTGGGCTGACTTGAAGAAGTTGATGAGGGGTGAGTTTTGTCCTCCCCGCGAACTTCGGAAACTGGAGTAAGAATTTTGGGATCTGAAGCAAGTCGGGGATGATAACGCAGGTCTCACTGCCCGCTTCAAGCAACTAAGCATGTTGTGCCCTAGCCAAGTCGACACTTTTGACAAAGCCATTAACAAGTACATCCACTGCCTCCCCACTTCAATCGTGAACATCGTTGAGTCAGCCTCACCTAAAACTCTCGAGGACACCTTTCGTTTGGTAGCCCGACTCAACAACAACTGTGTTATTCGTGGGACTTTTGATAAAGTCCCATCGAAGAACGCACATTAAGCTACCACTGATACTACCACCGTTGAACCTTCTCCCTCGTAATCATCCAAGAAAAAACAAGGGCAAGAAGCGGAAGGCTTCAAGCCAAAACTGTGCAGTCGTCACTCCGCAAAACCCTAAACCTTTGCAATCAGTCCCCGCTACCCCAAACCACAGTGAAAGGCTTACACTGGGACTCAACCCAAGTGTAACAATTGTCTTTACCATCACCCAACCAATGCGCCATGTTTTTTGTGCACTAACTGCAATCGGTTTGGGCATTTTGCCCTTCAATGTCACAAACCCGCAACCAACCAAAACCAGGTCGTTGTAGCCCAAAACCCCGTACCTAACCAAGCTCAACCACAGGCCGCTAATGTTCGTGCCTGCTTCAAATGTGGCGATCTCAACCATCTCGTTAATGCTTGCCCACAACGCGCCAACGACAACAACCAACAACAATAGGAGCAGCAGCCTCAACCAGCTCGAGGCAGAGCATTAGCATCACCGCCGCTCAAGCACAGAATGCCAACGGCGTCATAAACGGTACGTTCATCGTCAACAATGTCTACGCGTCTTGTTTATTTGATACTGGCACGGATAAAAGTTTTGTATCCGTTGAATTCGAACCCATGCTTAAGTGTAGACAATCTAAGTTGCCCAACTCGTTCGCTGTCGAAGTCGCAAATGGTAACTCCGTCACTGTCGATTCTGTTCTTCTTAAGTGTGCCTTAAACCTTAATGATCATACATTTCCGATTGACCTCATACCTATGCAAATGGGTAGTTGCGACATCATAGTAGGCATGGATTGGCTTAGGCGGGTTCGTGCTGAAGTTGTTTGTTTTGATAAATTCATTCGCCTTCCCCTTCCTAACGGTGATTCCCTACACGTCTATGGTGAGAAACCTTCTAATGCTCTCAAGCTTATGTCGTGTACTCAAGCGAACAAACACCTGCGCAAGGGTTCCTTCGCCTTTCTTGCCAACATTGTGGAAAAGAAGGATAAGGGCTCGAGCATAAGTGATGTTCCTGATGTTTTTCCTGACGATCTCCCTGGTCCGCCTCCTGCTCGTTCTGTTGACTTTCGCATCGATTTAGTGCCTGGCGCTACGCCTGTCGCTAAGTCTCCAAATCGTTTAGCACCCTCGGAAATGCAAGAACTATCGAGCCAACTTCAAGAGCTTCTTGATAAAGGCTTTATACGCCCTAATACTTCTCCTTAGGGCGCTCCTGTTCTGTTCGTCAAGAAGAAGGATGGATCAATTCGGATGTGCATTGACTATCGTGAGCTCAACAAGCTTACAGTAAAAAACCAATATCCTTTTCCTTGCATCGATGATCTATTTGATCAACTACAAGGCGCAACTTGTTTTTCCAAGATTGATCTCCGTTCTGTTTTTCCAAAACCGCGTTTCGTACACGTTATGGTCATTACGAGTTCGTGGTCATGCCCTTTGGATTGACCAACGCACCTGCGGTCTTCATGGACTTGATGAACCGTGTGTGCAAAGCTTACTTAGACTGTTTCGTGATCGTCTTCATCGACGATATTCTCATCTATTCTAAGACACAAGAAGAGCACGAGCAACACTTGGGTCTTATCCTTCACCTTTTACGCGCTGAACGTCTTTACACCAAATTCTCCAAGTGTGAATTTTGGTTAAAAGAAATTCAATTCCTTGGTCACACCATCAACGAACTTGGTATTCACGTTGACCCTGCAAAGATTGAAGCTGTGAAGAACTAGATTGCTCCTAAGTCTCCGTTTGAAATTCGTTCGTTTCTTGGTTTAGCTGGTTATTATCGTCGTTTCATTTCTAACTTCTCGAAGATCGTTGTTCCTCTTACTTCCTTGACTCAGAAAGATAAAACTTTTGTTTGGGGTCCTGAACAAGAGGAGTCTTTCCAAACGCTCAAGGACATGCTTTGCAATGCTCCTATCCTTACTCTTCCCGATGGTAACGATGACTTCGTCGTGTATTGTGATGCTTCAAACCAAGGTCTTGGTTGCGTTCTTATGAAACGGGACAAGGTTATCGCTTACGCGTCAAGACAACTTAAAATACATGAGAAAAACTACACTACGCACGACCTTGAACTTGGTGCAGTTGTTTTTGCCTTGAAGATGTGGTGAAACTACCTTTATGGTACTAAGTGTATGGTCTTCACCGACCATAAGAGCCTTCAGCACATCTTCAACCAAAAGGAACTCAACATGCGTCAGTGACTCTGGGTAGTGTTATTAAACGACTACGACTGCGAAACTCGATACCATCCACGTAAAGCGAATGTCGTGGCAGACGCACTGAGTCGTAAAACTCATGTCAAGAGTGTTCATTGCTTTCAACTCATCGACGATCTTCGAAACCACATTCGTGAAGCTCAATACGCGTCTGTTAACGAGGGTAACCTCTATAACGAGATGCAATGCGGTGCAGAAGAAAGTTTTGTAACCAAATCCGACAGTATCCAATATTATCACGATCGTGTTTTGATTCCTACTCGCGATAACCTTCAATTCATTCTCATATTGTGTTTCAATTATTCTTGTTCTCGATCCAGATTCATAGTGGTCCAATTAAACACACAGTCAGTTTGGGTAAGGCCTTACACTTCTCCGGTATGAATCAACGAGGGCGCCTTGGTCCAATCCAAAACCACTACCCTAAGGGTGTGGTCATTACCCAAACCACTATCCCCTTATTTATTTTAATATATCTTTGTCTAAAAAAAGAAAATAATTTCTTGAAAAATGGAAAGGAGAACCATGGTTGTCATGGTTTAATCCATGCAAACCATGGTGAACCAGACAAGGAGATGGTGTAGCTTTTCATTCATGTTCCTAGGTGGCGAATCATGTCCCAACCATAATTCCCACACCCTTTAGCCTTAGTAGATTATTTATATTTATTTTCTAAGACTAATTGTTAAATACTAAAAATGTCAAGTATCATTAGTAAAAAAGCTAATTCTAAAGAGCGGTCTATTTATAAAATTATCATGTTTCGGTTTATTTTCTAAGACTAATTGTTAATTGTTAATTACTACAAAAGTCAAATATGATTAATTTTAAAGAGCGGTCTATTTATAAAATTATCATGTTTCGTTTTCATAATAAATCAAAGGGGAATTATATACGTTGTTAGTAGCACACAAACTTGGATGTATATATAAAAGTCTAAATGTGAACTGATTGTGTGTATATAAAAAATAAAGGATAAGAAATATTAATTTTTTTATTAAACAACGACATTTATATGATACTATCATATATGTTATCCTCTTAAATCAAATCTAACATTTCTTTAAAAAAAGGCTAAAAATAATAATAGCAAGACATATTTATAGTATTTTTACTATCATTATCTTTTAATAACTTTCATTGATGGATAAACCTATTGTGTATATAGCGGTTAAAGTAGCGGTAATATACTAATATGTCATATAAGGTATGTAAGAAACTAGGTGTGGATATAACTTAACGAGTAGATCGTTGATAGAAGTCACGATAACACTAATGATCCATCGTTGGTGAGGTTCATGGTGAAACCGAACGTGGGTAATGACTTCAAACTCTGTGTGATAGATCTCCCATCGCAAAAGCTCTCATAAATCTATCGGTAGTCAACAATGGATAACAAAGAAGTCATGCAAAATTCACTTTCTTAGTTTTCTTCTTGTGTTGATGATTCGTTAGTAATTAAGTACAAGTCTTAAAAGAATTTATTTTCTATTTCCAATTAGAGCTTGTGTGTGACCCGTCAGTTTTACTATTTTGTCATTTTTCTATTTCAGTCAATGGTCAGTGATTGATACATTTTTGTGGTGAAATTTTTGCTTGTGATAGTTTATACTCTAAGGGTGGAGGGTATAGTCAAACAACTTTGGGTGTTTGAGTGAAATTCTACCCAATAATATTATGCCATGTCAACTCCCCATTTTACTCCCCATTTTACACTCAATCACTAGGTATAGTCAAACACCCCTCAATTAAAAAAAAACATCATTGGTCCATCCTATCTCTCTCCTCTCTCCTCTCCTCTCAATTCATCGGTGAAAAGTTACCGATTTTGGCATTCTCTCTCTTGGTCACCGAATGCGTTGGAAGCTAGGGGGTAGTCACCGAATCGGTGACTTGACTCACCGAACAACTCAAACAGCTTTATACCCTCCACCCTAATGGTGATAAGATTGATAACGGTTAGAATTTTAAACTACTAATACTTCTAGCTAATGTAGGGCTAGGGGCGGACCTATTTAGTGTTGTGGGTGGGCTAAAGCACACCTTGAAAAAAAATTAGTGTATTTTTTAGGCAAAAAACCCTAGCGCATCTCTTGAAAATGTGGTTGAACCCCTCGTCCGCACCCTCAGCAAATAATTCCTGAGTCCACGCTAACTTACTTGGTAGAAGCTCTTGCTTCTTAACGGAAGGTCTTAAGTTCAATTCCAAGTAAGAGTTGTTGGAAATTTAGTGAAACTGAGTTTTTCACTAAATATTTGGACATCAATAATATTTATATATGTGTTGTATAAATAATTATTTATGGGTTTGTGTTCAAACTATGTCCAAATAGAGCTAAGATGAATGAGATATCGAAGCTTGAAGTTGTATGTTTGGAACAAACAAAGATGAGAAAAATGGATTGAGATTTGTCACCTTGTCCCACATAGGTGGAATGACAAAACTTAAAGTGGTATATAAGGAGGAGCACTCCTTGAAGGCAAACACTAGTAGGGACCCAAAGGGTGCATCGCACCTGCACATATGCGCGCATTACGTGGGCTATAGGCCCTATGTAGTGCGCTTTGAACTTCGCACACCGCCTTTGTATTTTTGCCCATGAGCGCGTGGTCAAATACATGGCGGGTCCGCTTATGGCGCACCCTTGGGTGGCGTAGGCGGATGCCATGGCATGGCACATGTCGATATGGCGCGCGACTCCCCAAGGCTATGTGTCCACGCGAGTTCTAGTGCGGTGCGCGGTGGCGCACGAGTATGGATGGCGCATGACCAGGTGGCGTCCCGGTATGCGTAGTGGCATCCGTGTGGTGCGCGACTCAGTTAAGTCAGTCAACCCGGTCTTCACTAGTTACTAGAATGTCATGAATTGATATGACGGTTTCATTTGACCACATCAATTCCATTTTATTGCACATCAATATTGTTTATTACTAGATTGATGATCTTGTTAATTACAATATTAATGGTTAATAGGTTTCATCTTTTGTAAGTATATATATATATATATGAACGTTGGGTTCAGATGGAAGAATATATACTAGAGAATCTTAATAACTAAAAAGTGTTAGAAACGAGTTTCTGTCACATTGAGAGGAGAACTCTCAAACTAAACTGTCACACCCCCAAAATCCTCACGCGGAGTATCACCGCTTGGAGGCGTGACTGACCAGGATCAAGCGACCAATCATATTGAACAACATATAAGTAAACATAATTCAACCAAACAATATGAAAGGTGTGCAAAAACCAAAGCATAGTTAAGTGTTTAGCGGAAGCATAATTGTAAAACCCATTGAAAGTTTTAAATATGAAATAGAGTAATGTTCATAGCATGGCACACACTGCCATGTCCCACAACGACCGTTCCTCCCTGTGCAAGCTCCATGAGTACCTAATGACCTGCAAGGCATGTAGCAACGAATCAACAACAAAGTTGAGCAAGTTCACAGTTGGTTGTTTGGTTATAGTATTCATTTCATAAATCGTATGTTCGTTTTGTAAACCATGTATCGTATTAATCCGTATCGCGGCCAATCCAGGCATGTGTGCGATGATTAGTGGGGGCTTCCCATGTGTTACTAGACCACGCGTATCGACTGCTACGAAAATGTAAGAGGTGCCCTAAGTCAATGTCTATCAGCATTGACCCTTTGCCCATAGTCCATTAGTACACGCCCGTCCGACTGGCACGGTGTGAGGTTTGTTAAACCTAATAGCGCTATTAACTAATGACCCGCTCGCCATAGGCCTCGGCGATTAAGTCGATAAATGAGGGACTTCCTTTGATAGAGTTGATGGTCTTATGATCGTGTACGTAGGCTTTACGTACGTGCCCTTCAATCCGAGGACAGTATAAAGTAGTTTAGTAGTAATGGTTGTACGAGTAGTTATTCAATCCCATTCCCAACCCACCGGGAATCCCATGCCTTGGCTAGTGTGAACTCACCTTGGTTTGCTCGGCAGATACACAAAAAGGTCAAGTCTAGCTGCTAGTGGTCAACCACGTCCTAACATGGTTACCATACAAGTCAGGTTTTGGTTTCAAGTAGTGCACATAAGTATCACATAAGCTAGCAGATAAAGAACACACCCAGATCATGGCAACCACACAATGCACGTTAACATATTAGCAGTCAATTACATAACATCTGATACTTGTACGATCCAAAGGTAAAGCGCAAATAAACAGGCGGCCCAACATGTTGTGCGTTCAGCACAGTCTTGTGCGACCCACATCATGTTGTGCGATTCAGATAAACACCCGGCCCAAATAGTCCAAAGCCCAAACATAAAAATACGCGACCCAATCTAATAACATGTAAAAGTCTTGTGCGATCCGGATGAGCTTGTACGATCCGGATGGCTTGTGCGATCGGAACCAGCCCAGCCCAATATATATGTCCGGCCCAACAGGTAAACAAACATAACTGACTTGTGCGATCCGACAGTCTTGTGCGACTAGGGACCTCTTGTGCGACTGGACTCCTTGTGCGATCAGATCAGATCTTGTACGATCTGATCTTGTGCGACCAGGAGTCTTGTGCGACCGACTAATTTGGTGATCAGTTAAGATTTCCTAATTTCATGCAATCATTTACCAATTTCCAAATCAATTCGTTTGACCCACAATAACAGTTTCCATTCATGTAAATTCTCAATCAAACAAGGCTTTTATCTCAAAGTTTATATGAACCCTAATTAATCAAAATCAATAACTTATCAATCACTTAAACACATAACAGGATTTTTGTTCTTGATGACTAACATACGTCCTATGATAACAACACAATGAATCATCCTAATCGTAACACATCACAGCCGACTTCAAACATTTAGTTTCTATTCATCAACCAAATACAACTTGTATTAACACCCAAACCATTCGGATCCAAACCCATATAGAGCCGATTACACCCATTCATAATCAAACACATATTATTCATACTAGCATAACAATACATTATCATATAATCATCATCAACCGAATATGAACACATCACATGAAACACTTATGAACCGATTATTTGAACACCAAACTCATCATGTATCGTCTACAAATCAATGTATAGAATCATATAAATCATAACATCATTCGACAACACACCAAATCATAAATCACTAACCGATTAAGATAAGATGAGGGTGATCCGAATCAAGAGCTTCGATGAGGATGGATGTTGTTTGGCGTCGGCTTTGAGAAGAGAGAAAGAGAGCTAGGGTTCGTGTGTGTGTTGTGTTTTGCAACAAGTGAGAAGTGTTAACCTAAACATGAGGTTATGCGTGTGAGAGGTGGGCCGAACCCTCACTTGGGCTGCCCCTTAGTCCGAATATGAGAGTATAGCCCAAATAAGCTTGTGCGATTGGTTCGTGTTGTGCGTTTGGGCTGATTATATACATACATACATTACACAAAGCACATATCAAACATAACATTCATTTAATCAATCACTTTCATATAATCACATCACATACACATAAGTTACATCAAAGTAGAAGGATAGGTTCGGAAATACGAGTTGTCACATTATCCCCAAGTTGAAAGAAATTTCGTCCCGAAATTTGGTACGTACTCACTGAGGAAGCTAGTTAAGTTGCATGGTTTTCCTGGTTTTCCTGGGGTGTCACATCCTTCCCCCGTTGATCTGGAATTTCGTCCCGAAATTCCGTAGCTTCGGCCTCAGTAGTGGTTGTACTGTTTGCGAATAGCTGGGGATACTTTTGTTTCATTTGATCTTCGCGTTCCCAGGTGAACTCTGGGCCGCGACGTGAGTTCCAACGAACTCGAACGAGAGGGATTCTAGTGCGTTTGAGGACCTTAACATCCCGGTCCGTGATTTCAACTGGTTCCTCGACGAATCGTAACTGCTCGTCGATAGTGAGCTCCTTCAAAGGAACTATGTGGGTCTCATCTGACAGACACTTCTTCAGATTTGACACGTGGAAAACGTTGTGAACTGCACTGAGTTCTGCTGGTAAGTTTAGTTTGTAGGCTACTTTGCCTATTTTCTCGATGACTTCGAAAGGTCCGACGTATCGTGGGTTAAGTTTGCCACGTTTACCAAAACGAACCACACCCTTCCAAGGTGAAACTTTGAGTAGCACTCGCTCCCCAACCTGGAGCTCGAGTGGTTTTCTGTCCTTATCGGCGTAGCTTTTCTGACGGTCACGAGCTGCCGCCATTCGTTGTCGTTTTTGAGCAATTCGTTCTGTAGTGTCTACCACAAGTTCTGGACCAGTGATCTGACTATCCCCCACCTCTGCCCAACAAAGAGGTGACCGGCATTTACGCCTGTATAATGCCTCAAACGGAGCAGCTTTAATGCTGGTGTGGTAGCTGTTATTGTACGAAAATTCCACAAGTGGCAGATGCTTTTCCCAGCCGTTGCCAAAGTCAATTACACATGCCCTAAGCATGTCCTCGAGGGTCTGGATGGTGCGTTCAGACTGCCCATCCGTTTGCGGGTGATAAGCTGTGCTCATATCTAAACGGGAGCCAAATGACTTGTGCATTGCTTGCCGTAGTTCTGAAGTAAAGCGTGCATCACGATCAGATATAATAGAGGTGGGCACTCCATGCCTCGAGACAACTTCCTTAAGATATATGTCTGCTAATGTGGAGAACTTATCCGTTTCCTTGATAGCCAAGAAGTGAGCAGACTTTGTGAGTCGATCCACGATCACCCAAATAGTATCGTTACCACGTTGAGATCTAGGCAGGCCAGTAACAAAATCCATGGAAATTTGCTCCCATTTCCATTGTGGTATTTCTGGTTGTTGGAGTAGGCCTGAAGGTTTCTGATATTCCGTCTTGACTCTCGCACAAGTCAAGCACTTGCTAACGTACGTTGCTATGTGAGCTTTCATGCTAGGCCACCAATACGTAGTTTTGATATCATGGTACATCTTATCCGAACCAGGATGTACCGAGTAGCGAGACTTGTGTGCCTCATCTATCACAAGCTCTCGTAGATTGCCATAAAGTGGGACCCAAATGCGTCCTGTGACGTAGTAAGCACCGTCTTCCTTCTGTTCTAAGCGTTGCCTTGAGCCGCGTAGGGCTTCAGCCCTGACGTTTTCTGGTTTCAATGCTTCTACCTGAGCATCTCGTATCTGAGAAGGAAGGCTAGACTGTATAGTGAGTTGTAAAGCTCGTACGCGCTTAGGCGCAGTGTCCTTTTGACTGAGGGCGTCAGCCACAACATTTGCTTTGCCTGGATGGTACCTAATCGAGCATTCGTAGTCATTCAGCAGTTCGACCCATCGTCGTTGTCGCATATTCAGTTCCTTCTGTTTGAAGATATGTTCGAGGCTCCTGTGGTCGGTGTAGATGGCGCATTTGGTACCGTACAGGTAGTGTCTCCATATCTTAAGTGCAAAAACAACAGCTCCCAGCTCTAGATCGTGCGTAGTGTAGTTCCTTTCATGAACTTTAAGTTGGCGTGAGGCGTAGGCTATAACTTTATCCCGCTGCATCAATACACAACCAAGACCCTGAATTGATGCGTCGCAGTAAACCACAAAGTCGTCTGTGCCCTCTGGCAATGAAAGGATAGGTGCACTGCAAAGTCTATCCTTTAAATGCTGAAACGCTAACTCTTGTGCATTTCCCCATCGATAAACAACGCCTTTCTGCGTTAGTGAGGTGAGAGGCTGTGCAATCTTGGAAAA
Source organism: Helianthus tuberosus (assembly GCA_030545235.1). Taxonomy (NCBI): domain Eukaryota; kingdom Viridiplantae; phylum Streptophyta; class Magnoliopsida; order Asterales; family Asteraceae; genus Helianthus; species Helianthus tuberosus. The sequence goes on from CM060449.1 coordinate 147,429,919, forward strand.
ATCCTTAATGAACCTCCTGTAGTAACCTGCCAAGCCCAAGAATTGGCGAATTTCCGTTGGCGTACGGGGTGTCGGCCAGTTTTTAATTGAGTCTACCTTGGATGGATCAACGTGAATCCCATCCTTGTTCACCACATGACCTATGAAATGGACTTCACGAAGCCAGAAGTCGCATTTTGAAAACTTGGCGTACAGTTGTTCTATTCGCAGGAGTTCCAAAATGAGTCATAGATGCTGCTCGTGTTCCTCCTGACTCTTCGAATAGATTAGAATGTCGTCGATGAAAACTATGACGAACTTGTCTAGGTAAGGCTTCCACACTCGATTCATGAGGTCCATGAAAACCGCAGGTGCGTTTGTCAGCTCAAAAGGCATAACCAAAAACTCATAGTGTCCATATCGAGTTCTAAAGGTTGTTTTAGAGACGTCCTCTTCTCGGACTCTCAGCTGATGATATCCTGATCTCAAATCAATCTTTGAATAGTAGCTCGACCCTTGCAGCTGGTCGAACAACTAAATCCGTTATAAACGGATCATATAAGTGTAAGCATTATTATAAGTTTGAATAAATACGTATATTAACCTGTTATTGACGGGTCAGAGGAAATGAGAATGTTATATGAAAGCATGCCATGGAAAGTATAGACTTGTTAAGAAGAGGAAGCCAATTGATTGAATAATTATGAAATGAGATAGGATGATTACTTATAATTATGATGTGACTATGAAGTCGAACATAGATGTGTGCGTGCAAGGGAAAATGAGAAAGGTTTCGGGGACGAAACCTTATTTAAGGGGGGTAGACTTGTAACACCCCAAAACCCGAATGTTTATATTCGTTAAATGTTCTAATATGGTACATCAAGAAATAAATAACTAGGTTATTTATCCTAGTTAAAAGTATGGTAGAAACAAATAAAGGATGAAAGTTGTGTCAATTTTATTTAGTGACAAACTTGAGGGGCTAAAGTGGGGCAAAATGAAAGTTGAAATTATTAATAAAAAAAAATATATACCCACATACACACACACAATCGTGTGTTCTAGAATGAGCAGGAGCTCCATGAGCTCCAAAACCCTAAACATGGAAGATCATCAAATTGGATGGCTAAATGAGGTTTAAATTCATAACCGAGCATGGATTAATGATCACCTTCACAAGGGGATCGTAAGGTATGTCTTAGATTCTAGATTGGTGATGATGCACGAAATGGGTTATGTTGTAAATAACGAATTTGTATGAAATTGAGCATGAGTATGAGTTAGATTCGTCATTTGGAACATGGATTATGCATGAATTAGGTTAATTTGATGTTTAAGGGTGAAACCCATTTGTTATGGTGAAGATGATGACATGGGTAAATCATCTATGTCTAATTCTTGCTTAATGTTGATGTATTTTGATGTGTATGGTAGATTCTTGTTAGAGGAATTGAAAGAGATGTGATATTAATATGTTTGATGTTTATGCATGAATGATTTATGTTGATTAGAAGGAGGAATTTGATGAATTATGTATGAAATTAGAAGGATATGCATGAACTAGTTGTACACTACGCTTAGGGGGTAGTACACACGTTAAAAGTATGATGAACTCATGATGAATTTGAGATTTGATCACTTGTAGGTGATTAACAAAGTTGTTATGAAGTGGGTTTTGATGATATGATAAGAAATGATGAATTAGTAGTTGGTTTTGATGAGTTATGTATGAGTTTAGAAGATTTGAGCATGAAATAGTTGTACGTTATGCTTAAAAGGTAGTACTTGCATCAAGTGTATGATGAAATGTATATATAGTGTCACCCGTATAATCGAATATGATGTCACGAGTATATGATGATAAGTCGATGGTTAAATATGGTATATAGTTGACTTTCAAAAGTCAACTAAGCATAAGAAACATGAATTGACACGTGGTCGTACATGCAGGATTATAGGAATTCGTATGGTACATGTTATGTCAATATGCGTTGTTTGTGATTATATGATGAATTACATGAGTTTATACGGATATGAATATAATCATATGAGTTATGTATGTTAGAAATGACTAATGAAAGTTAAGGGTGAAATATGCGATTGATATGATTGTTAACATGTACGAATGCATATGCTAATAGGAGCGTGATCTTGATGAAAAGAGAGTATAGGAATCATGTCAAGACGGACGCAAGCATGAAAGGATAACGGGTCAAGAAAAGGCGAGGAATCGGATATGAGCACGGACGCATAAGGTAAGTGATTTCCGTAATCACTTCTTAGTTCAAGTAAGTAATAAAGTGTTATGATTAATTAAACATGAAGTTTGAGGTCAATTATGTGCTAAAGTCTTTCGTCGTAAATGATGGGATTAAAGTTGACCAAAATGCCCTTGATGGGTATTTTGGGGTAAACGATCTTAAAAGTAGTTAGAAACAAGTTATTCGATTAGCGTAATGTTTTGGACAAGTATGGAAGTGGGGTTGATGGTTTGGTTAGTCGTAGACTAATTAATGCGCGAATACCCTTAACGGGTCAAAAATAAGCATATGAACGATAAGGTGTTAAGAGGATGCAAGACGTCCAAGAATTTGGTAATTTATGATAAGACGTCACTTATATTATTATGTTTATAAGAGATTTTGGTAAAACGAACAAGTTATGTTGACGTATGCATGAACGGGTTGAAAAGTGGTAAAAGGGTAATAAGCCGAAGAGTTAAAAGTCGGGATTTTATATTAAGTCGGGTGTTGGATTTTAGTTCCATTAGATGGAGAATTAAATTACGGTCGCGTAGGAAAAAGAATCGCGTAAAACGGAGCTATAACGAAGAAGTTATGGCCGTTTCCGTGAAATCAGATCGTGCTGGAAATCTGCAGCACAGCTGCAGCATCATTCTGTTAAAATTGAGGCAGTAGCGTAGCGCGACTGCATATGCTTGTAGCCGTCGCGCTACGCGACTGCGTATGTTATTCCGAAATTTTGTTTTCGTGTCCCGTTTTGTCTTAGGAACTCGTTTAAACGCGTTTTAAGTCGCGTATGACTAGTTTAACTCATGTTTTATGACCTTTATGGTAAGCGTATGTGTGGATAGGTATGTATGGAGGTTGTGTATCACTTTACACGTATGTAGGAGTGTATGTAAGCGTGTATGCGCGAATGTATGTAAGATTATGGTGTGTAAGCGAGAACATAAGGATATATATGAAGGCGTATGTGACTAGACAAGTATGAGTCGGGTATATTGCAATGATTGATTGGAAATATAAATGTAAGCACGTTTGTAGGTGGTATGTATGTGTGTTGTTAAGTATAGGTGTATGTATGTAAGGGTGTATGTAGATAGTATGTATAAGTAGTCAAGGGAGTATGTACGAAGGTATGCACGTATGTAAGTTGTGAGAAAGTATGGAATAAGTATGTATGCATGTATGTAATTATGTATGTGTGTTGGTATGCAAGTATGTATGTAGGTCTGTATGTAACCATGTATGTAGGTACGTACGTATGTATGTAGGCATGTAAGAATGTATGTATGTATGTATGAGTGGATGTGTTTAGGTATGCACGTACGCATGTATGTAGGTACACAGGGATGTATGTAGCTATGTGTGACCGTAAGTTTACGTATAGGTTGTATGAAAGTACGTACGCATGTATTCAATGAAATTGAGCACTAACGATAATAACATCGTGCCTGGTGATGAAGTGTAACGCAGGAATGTCAAAGAAGTCTCACTACGGATCTTATGATTAGAAGAAAGACGGGATGTAAAGAGTTAATGAAATGAAAAGTAAATGTGAATAAGTCTTGTATGCTTATGATACGTACTAATATATGAATTTTATGTGGTGAGCGCAGGTAGTACAAGCCATGAGGATTACTAAAGAGTAGACATCGAAGATCGAGTCACAAGACGGATTGTACGGGAATGTTTAAACATGCAATTTAGTGTCGATAAGTTATGTTCTTATATTATAAAATGAATTTTTAGAATGTTAGGATGTATATCATGAAAGAAATTTTAAAGCTCGAAATTCCGCTGCGTCTTTTTAAGATTAAACGTGTTAGGGTGTAACAAACCAAGACCTTGGATGGATGCGTCGCAGTAAACCACGAAGTCGTCTGTGCCCTCTGGCAATGAAAGGATAGGTGCACTGCAAAGTCTATCCTTTAAGTGCTGAAACGCTAACTCCTGTACATTCCCCCAACTATAAACAACGCCCTTCTGCGTTAGTGAAGTAAGAGACCGTGCAATCTTGGAAAAATCCTTAATAAACCTCCTGTAGTAACCTGCCAATCCCAAGAATTGGCGAATTTCCGTTGGCGTACGAGGTGCAGGCCAGCTCTTGATCGAATCTACCTTGGATGGATCAACGTGAATCGCATCCTTGTTTACTACATGGCCTAAGAAATGGACTTCACGAAGCCAGAAGTCACATTTTGAAAACTTGGCGTACAGCTGTTCTTCTCGAAGGAGTTCCAAAATGAGTCGTAAATGTTGCTCGTGTTCCTCCTGACTCTTCGAATAGATCAGGATTTCATCGATGAAGACAATAACGAACTTGTCTAAATAAGGCTTGCACACTCGATTCATCAAGTCCATGAAGACCACAGGTGCGTTTGTCAGCCCAAAAGGCATGACCAAGAACTCATAGTGTCCATAACGGGTTCTAAAGGCTGTTTTAGAGACGTCCTCTTCTCGGACTCTCAGCTGGTGATATCCTGATCTCAAATCGATCTTTGAATAGTAGCTAGACCCTTGCAGCTGGTCAAACAAGTCGTCAATACGTGGAAGAGGATAGCGATTCTTCACAGTCACCTTGTTAAGTTCACGGTAGTCGATGCACATTCTGAAAGTACCGTCTTTCTTCTTTACGAATAGCACTGCAGCTCCCCAAGGCGATGAGCTAGGACGAATAAAACCCTTATCCAAGAGTTCTTGTAGTTGCGTAGAGAGTTCCTTCAACTCTGATGGAGCTAAACGATACGGTGCACGAGCTATGGGCGCTGCTCCAGGAGCTAGCTCGATTTGAAACTCGACCTGGCGATGAGGCGGAAGGCCAGGCAGTTCCTCAGGAAATACCTCAGGATAGTCGCGTACAATCGGAAAGTCCTCTATCTTTTTCTCTTTCTTCAAGGTGTCAGTAACGAGAGCCAGAATAGCAGTATGGCCCTTACGCAAACACTTTTGGGCCTTAAGGAAAGAGATGATGCTCACAACCGCACCACTCTTGTCGCCACGAATCATAAGGGGTTCATCGCCTGGGCGAGGAATACGGACAATCTTTTCGTTGCAAAGAATCTCTGCTTGGTGTTGGGATAACCAGTCCATCCCAATGACAACGTCGAAACTACCCAAAGTGATAGGAAGGAGGTCAATCGAGAAAGTGTGATCAGCAAGAACAAGATTACAACCCTTGACTACGTGTGTGACCTCTAGACTTTTACCATTAGCTAACTCTACAGCGTGCTTGGGGTTCAAAGGTGTTGGGGTACGCTTAAGCAGTTGACTAACTTTTAGGGACACATAACTAGTATCAGCACCCGAATCAAATAAGACAGTAACGTAAAAGTCGTCGAGAAGGAACTTACCCGTCACAACATTGGGATCATTCCTCGCTTATCCCTGGCCAATAACGAATACACGACCCCTTGCACCATTGCTATTGTTACCCCCGTTGTTCCCATTCCCCTGATTGTTGTTGTTATTGTTGTTCTGGTTCCTGTTCAGTTGGGGACAATCTCTCTTGAAGTGGCCTTCAGCTCCACACTGAAAGCACCCTTTGTTGTTACCTTGCTGCTGCTGCTGTTGGCGTTGATTCTGTTGAACTTGTTGTTGTTGACGATTCTGGTTTGCTGGGTATAAACTTCTGCAATCCTTTGCTGCATGGCCTGGCTTGTTGCACCGATGACAGTTACCACTGGTGCATGGCCCGCTGGGATGTAGGTTACAGCGATTGCATTTAGGGTGATTCCCTTTGTACACACCATGACTTTGGCTACCAGATGATTGCTGACTAGGACTCCTATAGTCGTCAGTCCTTCTCTTCTGAGACTGAGATTGCACAAAAGTTGAACCTTTGCTTGAAGCTCCATCCCATTTTCTCTTGTTGTCACTAGGACCATCCGAAGTAGCTGTAGCACTTATACGCTTTGGTAACCTGTTCTGCTCCACCGCCTGATCAGTGAGACGGTGAGCCAACTGAACAACCTGCTGGATGGTGGCGAGGTTTGCTGAAGTCACATGACTTTGGATTCCTGGCACTAAGCCCTTGAGAAAAAGTTCAATACGCTTAATTGGAGGGTCCACCATGGTAGGACACAATAATGCAAGCTCATTCGATCTCTTAGTATACGCCTCAATTTCTGACCCCGTCATCTTGAGGTTGTAGAACTCGACTTCCAGCTTATGAATGTCGTCACGACTGCAGTATTCTTCCTTGATCATCTCTTTAAAATTGTTCCATGGGGTGGCGTTAGCAGCAACCAACCCCAGCATTTGGACTTGAGCGTTCCACCATGTGAGGGCTAAACCCTCGAGAGTACCAGTAGCATACTCACCCTGCGTGCCTCAGGGCATTCACACATTTCGAACACATATTCTAGTTTCTCAAACCAGTGGAGGAGTCCTACGGCTCCTTCAGTGCCGCTGAAAGTAGTTGGTCGGCAGTCCATGAAGGTTTTGAAGGTACACACATGTGGCTGAGCATGCTGACCTGTTGTGGGTGTAAGAAAGGACAAGGTTTAACACAAAGATAGGTTCACGAGAGTAGGACCTAAAGATCCTAGAATGAGTTTTAAACTGCAGGGTATACCTCCTGCTTGTGCGGCTGCAAGTGCCGCAGCAACCTGTTCGTTAATCAGAGCCGTCAACTGGGCTTGAGTCATGTTAATGCGTCCAGACATGATCTTCATATTAAGGGAAACATGAGTGAGAAGGGTTCGCGAAAGTGCGTTGACAGAAGAGAGTAAGCACACATGTATTCAAGCAACAGTAGCTATACTAACTAAGCATATCATGAGCAAAATTCTACGATATCTATCATGTAGGTAATAAAACATAAACCATATCACCTAGAATGTCGAGCCTTGCACGTGGAGTGAAGCGTCGTTGTGGATCGTAGAGCACTGTACAGGTTATAGTCTGGTTTTAACAAAAATCATTTTCCCTTATTAAAACCAAGTTCTCTATAACCAATGGCTCTGATACCAATCTGTCACACCCCCAAAATCCACACGCGGAGTATCACCGCTTGGAGGCGTGACTGACCAGGATCAAACCACTAATCATATTGAACGAGCAAGTAATTAATTGTAAAAGTCCAACCAACACAATTAGTGTCCAAAACAAACATAGTTTAAGTTATGAGCGGAAGCATAATGTTTAAAACCAAAACATAAGTTTAACTATCCAAAGGTTTAACATGGCACACAGTTGTCCATGTCCCACAACGACTCTTCCTTGTGCAAGCTCCAGCTAAGTACCTATTGACCTGCAAAGCATGTAGTAACGAGTCAACAATAATGTTGAGCGAGTTCACAGTTGGGTGTTCGTTTTAGTTGTTCCAAAAATAGTTCCTTTAACTGGCATCCCTGCCGTGGGGGTTACCCCATAGTTGAAAAACGTGATTAGTTTAACCCATTAACTCTGGCAATCCAGCCGTGGGGGCTACCCCATGTATACACTAGACTCGTTACCATATCGACTGCTGACTAAAGTCATGTTTAAGTGCCCTGAACTGTCAATGTCTATCATCATTGACGTGCCCAGATCCATTAGTTCACGCCCGTCCTCTGCGGCACGGTGTGAGGCTTGTCAGACCTAAATAGCGCTATCTAACTAATGACCCGCTCGCCATTGGCCCGGCGATTAAGTCGATATAAAAAGGAGGGACTTCGTGATAGAGTTTTGGTCTAGTAAAGTATCTGTCCGTGAGGACGAGGAATTACATTCCTGAACCATTACTATCCTACCCAAGAAAGGACGAGGAATCCATATTCCTTAACCCCATTCCCAACCCCTGGGAATCCCATGCTTTGTAGAGTGTGAACTCACCTTAGATTGCTCGGTAGGTAAACGAAAGGTCAATCGCTGCTAGAGGTCAACCACGTCCTAACATGGTTACCATACAAGTCAGGTCTAGGTTCAAATAGTGCACGTATGTTTACACAGAGATAGTAAGTTACGAACATGCACAGATCACGTCAAACACATAACAGTCAAGAACATAGCATTTTCATACTTGTACGATTTAAGATGTATTGGGCCGAACCATTTGTGAAATTCACTAACATAACCCAACTAAATACTTCGGCCCAACATGTTGTGCGGTCGGCACAGCCTTGTGCGACCCACATCATGTTGTGCGATTCAGATAAACACCCGGCCCAAAATAGTCAAAAGCCCAAACATAAATTACACAGCCCAATCTAAAATCGTGCAAAGGTCTTGTGCGATCCGGATGAGCTTGTGCGATCCATTTGGGTTGTGCGATGGGAACTAGTCCAGCCCAATAAGTATATCCGGCCCAATAGTTAAGCGAACATAACAACTTGTGCGATCCAACAGTCTTGTGCGACTAGGGACCTCTTGTGCGACTGGATCATCTTGTGCGACTGCACTTGTGTGTTCAGTCTTGTGCGATTGGTTGTTATTATCCGAATATAATGCTAATCAGTTACATTGTTTCCAAAATTTGATTCCGTTACAATCATTCAAAAGTTTCCCAGATTATGAATTCTATCCATTAACAACACTAACAATTTTTTATCATGCAATCATAGATTAATTAAACAAGGGTTTTATCATCTCATTCATATAAACCCTAACTAACCAAAAATCATGAATAACAACTTATCAACACATAAACATATTAACATGGATCTTGATCACTAACATACATCCGATTATGACAACACAATATTTCATCCTAATCGTAACACATCACAGCCGATTACATACCTTCTATCCTAATCATTATGCAAACAATCCGAGAGCATGACATGCTAGCCGATTATCATCACCATACTCATCCGATTCACTAGAGCATCATCATTCACACAAACTATTCTCGTTATCACATAAATCATGGCAATCCCTAATATCGTCTAGCATACGGTTGATAATTTACAACCACTAACTAAATCATTCGGATTCAAACACATATATGACCGATCACATATCATCAACATAACCATACATCACCCGAATAAAACACATAACATGAAACACTAACCGGTTAAAAGAGTATAACGAGAATGATCCGAACAAGAAAATGATCCAAGCACTATGATCTTCGATTGAGAGAGAGAGAGTGTGCCGTCGAGTTTGAGAGGAGAGAAAGAGCTAGGGTTTGTGTGTTTTATGAGATTGCAACCAAATGAGGAGTATACACTCTCCTCATGGTTTATGCGACACAAGGAAGTGTGGGCCGAACCTAAAGTGTGGCCCGAATGGGCTTGTGTAATCGGATTAGAGTTGTGTGTTTACATAATACATACACTCACATAACATATAACACATATCATCTCATTAAATCAACATATCAATTAATTACACTAAGTTCACATACGTTACATTAAGCACATCGATAAGTTCGGAAATACGAGTTGTCACATTGCTGCTGCTGGTCTTGTGGAGCTGGTGGTTGTTGTCGCTGGTTCTGATTCGTAGGTCGTAAGCTCCTACAATCCTTAGCTTCATGACCCATCTTGAGACACCTCTGGCAATGAACCTTGTTGCACTGACCACTGTGGTGTCTGTTGCATCTGTTGCACTTTGGAAGGTTTCCTCGATAACCACCTTGCCCTTGACTACCAGAAGATTGCTGACCCGGGCTCTTTTAGTCTTCAGTTCTTCTTTGCTGAGACTGAGACTGAACAGAAGTTGAACCTCTGCTTGAAGGTCCATCCCATTTTCTCTTGTTGTCACTAGGAGTTTCAGAAGTAGTTGTAGCACTAATACGCTTTGCTAACCTGTTCTGCTCCACCGCCTGATCAGTAAGACGGTGAGCCAATTGTACAACTTGCTGGATGGTGGCGAGGTTTGCTAAAGTCACATGACTTTGGATTTCTGGCACTAAGCCCTTGAGATAAAGTTCGATACGCTTAATTGGAGGGTCCACCATGGTAGGACACAGTAATGCAAGCTCATTCGATCTCTTCGTATACGCCTCAATTTTTGACCCCGTCATCTTGAGGTTGAAGAACTCGACTTCCAGCTTATGAATGTCATCACGACTGCAGTATTCTTCCTTGATCATCTCTTTAAAATTGTTCCATGGGGTGGCGTTAGCAGCAACCAACCCCAGCATTTGAACCTATCCTTCCACCACGTGAGCGCTAAACCCTCTAGGGTACCGGTAGCATACTTCACCCTGCGAGCCTCAGGGCATTCACACATCTCGAACACAGATTCGAGATTTTCAAACCAGTGGAGGAGACCTACAGCTCCTTCAGTGCCGCTAAAAGTAGTGGGTCGGCAGTCCATAAAAGTTTTGAAGGTTCACACAGGTGGCTGAGCATGTTGACCTGTTGTGGGTGTAAGAAATGACAAAGTTTAACACAAAGGTAGGTTCACGAGAGTAGGACTTAAAGATCCTAGAATGAGTTTAAACTGCAGGGTATACCTCCTGCTTGTGCGGCTGCAAGTGCCGCAGCAACCTGTTCGTTAATTAGAGCCGTCAACTGGGCTTGTGTCATGTTAACTCGTCCAGACATGATCTTCATATCAAGGGAAACATGAGTGAGAAGGGTTCGCGAAAGTGCGATGACAGAAGAGAGTAAACACACATGTGTTCAAGCAACAGTAGCTATACTAACTAAGCATATCATGAGCAAGTTCTACATAATCTAGCATGTAGGTAATAAGACAAAAACCATATCACCTAGAATGTTGAGTCTTGCACGTGGAGTGAAGCGTCGTTGTGGATCGTAGAGCACTGTACAGGTTATAGTCTGGTTTTAACAAAAACGTTTTCCCATATTAAAACCAAGTTCTCTATAACCAATGGCTCTGATACCAATCTGTCACACCCCCAAATTCCACACGCGGAGTATCACCGCTTGGAGGCGTGACTGACCAGGATCAATCCACCAATCATATTGAACAACATATAAGTAAACATAATTCAACCAAACAATATGAAAGGTGTGCAAAAACCAAAGCATAGTTAAGTGTTTAGCGGAAGCATAATTGTAAAACCCATTGAAAGTTTTAAATATGAAATAGAGTAATGTTCATAGCATGGCACACACTGCCATTTCCCACAACGACCGTTCCTCCCTGTGCAAGCTCCATGAGTACCTAATGACCTGCAAGGCATGTAGCAACGAATCAACAACAAAGTTGAGCGAGTTCACAGTTGGTTGTTTGGTTATAGTATTCATTTCGTAAATCATATGTTCGTTTTGTAAACCATGTATCGTATAAGTATTAATCCGTATCGTGGCCAATCCAGGCATGTGTGCGATGATTAGTGGGGGCTTCCCATGTGTTACTAGACCACGCGTATCGACTTGATGTGTGTAAAATGCAACATATAAATTACATCAAATAAGGCATAAAACTAACCCTTTTTAAGTACTAATATTGGAAAAAGAGTGTTTTTGTCTTCCTTTTGTATTTTCAGGATTAAATGAGCTCAAAAACACAAAAGAAGCAAAAAGACAGCTAATTCCAACATAAATACAAGGAAAGGAACATAAGTGGACTGCCCGACCCCTCAACGGCACCTTCCAAAGCAAAATAGAGAAGGCAGAAGGCTGAACACGCCCCGTGCTCAGCCAGCACGGGGCCGTGCCCAAGAAGCAGCAGAAAAGACAAACCTATAGAAGCTTCTATTGCCCACCACGGGCCGTGTCCAGCGGACACGGGGGCGTGTCGAAAGTACAGCAGGCGCATTAATTGTAATTGCGAATTACAATTAATGAGGAGAGAGAGTGTCAGACAGGCACGGGGCCGTGCCCAGCGGACACGGGGCCGTGCCCAGCTCTCTGTTCAGCCTATAAATAGGAGTGCTTGGATTCATTTCAACTCATCCCTTGGCACACCACCTCTCTCACACTTCATCCACCACCCACCACCATCACAACACCATCATCCACCACCATCATCCATTGTCCATCGTAGAGTGTGTGAGTCGTCTCGGGATCCAAGATTGATCGTAAGAGTTCTTGACAATCAAGGCCATGTTTGCCTAAGTCTCTTACATCACTTGGTGAAGACAAAGTGTCTAGTATAATACTTTTTATTTCTAATCTTTTGCACTTTTTATTTGGTTTTGTATTAATGACTTTAATAACTAGTTACTTATGTTGAAGGTGATCTTTCCTTATCGTTTGTCCGTGGTGTCTTGGCATTATTTTACTGTCTATATAAAATAAAGGATTTTCACCATTCATATCTCCACGGTCTATATGGAGGTATGTTGGCTACCTGGTCGGGGGTTAAGGGAACGGTTTGGTAAAGGTCTTGCCATTGTTCAGCGTTTAGAGGTCCTGCAATGGACCTGGGTCAAATTTAGTAGGACCTCCTTCAATACTTCACGGTATTGGATGGCGGGGGTCCAAACTCTTTGATCCCCTCATAAGTTAACTACTATTAATACTATAACCCGGCTATTTAGGACTGTATCCCTGCTGACTCAGACTACTTAGCCGAGGGTAACGTCACCGCCAAAAGCGGGGCCTACCATAATACTGCATTAATAACTTAATTCATTATCTTCCAATAATCCACACTTTTAGGATTGTATCCTTGCTGACTCAAACTACTGGGGTGATGGTAACGTCACCTTCAAAAGAGGGGCCTACTACAATAACTAAGATAATCTCTTAATTATGTGCAAAAGTGCGGAAATAATCAAAGGTTATACTAGATACGAGTCGGAACCAAGTGATTCATCTTGTCTATCTGTTTTTATTTTATTTTTATTTTCAGCATTTTAGTTAATTTTTATCTTTTCTTAGTTTAAAACATTTTTCTAAACTTTTTATTTTGATTAGACGTTGAGGATAAACCGGTACTAAAAGCTCTTGTGTCCTTGGACGACCTCGGTATCTTACCAACACTATACTACGCTCAACGATGGGTGCACTTGCCCATATGTGTGTTTAGTGTTAGTGAAATATCGTGTTTTATAAATTTAAAACTTGGCTAAAAATAAGTGTTAAAAAGGGCTTAAAATATACACCTAATATATATAACACTTCACACGCATCAAGTTTTTGGCGCCGTTGCCGGGGACACAAGGATTTTAAGAAAGCTTAAAATCGACGGCCTAATCGGTTTTTCAAAACATATTTTTTTTTTTAAAAAGCGCGCACATTTTTCTGCATTTTAGTTTAGTTTTGCATTTACAGTAACCTGTACACGGGGCCGTGTTCACTGAACACGGGGCCGTGCTGCACATTTTCATAAAAACACCCAGTAACAGAAGCTTGAACACGGGCCGTGCTCACTGAACACGCCCCGTGCTCAACGAAATCAGTAAATTTAATTAAAACGCCCAGATACAGATCCTGAACACGGGGCCGTGCTCACTAAACACGAGGCCGTGTCCAGCCTCTGTTTCCGTTTTTCTTTTTGTTTTCTGATCTCGAGACTCGGTTGTGGTCTGCTGAGTGATTCTTATGGATCAATACTCAGGAGGTTACAACTACACCTATGATGAGGATGATTATAGGGGTAATTATTGCACTAATTGTCGTAATGCACGCTCGATTCAAAATAATCACTCATATCAACCATCCAATCCATACACCTACTATGAGGAGCCCAGGTACGAGCCATCAACTTCATACACATCCTATGAAGACCAAAGGTATGAACCTCCTCCCTCATACTCATATTTTGATGAACCAAGGTATGAGCCCTCATACTCATACTTTGAGGAACCAAGATATGAGCCACCACCTTCATATGCTTACTATGAGGAACCTTGGCGTGAACAACCCACCTCATATGAGTATTATGGAGAACAAAATTACGAACCTTATCCATCATATGCTTACAATGAAGAACAATGGTGTGAACCATCTACTTCATATGAGTATTATGAGGAACAAAGAGTCGAACAACCGGATTCAAGCTTAGAAAATACCGATTCTTTTTCTATAACCGAAGTGACCGATAGGATATTAGAACACATTAGAGTTATTGATCGATGTATAAAAGAAGCTCACGCAAGGGAAGAGGAGTCCCGCGCGAGAGAAGAATTAAAAAAGGAAGAGATAACTGAAAATGTAAAAATGGAAGAACAAATAAGTGAAAAACCAACACATGAGTTAAACAACGAAAAAGGTGAGTCCGACAAAGTTAAAATTCAAGAAGAGTCTAATTTTGAAGAAATTAATCTCTTGTCACCTTCTTTCAAAAATCATTGTTTAGTACCCACTCATGCTAAGTTTTTAAAAGAGTTGAACACTAACACTAAAATTGACGAAACGGTAAGTGTTAAGTTAACTAATGATAAAACTTCACTAATAAAAAAGACCCATTTGAAATTAACATTACACCGGTTCCATGTTTCTTTCAAAATTCGTTTATTAGTAATGTCACAATCGATAAAGATCTTTGTGTTAACATAATGCCTAACTACATTTTCGAAAAATTAAGTATTAGTGATTTTTCTCCACTTCAAATACCCATTTTTCTATCCAATCGGAAAGTAATAAAATCAATCGGTATAGTTGAAGATGTCTTGGTTCAAACAAATCAAATGGTAATCCCAACCGACTTTGTCATCCTCGATGACGCTCCTCTAGTGTTGGGAAGACCATTTGTAAAAACTCATGAAGCTTTGAAAAACCGGAAGTTCAACAATCTACCTCTTCAATTAGGGGCATTTAAAAGAAGTGTCGATCTCGAACAATCAATGAAATATCCATTCGGAAATAATGACCCCCTAATTGAAGATGAAGATGAACCACCCGATACAAGTGAAGAGGTTGACCACTTTGTTGAAGAAGAGGTCGCCATAGAACAAACTTTTAAAGTTCTTGATCGAAATGAGCAACCAAATAAGGAGTCTCCCAAAGACCCACCACTTGAGCTCAAAGAACTTCCAAAAGGTTTGGAATATGCTTTTCTAGACAAGGATGGTAACTTACCTGTAATTATTTCGTCTAAATTAGATAACTTAGAAAAAGAAAAATTAATTAATCTTTTGAAAAAACACAAAAACGCAATAGCTTGGAAACTTGTAGACATAAAAGGAATTAGTCCTTCTATGTGCACACACAAAATTTTGATGAATGATGACTACAAATCGGTCATACAACCACAACGTCGAGTAAATCCAAATGTTCAAGAAGTGGTTAAAAACGAAGTCATCAAGCTACTTGACGCCGGACTTATCTATCCTATCTCAGATAGTCCTTGGGTAAGTCCCGTCCAAGTAGTTCCAAAGAAATGAGGTATGACGGTAATAACTAACGAAAAGAATGAACTAATACCAACGAGAACCGTCACAGGATGGAGAGTATGTATAGATTATAGACGATTAAATGAAGCAACAAGAAAGGATCATTTTCCTTTACCCTTCATTGATCAAATGTTAGAAAGATTATCCAGTCATAAATTTTATTGTTTCTTGGATGGTTTTTCAGGTTACTTTCAAATCCCGATAGCACCCGAAGACCAAGAAAAGACAACTTTCACATGCCCCTATGGAACTTTCGCTTATCGACGCATGCCGTTTGGTCTATGTAATGCCCCAGCAACATTCCAACGTTGCATGGTAGCCATTTTCCATGACATGATAGAAAAGACAATGGAAGTCTTTATGGACGACTTTTCTATCTTTGGGGATTCATATGACCAATGCCTCGATAATCTTGAACGAATGCTATCCCGATGTGAAGAAACTAACCTCGCCCTTAATTGGGAAAAATGCCATTTCATGGTAACGGAGGGAATAGTACTCGGTCACAAGATCTCAAGCGAAGGAATGGAAGTGGATCGAGCCAAAATAGATACCATTTCTAGATTACCACCTCCATCCTCCGTACGAGCTATCAGAAGTTTCCTAGGGCATGCCGGATTTTATAGGCGATTTATCAAAGACTTTTCAAAAATCTCAAGGCCTCTAACGGAATTACTTGAAAAAGATGCTCCTTTCATCTTTGACAAGGATTGCAATCAAGCATTTCTAACCCTAAAGGAAATGCTAGTCAATGCACCTATCATGATAGCGCCTGATTGGAAATTTCCTTTCGAAATCATGTGTGATGCCAGTGACTTTGCAGTTGGAGCTGTCTTGGGACAGAGAAAAGAAAAGCATTTCCACCCAATCTATTATGCTAGTAAAACACTTAATGATGCACAAGAAAATTACACAACAACTGAAAAAGAATTACTAGCTGTGGTATTTGCTTTTGATAAATTTCGTTCTTATCTTGTTCTTTCTAAAACTATAGTCTATACAGACCATGCAGCCATTCGATATCTCTTCAAGAAGCAAGACGCAAAACCACGTTTGATTAGGTGGATTCTACTCCTCCAAGAGTTCGACATTGAAATCAAGGACAAAAGAGGAGCAGAAAATACCGCAACAGATCATCTTTCACGCTTAGAAGACCCAGCTTTAGAAGCAACCAGGGAAGAGCAAATCAACGAAAAATTTCCAACTGAGTCCCTAGAAATGGTGGAATACAAGGAAGAACCATGGTATGCCGACTATGCTAACTACCTAGCTAGCGGTATAGTGGCAAAAGGATGGCCACATCATCAAAGAAAAAAATTCTTTGCCAATGTGAAACACTACTTTTGGGAAGATCCATATCTTTTCAAAATGTGTGCCGACCAACTCGTCAGACGATGCGTACATGGTAGTGAAGCACGAAGAATTCTCCGCCATTGTCATGAAGGTCCATACGGAGGACATCATGGTGCTGCTAGTACCGCACGAAAGGTATTCGATTCAGGATTTTATTGGCCAACCATTTACAAAGACGCTCAAAATCTTGTAAAAACATGTGATGCTTGCCAAAGAACAGGTAATATTTCTTCCAAAAACGAAATGCCACAAAATGGCATTCTTGTTTGTGAAATTTTTGATGTGTGGGGACTCGACTTTATGGGACCTTTCCCACCATCGAAAGGAAACAAATATATACTTGTGGCAGTAGATTACTTGTCTAAATGGGCCGAGGCCGAGGCACTTCCAACAAATGATGGAAGAGTCGTGGTAAGATTTCTGAAAAAATTATTCTCTCGTTTTGGCACACCTAAAGCTTTAATAAGTGATAGAGGTACCCATTTTTGCAACCATCAACTTGAAAAATTTTTAACAAGATATGGGGTCTATCACCGGGTTTCAACAGCATATCACCCTCAAACAAACGGACAAGCCGAAGTGACTAATAGAGGTTTAAAACGAATACTCGAAAAAACCGTAGGGTTAAATAAAAAGGAATGGGCTGATAAATTAGACGATGCTTTATGGGCTTTTCGAACTGCTTATAAAACAACAATAGGTACAACCCCATATAAGCTAGTCTATGGAAAAAGTTGTCATTTGCCAGTAGAAATTGCACACAAAGCCTACTGGGCAATCAAAAATGTAAACTTAGATTTAGAATTTGCTGGTAAAAATCGATTTTGTCAATTAAATGAATTAGACGAGCTTAGGAATTATGCATACTCAAACTCTGAAATTTATAAGGAAAGAATGAAAAATTTGCATGACAAACATATTAAACCTAATGAATTTCGGGTAGGGGATCTAGTTCTTTTGTTTAATTCACGACTTCGATTGTTTCCTGGTAAATTAAAGTCTAGGTGGTCAGGACCTTTTTCCATCACCCATATTTTTCCACACGGTGCAGTAGAAATTAAATCTCGAAATGGGCCACCATTTAAAGTCAATGGCCAACGGCTGAAACTCTATCAAGGATTCATTGAGGATGAGGAAGAAGAGATCTCGCTTCAAACGGTGGAAGAATAAAAACATCATGCTTGGTAAGTTACGAACGATTGAGACGACAAAATAAAGCGGTAAGTTTTCTAACCATGGCTTATGGGAAAAAGGGGCACGCACACGAGCACTAAAAAAAAAACTCGCTCGGCACGAGGCCGTGTCCGCTGGACACGGGGCCGTGTTCGCGCTGCAGACGGAATAAAACCCCTTTTTCAAAACAGTTTCTTCATTCCACACGCCCCGTTTCCCCACAAAAGCTCTGGTTCCAGGCGATTTTTCGCGAAATTTTGACGTCTCCTATCGATCTAACAACGTCAAGGTATGATTCTATCACTCTTAGTAGTTAGATTAGTTACTTGCATGTAGTTAAAACACCACAAATTTGGGGAAAAATCTAGGGTTCTTGAAGTTCATCCGGATCGAACCTAAAATTTTTGCCTAAATCTGTTTGCATTTAGTTAGATTAGTGTTAAGGAAAGTAAATACACTTGTATTGTTCGTAGATTCAACCGATTTCTCACAAAAACCCCAAACCCTTGTTCTTGAACCGAAAAAGATAAAATTGATAGGGTAAACGGGATATTTTGGGAAAAACGGTGTTTAGGGTTTCATTTTCGGGGGAAACCACACCTATTGGACCAAAAATTTTCAAGTTTTCAAAACCGGGTCGAAAAATGGGATTTTTGAGTAACAGACCTCTGGACACGGGGCCGTGTCCGCTGAACACGGGGTCGTGTCCAGCCCGCTGTTTGCAGTTTTGTCCGAAAACATTTCTGTTTCGTGCTAACTTTTGGTGTATTCTTTCAGATGGCAAAGTTCACAAGGTTCAATGCAAATGAGCTCGATGCAAGAGCAAGGTACGAGATACTTCAAACAAGGCCCGAGGAGTACCCCAGGAGAGCGTGCACGGACCTGTTAACCTTGGTAAACCAGCTGGACCGATTCAACAACATCGTTACGGGACCACTAGCTGTTGCATTAAACACTAGGCTTCGGTCGGTGCATCAATGCACCATGGAGTTCTACAGTACCTTTAACTTCACTTCAAGGTGTGACCCATTCGACAATGAAGGAGTTGTATTTCGGTGTGGAGGTACAATGTACTCGATCTCTATGGCACAGTTTGGAGCCATAATAGGGCTATACCAAGAAGAAGAATCGGGAAACGAAGAAAATACCGGGGGATTACGAGACTTGGATGAAAATGAAAGACAAGCCGCATGGGCTCAAATCGGTGAAGGAATCTACAACCCTCGTAGCACCAAGAGTACGAAGCTAAGGGATCCGCTCTATCGCTACATTCACAGGATCCTCACCTACTCTCTAAACCAACGTCACGACAGTAGCGGCGTTGTAGGGTTGAAAGATTTGGTTGTCATCCACTGTATCCACAACCGGAAGCCTCTCGATGTTCCATATCTCTTGTTACGGAACATGCATCTTAACCGCCTTGCTCGCGCTCCAACGCCTAGCTTCTTCGGAGGATGGGTGTACCGTCTTTTCAAACATTACACGAGAATTCCAAGGTCCTTTGAAAGAAGCCCATGGTCGGGACGAGTTGACTACCACATTTGACGAGCCCTGAACTTACTTTATGAGGCGGAAGACGGAACGGTAAGCTTCCAAAGGACGCAAGGTTATGCATGGAACCCGCAGGAGGCCCTAGTTCTTCACGCACCACCTTCCCACTACCAGTATCAACCCCATGGCGATCCGGGTCAATCCTCCTCACAAGGAGGCGGTTTTCCTAATTTTCAAAGTTTACATGATCTTATGCAGGAAAACCTTATGTGTACCAGGAACACCTACAACCTCGCCAACAACACATACCAACGGGTCGGAGCTATTGAACGCAACATCAATGATATACAAGACGATATCGGAAGCATCCGAGAGTATATGGCGGGGCATGGGGATGAGGGTGATGATAGCGATGAAGACATGGAGTAGGGAGTATGGAGGAGCAAGACCAGGTTGATGGCGAGCCCACAGGTTTAAGTCCCTTTATCTATCGAACAATTGGTGGCCTGCGTGCCAAGTGTTAAACAATTTACTTTTCCTAACTATTTCTGCATTCTATTTTTCTTTTTCTTTTACTTTATGCTTGGAACAATTAACTATGGTAATGTATGATGTTTATGTTGCTTGGTGTGGTATTAAGTGATGAAACAGGTACAAACCGAGGCTTGGAATGCTAAGCCTCAGCACTTATAGGACCAGGATGGAAAAAACCGGGGGAAGAAACCTGTTTTTCAGGCTTTCAGACTGTCCACACGGGGACGTGTCCAGCCAACACGCCCCCGTGCTCACCTCCCAGACCTGCTGTTTGGTTACTGTCCTGCAGATTTTTGTCAGACACGGGGCCGTGCCCATCCAACACGCCCCCGTGTCCACCTTCTGTGAGTTCTCGTTACTGGCACCTGAACACGGGGTCGTGCCCACTCAACACGGGGTCGTGTCCAGGCTGCCAGTAACACAAAATTTTTGCTTTTTACACCTATTTACACATCTAATCAACCTAAAAATTTATTTTTGGGACACATTGAGGACAATGTGTAATTTAAGTGTGGGGGGGATGCTAAAACCTTGAACTTTGCAAGTCCTAAATACAAGCCTTACACAAAACTCTATTGGAACCGCTAATCACCCCAAAAATTTTTCAAAAATTTCATTTTTCTTACTTGTCTAGGTTTAACTCGGGAAATTCAAGTTCTCAAAAAGGTTATATTTTTACAAATTTACAACCGATAGCGTAGTGATAAAAAGAACCAACATAAGAAAATTATGAAAAGGCATGACAAACTTAGTTAACATTTGATTATATATACTTGATCACATAAAAACCCATTCCCACAAAAGTGAGTTTTGAGCCTTTATTGAGCATACAATTACATATCATGAGACTAAATGCTCATTTTTCGTTTCTTGTGTGAATAGCCGCTTGGTTCTTACAACTCTAGAACTTGCCATGACGATACATTCCCGGTCCTTATCAACTTAAACCCGAGTAAGTAAATGATGGAGGCATTAGGACTAACCCTTTTTATTTCTACACCATTATTTTTCTTTTTCTTTTACCACCTACCCAAAAATCCCCCTAGTTAGCCCATTTGAGCCTAAACCTATTCATTTCATCACCCAAACCAAAAAAACCCTTTTACCCACCAAAACCTTTTTATTTTTTTAACCCTTTGTTTTAGTAACAAGCTCGGTTTTTCGTTTGATCGTTCAAAAAAAAATGTGTTGATGATGAAGCAAAAAGAAAATAAACAAACAAGTTCATCAAAAATAACTTTGTTTGAATAAAAGCTTCATCAAAATAAAAAGTTACAAAAATAGAAAGTCTTACGAAAACCGACACTTGTTACGCTTTTCGCCTTTTTCTACTAACCACTAACCACTATCCCAACCACCTACCTTTAACCCAAGCCTAACCCTTAACCCACAAAGTCCTCTTGATATTTACAAAGGTATAAAAGTTAAAAAGGAGGAGGATTGATTGCTTGGCAAGCTTATGGTAGGAATAAGTTCCATGCCGCTCTCGAGTGATTCACTAAAAATACACCTTCGGCCGAGTGTGAGTGATTTCTCCCGTGAGGTATGTGAACTCGTATATAAATGAAATTTTAAAAAGGCATGTTATGCCCAAATAAGTAATTTCTCCTATGAAACGTTCTAAATAAATCATTACGAATAGGATTGTAAATAAATAAAAATAAAACCCAAAAAGATCTTGGACATCCCGACACTCTACGACAAACCCAAAACCTTCTCTTCTACCTATTCCATTTGGGAGTGTAAGCCACATATTAAAGAGTTTTGCTTGAGGACAAGCAAAAGTTCAAGTGTGGGGGTATTTGATGTGTGTAAAATGCAACATATAAATTACATCAAATAAGGCATAAAACTAACCCTTTTTAAGTACTAATATTGGAAAAAGAGTGTTTTTGTCTTCATTTTGTATTTTCAGGATTAAATGAGCTCAAAAACACAAAAGAAGCAAAAAGACAACTAATTCCAACATAAATACAAGGAAAGGAACATAAGTGGACTGCCCGACCCCTCAACGGCACCTTCCAAAGCAAAATAGAGAAGGCAGAAGGCTGAACACGCCCCGTGCTCAGCCAGCACGGGGCCGTGCCCAAGAAGCAGCAGAAAAGACAAACCTATAGAAGCTTCTATTGCCCACCACGGGCCGTGTCCAGCGGACACGGGGGCGTGTCGAAAGTACAGCAGGCGCATTAATTGTAATTGCGAATTACAATTAATGAGGAGAGAGAGTGTCAGACAGGCACGGGGCCGTGCCCAGCGGACACGGGGCCGTGCCCAGCTCTCTGTTCAGCCTATAAATAGGAGTGCTTGGATTCATTTCAACTCATCCCTTGGCACACCACCTCTCTCACACTTCATCCACCACCCACCACCATCACAACACCATCATCCACCACCATCATCCATTGTCCATCGTAGAGTATGTGAGTCGTCTCGGGATCCAAGATTGATCGTAAGAGTTCTTGACAATCAAGGCCATGTTTGCCTAAGTCTCTTACATCACTTGGTGAAGACAAAGTGTCTAGTATAATACTTTTTATTTCTAATCTTTTGCACTTTTTATTTGGTTTTGTATTAATGACTTTAATAACTAGTTACTTATGTTGAAGGTGATCTTTCCTTATCGTTTGTCCGTGGTGTCTTGGCATTATTTTACTGTCTATATAAAATAAAGGATTTTCACCATTCATATCTCCACGGTCTATATGGAGGTATGTTGGCTACCTGGTCGGGGGTTAAGGGAACGGTTTGGTAAAGGTCTTGCCATTGTTCAGCGTTTAGAGGTCCTGCAATGGACCTGGGTCAAATTTAGTAGGACCTCCTTCAATACTTCACGGTATTGGATGGCGGGGGTCCAAACTCTTTGATCCCCTCATAAGTTAACTACTATTAATACTATAACCCGGCTATTTAGGACTGTATCCCTGCTGACTCAGACTACTTAGCCGAGGGTAACGTCACCGCCAAAAGCGGGGCCTACCATAATACTGCATTAATAACTTAATTCATTATCTTCCAATAATCCACCCTTTTAGGATTGTATCCTTGCTGACTCAAACTACTGGGGTGATGGTAACGTCACCTTCAAAAGAGGGGCCTACTACAATAACTAAGATAATCTCTTAATTATGTGCAAAAGTGCGGAAATAATCAAAGGTTATACTAGATACGAGTCGGAACCAAGTGATTCATCTTGTCTATCTGTTTTTATTTTATTTTTATTTTCAGCATTTTAGTTAATTTTTATCTTTTCTTAGTTTAAAACATTTTTCTAAACTTTTTATTTTGATTAGACGTTGAGGATAAACCGGTACTAAAAGCTCTTGTGTCCTTGGACGACCTCGGTATCTTACCAACACTATACTACGCTCAACGATGGGTGCACTTGCCCATATGTGTGTTTAGTGTTAGTGAAATATCGTGTTTTATAAATTTAAAACTTGGCTAAAAATAAGTGTTAAAAAGGGCTTAAAATATACACCTAATATATATAACACTTCACACGCATCACGACTGCTACGAAAATGTAAGAAGTGCCCTAAGTCAATGTCTATCAGCATTGACCCTTTGCCCATAGTCCATTAGTACACGCCCGTCCGACTGGCACGGTGTGAGGTTTGTTAAACCTAATAGCGCTATTAACTAATGACCCGCTCGCCATAGGCCTCGACGATTAAGTCGATAAATGAGGGACTTCCTTTGATAGAGTTGATGGTCTTATGATCGTGTACGTAGGCTTTACGTACGTGCCCTTCAATCCGAGGACAGTATAAAGTAGTTTAGTAGTAATGGTTGTACGAGTAGTTATTCAATCCCATTCCCAACCCACCGGGAATCCCATGCCTTGGCTAGTGTGAACTCACCTTGGTTTGCTCGGCAGATACACAAAAAGGTCAAGTCTAGCTGCTAGTGGTCAACCACGTCCTAACATGGTTACCATACAAGTCAGGTTTTGGTTTCAAGTAGTGCACATAAGTATCACATAAGCTAGCAGATAAAGAATACACCCAGATCATGGCAACCACACAATGCACGTTAACATATTAGCAGTCAATTACATAACATCTGATACTTGTACGATCCAAAGGTAAAGCCCAAATAAACAGGCGGCCCAACATGTTGTGCATTCAGCACAGTCTTGTGCGACCCACATCATGTTGTGCGATTCAGATAAACACCCGGCCCAAATAGTCCAAAGCCCAAACATAAAAATACGCGGCCCAATCTAATAACATGTAAAAGTCTTGTGCGATCCGGATGAGCTTGTACGATCCGGATGGCTTGTGCGATCCAACCGACTTGTGCGATCGGAACCAGCCCAGCCCAATATATATGTCCGGCCCAACAGGTAAACAAACATAATTGACTTGTGCGATCCGACAGTCTTGTGCGACTGGGGACCTCTTGTGCGACTGGACTCCTTGTGCGATCAGATCAGATCTTGTACGATCTGATCTTGTGCGACCAGGAGTCTTGTGCGACCGACTAATTTGGTGATCAGTTAAGATTTCCTAATTTCATGCAATCATTTACCAATTTCCAAATCAATTCGTTTGACCCACAATAACAGTTTCCATTCATGTAAATTCTCGATCAAACAAGGCTTTTATCTCAAAGTTTATATGAACCCTAATTAATCAAAATCCATAACTTATCAATCACTTAAACACATAACAGGATTTTTGTTCTTGATGACTAACATACGTCCTATGATAACAACACAATGAATCATCCTAATCGTAACACATCACAGCCGACTTCAAACATTCAGTTTCTATTCATCAACCAATCCAACTTGTATTAACACCCAAACCATTCGGATCCAAACCCATATGGAGCCGATTACACCCATTCATAATCAAGCACATATTATTCATACTAGCATAACAATACATTATCATATAATCATCATCAACCGAATATGAACACATCACATGAAACACTTATGAACCGATTATTTGAACACCAAACTCATCATGTATCGTCTACAAATCAATGTATAGAATCATATAAATCATAACATCATTCGACAAAACACCAAATCATAAATCACTAATCGATTAAGATAAGATGAGGGTGATCCGAATCAAGAGCTTCGATGAGGATGGATGTTGTTTGGCGTCGGCTTTGAGAGGAGAGAAAGAGAGCTAGGGTCCATGTGTGTGTTGTGTTTTGCAACAAGTGAGAAGTGTTAACCTAAACATGAGGTTATGCGTGTGAGAGGTGGGCCGAACCCTCACTTGGGCTGCCCCTTAGTCCGAATACGAGAGTATAGCCCAAATAAGCTTGTGCGATTGGTTCGTGTTGTGCGTTTGGGCTGATTATATACATACATACATTACACAAAGCACATATCAAACATAACATTCATTTAATCAATCACTTTCATATAATCACATCACATACACATAAGTTACATCAAAGTACAAGGATAGGTTCGGAAATACGAGTTGTCACATAAACAACTTCACTTTTTCTACTAAATTAGAACACCATTATACCCGGTGGAATCTTGGGCGTGAGTGCCATCTCCGGCAGTACACATACTGTTCCGGTTGTTGTACCCTGGGAGACAGAACCGTTTGAGAGGAGGCGCGGAATCTGTTTTAAGGGAAGCGTGTTGAACACGTGCCTCAACCAAAACCGTCAACAATTTTGCTTGTCTTGCAGTGGAGTTTCGATCTCGTAGGTGCGGTTGAAGTTCTTCCAAAGATGTTGGCTTGAATCAAGATTGGTACAAATTAAATTGTATTTTATATTGGTTTATTTATTTTTGTAACCGGTATTGTAGTAGAAGAATTTCCCACAAATAACGAGAGTCTCGTTATTATTTATTTTATTAATATTTTTAATAAAAAGTGAACCTAGTTCCTACAAGAATAAATTAAAATTTATTTGTTACAATTTAAGATTATTAAAATGTTGTCATTTAAAAAAAGTAATTCTATAGTAAATGTTACATGTTAAACAAGTTCAAGTCGCACGTCACATAATATTTTCTGTTGATTTGGCATCTTACTTTGCAACTTACGTGGTATTTTTACTAAGAAAAATAAAAATGAAACAATAAATTAAAAGCAAAAGTGCATTTTTCAACTCTACCATCTGTTATGACAATGCATCCTTATTTGTTATCTACTTGTCTATCTATTTATATTGGCCATATTATGATGGTTAACGGTCCTTGCTGAATATAAACTGATTTAAACGTCGAAGTGTTTACTTACACTTTACAGGTAAAGCCAAAGCCGGTCCTAAGGATTTAAATATCATGTACAAGTTGAAAAAAAGGCTTTTGAACCCTAACGAATTATTTAAACTAATTTTCTTAAACGATGATGAACGTTATAGCAAAAAAACATAACAAAATCATAGTATTAGAAAGACATACCGTGATAGCTAACTAATGATTCGTGAAGCTCTCTTAGCATTTTTGGTAGCAAATTGTTTGATCACCTCTTCGCAGTTTATACCCTCTAAAATTTCGTTCTCGATAGTTTTTATCGTTAATTCACTAAGTCTTTCTTGAGACATTGTGAATCGTAAGTAAGATTTCAATAACTACAATTTCGAAAAACTTCAATTATTTTTATTTATGCCTAGTAAGTTATGAGGTTTTAATTATTAGATAGAGAGTCCGATAATTTTTGAGATTTTATTGTGGGGGTGGCTGCGCCCATTAAAAAATTAGTGTAGTATTAGACAAAAATCTTGATTGTCATCCTTAAAAGTTCAGTTAAACCCCTCGATTGCCTTCTAGAAGACAATTACTGAGTCTGTCACTGGTTTATATAGAGGCCCCAATAAGTTTTTCGGTTTCATACATATATTATTTTGGGTCTTAGGAAAAACGAGCCTCGGCCAAATGTGTAGATCACCCTGCTTAAGCACATGAGCCTTTTAACACGTTTTTAGTGATTATAGTTGTACTATTTCCTTAGGGGTTGTTTGACAACTTCTGAATGGTTAAGTGTTGAATAGTAAGAGGTCTAAACCATTAAGTGCTGAACCAATAAGAGGTCTGAACCATTAAGAACCAGTATAATGCTTAACCATTCAAAGGCAAATGTCTAACCAATTCAGATTAAAGGTCTTAATCATCCAGACTCAGTATAATGCTTAACCATTCAGAGTCAAATGTCTGAAAGACATCTGCCTGCGAAACAAACAGTCTGAAACATTAAGTGTTGAACTGGTAAGAGGTCTGAACCATTAAAAGCCCTGTTATTAAGAGGTAAACAAACAACCCTTTAGAAAGATAAGATTAGATGCTACACCACCACTAACACCGATCCAAATTGGATAATCTTCAAAACAGTAAATCCCAACAATAATCACACAGAAATTTTGCTTCAACTGTCTCACAACTTTCATAAATTTTATTTTATGTACATTTTGATATAAATTTTGTTTGGAAACAAATCGGGTCAAATATAATATTTTTGCATTCAACGGTATGAATTCAAATTACTCTATGTTTCGACGTAAATTTAGTTCGAAAACAAACCAGATTGATTGTAGACTATAATTTATGACGTCGTGTATAATGCATTAACGCCACGCCGCTGCAACATACCACGGGTAAAAAACTAGTTAATCTAAAATTTGCTAAAAACAAAATACATGCTGGATAAATCAGGAAACTTTTAAAAGAAATTAAAAAACTGTTAGTCGTTGGTATCCAATTGGTATGCAATAAATGGCAAGTGGCGTATGTTTAGCTGGACTGTCGTCGGCCTTTTACTCACGCGCACGTTAGTATCACCCACCATCTCATAAAAATCAAGTCTTTGTTTACAGTCAATACGTTATCATACATACATACATACACACCCGCCATATCTCTCTCTCATCTCTCTCTCTCTCTCTCTTCTCTCTACCACAATGTCCGGTCGCCGGAGACACAGCTCCGACGTGATGAGTACACCTGACCGGTTTAGTTATCCTCCGTCACCGTCACCAAGCTCCTACTCTACCTACTCGTCGGAAAAGTCAACTTCTGGCCGGAGCCGAGTCAAAGGTGCTGCAAGATCCGTTGCCGGAGTTTTTGTTGCTTGTTTTGCTCCGCCGGATGAGGACTCGCATCACCATAGCTCCTCCGCGTACGGTGGTTCTGATGCATTAAGTTCAACATCAGGTGGTTATTATTATTATTATTATTATTATTATTATTATAATGGTATTTAATTGAGCATGAAATAGTCGTTTGAATAAATAATTTAGGTTAAGTGTAGAGCACGGCAATGATGAGATCTGGTGTAGTTGTGTTATAGGTTTAGTTGTACTTTTTGTAATAAAAGTTGTACGGTGCCATTTAGTTATTGATAGCCGCACATTTGTGTTCATGATCTTTTTTAGTAAAATTCTGACAGAATGATTCTTCTACTTTATTGAAAATCATTTTTATGGTTTAAAAATAATAAAAATAATTTATGATTGTATTTCAAAAGGTAAAAAAGTTGATGTCTGATTGGTTTCAAACGGTTTATGAACATCTCTATAAGTGGAATTGTTTGATTTCATAGATGTTTCGGGGGCTTCTGATTCTACTGAAGGAAAGAAGCGTGGAACGGCTCGTGGTATATACGCAACTCAGAACGACTCTACACACACGAGGGAACCGGGAAGTATTAAATTCACTCTGGCGGAAATCACCGCGGCAACGAAGAACTTCTCTCCGGCTCTTAAAGTTGGTCAAGGCGGATTCGGGACTGTGTACAAGGGTCAGCTTAAAGACGGAACCCTCGTGGCCGTGAAACGTGCCAAAAAGGTAGGACTATAATATCTATGTCTATTTTGCTCTCGCCTCTCGATGTAAACTAGTCAAGTCAAGAATGAGTTAGCCCAAGTTCAAGCTTAACTTGTTTAATTCAAGAGATCTCGGGCTCGACTCGTTTATCATTTATTAAACGTATAACTATTTTATTTATATATATACACACATCACATATGTATATAATTGTAAATAAGGATGGTTTTTACTATATATAGGTATAATGTCATATGTGGCAACACATATATTATTTTATTTTGTTACAATTTTATATATAATGATATATCTACAATGTTATTCTATATTTATCATACAATATTAAAATTATTATATTTATAGAAATAATAGACTTGTTTGTCTAGTCAAGCTTGATATGTGAAGCTTGAGATTAAACTCATTTATTATCTTGGCTCCAATCTAGGCTCTATTCGAGCCCGGGCTCATAAGCTCGTTTGATTTGAGTTGTTTATGATGCGATCTTGAGGAGCTTACAAGCAGCTCGGCTTGTTTACACCCAGCAACATGACAAAAAGTTTGATCTCCGAATTACTAAGATGTTGCTTGATATTGTTTTATTGTGCAGAGTTTGTATGACAAAAATCTAGGAGGGGAGTTCTTGAGTGAAGTCCAGGCGTTATCAAAGGTAGAACATTTGAATCTGGTGAAGTGTTATGGGTATTTGCATCATGGAGATGAAAGAATCATTGTTGTTGAATACGTTGCGAATGGAACACTTCGGGAACACTTAGAGTGTAAGTTATTTTCTCTTCGGGTTTGTCATTATCATATACCAAAGCAACGAAAGCGAAGCAACACCTTTAAACCATCACCAACAAGGATTCATATGCACTCATTAATGAAAACTTAACATACAATCATATGGGGTTGATAGTGGACCTTGTACATATTAAGTTACACCATCATGTTTCCCAAACAAACACCATTGAACAAATTATTTAAGTTGAGTGTGACTACGCATTATAATCAATGAAATCATTGAGGGTCCCAAAGATATCAAGCTCTCATCATAACGAATGGAACGAATCTCATTGAATGTATACACTGCACATGTCTCATATTGTACCCAAAAATGTCCTTTATACTAGCCGAACAAGGTGAAACATTCCATTCATAGCAAAGAACATAGTTGCTCATGTTTGAGCATGAATATGCTTCTTAGGTCTATGGTCCTAGGGATATTATTACTAGAGGATACTAATATGTTGTCACTTTGAAATCTAGTTCATGAAGACGATCCATGAAATGATTCTTGATGTTGGGTCGATATAAGCTTGTTTCGAACATATACATACATGCATATAGTTGTGTCGTTAGTCACTTTTGCTTGTGTATTACCCAAGATCATTGAGATCTAATTTAAAAGGTGTTCCCCAAGATACTTGATGAACTCTTCATTGAAACCGCTATATGAAATACCACAACGGACGTGTATGTATACGCACACACACATATACATATTATCTATGGATATTAAGCATGCTAATATGGAACTCAACAAATATAAATAAATATAGTCGAACACCGTATGTTCATCTCCATAGTACACCATATTGTTTTAAAGTTCTCATATATCAAGATTACTAGAGTTACATATGAAGCCAAATCACTATTGCTACATTGTTATTGTGTGAACTTTAGAGACGACGATGTCTTCACTTACTATGATATCTCTAATCAAAAGGAATCGTTTGAATATATGTTTGGAGCGCTGGTGTCACCTAGGTTCTTTTGCTTGCGTAACATTGACACAAAATACTAAGAATATATATTGGTTCTTCATAAGTACTTAAGGATATTCTTAAGAGCTATCTAGTGACTTTCATCAGGGTTAGATTATTAGTATTTTCTTGGCATGCTAGGAGCATACAATTGGACATCCTACCATGTACACAACATGGCATACATACAAGGGCAGACCCAAGTGTATGGGTGGGTGGGCAGGCGGCCAGGCGCCCCCCCCTTAAAAAATAATTTTTATTGTAATTTATAGGCAAAAATCCTCATCGGACCCCTTAAAAATTTGGTTGAATCCCTCGTTCCCACCCCCAGTATATAATTTCTGGGTCCGCCACTACATACATAATATAAAGCGAGTGTAAAGCCAATTCTAGAATCTTCTCAAGAGCAAAACCGTTTGCATCCGAACTAGTTTTGAATCAAATGCCGATAGAATGAAAGTATTAATAGTAACTGAGATTAAACTATAAGCGATCATTTCATTCCTGCGTTTAACATTAAGTATCTAACAAATGCAGGTTTCAACGGCAATGTACTTAGTCTTGCCTCTCGTTTGGATATCGCGATCGATGTAGCACACGCGATTACTTACTTACACACGTATACAGGTACTCCTTGTCTCCTCAACTAAACCTGGACCATTTATTTTGAATTTAACCCAAATGGTGATATTTTGAATGCAGACCACCCTATAATTCATAGGGATATCAAGTCTTCAAATATCCTGCTCACTGAAAAACTACGAGCCAAGGTTGCTGACTTTGGTTTTGCAAGACTAGCAGCTGATGCAGAATCAGGTAAGACCCATGTGTCGACTCAGGTTAAAGGGACTGCAGGCTACTTAGATCCTGAATACCTCAAGACATATCAACTTACTGAAAAGAGTGATGTGTATTCTTTTGGTATATTACTTGTGGAGATTTTTACAGGCCGAAGGCCCGTTGAAACAAAACGGGAACTTGAAGAGCGCGTAACAGCTAGATGGGTAAGTTATGTACTAATGTACATTAGAAACATTATCATTGTATCAGTTATCAATTGTCTTTAAAACTTTCATTGGTGGAAATAACAGGCGATGAAGAAGTTTAAAGAAGGTGATGCGATTTCAGTATTGGATCCGAAACTAGAAGCATCGGATGCAAACGGGGTGGTTCTCGAGAAGATTCTAGAACTGTCTTTACATTGTGTTAACGGTCACCGAAAAAACAGACCAACCATGAGGAGATGTGTTGAGGTTTTGTGGAACATCAGGAAAGATTACAAAGAACTGTTAGATTGATATGATGTCACCGTTTGTTCAAACGGGCCAAAACATTTTGTGGGTTTTGATATGTCTATTTTGTGGGTCCCATCCTTATAAGAAAAAGACACTTGGAAATTGTTATAAAGAAAGGCTTGTTTGAGGTATGTACATAAAAAATGGTACAATGAATTGGTTTGCTTCTCAAACTCTTGTAATATACTAACACGTTTGGTTCATAACACGAAACACTAATGAATAGGTGAATCGCCGATTTTCTTCACTATCCGATTTTTGTTAACGTCCTAACAAAGCCCAGCCACCCGGATACACCCATTGGCCAAACCAAAGGCCACCCATGCCCGCGCAGCGCTGATGACTTGGCCCGTCACCAATTCCAGAGGAAGCTCAGCGTCCGAAAGCCCACTGTGGTAAAATCTCTGGCTCGTGCATATGATATTTTTGTCACAAACAAAAGACTCCAACCAAAGACCTCCCCTAGATAAAGTCATTGGGATACCACTAGAGCACTACCCCATTGGTTCTTCACTATCCTCCAATTATGTCGATTATCGTCAATTTAGAGGTGAATCAAGTAATAATTTGTTCCACACTTAAATGCAAGTTATAGATTCTAAAACAACTATTATAACGTCTTACAAAATGTTATGGCCAAATCCGAAATTTGAGTACATAACATATGAACATCAACTAAAAACTATTATTGTGTTTTGAGCAAAAAACTTGTTACTTCTATAACAATTCTCTAGAGGTTATCATATACATTTCTAGGTTATCTTTTACAACACCCCAATAACAAAAAGAATTAGAACAAACAAAACATCTAGCTCACTCGACCATTTTCCGGTCGGCCTTGACCTCTTGAGGGGGAGTCTTGTCGGGTCAACTCATAGTTTGTGTTTGGAGGCTCTCCATTTACAAGACCATTTACTTTTGAGAAGATGAAGAAGAAAGAAGATGTGTATATCGATACATGCCACATACTGCAAAATAGTGTCGTTATAGCTTTAAAGACGAAGACATCAAAAGGGAGGGTACATCCGACTTTTAACTAGGGGTGTTCATAAACTGTTGGAACCGACTGAATTGTTCGAACAAAAGCAAGTCGGCCAATTTTAAATGTATACGGTTTGATTTTGGCGGTTTTATTGTCTGATGGAAGGTTTGGAACTTGGAACCAGCCGTTTAACATATTATTTATCATTTTTTTATTTTAAAAATATGCAGTGATGCATATGCATTATATTTGTAAACCATCTTTATCATTTTAATAATTGCAATACAAATCAAGGCTTTTGAAAAAAAAAAATTATACAAAAATCAGTTCAAACCGCCAAACTGCTAAAACCGGCCCGCCCAACCGGTTTAGATTGTAGTTTTTTTCCAAAATCATGGTTGGCAATTCGGCCTCAATTTTTTTTGTCAAAACCAGTCAAACCTGAACAGTCCTACTTTTAACATGTTCACTTACGGTGAGAAAGTACAAGGGGGTAGAGTGAAAATATTTGACAAGTACTCATAAAACTGACCTGTGCCAAAACCAATAACTCTCTGTAGATTCCAGGTTCCAGCTTATGGCAGCCATTGCCAATGCACCAAATCCGGCAACCACAAAAAACCATCGAAAACGTTTAAGAATCGTCTTTATAAGATTATGAAACCATTCTTTAACTGTTTGCCACCTGAAAAAATAATATGTCAAACGAGCTGAAACTCAAATGGGCTGATTCCAAACTCGAATTGCAAATAATTTCACAAAAAAAATGTACCAAACATGAAGAATGATGGTTGGAATTCTTAACAAAATCTATATCAATTTTGAATCCAGAATCTACCAACTTTGACCCAAAGGTCAAACTGTCTAATTGCTTAGAATATTCTTTGTAAAAATAGTGATTTTTGGAAAAATAAGTGTAAAAATGGTGCTTGTTTTTTTATTTATAGCGAATCCATGGGTTAAGACCACGGATTCTCTCCTCAATCTCACTAAACTTAATTTTTTTTTCTTTTTTTTCAGTGTTCATTTAACATATAATTTACTTTTTTTTTTCTAGTAACTTGAAATTTTTATTTTTATTTTGAATATTTAATATTTAAAAATCCAAGTGCACATTTTTGTTCGATATTTTTTGTCTACATTTCAATAAAAAAAAATTATCGAAAAATGAATGGTATTCAAAATAAAGTATGTTTTAGTTTCGTAATATCAAATATTACCTTATTCTACTACTAATCAGTTTATAATAAAATTCATACCGAAATGTAGACAAAAAAAAAGCAGAACAAAAATGTTTATTTAGATAATTTTAAATATCAAACATTACAAATTATTAAAGAGAAACTAAATTATATGTTAAATAAAAACTGAAAAAATAACTGTGAGATTGAGGAGAGAGAATTCATGTTTCGCAGCTGCGGATTCACTAGAAATACAAACCAGAAAAAGAAAGAAAAAACACCCATTTTTAGTATCACTTTAAAAAAACACTATTTTACAAGAACGTCCATCGTTTAAGATTGGAAATACACACAAAACCTCACCTATGAAGCATATTTAGCAATAGTTCTGCAGAAAATGAAAAACGCCTATAATGCCTGAAAAACTCGATCAAAAATCCAATAAGAAGACCCGCTGCACCGATTGCTATAACAAGAACAATGTTGGAGGATCTGTGACAACATAAGCATCATATTACAACCCACAAAGCATAAACTAAAACATGAACAACCCATAAAAGCATATCGAGGTTACCTAGTTGGCCCGTTTTCAGCCATAAGGGCCGTAAGAATGGCAACAACCGTATGAATTGTCCGTTTTGACCCTTCATCAATATCAGCCAAGTATACAAAAGTGCTTACCACAGCCATGAATGAAAGCCAAAAATCCATGAACTGCAAAGGGGCAAAGATGTCTTTTTGGTTATTTATTTATTAGTTCTTATAGCAAAGGGGCAAAAGATAAATTACCTGCAATACGCGGAACGATAAAGCACACCAGGTGCCGACATCGCATGCATGATATAAACCACTCGAGATTCCACTAGATGTGTATATCACCCACTCGGCAAACGCCTGCAAGTACCACATTATATGTTCATTTTTAACTTTCAAAAAAGTTAAACATCATAACTCTTGTAGTTTGCATGATATATGTAGGGTAATTGAGAACCTTGAGAACAATTCTAGACCATTCATTTTTCCAAAGCAAAAATGCAAAAAAGTCCAAAAATTTTTTGGAAAATCGCAGCTTTTTGTCAGTTTTTTTTTTTATATGAGATAGTAGCAACTTTTGATAATCTTACATAGAAAATTACAAGGGTATAAATACAAAGAATTGAACAAAGAATAAGGAGTAAAATCCTCCTATAACAAAAATAGAATGTCTATACAATTAAAGAGAATGATTGCAGGAGAGATTTGAGGCAATCATTTAGAGATGCTGATTGCAAGAGAGATTGGAGGCAATCATTTAGAGATGCCTAATACCCCCCGTCAATGCGAGATGGAGGTGGTTGTAGACGAAGCATTGCTCGAAACTTTTCAAATAAAGGTTTGGGTAAACTTTTGGTGAAGATGTCTGCAACTTGTTGATCCGTGGAAATAAACTTTGTGTGGAGATGACCAGCGGCTACTAACTCTCGAATGAAATGGCAGTCAAGATCGATATGCTTAGCTCTCTTGTGGGAGATGGGATTTTGACTTAGGAAAAGAGCACTCTTGTTGTCACATAAAAGAGTTGGCGGTCTTGGTGGTAAGGCATGCAGTTCACGTAGAAGATGAGTGATCCAAATAAGCTCCGAAGCGGTGTTAGCCATGGCCCTATATTCCGACTCACAACTTGAGCGTGCTACCGTTGGTTGCTTTTTCGCGCTCCAAGATACCAAGTTTCCACCCAAATAAATACAGTAACCATAGGTGGATCTTCGAGTGTCAATGCAACGAGCTCAATCTGCATCAGAAAAACCTAGTAAAACAGTGTTAGGCGGTCTATCAAAGGTTAAGCCGTGTGATAAAGTCCCCTTGACGTATCGAAGAATGCGTTTAACAAGCTGAAAATGAGTAGTGGTAGGATTTTGAAAGAATTGACTAGCTTGATTTACGGCATAGGATAGGTCCGGTCGAGTGATGGTTAAATATTGAAGGGCACCGACTAGAGACCGATAAAGAGTTGGATCATGAAATGGGTCACCGGTAGAGTGGAAAAGGTCTTTTGGAGTGAGAGGAGTGGAAACGGGCTTGGAATCAAGCAGGCCGGCTCGCGAAAGTATGTCATAAGCATACTTGGATTGATTGAGAAACAACCCGGTTTTGGTATGGGTGACTTCCAAACCAAAAAAAAGCTTAGATTGCCGAGATCTTTAATTTTGAATTCCTTGTGAAGACGACTAGTGAATGTGGTAATGAAGGTTTCATTGTTACCCGTGATGATTATGT
Source organism: Helianthus tuberosus (assembly GCA_030545235.1). Classification (NCBI taxonomy): domain Eukaryota; kingdom Viridiplantae; phylum Streptophyta; class Magnoliopsida; order Asterales; family Asteraceae; genus Helianthus; species Helianthus tuberosus. The sequence goes on from CM060449.1 coordinate 147,466,104, forward strand.
CGTCAACATATACAAGGATGTAAATTAAAGTGCCATTGTTTTTGAAGATAAACAAGGATGGATCGGCTCGACTACATTGGAAACCAAGTGTGATGAGAAAGGAACTTAATCGTTTGAACCAAGCTCGTGGAGCTTGTTTTAGTCCATAAATGGCACGATTTAGTTTGCACACATGATTCGGACGAGTTTGATCTTGAAAACCCGGTGGTTGTTCCATAAAGACGGTCTCCGTAAGATTGCCATTTAAAAAGGCATTGTTGACGTCGAGTTGTCGTAACTTCCATTTGTTGATGGTGGCAAGGCTTAGGACAACTCGAATTGTGGATGATTTGACAACGGGGCTAAATGTGTGAGAAAAATCTAGACCCGGAACTTGGTTGAAACCTTGAGCTACAAGTCGAGCTTTGTAGCGATCAATGGAGCCATCGGATTTGTATTTGATCCGATAAATCCATTTTGAACCAATGATGTTGGTTGAAGTGGGACGAGGAACAAGATGCCAAGTGTGATTGGAATGTAAGGCTTGAAGTTCATCATTCATGGCACGAACCCAGTTGGAATCCTTCAGCGCGGTTTTAATTCCTTTGGGGACGTGTGAGGAGAGAAGAGAATGATGAAGAGAATGATTGTAGAAGTGAGATAAGTTAGCACAATGTTTGGTGGTAAAAATACCACTTTTTGACCGAGTGGTCATGGGGTGAGTATTGGTGTTAATGGGTTGGTTTGGGGCTGAAGTGTACTGTTGGGCCAAAGGATCCGAATGGGATTGTTGGGTGGAAGATGTGGCAGATTGTTGGGTTGAAGCAGTCTGCTGAATTGGAGAGGATTGGGCTGAGTTAGGATTGAGATTTTCGGATGGAGGGGTAATAGGTTGGGCCGAATAGGGAAGAGGATTTGGTATTGGGCTAGGAGATGAGAGAAACTCAGACTCGGATAATGGGTTGTTGTCGGTTGGTGGGCTGCTGGGAGAAGACGGTTCTGGGCTGGTGGTTGGTGATTGAGTGATGTTAGGTTCTTCGGTATAGGGGCATTGGGTACATGTTTTGTTTGAGGTGGGTGAAGGTGTAGGTGTGGTTGGTTGTTTTTGAGATGTTGGGGAAGGTAAAAAATCTTCAAAATTTGTGAAAGGAAGGTTTGAGGAGTCGGAGTGTTTGGAAGGAGTGTGAAATGGGAAAACATCTTCGTCAAATTTGGCATGTCGAGTGGTGTAAATTCGACCGGTTGTGGGATCTAGACAACGAAAACCTTTGTATCGCGGACTATATCCAATAAAGATGCAAGGAGCACTTCGTGGTAATAATTTGTTTTTGGTATAGTCACGAAGATAGGGGTAGACCAGACACCCAAAAATGCGAAGATTGGAGTATGATGGAGTTTGGTTAAAAAGTAGTTCAAAAGGGGATTTGTTTTCAAGAAGTTTTGTTGGGAGACGGTTTATGATGTAAGTGGCAGAAGTGAAAGCATCAAACCACAACGTTGAGGGAGCATGGGCATTAAACATCATTGCTAAACCGGTTTCGGTGATATGTCGATGCTTGCGTTCGACCCGACCATTTTGTTCCGGTGTGTAAGGGCACGCCAAGCGATGATGTATGCCATGCTCTTGAAAACAATTTTGAACTCGATTGTTTATGAATTCGGTTCCACCATCGCTTTGAAAAACTTTGACACTTTTGGAAAATTGGTTTTGGACAAAGTTTAGAAAAATGGTGAGAATGTTGAAAAAATCGGATTTAGCCTTTAGAGGATAAAACCATGTGAACCGAGAGTAGTCGTCTACAAATATTGCATAATATAAGTAGCCATCGGTAGAGGCAATTGGTGCGGGTCCCCAAAGATCACAATGAATCAAGTCTAAGACTTGTTGTGCGCGTTTGTTATTTTCAACAAAGGGTAGGTGTTTAGCTTTAGATAACTCACAAGAATTACATAAACCTGGTTTTGGTAATAAAGAAGTTACAAAGAGATGACCAAGTTTATTTAAATTCGTTATAGTATCAAAAGAAACATGTCCTAGGCGACTATGCCATTTATTGAACGAAGCACGAAGATGAGAAGCCGAAAGCGCGGCAACAAGAGACTTGTGACTTTGGGTGAGAACATAGAAACCATTCTCGCAAGTGCCTCTAGCAAGAACCTCCCCCGTTTTTCGGTCTTGAATATGAAAATGATCATTAGAGAATAAAACATCTACGGGAGAATCATTTGTGAGTCTACTAATTGATAGTAGATTCTTTGTGAGATTAGGAACAACAATAACATTTTTTAAAGACAATGAGTTATTTAGAGTTGTGTTCCCAATGTGAGTGACGGGTAATGTTTGGCCATTGCCAAAAATAACACTCATGTTACCCATGTGAGGTTTAGAATCTTTTAAACCATGATTATTAGTAAGCATATGGGTTGTCGCACCTGAGTCGGCTGTCCAATTCGGAGTTTCGGATGCAAGGCTGCATTGAGCATTGAATGCATGAGCGAGGTTGGCATCTAGAGTGGCTTTTTGTGCATAAGAAGATAGAGTAGGACAAGCACTAGCGTAGTGACCTTTGCGACAAAGTTGACAATGAGGAAGACGTTTTTTGTAGTTATTACCACGTCCATTGGAGGATTGATAGCGTCCTCTGCCTCGGGAAGAGGAAGATCGATTTGGTTTTGAGGAGTTGGAATAGAAGGCAGCTTCAGTGGTGGTTGGTCCATGGAGTTTTTGAACAAAAAGTTCCTGGTTTTCAGCATTGGCAAGAAGGTCTTGAAAGGTAGGAGCGGGGCGGATGGTTCGTTGGGAGGTGGAAAAACTTTCAAAAGAGGCGCCCAAACCACTGAGAAACCAGTGGCGCTTATCTTCATCACTTATGGAATGACCAATGGAGGCGAGCTGATCTGAAAGGGCTTTAAATTTTCTGCCATATTCTGCAACAGAACATGTTCCCTTTTGAAGATTTTTGAGGCTGTCCTTTAAATTGTGTATACGCTCAATTGAGCAGTGGCTGTACGCAGTGGCTAATGCGTTCCAAACGGACAAGACGGTGGAATGGCCAATGGTTTCGGACATAGCTTCTTCAGTGAGGGTGGAGTTTATAAGCAGGAGCACCTTTTGATCAGCGGATTTCCAGGCTGCGAAGGCTGGATTGGGAGTTGTTTCATTGTTGGAGGAGATGGTTTCGGGTGGGCATGATTTTGAACCATCTACATGGCCGACAAGACCAATGTACGAGAGAACCGGGGTGATTTGTTTCTCCCATGGGAGATCATTTGTGGAATCGAGTTTGATGTTGACGAGGTGGCTAAGAGAATGCAGAGGAATTGTGGAAAGATCGGCTGAGGTAGTCATGATCTGGGTGGGCGATGGCAGAAGAAGGTTTAGGGCAGATTATGATGAGGGAAGAAGAAGGATTGGGGCAGAATACAATCAAGGGGATAGGATCAGCTCTGATACCATGAGATAGTAACAACTTTTGATAATCTTACATAGAAAATTACAAGGGTATAAATACAAAGAATTGAACAAAGAATAAGGAGTAAAATCCTCCTATAACAAAAATAGAAAATCTATACAATTAAAGAGAATGATTGCAGGAGAGATTTGAGGCAATCATTTAGAGATGCTGATTGCAAGAGAGATTGGAGGCAATCATTTAGAGATGCCTAATAGGATATATACACGTGTATATTGTCAATCTTTAACATAAGTATTGTACATGTGTGTGATATATATATGTTTGATAATGTACATATATGCATGTAGGGGTGTGAATTTCTGACACGACACGAACCTAACACGAAATTCACGGGTTGGATTTAGTCTAAACGGGTTCGGGTCAGTTTCAGGTTGAACCCGCCAACCCGTTTAGCTAAACGGGTCAGGTTCGGGTCAACCCGGTCGGGTTGGCCCGTTTAACCCATTTCTATAATATTATATTTTTTACAATATGTTTTATGTAAGAAATTAAATTTGGTGTGTATTTTATGCTATATTTACAACTTAAAAATAGAAATTGACATAAGATTTTATGATTTTAATGTAATTTTATTATCTAATTTGTGTTTTTTTTGTAGTAGATGTTAATTTTAATATATTAATTTGCTGAAAAAAAATAAAAAAAGTCGGGTTGAACGGGTCGGGTTCGGGTCAGCCTGCGAATATTCGGGTCAGGTTCGGGTTCATATGTATGAAACGATTTTCGGGTTCGGGTCGGGTTTGGGTTCGTCTAAAATTTTCGGGTTCGGGTTGAACCCGCCAACCCGCCCCGGGCGAAGCTTTTAAGGGGCGGGCAACCCCCCCGAACTTTTCGCTCAGTAGTGGAGAGTATGTAGTTTTCGTATAGAAATTTTTGGGTATATACGTTTTCGACCCCCCGATTTTATAGAAATTTTAGGTCCGGTGACTCCCCCCCCCCCCCCCCCCGGTCGGAAATCTCAAGCTTCGCCACTGCATATATGTACAAACGTTTATAAATGATTGTACATGTATGTGTATAAAGGAAGGCTATGGTTCTAAACATGTTTTTTCTAGTGTACATATGTGTAAATACGTGTTTAAAGGTAAAAAAATAAGTATCATACATATATGTTTCATAATATACACATATGTATAATTTAAAAATTGGCTTAGAGAAAATATGTGGTCAAGAATCGTTCTCACGGTTCTCAATTAGCATGTGTTTCACTTAGGATCCCTACCCTATATATATAGGTAAAAAGAAATTGTTGTAAGTTTCATTGGACTCAGGGTGTGCGAGTTATACAACTCGGGTTGATATTAGATCTTTAAAATGAGGGAACTAATGTTTTCAAAAGTCAAACATAAACTTAATTGAAAAGAGAAAATATCTTACCTTCTGCCGAAGTGCCCAATAAGCTGGAAATACAAATGCAGCATTTGATGCAATAAGAGAAACCGATTGCCATATGTGCCCTACAAATCCATGATTCTTTATATCAAATTATGACCTGTATATGAATGCTTCAATAGAAAGAAGATCGATGCGAACATTTAAGTATTTAACTGACTTAATCTTATTCGTTTGCAAGAAATAAGAATCCACATATATTATTCATTCAACTTCAGTAAGTACGCAATAAACAAGTTTACCTTGATGCGAGACGATTTCAACACTGCAGTCAAAGCCGCCATGTGTACGATCACACCAGCAGTAGCTGTATAGAGACAAGCCACTCATTTCCACAATATTTTGACATGATCCATGAGACGAGCATCTTCTCGGGCATCTTTCAATCGAAATAGACATGGTAGTTTGACTTTGACTTTTCAAGGCATTACCAACAGAAGTCAAGTGTTTTACACCAAAACTCCAAGTTCCTCCTCTGACATATACGATGTAAAAACTAATCGTCTTCTCATCCGAATCATACAACTTAAAAAACATAGAACCGTTACTGTTGCTAGTCGAATTCGCATAAAAGTAGTCCCATTTATCTTCAAATGGTAGTCCACCATACGATGCGTATATTTCGTGATTTATTTTTTTGTCGGAATTCAACCGGATGTGAATACTTCCTCCACTTGCACCTGAAGGGATGTCTACTAGAAAATAAGTCCAAGCAAAATGTTGACTTTGACTTTGACCAAGTGATGTGTTGCTAAGGAGAGGTTCTAGAGGGAAATTAGGAGAATTTGATGTAACTTTATCGCTGGCGGGTAAATAATACGACTCAAACGGTACCGATGGATTCTTCCTCATAATTGTCTGCATATTCCACCATTTTTCTGTAAGAATCAAATTAAAGAACAAATGACTGAACCTGTAAGATGGAAATGCTAATCACTCTTTATCTAAATTATATATATATGTATATATATATATATATACAGGATCCGTTTCAATTAAGAACCACTTTGAGTTGTGAGAACTGTGAGAACTCCTACTTCCCATGCGAGTTTTGCCACCATTTTTTGCACAAACGTAGATGAAAATGTTACAAACACATCTGTAAAAAAATTTGCCGAGCCGGTATTTATTTTCCATTTGCACTGATGTAAATTTGTTTGACAAAACAATGACGTCACCCGTAAATTCTTTTTACGGTGATGTAAATTTCACAGACGACATGTTTTTATTTTTTTTCTGAAACAGATGATTTTTTTTATTTTGGAATTTTTTTTTTCTAAAAGAAACCTTTTGTAAGGCCTAATTTTCACGGTTCTCACAACGCAAGGTGGTTCTCGTTTTACCCTTTCCCTATATACATGTATGTGTGTGTATATATATATATGTATTTATATATCAACTAATTTTAATGATTCTTATATGCAAATAGCTTAAGAAAGATATTAACAAACCTGAAGTGTGTATCTTTCCCATGTACAATTCAAACCGGCCTTATTTATCGGACATTGAAGTAATTTCCACTCTAATGAATAGCAAACATCCGTGCTCCCCGCGATTTCTTTAGAAACGTTGAGGGTTGTAACGGTAATATACCACCGACCAACTTTTGGGGATCGTATAACCAAAGGGGCATTATTGATATTACCCGAATAATCATGTGTTGATGGTGATGATATGCTCCCATGTCGAGCATAACACATTAGTATGATATTACTATCGTTATTTGCACCATTCGAGTGTTGTGATTGGTTGAATATGACATTGGTTGCGGATATAGTGATCTCTTCGGTAACTCCCAACAAATCCAAAGAGTAGAGTTTTGATTCGTTTTGATGAATGCAAGATCGTTCGCCATCGTTTTTACACGAAGTGACGATACCTTGCGTTGAGTTTTGGTCAACGCATGAAAGATGATCAATTGTTTCATTGCAAAATTGACCCGAGATGGACGGGCTCATACAACCTTCAACGGTCACGTTCCCATTAAAAGAATACCCCGAGCCTCGATTTATCTGTAATGAAAAGACCAATACATGATTTTTATGGAATTTATTTGTAGATTATTTTCAAGATAATATGAATTACCATCTTTGATTGAGTCCTCATGGATCCAATGCCGTTAAATAAACCAAAGTACCATACTCCGGGAGAAATCTATAGAACAATATTGAATTTAATTAATAGATACATGAAAGCATAATGAGCGTAAGTGATTACGTGGATTAAGATGAACATGTAAGCAATTACATGGAAAGCCACAAAAGCATAACGACTGTAAAATATAAGTAACTGGCTACATGTGTTGTAGGTTAAATTTTACATAAGATGGTAATGAATTGAAAGTTCATCACATCAAAACTAATAAAATTTGTTTGTTACATACAATGACAATTTTGTAATAGTCGGTTAATGTTAAATGACCTTCACACCTTCACACAAAGGTTGTAACCTTCACACAACATAACATAGCCTTCGCAGTTCTCATTGCTCTCATATATACACATATTATGTATATGTATGTATGTATGCGTTTGTAAGTATACGTAATGTCTATGTACATATTTGTGTATGTATATGTGGAGGCTCATTTGTAAACAAAAGAACACATCCAGTCTTGAGATAAAAATGAAGGGCAAATATTGAACTTAATCACATCTGATGAATGGATGTCAAAAGGACTTAATCACATGTGATCAAAAGTTCTCTTTTTGTTCTAGAGTTTTTTAGCATTCTCAAGTGAACCTTCCCTTGTACATTATATCTATATCTATATGTACGTATAAACTTATATGTATACACACACACACACACGTGTGTGTGTATACACATAGACAAGAAGCATCGACATTATCATAATTTCCATTGCAACTAGAAAAATCTAAGTGTGAGAATATAGAAAGAAAGCGTACCTGCTCGTTTGTTAGTTTTATCAGAATATTTTTCTGCATGGGATAACATTTCTCGGAAAACTGAAGTCCTTCGATTGCCAAAGACCCGTTTGAAATGGGAGCCAACACTGCAAAAGCAAACAAGTAATAGAAAAAAATGTTAATTAAATGTTAATTCAAAAAATCAGCCAAGCTTGATGGGAATTTGTTATGATGTGTTCATTTAGGCCATTTAACATTTATACTCAATAAACGAAGATGTGATTGAATTATTGTAAAGGGAATTCAAGAGTTTAATTATGTACTTAAACCAGTAAAAGAGGTATTATGTGTGTCAGGCAAAGGAGGGCTGCCTTCACGCGCACAAATCATCGGTAGACTACTTTTATCTGCCATCATAATTCTACTTTTATCCTGCAAATCATTAAAAGTAAGAAAAACAACACAAATGGATTTGAAAATAGTGTGTCATGTTTGTTTCGACCACTAGATAATTTTCTTATATGGGCATCATCTATATGTTGAAATAATAAATAAATTCAGGACCAGATATTGTCCTAAACATGGTTGTAAAAATCCTGCCTAGCCTCTGATTAATTGCTAGTCCCAGGTTCACCGAGTAATTTTCATCTAATCAGTCAATTAATCGCTAGGCGGTCAACAGTGGTCAAATCCGGTCCTAATCAACCAAAAATCGGTGGCCGTCTAGCAATTCCGGCCAAAACCTTTAAATTCCAGCCAGAACCTGTAAATTCTGGCAATTAATCCTATGTACTTCAAAATATGGGTTGCAGAAGGTGTTAAAACATGTATACTTAGAAAAATTACATATAAAAATGTGTGTATACACGTATAAAACTGAAAATTACATATAAAATCCCAATCCGATTTAATCGCTAGTCGGTACCCCACCAGCTGACTAGCGTCTAACGATTCTTACAACACTGATCCTAAGTATAATGCATAAAACACCAAAAGGATAAGAAAGCCTTTGAACATTAATCAAAATGTAACGTTTTGATGACACGATTTATTCATAAAAAGTTAGTGTGGTTTTGGTAACGCAGGAGATCATACTTACAAGGTCTACATCCGACTCCAAAGATATGGTCACCGAAGAAAACCATGTTGGTAAATCAACTGCAATAATAAACACAATATTGAATCAGTATCTGATAAGAAAATTGTAGCAATAAATCAGTCTAAAACCTAATCTTGAGGACAACAAGTCAACAACATAAAAAACAATAATTCTTTTATTCAAACTAGTTGCATTAGGATAAATACTTTAACGTTTACTTGTATCACCGCCGTGCAACAAATTGTTCTCGATCACGACATTCTTTACAGCAAATAGTATTTAACTAAATCCTTAAGCAATAGTTCACCAATTGACACATTAAACAACATCTAATCCTTTTAATAAACATATTTATTTCAAAGTTTTAATAAACAATTTGAAACAAATCCTGAAATGGTGGTTAATTCCTTGATAACAGGTCAACTATGTATAGATCCCATTGCAAAACAGACTAAATTAATCTTCCAACATGGAAATTCCATTTTTTTTTTTAACTTTGACAGTTTGACCCAATTTCAAAACCTAATTATAAACAAAGATTATAACTTTATCAAAACCCTACTTAAATCATATCTTAACCTGATAACCCAACTGCAAAATAACACAAATTTAACCTGAAAATTCCCAAAATTTAACCTTGACCCACAAAACAAGATTAAAAATAAAACCATAATCAATTGCAGAAATGATCAAACAATTAATATAAAAAGATTATACCTCTGATGTACCTCCAATCATAAGGCTTGAGCACAGTTCTGCCATAAGTGAAACTTGAAAGGGTAAAAGATTCGGTGGAAGCAGCATGAACTTCATAAGAACAACAGCAGATAACAAAGCTACCAACAAATATAAAAAAATAAAATTTATTCGAATAAAGAACACCCAGAATCGAATAAATTGTTTTCTTTTCCATTTGAGCCTGTTTTCCACTGATTCTTTGACAATAATCAGAAATGGGCAGAACCCAAGAAAGGAAAGATTTTGGTTAAAACCTAACTTGTTAAATTTTGACTAATTGAGATGTTTAACAGTGTACAAAATTGGAGTTTGGTGTGATTTCTGATGTGAAAACTAGACAGAAATTTAGAATAAAATAATAATAATTTGTGGACTTTGGTATTTTGTTATGTCACTAGTCATTGCCCTAAAATTATTAATTTGCTTTAGTAAAGGAGAAAACATAATAAAGGTTTAAAGTTTACGCTTTGCACGTAGCCTTAAATTATTTGCTTGAGTAAATTACAAAAATCGTCCTTTATGTTAACTCCAGATTGCAAACTATGTCATTTATCTTCAATAAGTACATAAAACATACTCGATGTTTGCAAACTCTTACACGTTATGTCCTTTAACCCTAACCCAGTTAATTTTTATTGTTAAATTAGGTAACACAAGGGTATTTTAGTCTTTTTACTCTTTTATTTAAACATTTTAATAAACAAAACAAAATATAAACTTAAAATATTAATATCTCACACATATATTCACTCTCTCTACCTATCTTTCCTTTAAATCACCTGCAACCACAACCTCCATGGCTCAATCACCACCACACTTAGCCACCACCTGCCACCACCACTCCCACCTCAACCATCAGTAACTCCGACCACTCAGTCCCCCAATCTCGCTGCACACACGTACTTGTTCTCTCTCCTCTCTCTCTCTCTCTCACGTCCACCATCGCATGCCCACTAATCAATGGTGGTTGAGATAGATCTCATAGTTGTGGCCTTTAGAAAACAGATCAGTGGTGGGGGTTTTGATCGGTGGTGGTCGTTGCGGTTTTGGATTGTGGCCTTTAGAAAATAGATCGGTGGTGGGGGTTTTGATTGGTGGTGGTCGTGGCGGTTGTGGGTGGCTTAGGCAGACCTAGTGGTTGTGGCCTTTAGACAGCAGATCGATGGCGAGGTGCTTGGTCAGTGATGACTGGTCTTTATGTTTTCTTGAACAATCGAGGGGGGTTTTATTGTGGGTTTGATGGGTATAACTCAGGTTTTGATTATTTAGGTATGTTATAAAGATTGTAAATGGAATTGGGTTTTGGATTTTGAATTGAGTTTGGTGGGGAGTGTATACAATGATAGCAGGTGTTGGGTTTGATTTGAGTTTGGTGGATTTTGATTTGAGTTTGGTGGGGGGTGTATACAATGATAGCAGGTGTTGAGTTTGATTTGAGTTTGGTGGATTTTGATTTGAGTATGGTGGTGGTGGCAGGCGGGTGGTGTTGGTGGCGGCAAGTGGTGGTGGCCGGTGGGGGTAGGTGGTGGAAACGATGAAAATTACCAAGATACTATGACAGCAGGTGTTAAGTTTGATTTGAGTTTGGTGGATTTTTATTTTTATTTTTTATAATTATTTATTTTAATATTTAGGGTAAAATGGCCAAGATACCCTCATGTGGGGTCCAATTGGTAAGACTTAACCATGAAAATTAACTGAGTTAGGAATAAAGGACATAACGTGTAAGGGTTTGTAAACATAAAGTACGTTTTCTGTAATTATTAAAGACAAATGACATAGTTTACAATAAGTGGCATACATAAAGGACGATTTTTGTAATTTACTCTATTTGCTTTACTAAAGAGTTTAATTAAAGTTTACATCCATTTCACCAAATTGTGGGAGCGAAGTTTTTTATAATATGAAGAATATAAAAAGTAGATGTGAATGAAGAACAGAGAAAATGCTACTATTCATTTGTATATTTGATTGAGCACTATTCATCCTCTATAATTTTTTAATATATTTTAAAAGTGGTTGTGAATTAAGGAGAGAAAAGGTAATTTAAAAGGCATAAGAAAATATTATTTAATTAAAAAAAGAGAGAAAATGTAGTGTTTTTTAGTGTAATTTAGGGTTAAAAAATGATGGAATGGATGTGAATGCTAATGGTTGATAAGTTACACGTCTTGCAGACTTAGTAGCGGACTTAATTTATTTTCAGGGGTGTGATCGTAGTAGGATTTTAATATTTTTAAAGCGTGTGATTATGACTTTTGCCTAAATGATACACTAATTTTTTTAAAGCCCCCCTCCATCAAAAACCATGGCGGTAGGTCGCCTATACTAAAGCTATATCAAGGTCTGCCAATGTGCATAGTATAGTAACCGTGGCTTCTCTCTAACAGTTGAGAATTCTATTCTTATAGTAAAGATTAGTGTAGATTTAGATGTAAGGAGTGTGTATGTTAGTCATTCTAAAAAAACTTACAACTAATATAGCCATCCTATGGCTACTTTGGTGTTTATTGTTTGAATCCGGCTTCCGAACATTGAAAGTTGAATCGAATTGAATTTGTATTATGGTTTTCAAATCGGAACTTGCACTAAACCAAATTGAACTTAATATAAACATGATATGCAGCGATGGATTCATAATTTTTTTTTTTTCTCGGGCAAAAACCAGTGAGACAAGTAAACATAAAATAATGATAAGATAAAGGATTTAATATAACTAGTTGATTTTCCGCCCTCGCGTTGTGGCGGGGACCCAATGTCTGCAAAATGTATGTCGGCAACGGCAAGCAGATACCGAATATCAAAACATAAATAAAAAATGACGTAGTAACGATAGTCACTCTGTCCTAAAAAAAACTATTTTAAATAATCTAATATATAGTAATAAGACCCACACGTCCTACAAGTTGGAAATTCGGTTGTTTTCAGTTCAATTATTACGGTGCTAACACGTTAAAATATGGATGAACTCGGTACCAGTAACGGCACCGGAAGTACCGATCCGGAAAATCATCGAAATTAGGTACCGGCACCGAAAATGCTCGGTACGATACGGTATGGTATTTGAAGGTAAAAATCAGTAAATACATGTATAGTGCTAGACCGGTGTCGAACCGAAAGTAACGATTCTGAAAACGCCAAAAGGTGGGTACCAATTTGGTACCAAAAATGATTTGGTATAGTAAATTTGGTACCAATACAATACCAGTTTGATTACAGGATTTGATACGATTTGCTCATCAATAATCTAAATATCCAAGTTAATTTTACATGCTACAATTCATTCATTACAGAAAAAGACAAAAAAGAAAGCAAATAAGTTGTTGTGTATATAAAACCTCATTTAAACGAAATACAGTTTACTTACCGTGTGTATGAAAAGTAATCTAAACGGTGCAATTACTTGCGTTGCTACAGGATTTGATGAGCTCGATACCAACCGGTACCGAAAATACCGTTACCAAAAATCACCAAAAGTGGGTACCGGTACCGAATATACCTGGTACGGTACGGTTCGGTAGCGGTCGGTACTGGTACGGTACTGAAAATGTCAAAAGCCGGTACCGATTCGGTAATGAAAATATACCCAGTTTGGTAAATTTGATATCGATATCGGTACCCAATACCATTTGCTCATCCCTTAATGATGTTATTATTCATTGGATTCCATTTTTAATATATAGGTAATTTTAATATATAGGTAATGTAAATGATACAATTCATTAAATATAATCATATCAAACTAGTTTTACTCTTCTCCTCCATGTGTATTAAACTTTTCGGATATCCCCCACTTGTGGCCTAGTGGTAGGAGATTTGGGTTTTCCAATGGGACTCAAGTTCAATTCCCACTTGTATCATATTGGGGTGGATATTGGGCAATGATGGTGACAAACCCACCGAGGGGGTTTCGATCCTGAGCCGCACCCCTGTTTTCATCTGGCTGTTACTTCAGCGAGGCTTCTCGTGTGAAGGCAGTATGGTTTCCGGGGGAACGCCGTAACCAAGTCTGACCAACCCAGCGCGGACCCGGTTAAGACAACGTAGTCTAGGCAGATCTTGGGTAGGGCCGCCATTTAGGCGGTGTAACATTGGGTCACTCAAAAAGAAAGTCACCGTTCAAAAAAAACTTTTCGGATACGCCCAATTAAATGTTCATCAGTGAGTAGTGACATTGTCAAGTCAATCTTTTCTATGACAAACTATACAAACTTTCAAAAAATTATGATCACGTGGTTTGACGAAAGGCGTGTTCTATTCCCATAACCCTATTTTCTTATTTATACATCCCTATGTGTATACGGGTCGTATAAGGTTATACGGGCTGTATAGAATGTCGTTGCATATAAATAAAGGCCTTATAAAGTTTTTTTTTTGTTTTACATGTATATGAGTGGTATAACATTATACGAGCCGCATACAGTTGTATACGATCAATATAATGTTATACGGCCTGGTGTTTATATTTTGTGAGATTTTATCAGAAAATTGGTGTGTTATACAAGTGTATACGGGCCGTATAATGTTATACAACCCATATATAATTAAATATATATAGGATTGTTTATATATATATATATATAGGGAAAGAGTATAGTACAAATATGGTTATCGTACATTACATACTCGAGTTTTTTAGCCATACACGTGTCCTGATTCAGTTTTTCTTTAATAAGGTTAAATCAGACAATTAATTCAATCATCTGAGGGCAAATTCGTCTCTTCATTCAATCAGCGAGATGTTCGTTACACTAATATCCCGGTAATTATCATTCGAATCAGTTTCAAATTTTTCATAATTCTCAAATTGCAGTTTTTGTTTGTCTGTGTTAGGGTTTCATTCAATTTTTTTTTTCGATGGATCCACAGAGCAGCACTGGACGAACAGAGGTTGATATTGAAGAAACTCGACCGATCGGTGATCATGCTCAGTTATCTGCATATCAGAGAGTTTCGATTGAAGATGTATTAAATCCGCCACCTGCAAATCCAAATCCAATTGCAAGTACAAGCGCTGTAAACGAGTTGTTTAATGGTAATTATGTTAATTTAGATCTCTAAATTGTTCGTATACTTGTTTTTTGTTTAATCGTATCAATGATTTTATATTGTTATAGCTGTTTTTTTGAAGTTTGAATGTTGATTAAATTTTTGATATGAAAGCAAAATGCACAAATTCACATGTTACTACTTTTACAATTCGCATTTGATTTTTTTTCTTTACGCATGTTCGCATGTTATGGCATTATAAATCGCATATCTAAAACAAATTAATCAAAATTATCATTTTCGCATGTGATTGTTTATACAATTCGCATTTGATTTTCTTATGATGAAATTATGCTGTTATTAAGATTTCGCATGTAACTAGTCCCATAATTCGCACGGTTTTTGTTTTCTCATTTTGATTCATGTAGATGAAAGGGTTTACACTCCGGAGGTTCAAGCATCAGCAACACCTGTTGTTGGGATGCAATTTATCTCTATTGAACAAGCATATGCGTTTTACCAATCATATGCTAAGTTAGCGGGGTTTTCTACTCGTAAAGGTGGTGAAGTACACAGTGGTGGTATAATCAAAACTAAGTATTTTGTTTGCTCTAAAGAGGGACATAAGCCACTGTGTATTGATGATCGTTCGAAGTCAAAAAAGAAATTCAAAACAAGGAACAGGGGGACTATTAGAACTGGATGCAAAGCTCAACTTATGATTTGCACTGTGGATGGTAGATTATATACAGTAAAGAGATTTGTTGATGGCCATAATCATAAGTTTGTATGTCAAGATGATATTCACATGTTGCCAGCTTACAGACAGTTGTCAGATGTCCAGGAGGAGTTGGTTTGGGAACTAGGCACTTTAAACCTTGGTCCCGTCAAAGCTTTCCATATAATGAGGAAACGTTATGGTGGTTTCGAGAACGTTGGTGCCACGATTGATGATTGCAAAAATTTTAGAAAGCGAATCAACAGCTATATAGGAGAATATGATGCTCACATGGTGATTAATAGGATGACTGACAAAAAACAGTATTTAGCTGATTATTCTTTTGAATATTCTGTTGGTGATGACAAACGGTTAACTGGTTTGTCTGGGCTGATGGTTTATGCAAGCTTAACTATATGGAATTTGGGGATGTGATATCGTTCGATGCAACTTTCAAGACAAACAGGTAATGTTTTTCAAGACAAACATGTTTTTTTACTAATTTCCGCATGTTATATGTGTTCATGAGCTTGTAATATCGCATGTGTAGACATGTTGAAGGATTGATGTTGAGTATATCGCATGTTATACTGTTTGTTTTCGCATGTGATATATGTTTTTTCGCATGTTTTAAATGTGATTTCACATGTGTATGTTCAGGTACAAAATGGTGTTTGTTCCGTTCACTGGCATTGACAACCACTGTCGAAATGTAACGCTTGGAGCTGGGTTGTTGGCATCAGAGAGCATTGAATCATATAAATGGCTTCTGAATTCATTCTTAAAGTCATTTGGTCGGCAGCCAAACGTTGTAGTGACGGATCAAGACCCTGCTATGAAACAGGCTATTGAGGAGGTTTTCCCTATCAGCAGACACAGATTGTGCATGTGGCACATAATGAAAAAAGTGGCAGATAAGGTATAGCATGCTATATTGTCTTTCGTTAGCGTTATGTTTTTTATATCATGTTATAGGCTGATATAAAAAGCATTTATTGTTATAGGTTGGACACGAGTTGTGCAATAACGATGAGTTTAAAAGGAGGATGTGCGACATTGTATGGACTGATTCCATTGAGCCCGAAGAATTCGAGAGACAGTGGAAGTTGGTGATGATTGAGTTCGGTCTCACAGAAAACAAATGGATTGATGATATGTTTGTGATGAGATCCATGTGGATTCCGGCTTTTTACCGGCATGAGCCAATGTCGGGACTTATGAGAACAACTTCAAGATCAGAGAGTGAGAACCATTTTTTCTGCCAGGTGGCTAATTCACAACTCACTCTCGTAGAGTTTATGAATCATTTTGATGGTGCAATGGATGTCCAACGGTTTAATCATAGAAAGAATGATCATATTTCAAGATATACTGAGCCTGCTGATTTGACCGGAACTTCTTTGGAAAAAGATGCTGCTAAGATATTCACCAGGTCTATATTCTTTGATCAGCAAACAGAGATTTGTGGTACAATTTCTGAATGTCTGCCGATGGACACCAAAGTAGAGGGTCCACAGATCAGGATATTGTTGAAGGACTTTAAAGCCCATGGAAATGGTTTACTGGAGGTATTATAGCATATTTATTTCAAACATGCGATTATTTGATAACGTACATGCGAATTTTTTATTTTTCAAATCATGATCTTTCAATATGCGATTTTGATTTTATCATGTGATTTTAAAAGTTATTCCTTTACATGTTTTTAAGACATGCGAATTTGTTATTTTACACATGCGATTTTAAAAGTTATTCATTTACATGTTTTTTAAGTCGTGCGAAATTGATATCTTACACATGCGATTTTAATTTTGAATATATATATATATATATATATATATATATATATATATATATATTGGTGGTTTTTACTAGGTGTGGTTCAAGAACCTTGAAAATGATGTAACTGCACAATGTAGCTGTTTGCGTTTTGAGCAGTATGGGCTGCTTTGCAAACACATCTATTTCCTTTTCAAGATGTTTGGTGTTAAAGAAATACCAAACAAGTATGTTATGAAGAGATGGACGAAGGATGTGGTGCCGAATGAGTTAAATGTGAAGTACAATTTAAATGTGGGTGGCAAGGATGTGCAACACAAGGCTAAACGGATTGCTCATGAAATCATCCACACAGGGGAGTATTTGGTTAGCAATTTGATTTCCGACCTCGATCAACTTGTTTTAGTGAGGGATCAAATGATGCAGCTCAAAGAGAGAGTGGATCAGATTCGTATAACCAAGCAACTTGATCCAAAATTTGGCCGATTTTCAAAGTTGATTGGTTATCAACAACCGGTAACTAATGCTCCTCCTACTGTGCGTGTGCCGGCTGGTATAAGAAACAAAGGTCGCGGATCGCATAAAAGGATTAAATCTAAGAAGGAACAAATGATCAGCCGGATAGGGAAAAGGTCAAGGACATGTAGCGTATGCAACGTTAAAGGTCATGACATCCGGACTTGCGAGATTCTTAAAGCCAAACTACAAGGTAAACAGCAAAAAAAAGAAGATGAAGGGCGTCCAGATTGAAAATATCCCCAGAGACAAAGAGAATGAGGTTGAAGATGAAGATGAAGAAGAGGAAGATGAGTTTGAAGATTACAGTAGTGATGATGGATCTGAAGAAGAAGATCAGTGGGAGGAGGTTTCAGAAGATGATGAGGATGAGTAGTTTTTTATATAGACATGCGAATTATACGTAGCACATGCGATTTATATTCTTCTGCTTATATCTTTTTCACATGCGATTTTTAGTGTATACACATGCGATTTTATATGATTCATTTTATAGTAATTCTTACATGCTATTTCACTTTTATTACATGCGATTTTTTGAGTTATATTGTTTTTTCTGTGACAAACAGGGAAATATCATTCATGCGATTCAATATTTTTATATGCAAGCATAATATGTGTTCTAAATACATAATATGTGTTCTAAATTCATACCTAAATACATACCCAAAATATAAAATAATTGTTATTGTCTAACACAGCCACAACCACAAAAGGATTAAAAAGATAATTTAGTTACTTGAAGAAAAGATTTTATCACGTTCAGAAGAGCTGAACTCCATCTTCTCCTTCACAGTGTTTAGAGCATCTGTCAGGAAAGAGAAGACTAAGTCATCAGCTCTAGATTGCTCCTTTATGTGCTCCAAAGCTCTGTCCTTGAAGCTTGATGGTGGTTCTTGAAGCAGGCGTTCCCATAAATCTTGATTTTTCTTGATTTGTTCAAGAATTTTACCCTGCACATCAAGAACCAGATGAGAAGAGTTGACATCAGTGCTTAGTTCTATCAACGTGCGAGTTGACAATAGCTCTTTGATTGCAATGTTTTTTATTTGTTCTGAATCATCAGATGCCATTTTTGTTTGTCTGTTTTGTGTGTGTTTTTTTCGTCTTCTATGTATTACTTAATATGGAAGGTAGTTATATCTAGGTTTTTTATATTAATATAGTTAATTTATTATGTAGATAGGGTGGTAAGTTTCAGTAGTTATTATTGTAAAATTGATCATTACATGTCTATTTACAGTCACATCGGTAATAAATTAAGTTTTTTTATATAAAATACTACTTTTTTAGTTTTTAATACTCGGAATTTTTTTTTTTTTGCATTTTTATGACAAAGTAATTTGGAAGTATTTGTTAGTGTTTTATTCATAATCGCATGTGTAACATAACAATTTCGCAGGTCTTGAAAAACATGCGAAATCCCTTGTATTAAAGCATGAATTCGCACATTATACGAAATTTCAAAGATTATTTACTCTTAGCGAAATCGCATGTGTATTGATATGAATTCGCACATTATATTAAACCCTAAGTGTTTTAGTATATATGTTACATGAATTCGCATACTTTACAAAAAACAAACCCTTTCTTTTTGTCTGAATTGTCTTTTTCGCATGTTTTGTTATGTATTTCGCATATTCTTATTTGATTTTCACACTGAATCATCTTCTTCGATTGTCGGTCTATCGATTTGTTTCAGGTCTGAATTTCAAAATTCATCAGAAGTTCAATTCGCAGCAGTATATGGTGAATAGGAATCGATCGATTTTTGAGTAATTGTTATTTTTTTCGACTACCGTTTTGATTAAGATTCTTACGTTTTGATTTCGAGGTTTTGTTTGCTGATTATCAGGGTTTTTTATTTCGTAATTGACGATTTTAACCTTAGCGGTTACATATATATATATATATATATATCTTTATTTTATTAATTTAATAGGTAAACACGGGGGTGATTTGAGATGATCCGACGGCCATGGTTATAGCGTACGTAATGTAGGATTAGGAATATTGTATGATAACCGGCCTATATATATATATATATATATATATATATATATCTTATAAAACCGGAAAAGTGTTTAATAAGTTTTAGTAATTGTTTAGGTAGCGTTTGCCGTATTATTTAGATATATTGGATTACGTTACGAGTTTGTAATTAAACGTACTACTGGCGTTGAATAATTTTCGACTTTATTATGTGAAACGTCTATTTTACGATAGAATTTGCCGTATTATTTATATATATCGGATTATCTTGCGAGCTTATCATACTACGAGTTTTTAATAATTAGGACATATATTAACAACAAAACATGTGTATAGGATAAACAATACGATAACAATTATCAAACAAATAAGATAAAATGTAAACATAAGATTAATATTTACAATGTTTTACATCTAAAACAAGATAAATATTTAAAATGTTTCAAATGTAAAACAACAAAACCAAAATACAATAAGCAGCTATGGCTAGGGGTGTTCAAGATCGGATTATCTGGTTTTCGGATATCCGAAAAGTTCAAATATTGGATTTTAATATCCGAAATATCGGATATCTGAAATTTCAGATTCAGATACGGATTCGGATAATAAAACGGATTTCCAAACTAAAAACACAAAAAATAAATAAATGTTTCCTACATTCAAATACAATCAGGCTATATGGTTTTCTACATCATTTCTTTAATCTATATAATATATTAATCTTATGATGTTGAAAATGAGAACGAGACCAAATTATTTGATATATAATAATCTTGAAAACAATATGGCAACAAAATCAAATTGATTTCAGATCTGGGATCCATTAAAAAATTCAAATGTATTTGTGATTACATTTCAGATCTAGATCCATTACTGACGATCGCGTAGCGACAACGAGAGGAGGAGTTGAATCGGTGTGCGAGGACAATTGGATGCTGTCTGCTGGTGCGAATTCCGAATGTAGAAGATGATGGTTGATGAAGGCTTATAGAGTGGAGATGATTAGTATGGTGCGATGATTTTTAAGATGGAAGGTTAAAGACCATGAAAGCTTTAATGGAGGGCAAGGGAGGAAGTGGAGGTGTGGTGTGGTGTGGTGTGGAAAAGGAATGGGTAGGGTAGGGTTTCCTAGATATATTCTATGTATTTAGTATTTAAAAAATAACATAATTTAATATTTCGGATATCGTATAATCCGATTATCCGAAATTTTTAAAAGCTCACATCCGAATTCGAATTCGTATCCGAAATTTCGGATTATCCGATTTCAGATATCCGAAATTTTGGATACGCGTTTTCGGGTATTTCGGATTCGGTTTCATATTCGGATTTTTTTAACACCCCTAGCTACGGCAATGGTGGTGGTGGTGGTGGTGCAGCGCCAACTGATGGAGGTAGGGGCACGCCAAAATGCATAGCAATAATCGCCGCCACCATCCATTGTACGTCCATCCGTACAGCAGCTACATCCGATTCGACCTGAGCCAGTCTCTCCTACAACCCTGGTGGAGCCATCACACGTGATCTCACACTCCGTCGCTCATACAGGCGATCAACATGTACATCTTCCACACATATCTGCACTCTGTCGACCGCAGCATGACCTGCCCCCTCTCCCCCGCCCCCGTCACCATCACCCTCTCCTCCCTCGCCCCTGGCCCGCCTCTATCGGTAGTGGCTGCCCTGGGTACCACTCCGTACGACCCTTATCAAGCGACCAAATCACACGGACCTTGTCCGGTAACACCTCGTGAGCAATCTTCATCGAGACTATTGTGGCCCTACCTACCAGTTTAACCTGGAGTGTGACGGTGATATCCTAAGCCAGCTGCGGGGACAAGAGGTGCGGCCAGTGCGTCGCCACACAGGTGACGAAACCACCGCAACTAATGAGGCTAAAGGTTTGTGTAACATTCCTATTTTTATATAAGAATTATAGGTGTCACACCCCGACTTTCCACGTGTCACCGGTGGGCCCGGTAGGGGAGTATCATGACGTGGTTGGTAACATCACAGTCAAACAACACAATTTAAATGCACAGCGGAAGCAAATGATAAAAATATATTACAATCCGATTCAAAAGTAATATCAAATATCACACCGGAACGTAAGATGGATCCACAGGCGGATCTTAAACAAAAGATAACTTTGTTCAACAGACTTTAGGCATCTAAGCTTGCGAGACTCATTAATGATGCTAGGAGTAGCCAGCCGATTCCGATTAGTACCTGCACTTAGCCTTTTTGGAAAATACGTCAGTTTACACTGGTAAATACTATCAACCGACTCATTTTGAAAATGATTTAAAATTTGTTTGTATGCACATGGCACAAATGTTTTATAATTTGATTAAAATGCACAGAGGCAAAATTAACCTTTTATAACTTGGGATAATTATTTGAGTATAATACTTGTAAACGAATTACATGTTTCTTATGCGTTCAGTAGCCCGATCCGTAGACCGGGTTAAAGATCAATAGACACACCACAATATTGAGTTATGCACTGAAAGGTGTACGCCTACACCCCGTGCTCAGGTCGTGGCCATCTCGTAAGATGATGCCAGGGATATCCGGGACATGGTCATTAACCCCCCAAAGGCTTTAAGCAAACAAAACATTTCAAAACAGAGCATATCAATGATTTAACCTCTATTCGATTAAAGATTCAATGCTGGACCAAGCGGTATTCTATATACCGTACCCCAAGCCCGTATAGGGAAAATAAGTTAAAAGTATTTACCTGAGCTAAATATAAATTCAATCCCAGCCGTATCAAATCAGCAAGTACAGATAGCTTTTACCGGGCTCCTAAATCTGGAACGAAGGTTTATAATAACCTATTAGAATCCTAACGGGTCTTTAGTTAAGCTTAAGCTTAGACCGGCTAGTTTCAAAGATACGGTTCGTACGCACGATTAAGCGATGACCGGATAGAATGTGATTTAGACCCTACAAGTTCAGAGACTTGTTTAATATGGGTATTTCATGCACACTCTGGATTTTGAGATAAAACCGATAAGGTTTGACCCGTTTCGGCTAATTTATGTAAACTAGTTACATAAACCGAACCGAACGCGCAAAAGGCGTGACGGGTAATCATAAGAGTCCTAACCAGGTTTCCTAAGTTAATATGCCTCAAATATGTTGTGACATCAGTAAGATGTCTTTTATTATGCCCGGAACGAATTTAAACACAAACTATGCCCCGTAGGGGTAGTTTGGTTATTTTCAAGTTTATAAAAGAGTTTAGGTATTAACCTGAGTTACAGGTCTGATGTAATCAGAAAAAATACTCCATTTAATAAATTATAACAGTAGGGTAAAGTATATATGTGAAATTTATCAATTATAACCAAACTATGCACCGTAGGGGCATTTTGGTAATTTCACATAAGCCGAAAAGCTCAAAACTAAAGTCTGAGTTTAACAACCTTTGCTTACTATTAAAATATTATAATTTGCCTCAAATATCAGTAGGTATCACCCTTGGTATGTTTAAAATACTCTTAGTACATACTATGCGTTAAAAACGCTTAATTATGCGATTAAAAGCCGTTTACGGGTTTGATACATAAAGCTGATATTTTTACCATTCCAGAAGGCTTAAAATAAATTATTTATCATTTAAGATCAGTAGCAAAAGGTTTGGAGTCATTTAGATATGTAAACCCCATTTTATGGCCCGTAAGGGCAAAACCGACAAGTACCGTGTTAAGCCTACGACTATGAGTTATGCTCAGCCTAAAATTAATTAAAAATCTTTAAAAATCCCAAAATAATATATTACATCAGTGGGTAAAAGATTTGATATCAAAAAGTATGTTTAAGTAGGCTATATGCTAAATACGCCATTTAATAATCATAAAGCTTTAATTAATTTTTTTTTTACGCTAACGAGCATAACTCTTAATCTACACCTCAAACTGATGTCAAACTTTGGGTACAAGTTTATATATCAGTGACTAAGGTTTTTATTCTTTTACATTTCCAAAAATCACGTTTTAAGGTGAAAAGGGCATAATGGTCAACATATGGGCAATTAACGGAATCATGCGTATTAATCGGTTAACTAATGAACCATGGTGTATAATCACAGAGGGTTATACTAGCATGCAACCTGGTCCAACCAGAGCTCTAAGGTATTTCTAAATCATACCAAAACGGGTCAGAACTGAAAGTCGAAGTATAAGTCAAACTATGCGACTTTCGGTTCCGAACCGGGTCTAAACAGGAAATTGTCGGGTTGAACATGTTTAGACATGTTCTTACACTAATTACCAAGTTATATTAATGATCAAACAGGTTGTATGTGTTCTACATTGCTAATTATGCATAAATTGTAATTTACACATTCTGTTGATTTTTTAAAAACAAGTTTGACCCGACATTTGACCTAGTTAGAGTGGGAATCAGAGGGTACCCTTTTAAGGGTTTAATGCCCACATAATATAACAAAATTCGAATCGTTAAAAATTTTACCGAGCCTCGTGTTGACTGCGTTGACCAGCAGTTGACCACGTTTGACCGATGTTGACCAGGTTTGACCGAACCCAAAACTGAACCGAGGCACTAACATGACTCAAAACTTCCCCTTGACCAGTTTTGACCACGTTTGACCTGTTGACCATGTTGAACCGAGCCCGAGAGCGTCCCGAACTTAAATTTTTCACCCGAGTCGAAAGTGGTTCGATGGACTCTACGGGTCACTAGGAACCCAAAAATATATTTTTCATCGAAAACTGACGGCTGGAACTCGCCAGAACCATGTCAGAAGTCGAGCCCGAGAGCGTCCCGAACTTAAATTTTTCACCCAAGTCGAAAGTGGTTCGATGGACTCTATAGGTCACTAGGAGTCCAAAAATATATTTTTCGTCGAAAACTGACGGCTGGAACTCGCCAGAACCATGTCAGAAGTCGAGATTTCGCCGGAGAATGAAATTTCTTGAAACTGTGCAGAAATGCTCCTAAAGTCCCGATCGAAGCATCTGCAAAGTCAAAAGTTCAAAACGGACTCGCCGGAATTTGAACGGAATGTCGCCGGAGTTGCCATAGAGCTCAAACCGCTAAGAATTAGCTAAAACTAACCACACCACGCGATCCGGAACGTCGGATATAGTCGAAAAGTGTACTCTTGGCCGGAAAACGGCCGCCGGAAAAATCGCCGGTCGCCGGAAAGTTTCTAGAGTGAGAGAGAGTAGAGAGAGTTTTAGAGAGAGAAAGAGATGGTGAAATGATTTTTTTTTTTATTTATATAGTGGAGGTTTTGTGGGCTTGGGCCCAAGGCCCACAAGCCCGTCTTCGCACCCGAACATCATGGAAGCATCGTAGAGCATAATATTAATACTAAAATACGCAAATTAGGATCGGTAGTCGATGTTTGCGTGTTCGTTCGTCGGTTGCGTAAAAATCGCGAGAAATTAAATCGTTGACGTTTTTTAACCCCTCGTATACGAATATTGCCATAACTTTCTCATACCTTAACGAAACCTTGTGAAATTTTTATCACACATTCTTGTGAGTATAATTAAGCATTACAAAGCTTCGGGTTTGCTAAAAGGTCACTCAGAGGTATACCTTTAAACATGTTGACACATTTAACCCCTGTAGTTTGTAATTCCTCACTTTCTTTCACAATTGGCTTTGTATGATCCATGATTTATTCGGTTGAGGTTATGAACATCATGTAGGGTTACTGTAAAGTATATTCATCCCTTGTTGACATTTTGAACCCTTATATTCACATACTTTCCATGTTTGTCAACTTTAGTCCCTGTAAATATAATTTCACACGTTCAAGCTTATGACACGTGTCAATACATTATAGGACGTGAATTTTCGAGGTGTTACAATAGGTTTGGTTAAATTTATTAACCACTAGTAACTAGTTTATTTTTAATATAAATATTCAACCCAAATAGTTTTAAACACTATTTTATATAGTTGGTTGAATTAATTAATTGGCCTGTATATGGGTGACCTTTCTAATAAAATAAAAGTCTATAAAAATCTTATATTATTAGACAGGTATATTACGGGTAAGTTGATTATTAGAAATATGAAGTTCTTAGACGGGCCTAGAAACCATATAATAATTAAATTATAAAAATATATTGTATTTTGAACCTATTCTATTTTTAATAAAACTTGGTTCAAAATGTAGACAAAAAATATTCTCGTTCTGGTGATATATTTATTATTTTATAAATCGTTATATTTTACAAGTTATACACGCCAAATAAGTGAAGCAGTTAAAATAATATATATATTATATAATAATAAAATAATAATATTATTATTTGAATTTGTAAAATCATGTACGTGTACATGATAAATAAAAATAAAATAATAATGATGATAATCTAAATAAAGAGGACACAAGTGTCCATTTCAAATAAAATAACAATTTCGGACAAAATGAAATTGGGAGTGTACGTGGATGAGAAACCTTTCAATAAACCTCCACATCAACAAAATTCATTAATTGTTATAGTATACGTGTATAAAGAAGAAAGAACACTTAGCTTACAAAACAGTTAGAAATTTGACTATAAATATGACAACCAGCTCAAAGAAAAAGAAATATTCCGTCTGTTTCACCCTCTCTCTCTCTCTACAATTCTATAGCTATATTCTTTTACACCACAATAAAATCCTGCCTCGTTTTAAGTGTTTTAACTCCCGATCACTGAGGCTGTAACTCTGGCTGTCAGCCTTACTGAAGATTGTGTTCGTATGAAGAAGTTATCACTAAACCCAACTGCAAAGACCGAGACGCATGCTGAGTCGGCTGGTGACAAGAAAAGGAAGCATTCGAACCTAAATTAAGCAACTTGCAACAACAACAAGGGTTTCAACAACAAGAAACGTGACACCAACCCGCCTCAGGAGGCGAAAACTCTTGCAACCATGAATGACGCTCCTGCCAAAAGATACCAGGGCACCCTGCCCAATTGCAACAATTGCAAGCGTCATCACGAAGGAGTTTGTCGCATTCCAAAATGCGACAAGTGTGGAAAATTGGGTCACTATGCTGAGGATTGTTGGGGAAAAGGAAAGAACCGGAATGGAAATGGTGCTGGTAACAGGAATGGTCACGGAAAGGGGCAGAATCAAGGATGCTTCAGTTGTGGAAGCAAAGAGCATTTCATGAAAGACTGCCCTAAGGGGAACAATGCTCAGGCTCGAGCATTTGTGATTGGAGCAAAGAACGCACGCGAGGACCCTAATGTGGTCACCGGTACGTTTCTCGTTAACAATCACTTTGCATCCATATTATTTGACACTGGTGCCGACTATAGTTTCATGTCTGTGGAATTTAAACGCATGCTTGGAATAGAATCTAGTAGATTAGATATTCCTTATTCTATAGAGCTAGCCAATGGTAAACTTGTTGAATCGGGCGAAGTTGTTAGAGGCTGCACATTAGAGCTTGGTGAACGAAGATTTAGCATCGACCTCTTACCTATTCAATTGGGTAGCTTCGACGTAGTGGTCGGAATGGACTGGTTGTCCAAGAACAAAGCTGAAGTTATTTGTCATGAGAAAATCATTCGCATCCCTTTGGCGAATGATGAAACTCTCATCGTGATTGCATTTATCAATGATATCCTGATTTACTCGCGAACGAAAGAAGAACACGAGCAACATCTCAGAACCATTCTGGAACTACTGAAGAAGGAGAAACTTTATGCAAAGTTCTCAAAATGTGAATTTTGGATTCGGGAAGTACAATTTCTTGGACATGTTGTGAACGAGAAGGGCATTCATGTAGACCCGTCCAAAATAGAAGCAATAAAGAATTGGGAAGCCCCCAAAACCCCAACTGAAGTTTGATAATTTTTGGGCTTAGCGGGCTATTATCGGCGATTCATCGAGAATTTCTCAAAGATAGCTCAACCGTTAACTGCCCTTACGCAGAAAGACAAGAAATACGACTGGGGTAACAAGCAGGAAGAAGCCTTCCAGCTACTTAAAAATAAGCTATGCGATGCACCGATATTATCATTACCCGAAGGCACCGAAGACTTCGTGGTATACTGCGACGCTTCACGACAAGGTTTGGGTTGCGTGCTTATGCAGCGCCAAAAAATCATCGCTTACGCTTCAAGACAGTTAAAGGTGCATGAAAGGAACTACACCATGCACGACTTGGAACTAGGTGCGGTGGTATTCGCCTTGAAGATTTGGCGACATTATTTATATGGTACTCGATGTACAATCTTCACAGATCACAAAAGCTTACAACACATATTTGATCAGAAGGAATTGAATATGCGCCAGCGGCGATGGGTCGAGCTGCTGAACGATTATGACTGTGAGATTAAGTACCATCCTGGAAAGGCAAACGTTGTAGCAGACGCGTTAAGCCGAAAAGAAAGGGTTAAGACCCTAAGGGTTCGAGCATTAGAAATGACTATTCAAACGAACCTCCCTGCACGCATTCGTGACGCGCAACAAGAAGCCCTTAAGATGGAAAACCGTAAAGCTGAATACTTCCGGGGTATGTTGAAATACATGGTGCCAAATGAAGAGGGAACCTTATACTTTAAGAAGCGTATTTGGGTTCCGCTCTATGGTGGCATACGAGAAGTCGTCCTTGATGAAGCACACAAATCGAGATATTCGATCCATCCAGGATCAGACAAAATGTATCAAGACTTGAATGAATATTATTGGTGGCCAAGACTTAAAAGCGATGTTGTTGTTTATGTTGGAAAATGCCTAACCTGTGCTAAGGTTAAGGCTGAATATCAGAAACCGTCTGGCCTACTGCAACAACCAGAGATATCCATGTGGAAGTGGGAGCAAATCTCGATGGACTTCATAACGAAATTACCCAGGACCCCTAGAGGGAACGATATGATATGGGTGATAGTTGATCGATTAACGAAATCTGCGCATTTCCTACCGATCCGAGAAAAAGACAGCACTGGAAAACTTGCTGAGATATACTTAAAAGAAATTGTGGCACGTCATGGAGTGCCTATCTCAATTATTTCAGACAGAGATGGACGCTTTGTCTCAAGAATCTGGCAATCCTTTCAGGAAGCCTTTGGATCTCAGCTAGATCTAAGCACGACATTCCATCCACAAACAGACGGCCAGAGCGAACGGACTATACAAACATTAGAAGATATGCTTCGCGCATGTGTCATGGATCTAGGCGGCAGCTGGGATACTCATCTACCTTTAGTTGAGTTATCCTACAATAACAGTTATCATATAAGTATAAAAGCCGCACCGTTCGAAGCTCTGTATGGCCGCAAGTGCCGATCGCCCTTATGTTGGGCAGACGCCGGAGATAAACGTATGGTTGGTCCTGAACTTGTACAAGAGACAACCGACAAGATTATACAGATCCGA
The DNA here is from genome assembly GCA_030545235.1 of Helianthus tuberosus. Lineage (NCBI taxonomy): Eukaryota > Viridiplantae > Streptophyta > Magnoliopsida > Asterales > Asteraceae > Helianthus > Helianthus tuberosus. The sequence continues at coordinate 147,495,018 of CM060449.1, forward strand.
GAGCGCATTAAGGCGGCTCGAGATCGACAAAAGAGCTACGCGGATCGAAGACGAAAACCATTAGAATTCGAGGTGGGAGACAAAGTTTTGTTGAAGGTCTCACCTTGGAAGGGCGTAGTAAGATTCGGAAAACGTGGGAAGCTGAATCCCCGATACATCGGACCATTCAAGATTTTAGAAAGAATTGGTATCGTGGCATACAAGTTGGAATTACCGGAAGAACTTAATGGAGTACATGATACGTTCCATGTATCCAACCTCAAGAAGAGTCCAACACAAGAAAACGTGATCATCCCTGCGGATGAAGTGCATATTGATGACACCCTCCGATTTATAGAACAACCCGTTGAGGTTACAGACGGGAAAGTCAACAAGACCAGGAGGAGCACCGTCAAACTTGTCAAAGTACGTTGTAACTCTAAGCACGGACCCGAGTACATGTGGGAACGTGAAGACCAATTCAAAGAAAAGTACACCCACCTGTTCAAGAAGACTCCTGCAAGAGGCAGCTCAGCCTGAATTTCGGGACGAAATTCTTTTAACGGGGGGAGACTGTGACAACTGGCACCAAACCGGTAATTTCCGTGCACTTTAATTATTATTTAAAGACTGCAATTATGTGCTTATCTGTCAACATTGCTTGATTACATACTAAACAAGTGAATTCATGCACGTTTTATACTGCAAGAATTACTTTATGCATTAATGAACAGCGTTGCGTCAGAAATACTAGTAAACTCACCGGTAAGACACATTGTGTCAACAATTCTGCAGAAAGCAGTTAGACAAAAGAATTGGAGCCTAGGTGTAGGTCCAACGACAAGAATACATTAAAACCCAAGAGTACATACAAGGGTTTACATATAGACATTCCGAAAGCTAAAATACGCACTAAAAAGCACCCGAAACGCACTTTAAGTGCAGAATTTTATTAAATTCAGCTATAATCAGCCATAATTCAGCATTGTAACCCTAATATATTATGCAGAATTCATGATTTATCATCCAGAAAACTTCCCCAAGTGTCGGAAATTGAAAGGGTTACAAAAGGGGACATAAAGAACGCTAAACGATACAAATTAACACTTTAACGAATCGGTATCTAACCGAACAACCGGACATTAACCGGAACGCCAAAATATTACTAGAAGCATTGTCTTAGTGTTACAAAGCTAGTATTGGTCACCGAACATCATAACATACTCTAAACACACTAACCACATAAAACACTAACTAATACCATTACTTTCCAACCAAATTACTTAACTAATATTTGGAACCAAACTAGCACAACACTCCCCCCCCCCCCCCCCCCCAACCGGTTATGGAACAAGTGGGACCCCCCATGATTTTATTTTAGTTGTTTATAAGATTTGTTAAGTACTTTTAAAACACAAGGACTAATGGTTATAAGGATGTTGGAGGATTTTTATTATAAACCTTAAGTCTTTCACAACTTATCATCTTCATCATTCAACACACTCCAACCTCCATTCTTTCTCCTCCATTCTCGGCTCAACCACAACCCCACACCATCACCATTTTCAATCACCTTCTATACAATCCAAGGTTATTTCATGGTGCTAGAAGGTCACTAACGAAGCTCGGTATTCACGGAACTTGAAGGACCTCATTCGTTTTCCTTTATCCAACCATTTTGTCATCTTCAAGTTCTAGTATTCTTCCCTAGCTTGAAGCTTAGTGGTAAGGCTCTCTTGATCTTGTTTACTTCATATTTTGAGTGGTTAAAAGATATAACATGATGATTAACTCAAGAATACTAATGAATATACACTTGAATCTTGAAACATAAGCTGAAAGATGATAATTTAGTAAATATATGGTGATTGCTTGTTGTTTATTTGAGATATTGATGATGATAATTACATGAAGCTTGCTAGATTGTGATTAAACACATGATCTAGCAAGTTAGGAGACGATTATGTAACAACATGAAATAATCATCTTCGAGTGAACACATGAACTTGATGAAATGATTCTTGAAAAGTAATAAACAAAAGAAGCTAGTAAACTTATAAATCCAAGATTTATGAATGATTTTTCCAAGAAAAACAAGTGTAAAATATGATTTTTAGAAGATCATGATTCTTACATAAACCAATATTATTTTTGGTGGAAAAACAAGTGTATGAACACTTGTGAAACAAGAGAGTTAATGAAATCAACATTTTTGTAAATTATGTTTACAAATTGTAAACACCAAATCTTTTCAAGAATGGAATTTTTGATGAAATAAACACACTTTAAAGAGTAACTAAGTCTACTAGAGACATTGGCAAGTTACTACAAGTTTTGAGAAAGAACAAGTTCATGTTGTCATGTAACTTACTTGATTTTAACACTTGTTAGATGAGAAACGAGTTGTTGATTGTTGATGATGTTTTAAAAGAAAATAAACACATGTTTTGAAAACATGGGAAACCTCCATTTTTAGGGGAAACTCTGCGAAAATTTTATAAATTTTGACACTTAGAAAAATATAAGTTTTTGAGAAACTTATTCCCTAAAAATGTATCTAAAAACATTTACCAAGGTTTCCCAAACTTTTGTGTTAAGAAATGAGGATTTCTTCAAGAATAAAAATGGATATTAAGTATGTATATTTGTGAGAAAAATATATATATTTGATCACCAAATTTTGTGCTAAGTGTATGTAGTATGTATTATACTTGATAGTGTATTAGGACTTGAAACTACACTAAATACCCCTAAGGAGTGAAGATACAAAAATACACATACAACATACTTAGACAAATACAAGATACTTATGTTTATTTTTGAGAAAATAATATAAGTAAGACACATAGTTAAAAATATAAATTATTTTTAACATAAGAACACATATACAAAAGATAGTGACTTGTACTTGTGCGATACAAGTCTAGTGACTAACGTTAATAAAACACGTTTAGGTCACGACGCTAGATAAGCAAAACCGGTGAAGTTTACGACGCAGGAACGCAAAGTTGTGAGTTCATGCTCCCCCTTTTCTTTTTAACTGTTTTCAGTTTTATAACTTCGGGGGTGAAATACATGTTACAAATATTACAATGTTTACAAATGGTATGATGAATACAAGAATACAAGAATACAAGAAGCACTCTTGGTGATAACTAGTACCAAGTATGATGCGTTTTGAGGAATGATACGAGAAATCGTGTCACGAATAGGGTACCATAAGCACCATTAATTGTGTACATACTTAGACCGCAGAACAAAAGGTTAGATCTAATGGGAGACCGGGCAACCACACTCTTGGTGAAAACTAGTACCAAGTAGTGCTTTTGTGTCTCCGTCGTGAATCGACAACTAGAAAAATGCCTATGGTTTGGTGACTTCCTATGTCGTGTCACATGTTAATGGCCTTGCAACCCATTAACAACCCTGATATATATACAAGAATACTTTATGGTTCATACCACAAGAATACTTTATTTATACAAGAATGCTTTATTTACACAAGAATACTTTATTTGTACGAGGTTCGTACACAAGAATACTTTATTTGGTTCATACCACAAGAATACTTTATTTATACAAGAATGCTTTATTTACACAAGAATACTTTATTTTTACAAGACACATATCACGTTTTCATACAAAGTATACTAGCGTGAAATACAAAAATTGCATGAATTCACACCAACATTATGTTGACGTTTTTCCAAAACTCACATGTATTTCAGGTAACTAAAAGTGGATGTGCGCGCGGTCTTACTCATGCTCTTGGATGTCGTTTATGATTGAATAAAGTTGTAAACTTTCAGACAATGTGTTGTCTCGTGATGTAAACACTTAACTATGTTTTCAGTAATGTAATGTTTTGGGTATTTGAAGTATTTTTTTACGAGCATGTAGTATGTTTACCTTTCGTATGCAATGAGAACCTTTCATGATCACACCTCGTGCTTCCGCCTAAGAAAGGGGTGTGGCATTTCAAATTGAGGCAACGTGTCTTGACTTACTTAGACAAATACGTCATCGATGTTAGGCCTACGATATTCGTCCTTTTGGTGATTTCACGTTCCTAATTGATCGGTAATTTCGAGACTTTGGCGAGACATAAAAACCAAGAGTGGGACTAGATATCAAGGTTTGAGTTTCACCTCTATCTTGACAGCATCGTACCCTAATAGCGTCGGTACTCATCAACAGATAAGACCCACTAGAGTATAATATGGGAATTTTCCCATCAAGGTTCGGATGTCACTCCTAACTTGAGGGCAAATCTTGTGCAAATACAAACACTGATTAGAAGTGTTTCAAAGTATCAAGTATATATTGTGTCAGCCTTAGGAAAGGCATGTAAGTTTAGTAGGAAGACGTGCTGCTAGGAAGCAGATACTGTAGAATGCATAAGTCTTAGACAATAGATAAGAGTCAAGATTCCTAGAACTATAAACTAGGGCAAGTATTCCTACTTATCCAAATTCCCTATAGTTATGGCTCTGATACCAATCTGTCACACCCCAACCGATGGCGGAAACACCGAGGTGTGGCACTAAGCGTTCAGATTGCTTATGAGTTTCCATAACACTAATAGTTTCGATAGTAATTAAATTGATTTCATGCAAAATTTGTCTAAACAACACAAATCCACAATCATATCATCAAAACATCAACATAGTTCCAAAAGTTTCTAGATTTAGCTAGATGTAGTTTCTAAGCTTCATCCTAGCTTGATTCAAGAATCCTAGCATCATGTCAGCCTGCAACATGTATTAAAATAGAGTCAGTACAAAAATGTACCGGCGAGTATACAAGTTTAAGTACATAGCATAATAGATTCAAAAGACTCATATCCATAATGTAAATGATAACAACATAGTTTCAGCCATGCTAGTGTTCGCAGTCCAAGTGATAGCCCAAGTGTCCCGATGCTTTGTTGTTTTCCCAAGACTCAAGGAAACCTAGAATCCTCCTAACAATACCCCCGAGAATAATGGGGATGTGCATCTCCTATAGCGCTACTATTGTTAAGGCGGAACTAGACACTCTGGATTAAACATTCACATAGCACAAAGAATCAAGAATCACAAGTTTCACATACACATAGGATAGAGTTTAGATTCAAAAGTGTTAAGTATCATAGTTTAGTACAATACATGTTGCATCCCAAAGTTTAAAACCAAAAAAGGGTCGAGTATACTCACAGTGATTGCTTAACAGATTAACTGTTATTGGATCAAAGGGAGCTCTTTAAGTTTAGCCTGATTAGATTACAATAGATAAGTGTCGGACAAAACAACGAGATTGCGCAAAGTGTCGGATCAGTCACTGGATCGGATGGCAGTTCGATCGGATGGTAGTCCGATCGGATTTCCATTCGATCGGTGTGACTTAGGTGTGTGGGGAACGGATTGCCATCCGATCGGATGGTCATCCGTATGGATGGCCATTCGATCGAATGGTCATTCGATCCAAGTGTAGAGATTTCAAAAGATTACCAACAGTTCAAGTTAGGTTACTTCGATCGGATGGTTATCTGATCAAACGGTAGTTCGATCGGATTGCCATTCGATCATAGAAGTTTCCAAAGTTCCAAGTTTCTGAAAAAGTTTCTAAGTGTTAAAAGATTCCAAGACACATTGTCACTTCGATCGGATGGCAGATCGATCGGACGGCTGTCCGATCGGATTGCCATTCGATGATCAAAGGTTCAAAGTTTCAAACTGTTTAAGGTTACGAGGCAAGTGTCACCTGATTGGATGGCAGTTCGATCAGATGGCTATTCGATCGAGTTGTCCTTGTCCCGTTCATAACCTTTTAAAGTTTCTAAGTTTCTGGTTTAACGGTGACAACACAGTACGTCTTGAGACAACGGTAAATACATCAATGTTCAACTGATCTGATCGGATGGGAATCACCCCAGTCCGATCAACCGTCTGTTCGTGATGGTGCTTATGTCGGAATACGTACTCCGGTCATCTCCTCCGGCAACAATCCATTTCCAAGCCGACTCAAGACTAATCATCAAGTCTTCAGTCCGTTCAGATCCGGATTCCACCGTTTTAAGTGAAAAGTTAAGAAATGAAGAAGATAAACACAAGTTTTTAGCTAAAAAGTCTATATTTAGTTAAGAATAGGTGTAAAACGCATGAAATTTCTTAGATCTGAGCTAGATCTTGAACGGAATGACATCACTCAACAGTTTGTACAAACCGCTATGATGACGTCACCCTCAAGAGCTCAAATCTCTGAGATTTCATGGTGAAAATGAGATTTCAAAGGAGAATCTCATAGAGAATAGTGTATAGATTAAATATGTACAAGAATCTAGTGTAAAACATACCGAAATCGCCGAGAAATAGAAGAAAAGTGCTTGAGAGTGAGAGGGCGTGTGCTCTGATTGAATGAGGTTGTCACCTCAGTGCGAATGAGGTGACATGCCTATTTATAGTGTCCTGGAGAGAGTGCAAGGCGGTGTGCAGTGGATTAGATGGTGGTTCGATCGAATGGCCCTCCGATCGGATGGTCATCCGATCGGATTGCCATTCGGTCAATCCCATCATTTCCGCGTTCCCATCTTTGTTTCGTTTTGCGAGTTAGATTAAGCGTTGTGTTGTGTATTATTGGGTAATAGTATCACATAACTAGATTAACACATTAGTTTCCAAGTTTCATAGATTCCGCCAGTGACAAGTCTCCAGTCTCTCGTTCAACCAAGTCTCAAGTTGCACGAGTCTCAAGAGTCAAGCACCAAAGTATCAAGAGTCAAGGATATAGATTCCAAGTATCAAGAATCATAGTTTCCAAGTATTAAGTATCAAGAATCATAGTGTTAAATATCAAGAGTCAAGATTCAAGTATCAAGAGTCTAGTATTAAGAATCAAGTATCATAGCATAAGATTCACCAAGTAACAAAAGTATCAAGAATCACATAGTTTAGGGACTAAAAGTGTCAAATAGATAAAAGTAAAGGGACGCAGGCGTTATATTCAAGACGAAGCCTTCAACTGTTTTAGGTAAATATGTTAAGAACTAATTGTACTTTTGGTAGATGGGTCTTGGTTTGAGTTGAAGCCAAAAGTACAATCCTTTGCTATGTTAATAAACTAACCTTTTTAGCCTTACGTTTTGTTGCTCATATTTTTTCTTTGAAAATTATGTTGTATGTGCTTGATTTGAATTTTCATAAATAGTTTTTCCCTTATTTCCAATACTGTTTCAAATATGCTGAGAAAATATCCTGGTCAGGATACTGTTATTAAACTTAGCATTTTAATCAGAAGTGTTCCTTTAAAATTTTGTCAAACTCAACTCCAAAAACTTAAGATTATTTAGATAAGGCTCTTAAAAGATGAAAAAGAGAGATCATACCAAAGACACTTAGAGAATAGATTCCAACTTCCAACCTTCGAACCCTTTGCAACATTTCCATCATGGATGTCCCCTGTCTGGAACACCTAGGAAACTGAGTTCAATCCCATCCTTCGAACCGTTTACAATGTATCAAGATGGATGTCCCCTGTGTACATCATACTTGAATACTTAGGAACTTCTTGGTCTAGACAAGAATGTGTGTAAACACAATGATAATTGATGTCACATTTGTAAGCAACTTTAGTACTACAGGGGATAAACCCTAAATATCCTGGAGATATATCCTAAACATTCTGGGGATAAACCCTAAGTATCCTGGGGATAATCCCACGTTTTCGTGCGCTACAGGCGGGAGTGTATAAACTCTAAGATTTAGAAAGGTGAAAACCTTTAAACCTTAGAGAGTATGAAAATACCCTTTCGTGAGAGAGGGTGATCAATCCTCATATACCTTATGGATCTAGGATATAGCCAATAATAACGAAATTGTCAGCCACTGTTACATGAACCGGTCCCGCTATCTTGAACTATTCCTGGATAACTTGCACTCCAGGTGGGGTGTTTAAACCCATTTCGAGAGAAAGGTGAATACCTTTAAACCTTTGAAGGGATAAGGATCCCTTAAACGTGAGAGAGGGGGCTAATCCTCTAATCGTTCGATTCATCTTGATTATATATCCTGGAGTAACATCCTGAAGCGTATCCTACAAAACACCTTTAAACTAGCTAACACCCCTCCGATGCTTAAGTCAGTATTGGGTTCAAAAGAATAAATAAAATTAAACATATTTAAAAGAGATAGAATTCATACCATCCTGAGTTAGAAATTAACTTCTAAACTCACTTGAAATAGAGCTTAAGGTGTATAGCATTCCAGGACCTTGGTAATATATCCCCTTCCACATTTTTGAGCTGGTATGCTCCTTTCCCAGATTCTGATTCAACTTCATATGGTCCTTCCCATTTTGGGGCAAGCTTCCCATCAGCAGGATTAGTAGTATTCTGAAAAGCCTTCCTTAACACCCAATCTCCAACTTGAAACCTTCTAGCCCTTAGATTCTTGTTATATGCTCTGGATATCCTCTGTTGATATGCTGCCATCCTTAGCTTTGCTGCATCTCTTGTCTCATCAACAGTATCCAACTCTTGACACAAGGCTTCAGGATTTGACCCAGGATCCCTTAGGCTTGATCTGGCTGGAGGTATCACCATTTCTGTTGGGATCACGGCTTCTGCCCCAAACACTAAAGAAAACGGGGTCTGACCAGTTCGTCCTATCAGCCCATAGGGCAAATGGTAGTTCCTCTGCCCATCTTCCTTTTTTAGCACCTAACCTCTTCTTTAAGTTGTTGACAATTATCTTGTTTGAGGATTCCGCTTGTCCATTTGCTTGAGGATGTACTGGAGTTGATGTGATCATCTTGATTCCCCAACTTTTGCAAAAATCAGTGGTTCTTTTACTAATGAACTGAGAACCATTATCACAGATTATTTCAGCCGGTATCCCAAACCTTGTCAGGATATTCCTCTTAACGAAGGATACCACTTCCTGATCCTTGACTTGAACAAAGGCCTCAGCTTCAACCCACTTGGAGAAATAATCTGTCATTGCCAGCATAAAAACTTTTCCTCCTGGAGCTTTTGGGAGTTTCCCCACTATATCCATACCCTATTTCATGAATGGCCAAGGGGATGCAATAGGGTATAATGGCTCAACAGGCTGATGCAGTATATTGTTGTGCCTCTGACATGCATCACATCTTCGAGCATATTCTGCAGCATCCTTTCTCATAGTCGGCCAATAGTACCCTGTTCTTAGCACCTTTGAGAATAATGATCTGCCCCCAGTATGGTTGCCACAGTCCCTTTCATGTATATCCTGAAGTACCTCTTTGGTCCCAGGATCCTCCAAGCACCTTAGGTATAAACCTGCAAGAGACTTCTTATACAAAACATTATTTATAATAGTGAAACGAGATACCTTCATCCTGAAAGCCTTAGGGTTCTCATTCTTTGGGATATCTCCTTCTTTAAGGTATTTTATAATTGGAGCCATCCAGGATTCAGGATTCTTCTCAGGATATTTATCAACGGGATCCTGGATACTTGCTACTTCCTTATCCTGAGCCTTGAAGTGTTCCATCGTAGGATACAAGATATGTAGTATTGGTATTTGGGTTCCTTCAGGTATCCTGACTATTGATCCTAAATTTTCCAGAGTATCTGCCTCAGCATTATCCTCCCTTGGTACCTGTTCAAGTGTAAAAACTTTGAAATATCATGCTAATTTTTTGACAATTTCAAGATATTCAATTAACCTTTCACCTTTGACTGCATAGGATCCATTGAAATGATTAGTGATTAACAAGGAATCAACATATACTTGCAAACTTTTAATATTCATATTCCTTGCCAATTCTAATCCTACAATCAGAGCTTCGTATTCTGCTTCATTATTAGTAGCAGGAAATTCACATGTAATGGCATGTGGTAATATGTCCCCCTGTGGAGATTTTAGTAGTATACCTAATCCTACACCTCTTACATTGGATGCACCATCAGTATATAATGTCCAGGATCCTGAGGTTTCTCCTAGTTGTTGTACTTCTAGGTCTACTTCATTTTGAACGTCACTACTGAAATCAGCCACAAAGTCTGCTAGAGCCTGAGACTTTATAGCATTTCTAGGTTCATATACTAGATTATATGCATTCAACTTTACAGACCATTTAGCCATTCTACCCGACATCTCAGGTTTCCTAAGCACATTTTTAACAGGATAATTAGTTTTAACATGAATCCTATGTGTCTCAAAATAATGTATAAGCTTAGTTGATGCCATAACTAGGGATAATATCAATTTCTCTAAGTGTGAATATCTAGTTTCAGTATCTAATAAACTTTTACTAACATAATAGACAGGATACTGCTGACCTTTATGATCCTTTACCAGAATAGCACTTACTGCATTCCCTGATACTGCGAGATATAGGGATAATGGTTCACCATCTTCGGGCTTCATCAATAGAGGTGTAGTTGAAAGATATTGCTTTAATTCTTGTAGGGCTGCTTCATGCTTTTCTCCCCACTCGAATTTCTTATTCTTCTTCAAGATATCGTAGAATTCATTGCATCTTTCTGAGGATCTTGATATAAACCTGTTCCACACCGCTACTCGTCCCGTTAATCTTTGCACATCTTTCATGTTGGATGGTGATTTGATATCAAGGATAACTTTGATCTGTTCTGGGCTTGCTTCTGTTCCCCTTTTAGTCACCAAGTATCCTAAAAATTTTCCTGCCCCCACTCCGAAATGGCACTTAGCAGGATTCAGCTTCATGTTATATTGGTCCAAGATATCAAACACGCCTTCAATATCTCGGAGATGATCCTCAGCCTTCTTGGATTTTACCAACATATCATCAATATACACCTCCATGGTGTCCCCCAGTTTGTCTTTAAACATCATATTCACCAATCTCTGGTACGTTGCACCTGCATTTTTCAAACCGAAAGGCATGGCAGTATAACAATAAATACATGTTGGTGTCATGAAATCAGTATCCTCCTGATCGGACGGCTCCATTTGGATTTGCTAAAATCCTGAGGATGCATCCATAAAGGTCAGCATTTCATGACCGGTGGTTGCATCTACCATTGAATCTATATGAGGCAAGGGGAATGGGTCTTTAGGACATGCTTTATTCAGGTCTATGTAATCTACACAAACTCTCCATTTCCCATTCTTCTTTTGAACCACGACCACATTTGCTAGCCATTTGGGGAATTTAACTTCTCTAATCATCTTGGATTTCAATAACCTTTCAACCTCCTCCTGTATGATTGCATTTCTTTCAGGAGCAAACTTCCTCCTCTTTTGTTGAACGGGCTTGAAAGACCTGTCAATCCCAAGCTTATGAGTTATAATATCTTTAGATATACCTGTCATATCCTCATGTTTCCATGCAATTGTGGACATCCTGCATTTCAAAAAATTAGTTAGCTTATTTTCAATATCCTGAGGGATATTAGTTCCTACGAGCACCGAGATATCTGGATTATCCTGATCCAGGATAATTTTCTTAACATCTTGCTCTGAAGCTTCCATGATATCCTGGGCCCGCAAATTTAATTGTTATCCTGCTTTGGGTTTCATTGAAGCTTTCATTGAGGAGGAATAACATTCTTTTGCCTCTTGTTGATCGCTTTCCACTTGAACTACCCCCAATGGGTAGGAATCTTGATGCACTGATGATATGTTGATGGGACGGCCTTCATATCGTGGAACCATGGCCTGCCCAATATAAGATTGTAACAGGATAAGGAATCCATAACACAGAATCGTTGCATTGAATTTATTCCACAGTATTCTTTGCCTCTCCACTGAATCCTACAAGAACAGTGGGTTTTGAAGTGATCTCCATCTGGGGGATGTTCATTCTCTTGAGCGTTTCCAGCTGGATAATGTTGACAGAACTGCCGTTGTCCACCAATATTGTTAGGGGTCATTTTCTTAACGTATATATCCTGACCAATATCCTGCCTATGTTTGTTCATTTGTGACCAGGATGCTGGAAGAGGATATTGCTAACATCTTGGGCGATATCCTGAGGCTTATTGAATTAACCACGTGCAGGTTAAGGGCTGAGACTTGCTAACGGTCAAGAGGACTTCTTCTCCTCAAGACTCGGACGAATTTGTTGAGGAAGAGACGTTGAGCCCGAAAGACCAGGTCTACAACGTTCGAAGAAGGAATATTCGGTGGATCCCGCAAGTTTAGGCTAGTTTGTTATTTTATCTTTACTATAAATAGATGGGGGCGGATCAGCTTAGAACACACGATTTTTCACTAACACTCTCATACACTTACACTCTCTAGCTCATCGCAAACACCACACTTGTATTCAAGTTTCGTTGTAACACTTAGTCGATCCGTACCACATCTTGCACTGTATCCTGATTTTTGAAGCAATAGAAGAACTAGGCAGCTGCGATTGTCAGCTCCCGAGGTTTTATGCCGGCGATCTAGATTGATCAAGGGCTTTCCTCGTACATCCCGTGTCGTTTACTTTACTTTTTCTCATTGTTTGATCATAGATACAGCTCTATATCCTGAGCCGTATCCTGAAACTGTTTTTACAAATTAACTTGATTAAAATATTTTCGACACTCATTTCTAGCACACTACCTCACTTAACTAATTTGATCACTTAATTACTTCGGTAATTTTTGACCAAAACAATTTGGCGCCCACCGTGGGGCAAGTGGTGCTCTCTTTACTAAATTTTTTTGTCAAATCACTAATCGGTTTTCTATTTTCAAAACTTTTTGACACATTGTCCATAATGGCCTCAAGATCAAACATGAGTTCCTCTACTGTGTCTGCTATGACTTCTGCTACTACCGGTTCGGTGCTTCCACCACCTCCTCCAAGGATGCCAGCCTCTACACAATCTCAAGATGTTATCCCTACTCGGAGTGTCCAGGGATCTGCTCCCGTTTTAGCTTCTAATGATGAAATTTTAACCTTATTTGGAAGTGTGCAGGAACAAATGAGGCAGCAACAGGAAACCAACCAAATGCTTTTGAGGGAAATACAACTCCTGAAGGCTGGCTCGAGCAGATCTGCAGAGGACAATGTCACTCCGTTACACCCCAGAGCGTTGAACTTTAGTTCAGCTGTATATACCGAGGATAATAGGGGGAATATCGTGCCCAGTCTTCCTCAGAATCATACTCCTGAAATACCCTCCTCGATTCGGATGTCAACCATGAGGAGCTCAGGATATGCTTCAGGATATGGGCGAAATCCTCCAACGGGTAACGTGTCGAATAATAACAATACTCATGCTACTAACAGTGGTGGATCTTTGCAGGATACAGGTGTAACATCAACACTTACCAGGGAACTTCAGAAGTTGAAGGACATGATATCTAGTGTACCTGGGGTGGTCCAGCCGATCCCGGAAGTATCTCAAGACAGCCACAAGATATCTCGTTTTGCATATCCTATCTGTGATGCTGAGATCCCAAAGAGATTCCAAACTCCCAACATGAAGCTTTATGATGGGAGTACGGACCCTGAGGAGCATATTGCTCAGTATAGGGAAAGAATGGAGATTAACCCTATCCCTCCGGAGCTCAAGGAAGCGTGCTTGTGCAAGGGATTTGGTTCTACTCTAACAGGATCGGCCTTAAAATGGCTATTAAACATTCCTCCTCACTCAATTACTTCATTTGCTCATTTGGTTAATTTATTTAACAGTCAATTTTCTTGTAGTCGGAGTTTTGAGAAACTAACCAGTGATCTTTACAGGATAACTCAAGGGCCTCAGGAATCCTTGAGGGATTATGTGAACAAATTCAGTCGAGAATCCTTGGATATCCCACATCTTGATGTTGCAACAGCTGTGCAAGCTTTCAAGATGGGATTACAAAAGGATTCTCAGTTTTACCAGGATCTTGTAATGAATCCCTGCAGGAATCTCGACGAAGCTCGTAACAGGGCTTTGAGATACATCTGTCTGGAAGATGACAGGAAGATGCAAGAAAGGATGAACTCATCCAACACTTATGAGTCGACTAATAGGAAGTCAGAATCCTCGTTCAAGTCATATCGGCCTAAGCCGTATATTAGAAATGAAAACAAAAGAGTGAATGCTGTCGAAGATGAGGATCCTGAAGAATATCCTGAGTTGTCTGAATATTGCTTTTCTGTTAATATTCCTGGATTGATGTATGCTATGCAGGGTCTAGGAGACAAGGCTAGGTGGCCTCGAAAGAATCAACAAAAGGCTGACTGGAAAGATAAGTCAAAATGGTGTGCTTTCCACGAAGATTTCGGACATGTGACTGAGGACTGCATTGCTCTAAGGAAAGAAATAAGCTATCTTCTAAGCAAGGGATATCTGAAAGATCTCTTAGGAAGAAAGAAGAATAAGGGTCAGGATACTGAGAAGGATCCTGAACGAGCAGCATCACCTCCCGCGGATGCCAAGATAATCAACTTCATTTCGGGAGGATCCGACATTTGTGGAACTTCGTATTCGGCAGCAAAGAGACATGCAAAGGAAGCCAAGGCCGAAAGGGGAGACAAATCTGTCAGGATGACTACCCTCACAACTGACAAAGTGATCACTTTTGATGCTGATGACAGGGATACTGTCCAAGATCCTCACCATGATGCTCTGGTAATAACATTATATGTGGCTAACCATTTTGTACGCAGGATACTGGTTGATAATGGCAGCTCCGTCAACATAATCCAACTAGAAACTCTGAAGAGAATGAACGTATCTCCAATGGATATCACTTCAAAGTCTACCGTGCTTGTTGGATTCAGTGGGGAGGCTAGAAACACAGTGGGAGAGATAAAGTTGCCAGTATACGTTGAAGGAGTCAATTCGATACAACGTTTCTGTGTGATGGATTCTCTATCCTGCTATAACATCATACTGGGAAGACCGTGGATTCACGATATGAAGGCCGTACCATCAACATATCACCAATGCATCAAGATACCTACCCCTTGGGGAGTGGTCAAAGTTGATAGTGATCAGCAGGAGGCGAAAGAATGCTACTCATCCTCAATGAAATCCTCAACCAAACCTAGTGCAGCATAGCAATTAAAGACACGGGACCAGGATATCGTGGAGGATCCGGAGCAGGATGTGAAGAAAATTATCCTGGACCAGGATAATCCCGATATTTCGGTGCTCGTAGGGACCAATATCCCTCAGGATATTGAAGAACAATTAATTAACTTTTTGAAATGCAGGATGTCTACGTTTGCATGGAAGCATGAGGATATGACAGGCATATCCAAAGATATTATCACTCACAAGCTTGGAATTGACAAATCATTCAAGCCTGTGCAACAAAAAAGAAGGAAGTTTGCTCCTGAGCGGAACGCGATTATCCAGGAGGAAGTTGAAAGATTATTAAAGTCCAGAATGATCAGAGAGGTTAAGTTCTCAAGGTGGCTAGCAAACGTGGCTGTAGTACAGAAGAAGAATGGGAAATGGAGAGTTTGTGTAGACTACACAGACTTGAACAAAGCTTGTCCTAAAGACCCATTTCCTCTTCCCCACATTGATGCAATGGTAGATGCCACTGCCGGGCATGAAATGCTGACCTTCATGGATGCATCCTCAGGATTTCAACAGATCCAAATGGAGCCTTCTGACCAGGAGGATACTGCCTTCATGACACCAACAGGTATTTATTGTTATACAGCTATGCCTTTTGGTTTGAAGAATGCAGGTGCAACGTACCAAAGATTAGTAAACATGATGTTCAAAGACAAACTGGGGGACACCATGGAAGTTTATATCGATGATATGGTGGTGAAATCTAAAAAGGCTGAGGATCACCTCCAGGATATCAAGGGAGCGTTTGATATCCTGGATCAATACAACATGAAGCTGAATCCTGCTAAATGCCATTTCGGAGTGGGGGCAGGAAAGTTTCTTGGGTATATGGTGACGAAAAGGGAAATAGAGGCAAGCCCGGAGCAGATTAAAGCTATCCTGGATATAAAATCACCCTCGAATATGAAGGACGTACAAAGATTAACAGGCCGAGTAGCAGCTCTAAACAGATTTATCTCAAGATCCTCAGAGAAATGCAAAGACTTCTATGATATCCTAAAGAAGAACAAAAGATTCGAATGGGGGGAAAAGCATGAAGCAGCCCTGCAGGATTTGAAACGGTATCTCTCAACCGCACCTCTATTGATGAAGCCGGAAAATGGTGGACCACTATCCCTGTACCTTGCTGTATCAGGGAATGCTGTAAGTGCCGTTCTTATAAAAGACCATGAAGGTCAGCAGTATCCTGTTTTTTATGTTAGTAAAAGTTTGTTAGATGCTGAAACTAGGTATTCTCATTTAGAAAAATTGATACTAGCATTAATTATGGCATCAACGAAACTTAGGCATTATTTCGAGACACATAGGATACATGTTAAAACAAATTATCCTATCAAAAATGTGCTTAGGAAACCAGAGATGTCAGGCAGGATGGCCAAGTGGTCAGTAAAGTTGAGTGCTTATGATTTAGTATATGAACCTAGGAATGCCATAAAGTCTCAGGCTTTAGCTGACTTTGTGGCTGATTTTAGTAGTGACATTCAGGACGAGGTAGATCTAGAAGTTCAACAGCTAGGAGAATCCTCAGGATCCTGGACATTATATACTGATGGTGCATCTAATGTAAGAGGAGTAGGATTAGGAATACTACTAAAATCGCCACAGGGGGACATATTACCCCAGGCTATTAGGTGTGAATTTCCTGCTACTAATAATGAAGCAGAGTATGAGGCTTTAATTGCAGGATTAGAGTTGGCTAAGAGCATGAGTATCAAAAATTTGCAAGTATATGTTGACTCTTTGTTAATTACTAACCATTTTAATGGATCCTATGCAGTTAAGGGTGAGAAATTAATCGAATATCTCGATATTCTCAAAAAATTAGCAGGATATTCCGATGTTTTTGTACTTAAACAGGTACCAAGGGAGGATAATGCTGAAGCGGATGCCTTAGCAAATTTGGGATCATCGATCAAGATACCTGAAGGGACGCAAATACCAATATTACATGTCCTATATCCTGCAACGAATCCTCAGGATAAAGAAGTAGCTGGTATTCAGGATCCTGGAGTAGAACATCTTGAAGAGGATCCTAAATCCTGGACGGCTCCAATCATGAAATATCTCAAAGAAGGACAAATCCCTGGAAATGAAAATCCTAAGGCATTTAGGATGAAGGTATCACGATTCACTATTATAGATAATATTTTATACAAAAAATCTCTTGCAGGACCGTATTTGAGGTGCTTGGAGGATCCTGAAGCCAAGGAAGTACTTCAGGATATACATGAAGGGGATTGTGGTAACCATGCTGGGGGCAGGTCGTTATTCTCAAAAGTATTAAGAACAGGATATTATTGGCCAACAATGAGAAAAGATGCCACAGAATATGCTCAAAGATGTGACTCATGTCAAAGACATAGTAACATACTGCATCAACCTGCTGAACCATTGTATCCTATTGTTTCCCCTTGGCCATTTATGAAGTGGGGTATGGATATAGTGGGAAAGCTACCGAAAGCTCCGGGAGGAAAAGTCTTCATGCCAGCAATGACGGATTATTTCTCTAAGTGGGTTGAAGCTGAAGCATTTGTTCAAGTTAGAGACCAAGAAGTAGTATCCTTCATAAAGAGGAATATCCTGACCAGATTCGGGGTACCAGCTGAGATAATCTGTGACAATGGTTCTCAGTTCGTAAGTAAGAGGACTACTGACTTTTGCAAGAGTTGGGGAATCAAAATGATCACATCTACTCCGGTACATCCTCAAGCAAATGGACAAGCAGAATCCTCAAACAAGATAATTGTCAATAACTTAAAGAAAAGGCTTGGAGCCAAAAAAGGAAGATGGGCAGAAGAATTACCCTTTGTTTTATGGGCTGATAGGACAACGGTAAAGAATGCAACAGGCCAAACCCCATTTTCCTTGGTGTTTGGAGCAGAAGCAATGATTCCAACGGAAATGACGATACCTACTGCAAGATCTGTCTTAAGTGATCCTGAGAAGAATGCTGAAGCCTTGAGTCAGGATTTAGACACTATAGATGAAAAAAGAGATGCGGCAAGGCTAAGGATGGCAGCATATCAACAGAGAATATCCAGGGCATATAACAAGAATATTAGAACCAGAAGATTTAAGGTTGGAGATTGGGTGTTAAGAAAGGCTTTTCAAAATACTACTAATCCTGCCGATGGCAAGTTAGCTCCAAAATGGGAAGGACCATATGAGGTTGAATCAGAAGCAGGGAAAGGAGCATACAGACTCAAGAATATGGAGGGGGATATGCTACCGAGATCTTGGAATGCTATACACCTTAAGCTCTATTTCAAGTGAGTTTAGAATTCAATTTCTAACTCAGAATGGTATGAATTCTATCTTTTTTAAATACGTTTTAGTTTAATTTATTTTTTGACTCAATACTGACTTAAGCATCGGAGGGGTGTTAGCCAAGCTAACACCCACCTTAGTTTACAGTTGTTTTGTAAGATATGTTACAGGATATAGCTCCAGGATATGCACTCAGGATAACTCAGAAGATTAGAGGATTGGCCCCCTCTCTTACGTTTAAGGGATACCGATTCCTTCACAGGTTTAAAGGTATTCACCTTTCTTCGGAATTGGGTTTAAACACCCCGCCTGGAGCGCAAGTTATTCAGGGATAGTTCAAGGTGGCGGGACCAGTCCATGTAAAAGTGGCTGACAATTTCGTTACTGTTGGCTATATCCTGAATCCTAAAGGTATATGAGGATTGATCACCCTCTCTCACGAAAGGGTATTTTCATACTCTCTAAGGTTTAAAGGGTTTCACCTTTCTAAGTCTTGGAGTTTATACACTCCCGCCTGTAGCGCATGAAAAATTGGGATTTTCCCCAGGATACAAGGGATTTATCTCCAGTACATCTTTGGGTTTTACCCTTGGGACGTAAAAAATCTCTTATGCAATGGAAACTGACATTAAGTAGATTTCTAAGATACTTGAAGGCATTGTATACAGGGGACATTCCCTCCAAGGTGGTGGTGTAAAGCTAAAAGGATGAAGTTTGCGACTAATGCACTAAGTACCTTGCACATGGGACATCTTCAATGGAAGAGTTGCAAAGGGATTGAAGTTTGGTAATAGGTTTATGTCCTATTTCTGGTATGATCTTTCCTTTATAAGCCTCGTTTAGGTTTTTTGGTGACATTATGTTAAGTATCCTGATATATATCCTCAAAGTCCTTTTAAGGATATTTGATTACGATGTTTGAAACTAGTATTGGTTTGGAACTTTGATCATTTAAATATTATCAAAACTTGGTTTTGAAAAGATAAACTATTTTTTACTTCCTAAAGAAATTTTTACAAAGTTGAAGGAACGATTGGAAGATCTATCTAATAAAAGGCTTTTGCAGTATGTTGATGAGCATACTGATCAGGATATTTTATAAGATACCAATACAAAATCTTTACAAAAATAAGACTCACACTAAGTAATGCAAAGTAATGCAAGGTAACAGAAAATAAGTCAAAAGATAGTTATATTATTAACAAGTCAAAAGTTGTGCTTTTGGTTTCACCTAAAACCAAGGCCCATCCGCCAAAAGCACAGTTAGTTTTTACCATACTTGTGTGACGGTTGCAGGATCTATCTCAAAACAGGACCCGTCCACCTACAACCGTTACTACGTTCAAAACAAGTTATACTAATTGATGACCAAGGGCTTCGTCCTAAAACCTAGGACCCATCCACCTTTGGTCATCACATTGTTCTAGTGCAGGAAAAGTAAATTGTTTATGCAACCACAACCATGAATTTAAAAAAATGGGCTCCGGCCTTGGCACATATATCCATCATCGCCCATTTCGCCGCCTAAGATGCGGCACCTTCTTGATCGGCAACCTCCTTGCCAGCATTCGCCCCAGCATCAACCTCGGGATTCTTCTCAGCACCATCACCAGCATTGGCCACCTCCTCTGCCGCCTTAGAAGGCTCTTCACCAGTATGTTTTGCAGGATGAGCAACGGGATGACCTCCGAGGCCCTGTAGTTTCTCCTCCCAAGCCTTTACATTCCAGGAGGGCATTCAAAACCCAGATCCATGGCCTCATAAGCCATCCTTATCCTGGTTTGGAGAAGAGAGACGACCACAGAAGCTTTCAGGCTATCCCGGTATGAGCTCATATTCTGCTGATATTGGAGAAGAGCGGCATCTAGCTTGGCTTGAGCATCCTCATTAGCTTTGTGGAGGGCGGCTTGATGTTCCTGAGTCATTGCCTTGTATTTGTCTTCATAATGCTGGGATTTGGCAGCCGCGATGGTTCCTTGGTCAGCTATGGTGGCTTGAGCTTTCTCCAGCTGGATCTTTAACATCTTGTTAAGCCCGCAAGCGTCTTCATGCAAGTGCATAAGACGATCCAGACCCTATTGATAAAGACACAGGTATTAATGTGAAAAATAAGCAGGATAAAAACTAACATACTTGTACAGGATATCGAAAAGGGAATTCTACCTGTTTGAGGAATGAGGTGGCTTCATTGAACCCATGATTCTCAAGAGAGAATGTTTCAGAAACAGCTGGGGAATCAGTCTCCTTTCTTTTACGAGAGCTGGATGCCCGGGTCCTGGATGCCGGAGGGCCTTTGGGAGCAGAAACAGTTTTCGAGGAGGTAGGCTTTGGTGTAGCAGACGACTTTGGCTTGGATTCTTGTTTGGTGGGTTCAAGGCTGGAGTAGCAATCCAATTCGTCAAGTTCAAAACCTTCAAGGTTGACGACTGGTACTACAAAAGGGAAGATATTCTTAAACTCATCGTATTTTTGAAAAATAATTAATATATATAAGAATGTGCTTACCAGACATTTCTGAGCTTGATTTTTGATGAGAACCTGTAAGAGACAGGGAAAAAGTTCTTTCACTGGCAGGAAGACGGTAGATTTCCTTGATCTTGGATTCAGATTCTGCACTGGGAGGCACTAAATCTCTGAAATTCGCTGCATAAAAACATCAGAGTATAAGTCCGGGATACAGTTTGAAGATATAATTGGGGATATTCCTAAAACCCTAAATCCTACCCTTGGTTAACCATTTAACCGGTAGATCGAAACCCTTATCAATAGAGTCTCTTTTTACGAAAAAGAATTTTCGTCGCCATCGATCCTCATTCTTGGTGGCTTTAAGGACCAAAGGGTTCTTGATGGAAAATAGAAGATAACGGTGATTGCCATGGGATCTCAACCGGTATGCTACGGGAAGGTCCTCAACAAGCAGGTTAGGAAAATGACGAGATTTGATTTGATCCAACACTATCAAGACTCGCCAGACCATTGGCATAACTTGGGCATAGCTAAGGCCGGTGAGGTCGAAAAAGCTAGAGATAAAGGGTGGAAATGGATACCGGAGTCCAAGAGAGAAAGGATAAGCGAAAAAACAAACCCACTCGTCGGATGATGTGTCCGATCGGGCTTCCTTGTCGAAGGGGCGAAAGACCGTTCCGGTGGGAAAGGCGCCGGAGTCTTTGAGAGCAGCAATGTCAGCATTATTGAAGCAGCAAATCTCCTTTGCTGGATTGGTGATAAAGTTTTGACTTATGAGGGTTGAGGCTGGTCGGTCTGATCGGGATTTCGTTCGTGGTGCCATGAAGAGTATTGAGCAAATTAAGAGAAATTCAAGAAAGGAGATTAGAAAAGAAGATACCTGATGTTTGCTTGCAGATAAGGATAACCGAGACAAGGAGTCCCTCGGTTAATATAGGATGAATATAGGGGGGTAAAAAGTAAATAATGCCTTGGAAGTTGCACCGCTGTCATTTCAAGAGTCTAGTCATATTAATTGCCTAAAGTTATGAGGTGAAACTTTTGAAATATATCCGTTGGATTGGTATCCCAACCGATATATTTGGGGACAATTGTTAGGGGTCATTTTCTTAACGTATATATCCTGACCAATATCCTGCCTATGTTTGTTCATTTGTGACCAGGATGCTGGAAGAGGATATTGCTAACATCTTGGGCGATATCCTGAGGCTTATTGAATTAACCACGTGTAGGTTAAGGGCTGAGACTTGCTAACGGTCAAGAGGACTTCTTCTCCTCAAGACTCGGACGAATTTGTTGAGGAAGAGACGTTGAGCCCGAAAGACCAGGTCTACAACGTTCGAAGAAGGAATATTCGGTGGATCCCGCAAGTTTAGGCTAGTTTGTTATTTTATCTTTACTATAAATAGATGGGGGCGGATCAGCTTAGAACACACGATTTTTCACTAACACTCTCATACACTTACACTCTCTAGCTCATCGCAAACACCACACTTGTATTCAAGTTTCGTTGTAACACTTAGTCGATCCGTACCACATCTTGCACTGTATCCTGATTTTTGAAGCAATAGAAGAACTAGGCAGCTGCGATTGTCAGCTCCCGAGGTTTTATGCCGGCGATTTAGATTGATCAAGGGCTTTCCTCGTACATCCCGTGTCGTTTACTTTACTTTTGCTCATTGTTTGATCATAGATACAGCTCTATATCCTGAGCCGTATCCTGAAACTGTTTTTACAAATTAACTTGATTAAAATATTTTCGACACTCATTTCTAGCACACTACCTCACTTAACTAATTTGATCACTTAATTACTTCGGTAATTTTTGACCAAAACAAATATCATGCGCACAAAATGGTTAGCAATGTACAAAGTGATTACCAAACCATCATGATGAGGATCCTGGACGCTATCCCGGTTATCACTATCAAACGTTATCACTTTATCAGTTGTGAGAGTGGTCATCCTGGTCGGCTTGTCCCCACGTTCAGCCTTAGCCTCCTTGGCATGTCTTTTTCCTGTGGAGTAAGAGGTCCCACATATGTCGAATCCTCCTAAAATAAAGTTAATTATCTTGGCGTCTGGAGGAGGTGATGCTGCACGTTCAGGATCCTTTTCAGTATCCTGACCCTTATTCTTCTTTCTGTCCAGAAGATCTTTCAAATACGCCTTGCTTAACAAGTAGCTTATTTCCTTCCTAAGGGCTATGCAATCTTCTATCATATGTCCAAAATCCTCATGGAAGGCACACCACTTGGATTTATCTTTCCAATCAGCCTTTGGCCGGTTCTTTCTTGGCCACCTTATTTTGTCTCCCAAACCCTACATAGCATACATTAGTTCGGGTATATTAACAGAAAAACAATATTCTGACAATTCAGGATACTCCTCAGGATCCTCATCCTCAACAACATTCACTTTCTTGCTGTCATTCCTGCCATATGGCTTAGAGCGATATGGCTTATATGAGGATTCTGACTTCCTGTTAGTTGATTCGTAGGTTGAGGATGAATTCATCCTCTCTTGCATTTTCTTGTCGTCTTCAAGCCTGATATATCTCAAAGCCCTGTTTCGAGCTGCATCTAGGTTCCTGCAAGGATTCATCACAAGATCCTGATAAAATTGGGAATCCTTTTGCAACCCCATTTTGAATGCCTATACAGCAGTGGCAACATCAAGGTGCGTGTAACACCCCTAAAACAGGTTTGGTAATCAAACCCCGTTAATACTAAAATACGGGTAAAGTACCGTTAGTGGTAAGAGTAACCCGATAAATATTAGGATTTAAACAAATAATCATAATATTAAATACAACGTGAATAAAAGCTTGTAAGGAAATAAGTTTATAAGAGGCCCGAATTAACGGGACTTAAAATAAACTAAATCATAACTTTCCCGGATTCACCAAGTAGCTAGGAATATTAACCTAGTTAAAAAGGTGTCTTAAAACAATGAAGAAAACATGGGTAATAACCCTTTTTATGAAAGATAAAACACAAGGGACTAATGTTGTCAAGTGGGCAAACTAGTTTTATTAAAAATAAATAAATAAAACACAACACAAACACTTAGTGTGTGTGTGTGTGTGCGTGGATCGACCAGAGGAAAGGGAAAAGGGGAGTAAACCCTAGTTCAAGTTTAAACCCCAAATTGAAGCTCAAATCAAACCCAAATCGTCTGCATGATTACAAATTCGTGATCACCTAGTCGTGGGAATCACAAGGTATGTCAAATTTCATCTTCTAGTTACATCTTGAAATTTTGATGAACATATGAGATTCGAAATTTGTGTTGCATGAATGTTGTTCGGATGAAATTAGAATGAAATAGTGTATAGGGATAAACCCTAGTCATTAGATTGTTGAAATTATGCTCAATGCTTGAGAATTCCATAATCACCATTGAAGGTGTTAAGTGGGTGATGTAGAAGTATGAAAACACTAGGATTATGATTGTTGTACTATTGTAATTTGAATTCTATAAAGCAATTTCAGGTTTGTTGATTTTAAAATTGATGTGAAATTGCCAAATTGATGTTAATCTTGGTAAAAATAACTAGTTATGAACTAGTTAGTAAATATGTAAAATTATGCACACTATGTGTTTGTTAAAATGCCTAAATGAAAACTAAAGTGCTGAAATTTAGAGTGAAAACGCGTATTTGAATGATACGGAAATTATGCGTAACATGAAGTGATAAGGGTTCTAAATATCATGTTGATTTAGACTCAATTGTGTAAACTATGCGATTGAACATAGTTAACTTTGATAAACTAAGTTAACTAATCATGAAGTCAAATATTAGCTTCGGCATAGAAAATAAGTGAGGTGGAATAGTCGTGATTTTTTATGACTAATTTAACCGCCTTGTAAATGATTGACAATAGTTTGACGCCTAACGAGCTAGGTGGAGGCTTGGGAAAGAAGCGGTCAAACGAATCAAGCACGAGAAGAAAAGCGTATTCGGAATGCGAGGTAAGTAAAGCTTACACCTTTTTATGTAATACCTAATGGTTTTATAGGTCATGAAAAATATAAAGTCTTGTTTGAATTATGATGTTCCGACACGACATGTGCGGTTCGGAACAAAAGACAATGTTTATAAACCATGTTTAATGGTTAAAAAGAGCTAATGCGGTTATTTAGTCATGAAATGACTAAAAGATAACGAGTTTTTAATGATTACCTTATAAGGTAAACCAATGCAAATAATAAGGGTAAAACGGTATTTTGGTCACTTGTTGACAATAACCGTTAGTTTATGAAAGACACTTTATAGTGTAAGTTATAATGGGTCAAAAGAATCAATAAACGATTTATAAGTAAACGACTATACGGTGTAAACCAGAGCGAGTCATATAGATAAGATGGTAATAAATATCATCTAATAAAGATTCATGGTCATTTAGACCAAACGGGTCAAAAGGTGAAATTATCACCCTTTGATAATATTGACTAATGGTTTGTCGAGTTGTATGATTTTAGGAATAAATAGGGCATGGATGTTTACATTGCTATTACTTAGCGGCCACTAAGGCAAGGTATCGAAACGGGTCAATATATTGATCCGAGCTAGGTTTGTATAATGATTTAACTCATCATGTAGAACTTGAGGTTCTATAAGAGTTAGACAAGGATAAAATATAGATATTCGGTTATCTTTGAGTGTAAACGGGTTTTTATTATGTAAGAAATCCGTGATTTGAGATTAATATGATATGAGATATTGAAATTATGAATTTCATGAGTTTAAAGATCAAATAAACATGTTTGTTTGATATAATCACAAACGGGTCAAAATTTGGTAAAAAGGGTAATAAGCCGAAGACTTAAAAGTCTGAAATTTTGTTAATTCGGATGTTGGATTTTAACTCCATAAGATGGAGAATTAAATTACGGACGCGTAGGAAAAAGAATCACGTAAAACGGATGTGTAGATTGAAAGTTATGCACATTTTCGTAAAAAGAATCAGAGCTGGGAAATTGCAGCATCAGCTGCAAAACCTTCTGCCCATTGAGCTACCGTAAGTTACGGTGGCTACCGTAACTTACGGTAGCGACTGAAGTAGTTACGCTGGAATTGTACTGCCTTACGGTAGCCCCTGTATGCCCAGTGGCTACCGTAGCTTACGGTGGCTATCGTAAGCTACGGTAGTGCCCAATATTTTTGTTGAAGTTTTGCATGTTTTAGTTAATCGGATTCGTTTAAAAGCATAGTTTCGATTATGCTAATTCCTAAGGATCTTAATACACCCTTTATTATTGGGTGGTTTTGTTGATATTTGGCGTAGCGAAATTGTTTATGTGTGTCATATAACTATCATAAATAATGTTTATGGTGGTCGATTATAGAAGACAAGGAAGATATCTATTACGCCCAGTGAGGGGCTTATTATCTGGCAAAATAAAATTGTTTATCTTGTTTCGTTCATGTGTTCGAACTTGATTAAACACTTATAGACTGCGTGTGACTAACTCATTTCATGTCTATTGAAATGTAGGTATACCTTAGGGCGTCGGATGATGATCAAGCTCAACGAAGAACCGAACACACGAGATCAAAGCTTCCGCGAATAGTTTTTTTCATCACGTTTTAAACGGCGAATTAAATTACAAAATGTTGGAATGTTTTATTTAGTAAAACGTTTTAATAAACTCGCATTTTTTAAGTGTATGTTTAATCTTAATACACTATTAGAATCGAAATTTATTGGTTAATTGATTAAAATGGATTGAGGGTCTTACAAGTTGGTATCAGAGCCCTGGTTTAAGAGATTCAAGTATGGTGAGGAAAACCATGCTTGGACTTAAACCTTATGCTCTTGATAAAGATTGGTGTTCGGTTCGAGGCTTGATCGCAAATCCGGTAAGTACATGTATGTTAATAGTTTAGCATGCTAAAGTGTTGTAAACAACACATAGGGCTATCGTGTGATACACGTTACCTCAATTAGATGACAAATATAGTTTACAAAATCGTGCGCGATGACGCGTATAGTAGAAAAGCCTTGTATTATAATACGGGCGATTATTGAAGTTGATGTTACTAATTCTTGTAAATGTTTTCATTGAAGGACACTCGCATCGGAAGATAGCGAGAGTTTAACAAATTGCGGATACGACGGTGGAGCGGACCGAGGTATGACAAGCAGAGCATATTCATCAAGGACCTAAATCGCGTGACGATCGCGAACAAGGTTAACGACATAGAAAGCCCGTAAGGGCAAGCATTTACATGTGCGCATTTTAAATTATTACATGAATAGTAATATGCAACAAATACGTAGAGATTGAAAGTTGCATATGTAGATTAAAAACTTGGAAAAAAACCCGAATAGAAAACCTATCCGGGATATTGTTTCCAAGAGAAACAAATAGAGGCATTACTTACATGGGGTGTAATGTGAAAATTATGAAAAGGTCATGTATTCCAGGTATTGATCGCTTACTCTGGCCAAGTAAGTGGTGAGCATGTGGTACCATGAACTTTTTATGATGGACATACTTACATCCGATGTAGTAAGGACAGGGTAAATAGGACAAATTAAAAGTACCCAAATGAATCAAATGAGCAAAATAGTTGATAATAATGTAAACGCACAGCCGGGTGACGGAAGCGTATTACATTGGGATAATGAGCCCGAGTGAAGGGACAAAGATTAATGTAAAATGACTAAGATATGCATTGGGAGGGGGTGTACTTACACTCGAACCCGGAAAATGCAAATATGTAAAACGATTAAGATATGCATTGGGAGGGGTGTACTTACACTCGAACCCGGAGAATGCAAACATATAAAATGACTAAGATATGTATTGGGAAGGGGTGTACTTACACTCGAACCCGGAAAATGCAAATATGTAAAACGATTAAAATATGCATTGGGAGGGGTGTACTTACACTCGAACCCGGAGAATGCAAACATATAAAATGACAAAGATATGCATTGGGAGGGGGTGTGCTTACGCTCGAACCCGGAGAATGCAAATATGACTCTTAACGGGCCGTTTTTTTTTGTAAAACGCCAAACTTGAGGACAAAGTCGGAATATAAAAGCGAAACGAAGTCTTAATGCATACCGGAAGGGTTGCAATAATAACGACTTCGGTAAAACACCCGGTGATGGGTAAGGAGTTAAACACATGAGTAGACCGAGAAACGGGAACTCTGATGGAAAGTTAAAAGACTCGGGTTTTGAGTCATGACTAAAAGACGACAAGATGATGTAAATAGAAATTTTGATAAATTATGTTCAACTATTTTAAAGTTGAACGGGTCGAACAAAGAGTGAAGTTTGACATCCATAAATGATGAAATTTCACATGAATAAGTCAAACGGGTTTGAATATAATATAATGTCGGATGGCATGAGTAAGCGCAAGCGGGATAACGGTAACGTTAAAAGCAAAAGAATAATGAGCCCGGTAATGGGACATAATCAAATACGAATATATGTAAACTGGATAATAGTGAGCTTAAGACGAACCGACACATAAATGACGTGAGAAGTCATAAAGTCGGAAAATTTGTTCGAAAGAAAACAAATATAGCCTTAGACTATGGTCAAGGTCAAAGGAAATACAAAAGCGAAAATAAATGACTTTGAACATAAAAATGGTGCCTTAACGCCATATACATATATAAATGTATATACCTTTGAATAAAGACTTGAATAAAAGATGATCTACGGGATTATCATAACCTATGAGATTATAAATGATGCTAAGGTCTACGGGACCAAAAAGACCTTCGGGTCACAAATAGAAAGAAACGAATTGTTGGGGTCTCACCTTAATAAGGTCAAAAAGGTGAAAATCTAAAGTAATAGCCTACGAGGCTAAGTGAAAGAACCTACGGGTCAACTGTATAAAACAAGGAAACTAATTGTAACTTCCCGCGTAAAACAATACCGGGAGATAAAGTTCGTATAAAAGCGATGGGTTTCGCTAAGTTAATTAAATGGGTTAAAAACGAAAAGATTGTGAAAGGTCTAGTTGACAAAAGTGAAGAATTTCACTAAAACATTTAAACGGGCAAAAATGACAAAAGAATTCACAATTACTTAAATTGTGTTACGTCACAAAAGTGGATGAAGTCATTACCGAAATGACAACGGAAGGGGATAAATCCTTGGACGTAATTCCTTGAAATTGACATGAGTTCAAGAGAAAAGCGTTGAACTAAAATTCAGTATTGGTGAGAAACAACGCTTTAACAAATACGAATATTATGAAACGAATTCGGAAAATGATTAATATCAATGAATATGGATCTTAACACCGGTAGGTGCAAGGCGATACAATCGAAGGAAAGATTTTCGATAATAAAAGTCGACATAAACCTAAACAAAACGTGATGTATTCACGATCACAAAAAGTGATATAGAATACAATCAAGTCGTAACGCGAGTTACGAGATATGAAAATCAGAAAAACATGCAAAAAACTGGGTTGGCAATAAGATATACCCGCATGACGGGGCATAATGTGACGGCGACTAATCAGTCTAGCCGGTAAAACCTTTCAAAGCCAGATTAGTGTTACGACTTATACAAAGCACTTGTCGATATAAGATTAGCTTGAAGTAAACATGTTGAAAATAAATATAACCGAGTGATCAGATGACAACTCGGTCAAATAAGTGACCAGAATAAGAAATACAAGCTAAAAGTAACGGCCTTACACGTGAAAGGCGCATACGCCTTAAAACCAAGAACACATTACCATACTTTTCTAGTAAGATTGTTAATTGCGAGCAATGCTCAAGTAGTGGCCTAAACTAAGTCTGTAGAGTTAAACCTAAAGAACTACGTAAGAAAGGTTTCGGGGACGAAACCTCTTTAAGGGGTGTAGACTTGTAACACCCCGAAAACGGGTTTGGTAATCAAACCCCGTTAATACTAAAAGACGGGTAAAGTACCGTTAGTGGTAAGAGTAACCCGATAAATATTAGGATTTAAACAAATAATCCTAATATTAAATACAACGTGAATAAAAGCTTGTAAGGAAATAAGTTTATAAGAGGCCCGAATTAACGGGACTTAAAATAAACTAAATCATAACTTTCCCGGATTCACCAAGTAGCTAGGAATATTAACCTAGTTAAAAACGTGTCTTAAAACAATGAAGAAAACATGGGTAATAACCCTTTTTATGAAAGATAAAACACAAGGGACTAATGTTGTCAAGTGTGTGTGTGTGTGTGTGCGTGGATCGACCAGAGGAAAGGGAAAAGGGGAGTAAACCCTAGTTCAAGTTTAAACCCCAAATTGAAGCTCAAATCAAACCCAAATCGTCTGCATGATTACAAATTTGTGATCACCTAGTCGTGGGGATCACAAGGTATGTCAAATTTCATCTTCTAGTTACATCTTGAAATTTTGATGAACATATGAGATTCGAAATTTGTGTTGCATGAATGTTGTTTGGATGAAATTAGAATGAAATAGTGTCTAGGGATAAACCCTAGTCATTAGATTGTTGAAATTATGCTCAATGCTTGAGAATTCCATAATCACCATTGAAGGTGTTAAGTGGGTGATGTAGAAGTATGAAAACACTAGGATTATGATTGTTGTACTAGTGTAATTTGAATTTTATAAAGCAATTTCAGGTTTGTTGATTTTAAAATTGATGTGAAATTGCCAAATTGATGTTAATCTTGGTAAAAATAACTAGTTATGAACTAGTTAGTAAATATGTAAAATTATGCACACTAGGTGTTTGTTAAAATGCCTAAATGAAAACTAAAGTGCTGAAATTTAGAGTGAAAACGCGTATTTGAATGATACGGAAATTATGCGTAACATGAAGTGATAAGGGTTCTAAATATCATGTTGATTTAGACTCAATTGTGTAAACCATGCGATTGAACATAGTTAACTTTGATAAACTAAGTTAACTAATCATGAAGTCGAATAGTAGCTTCGGCATAGAAAATAAGTGAGGTGGAATAGTCGTGATTTTTTATGACTAATTTAACAGCCTTGTAAATGATTGACAATAGTTTGACGCCTAACGAGCTAGGTGGAGGCTTGGGAAAGAAGCGGTCAAACGAATCAAGCACGAGAAGAAAAGCGTATTCGGAATGCGAGGTAAGTAAAGCTTACACCTTTTTATGTAATACCTAATGGTTTTAGAGGTCATGAAAAATATAAAGTCTTGTTTGAATTATGATGATCCGACACGACATGTGCGGTTCGGAACAAAAGACAATGTTTATAAACCATGTTTAATGGTTAAAAAGAGCTAATGCGGTTATTTAGTCATGAAATGACTAAAAGATAACGAGTTTTTAATGATTACCTTATAAGGTAAACCAATGCAAATAATAAGGGTAAAACGGTATTTTGGTCACTTGTTGACAATAACCGTTAGTTTATGAAAGACACTTTATAGTGTAAGTTATAATGGGTCAAAAGAATCAATAAACGATTTATAAGTAAATGACTATACGGAGTAAACCGGAGCGAGTCATATAGATAAGATGGTAATAAATATCATCTCATAAAGATTCATGGTCATTTAGACCAAATGGGTCAAAAGGTGAAATTATCACCCTTTGATAATATTGACTAATGATTTGTCGAGTTGTATGATTTTAGGAATAAATAGCGCATGGGTGTTTACATTGCTATTACTTAGCGGCCACTAAGGCAAGGTATCGAAACGGGTCAATATGTTGATCCGAGCCAGGTTTGTATAATGATTCAACTCATCATGTAGAACTTGAGGTTCTATAAGAGTTAGACAAGGATAAAATATAGATATTCGGTTATCTTTGAGCGTAAACGGGTTTTTATTATGTAAGAAATCCGTGATTTGAGATTAATATGATATGAGATATTGAAATTATGAATTTCATGAGTTTAAAAATCAAATAAACATGTTTGTTTGATATAATCACAAACGGGTCAAAATTTGGTAAAAAGGGTAATAAGCCGAAGACTTAAAAGTCTAAAATTTTGTTAATTCGGATGTTGGATTTTAAC
Source organism: Helianthus tuberosus (assembly GCA_030545235.1). Classification (NCBI taxonomy): domain Eukaryota; kingdom Viridiplantae; phylum Streptophyta; class Magnoliopsida; order Asterales; family Asteraceae; genus Helianthus; species Helianthus tuberosus. Next base: position 147,526,736 of record CM060449.1, read on the forward strand.
TCCATAAGATGGAGAATTAAATTACGGACGCGTAGGAAAAAAAATCGCGTAAAACGGATGTGTAGATTGAAAGTTATGCACATTTTCGTAAAAAGAATCGGAGCTGGGAAATTGCAGCATCAGCTGCAAAACCTTCTGCCCATTGAGCTACCGTAAGTTACGGTGGCTACCGTAACTTACGGTAGCGACTGAAGTTGTTACGCTGGAATTGTACTGCCTTACGGTAGCCCCTGTATGCACAGTGGCTACCGTAGCTTACGGTGGCTACCGTAAGCTACGGTAGTGCCCAGTATTTTTGTTGAAGTTTTGCATGTTTTAGTTAATCGGATTCGTTTAAAAGCATAGTTTCGATTATGCTAATTCCTAAGGATCTTAATACACCCTTTATTATTGGGTGGTTTTGTTGATATTTGGCGTAGCGAAATTGTTTATGTGTGTCATATAACTATCATAAATAATGTTTATGGTGGTCGATTATAGAAGACAAGGAAGATGTCTATTACGCCCAGTGAGGGGCTTATTATCTGGAAAAATAAAACTGTTTATCTTGTTTCGTTCATGTGTTCGAACTTGATTAAACACTTATAGACTGCGTGTGACTAACTCATTTCATGTCTATTGAAATGTAGGTATACCTTAGGGCGTCGGATGATGATCAAGCTCAACGAAGAACCGAACACACGAGATCAAAGCTTCCTCGAATAGTTTTTGTCGTCACGTTTTAAACAGCGAATTAAATTACAAAATGTTGGAATGTTTTATTTAGTAAAACGTTTTAACAAACTCGCATTTTTTAAGTGTATGTTTAATCTTAATACACTATTAGAATCGAAATTTATTGGTTAATTGATTAAAATGGATTGAGGGTCTTACAGTGCGGGATGTCCAAGGATTCTTGAGGACACTGAGTTATCCTGTCGAGATCACTGGTTAGTTTCTCGAAACTTCTACTGCAATAAACTTGACTATTAAATAAGTTAACTAATTGAGCAAATGATGTAATTGAAGGAGGTGGAACTTTTAAGAGCCATTTCAAGGCTGATCCTGTTAGAGTAGAGCCGAAACCCTTGCAGAGGCATGCTTCCTTGAGATTTGGAGGAATAGGGTTAATTTCTATCCTCTCCCTATATTGAGCGATATGCTCTTCAGGATCCGTGGTCCCATCATAAAGTTTCATGTTGGGAGTTTGAAATCTTTTTGGAATTTCAGCATCACATATAGGATATGCAAACCGGGATATCCTGTGGCTATCCTGGGATACTTCCGGGATTGGTTGAACTACCCCAGGTACGCCGGATATCATATCCTTCAACTTTTGAAGCTCCCTAGAGAGTGCCGACGTCACACCTGTATCATGCCGAGATCCAAAACTGTTAGTAGCAGGAGTATTAATATCATTAGACACGTTACCAGCTTGAGGATTCTGGCCATATCCTGGAGCATATCCTGAGCCCCTTACGGTTGATACCCTGACTGTTGAAGGTATCTCAGGAGTATGACCCAGGGAGTGGCTTAGTACAACATTGCCCTGATTATCCTCAGTATATACTGCCGAGCTGAAATTCAATGCTCTGGGCTGCAAGGGAGTGACAGTATCCTCAGCAGGCCTGTTAGAGTTTCAATAGTTGTATTTCTCTTATCAGCATTTGATTGGTCTCCTGCTGTTGCTTCAACTGGTCCTGTATACTACCAAACAAAGTTAGAATTTCATCATTAGAAACCATAATAGGAGTTTTCCCTGAAGCAGCAGATCCATGGACATTTTGAGTAGGAACAATATCCCGAGATGTGTGAGTTTCAACCCTCATTGGAGGAGCTTGAGGCTGTGAAGAAGCTTACGTCCTTGGAGGTGGTGGAAGCACCAGACCGATTGTTGCAGAGGTTGTAGCAGACACGGTAGAAGAGCTCATGTTTGATTTTGAGGCCATTGAAAATAATTTTGCAAAAAGTTTCGAAAAGAGAAAACCAAGTAAAGATTTTAGCAAGGTTTTTAGTAAAAATAGCACCAGTTGCCCCACGGTGGGCGCCAAATTGTTTTGGTCAAAAATTACCGAAGCAATTAAGTGATCAAATTAGTTTTGTGAGGTAGTGTGCTAGCAATGTTTATAGAAAATGTGCTAATTTAGTTGTTTGCAAAAACAGTTTTCAGGATATAGCTCAGGATACCGAGCTATATTAACAATCAAACAATGAGCAAAAAAGTAAAGATTGACACGAGACGTACGAGGAAAGCCCTTGATCAATCTAGATCTCCGGCATAAAACCTCAGGAGCTGACAATCGCAGCTGCCTTGTTCTTCTTATTCTTTCAAAACTCAGGATACAGTGCAGGATATTGTACGGATCAGCTAAGTGTTACAATGATTTTCAAGTGTGAGTGTTGGTGAATGTGATTGCGAGTGATTGCAACTGTTAAGAGAGTAAAAAAGTGAGTGATGTTGTGTCTCTATCGATCCGTACAACTATTATTTATAGTAAACATAAATAACTAACTATCCTATAATCTTGGGATACTTTGAATATTCCCTATAGAACATTGGAGACCCTTTCTTCCGGCTTCAATGTTCTTTTCTCAACGGAATTGACCGAGTCTTTAGGAGAACAAGTCCACATATACGTTACGAGCTAGCCACCATAACCTGCACGTAATCAATTAGTAGCTATCAGAATATCATATCATGATGTTACCAATATCCTGATCCGGTATCTTGGTCATAATCAAAATCAATAAAGTCAGGATATACTTTAGGATATGGGTTGGAAAAACCACCCACAACAGCTGGAACAAACTCCCAGACCCGACTAGTCAATCCAACATCGGTCAAATATGTAATATCAATGGTATGGGGCTCATCCAACTCCATTTCGCGTAATCTACCCAAAAACCTGTGCGCTGCAGTACCACGGGGGATAGCACGAACAAACTGCGTCGTCTCCGTAACATCCTCTACAACCTCCTCCTCATATCCCCGTCCGCGTCCCCGACCTTGACCTCGACCTTGACCCGCTCTACGTGCCCCAGCCGCTAATGACTCGGTCATATAGTCTGTAAACAATTACAATCACAGGTCGGTAAGTATTATACGATTATCGTTCATGTATATGATTGTATACACTTAAATATTCAGTTTTTTTTTTCAAATTCAATAAAACAATCAATTTTGCTACGCTAATCTATGCAATACGATACGCTAATCTAACAAGTTACGTAATCTCGAAGTCTATTCTACGAACGAGGCTTAGAACCGTACCGTAATAGAAGAAGAAGAAGATTCATCATGAACGCCGAAGAACGATATCCAAGAACGATCCAAGAGAAAACCGAGAGAATTTTAGTGAAATTTGAGGTCGTATGGTGAATATGTGGTCGTATAGCATACTATACGACCTTTTTTATTGTATACGAGTTGTATAACGTTATACGTGCCGTATACAATTGATATTATTTTATTCGCTTATATACATAATATACGAGTATAAACATATATAATTTTTTTCTTTAATTTTGAAAATGATCATACGTGGAATGGACGAAGAATAGTCAGTTCATTTTATTCTATTATACGACCCGTATACACCATGTGAAAATAAGATTTTACCATGTGTTATTATTAGTCCCGTTGACGAAATACTTTTAAAAGTTCTATAGCTTCTTATAGAAGAATCTATAATCTATAATCTATAATACTATATTACTATATTAAGAGAACTGGGTTTTCTACCATTTTCGTAATTTTGCCTAGGTACAAATCTTGTAGCACCATGTATAAATGAAACAAGCCATTTTAGAGGGGGGAAACTTGGACATTCTCCAAAGTTTTAAGACACTTTGAGGGCAATCTAGACATTTCATCCATGGAATACATGCCCACTTATGTCTTCCATTAATTGAATTAAATTAAGAAATTAAATAAAACTTTTATAATAATTAAAGGAAATTAAAGAAATTAATTGGGGAATTAATTGATTATATTGTAATGCTTATAGTACAACAATTCAATGGGGGGGGGGGGGGGTAAGTAATGTAAAAGAATTCAAAGAGTTGTGTGATGCATGGTTCCTAGCCAATTGAACCAACTGAATTTCGAAACTGTTAAACTAATGGCCATAATTGGCAAATAAATACAATAAATATAGTGTTCAATGTAGAGACATAGTGATAATAAAAAAGAATTCAAAGGTTTCGTAAGTGACCGAATTAATTAAATTTCGAAACACTCAAACTTTTGGCCATCATTGACATATAAATATAGTGTCCAATGCCCATCATTCACAGATACATCCCTCTCACACTCTCTGTTCTCGCAGACCATCGCCGGGATTCAACAACACCGTTGTGGACGTACGCCAGCAACCCGCGTTTTCTTACTGTCAATTTTTCATGTTGTGCTTCACTCCGGTAAAATTCTCTTAACCATTTTTTGCCCATTAGTTTTCTTTACATTTGAACTCATATACTTTGTATTTTAAAATCAATGACATGTTGCACAATCGATGCAAGGTTGCTTGTTGCACAATGCTCCCAATTGCATCAGTATAAATGCTCATCTGAGTGTGAACTATCCCGGCAATGCTTATATATAAATAAACACATTAACAGAATCCTATAGTCAAGTGCTTTGATACCGAATTTTGGTATTAGAAGGACTTTTGAGTTTTTAGTTTCCTATCAAGTTTATTAAAAATAATATATATGCTAAATTTCAGCTTACGACTTCGTTGGTGATTATTGGGAAACCTTTTGAAGCCTAAATATTTACTTTTACCCGTACTTAAGGTGAGTCTTCAAATACAGAAATCATGATTCAAAAATGGTATTTCAACGGTTACGCGGAATATGAATATCGAGTACTTATTAATTAACATTATGTTTATGTTGAAGGAGTTGGAAATGGCAGATGATCATTGAGAAATGCCTAGAATGCCTAGATTTGGTACAGTTTAGTCCAACTAGGAATATTTACACAACACCACATGTGGCAGCAACAGTAAAAAAGACCAGGGAGACCATGCATTTTGTATATGTGTGTTTTGTATGTATATGAGAGTAAATTGAAGGCTCAGGGAGCAAACTAAAACTTAGATGAATATGAAAATATGTATCCAGGGCAAATGTGGTTGAGTACTTTGCAATGCTTTTATTACTAAGTTAAACAACAAGGAAGTACTACTTTCTCTTTTAGAGATGAATTGTTTAGTGTATTTACTGTAACTTATTTTTCAGTCCAGCACCTCCAGCTGTAAGAAAAGAATTAAAATCGCCGAATGCAAGATTTCCTAAACTCGTATATATATATGGCTAAAAGGAATGAGTATCGCGTTACAAATTGTCGCCCCCGCAGCAACGCGCGGGTAAACCCACTAGTACATTATTAAGAGAACTGGGTTTTTTACCCTTTTGGTAATTTGTCATAGGTATAAATCTTGAAGCAGCATGTATAACAAATTCAAAGCCTTCTCTGAGAGGGGTTGGAAACTTGGAATAGTAAAGTGTACAAAGTTTTAAGGGTAAAATTGACAAACCCTCCTCCCCTGAGTTCCTTCCTTCATCACCCATCAATGTAGAAATTGAATCCTTCATCGCCGAGTTGAGTGGGTGTTTGGCTTTCCTTTTTTTGAAGGTAGAAGTCATTTTTTAGGCCAAAAGGACTTTTCAAAAGTGTTTGTCTTTCCTTTTTTAAGGTAAAAGGACTTTTTCTTAGACAAAAGTCAGGAAATCCTGACTTTTTTTTTTGCCAAAAGTCCTTTTGCAAAAGGAGCAAATAAGTTAAGCCAAACATGCCCTGAATGTTTCTTTTGAAACTGACAACCATTCATTTTCGTGTAATGAATGTGCTTTCATTCAGATTTAATGTAGCAATCAAATCTAGAAATGTTTTTTCTTTCCAATCATCCCTAATGGTATATATTAAATTAGGGTTCCATTAACATTTTAGAAGCATCACAGAGCAGAAGAGATTATTCAAGTAGCAGCCTTCGTAACAAGGTCGTACGACAATGGTTCACGTCTCCTTCTACCACAATTGTAATTTCATCTCTCTCTCTCTTTGGTGCTCCTTCCTTCATAGCTTCTCACGTTTAGTCTTGAATCAACAGGGTATTATGTCCAAGTCTTTGAGGGATATTTTGAGAGGTTGCAGGTGAAAAAACAATGGAGAATGGAGCAAAAAGAGAAGACGAACAAGTGGTGAACCCATGGGAGTTATCCTCTAAAAAATAAGATCGATTACGACAAACTGATCGATTAATTTGGGCTGTCAAAGGCTGGATCAGTCATTTGTTGATCGTGTTTTTCGTCTCACTGGTCGTTCTCCTCATATCTTTCTCCGTCGTAATGTTTTCTTCGCTGACAGGTAGTTTATCTCAAATGTAGTTTCTTTGATGTATTGAATAGGTTTATTTATTTTGACTTTTAAAATCCAAGTATTTGTGCTTTTAAGTAGAATTCCTTTCTATATTTGCTGCTAATTGATAAAACGTGATGTGATTATGTGAATGCTTGAGCTATACGGTTCTAATATATGTATATGTATATGTATATGTATATGTATATGTATATGTATATGTATATGTATATGTATATTACACTACGGAGACTTCAATGAGCTTCTGGATGCTTATGAACGTGGCGAGAAGTTCTATCTTTACACCGGCAGAGGCCCCTCTTCTGAAGCATTGCATTTGGGCCATCTTATTCCTTTCATGTTCACCAAGTACGCCTTTTCAGTTACATACACCGTATCTAATTTTTTCACCACATTTGACCCATTACCCTTTTAGCTATTGATTTGACCCGTGGTGTTACAACACAACACAACACAACACAACACAACACAACTCAAATCGCACCTATTCATAAGTAAATGAATTCATATTGTAATACTTTTGAGCATGCTCTAAGACTGGCTTGCAGATATTTGCAGGAGGCTTTTAAGGTTCCTCTTGTCAAACAACTAACAGATGACGAAAAATGCATGTGGGAAAACCTTACAGTAGAAGAGAGCAAAAGACTTGCTCGTGAGAACGCCAAAGATATTATTGCTTGTGGATTTGACTTCTCAAGGACCTTCATCTTCTCAGATTTCGATTATGTTGGCGGGTAAGTAAAACATAATTATATGTGTCAAAACTGCTACATCTAGATCAGCTTGTTGAGTTATGTTATGCGTATGATGTGAGGATTTTTTGTGAAATGCCTTCTATGAGAACATGGTGAGAGTTGCAAAATGTGTCACATACAATAAGGTGATTATTATATTCATAGTGACACTGTTATAATCCTTCCATTTTACTGTATTCAAAATGCCATCTTTTGGAGCCTTTTAATTTTAAGAAGGTTCTATGCTGGAATTGTGCAGGCTGTTAGTATATTTAGTTTCACCGGTGAAGATCGTATCGGGAAGATTAGTTTTCCACCAGTTCAGGTACGTTACCACTTAGCAGTAGCCCATGATCCACACGCTCGAAAACCAAGAATAAGGCAATTTCCATTGCAAGTTATGTCCTTTGCAAAAATTTTAGACGAACCCGAACCTGAAAAACATGTCATACATATGAACCCAAACACGACCCGTTCAACCCGATTTTTTTTTTTTTTTTGCACTTTAATGTATTAAAATTAAAATTTTACGATAAAAAACACAAATGTATGTAATACAATTACATTTTAATTATAAAAATCTTATGTCAATTTCTCTTTTAAGTTATAATTATGGCATAAAATGCACACCCAAATTAATTTATGAATTATGACATAAAAGATAATGTAAAAAAAATAAAATATAAATGGGTTAAACGGGTCAACCCGCCAACCCGGCCCGTTTGACACGAACCTGACCCGTTTAAATAAATGGTTTTGTGGCTTCAACCTGAAACTGACTCGAACCCATTCAGACTAAACCTAAACACACGAATTCGTTCAACTAATATTATGTATTGAAAAATAACAATTCGTTCAACTACCAAAATTATTCTAAGAGATTTGTACATATCTCTGTAGTATTAAAATATTTGTTATATTTAAAATCGTCTCCCTAAAATATTGGTATATATTTGTATGCAATTTTGATAAAATATACACTTGCGATTGTTAATAAAAAATAGCTGCTCGTGGCTTTTTTTTTATCCAGGAGAGAAAAGCGGCAGTAGGTGGACTTGAGGTATTTGATCGCCTAGGCGCACTAGGCGATTGGTTTTAACAACTATGGTATTAATGTATTATGTATATTGTTGAAAGAACTCGTATTGTTTCATAAAACCACAATATTTGCTTTTAAACTTGGTTTAGTAAATATGTTTTAACCGTTGATCACATGTCCAAAATGCTTCATAATAAGAGAACAAAATAAAGAAAAAAGCCATAATTAGAATTGCATGTATTAAGTAATGCTTATTTATGGGTACATAAGTAAAGTAATTACTGATTATCGATAAGATGACAAGGAAAGATTCTGAAGATTATATTTCAACCTACTATGCTCGCTGAATGGTTGATCTTAAATTATCAATTTTTTGTGTGGTTTAGAGTCATATTTTGCGCAACCCTTTAGGTTATTGGGGTTGACTGGAGAATAACTTTTTTTGGTTATTTGTTGCAGATTATTGACGCCAAAGGAGCTGTTTACCATGAGGATGTTATGGTGAATAAGATGTTCACAAAGCTTTCAGCCCAATCACCTGACAACATCACGGATAATAGAAAAGGAGGCTGCGATATTTACTGGATCAGAGGTATGCGGTGTGTACTTTATGGGCAATGTCGACCCGTTTACTTATGGATGGGTTGATTCAGGTCATTAATTACCTTTACCAGGTCATATGGGTAAACTAGAAAAGAAATAGCTTAAAAAGATATAGATCACGGGGTTCAAAAGTCACCCAAAAATTATTGAAGGCATAAAACTTCCTAAATCATAAATCATCTCATAGAGCCTTCTTTATATTTTTTATTTGTAATAATACTAATACATCAATTATTTAAAGAATAAAAAAAAGTCTCAAACCTGTGTTGAAAGTGCCACTTTTGTTCTTAACTCGTGACGTACTTTAGAAAAAGGGTTATTACCATTTACCAAAGGATATAATGGTGGTCACTAAGTGGTTACAAGTGCTATTAAATCAAAATAATAGAAAGGGATTGAGTTGCAGGTTGAAAAGAATGATTGAGCATTCTATCTTTAAAATTAAAATAGCGAAACTTTGGTTCAAAGTGTTATGATTTGAATACTATATATTATTGGTTTTATCAAATGTGTATCATGCTGAATGGGAGATGTTTAGTGACTACAGGTGCAAATGAGTTGAGGACCTGTTAATTGACTAAGGTAGCTGATTTAAGTGATCAAGTTGTGGATATGGGTCAACTAAGCGGTGTTATTTAGCAATGAATTTATTATTGAAAAAAGCCAAGATGTGTCGTGAAAGTTTCGTTTAATTTTATGATGTATAGTTGATCCAAACCTTTTCGTTTAAGACGATATTTTGTAAAATAGAGTGACGGGTTAGGTTTTGTAAGTTAAAAACTTAATGCTTTAACGTCAACATTTGTAATAGATATCATAATTGGAACTGATATCAGTTGGGACACCCGCCGCAACGCGCGGGCATTCCCACTAGTAGTCAATAATATATTTTAACAAAGTAATAAAATTAAACGTTAAGAAACAAGATTAAATTTGAAAAAATGTATCTGTAAATTATAATAAGGTTGCTCGGTATGGGGATCGGCGGGCTCCGCGCCGAGCCAACACGCCGCACCCCTAGCCCCCTAGGTCTTCTCCGTCTTCACCTCGACGCCCAAACCGGGCCATTTGGTTTGAAAAAATGTCGTTTAACAGCTAGTTTTTAAAAAAATAATAACTTATTTTTGAAATAAATGCCGTTAAATGGCTCTTTTTAGAAAAAAATAATTAATTATTTTATCTATAAATAAACATCTTTCACCCTATTTTAAACCATTCTAACCGAATCTCTCTCTCAACTTTATAAATTTCTTCATCTTTTTTTATAAATTTAGCCATGGATCTATACAATCTAAACAACCCGAACCCGAACCCAAACCCAAACGTTTTCTAGGTACCCAACTACTATCCAACGATGGATCCGAGTTGGTCGGCATCGCAATTCTCTTTCTCGGGTTTCCAACAAAGCCCCAACGCTTTCGCTCAAATGAACCAAATGCAATCCATGCAACAAATGTTAATGCGAAAACCGTTCAACTTGCAATTTCACTCGCAACCACAACCTTCACCGCCACCGGTAGAATCGTCTCAACCTGTAGAAGATGAAGTTGTAGAATATGTACCGGAGACGCAACCACAAACCTCCAAACGAAAAAAAGGGAAGCAAGGGTGCATCTAGTCGATGATCAACCTTCGAGAGCGAAGGCGCAACCATGGTCAAAGATCGAGGAGGAGGCGTTAGCTAAGGCGTGGATTAGTACGTCAAAATGCCCAATTGTTGGTATGTAAAAATATACAAATTCTAAACTTTTTTTAATATATAACCTTTAAACTTTTTAATATATAACTTTTATTACATTTTAAAATATAGGTAACAACCAAACCGATGATGGTTTTTGGAAAGAAATACTAGCAAAATTCCTTGCGATTATGGAAAAAGGTCCATATCGCGATCTCGATTCCGTCACTTCGAAGTGGAGAAAGATGTCATAGTAGGCGCGGCTGCAAAAAAAAAAAGCCTTATCGGGGGCAGTTCGAGAATGGACGACTTGATGGCCCAGTTCAAAGTATGCACCGAGGTCACATCCCAAAAGGCACAAGCGAAGCAACGTGAAGTAGACGAACAGGTTCGGTTGAAGCAAGAGGCGGTAGAACTAAAGGAATGGGAGATAATGACAACCGATATCAATAAGTATCCGGAAGAAGACCGTCATGTTTTGCGTAAAATAAAAGAAAACATCGCTAAAAATGGAATTATTAGAATTTTTAATTTTTAGCAATTTAATATTTTTTAAGTTATGTAATTTTTTTTAATATTAATGATTTTATTTTATAAGTTATTAAATGTTTAAAAATATGTTGAATTTTAAAAAAAAATTAAAAAATGGGGGGATGCCCATCCTCCACCCCCTTGGTCCATCCTTGGAGGGGCATCCTCCTTGGATGTTGACGTGTCGGGTGACGTGGATGGGCATCCTCCAAGGACTACCCTCATTCACACCCTATAGTCTAAATCAAAACTATCTTAGGCCACATGGCTTTCTTTTAAGTATCTAATTGCCACTTGGCAATGTATTGTGAGGCATTGACTGAATTTGAGCGGTAAAGAAAACAAGGGTGTTTAAGACTTTTTCTCCCCCTGGTATTCAATCTCGTATCATCTATTCCCTCAATCAAATTCGAGTTTCCTAAATTACTAATGCGTTTCCTTTCAATCTTTTTTTTTTAAATCTTAAATCCAATTACATGTTTGTTAACATTCAAATAATTTTGGTCGACGTTTGTTAACATTCAAAAAAATGTTAGCATTCAAATTTCAAATTCCATTAATTTTGGCTACATTTAATATTTTCTAAAATTGCGATTGAATTTTGTTAGTATACTTTGTAATTATTGTAGATAGTTTTGCTATTTAAGGTAAATTAAGGTTATCATTAATTGTAACTATATCATTTTGTTTTATCTAAGTATATTATATTTTTGTTTTACTTAACAAGTTAATATATGTCGTCTGATATATATATATAAAAACATAAATAAACTATTCCGAGTCTTGACATCTGAAGGTAGGGTAGATCTTCCACAAGATCATACCGAAGCCGAAAATGTATGTCTTTATCATGCAGCTTCGTAAGGACGTTTTCTTCAAAAACTAACTCGACGGGCGCACCTCTTATATGGACATGTGATATTGCATGGCCCATGGCCGTCGTCCTTCAAGATCATGGAATGTAATTCCAATTATAATAAGTACTTTTCTTTATACAACCCGTGTAACACACGGGAACTTAAACTATTTCTCAACTAAATACAAGAGTTAATTACATAGTTAGTCCTTGTGGTTTGCACTAAATAACATACTTAGGTACTAATAGTTTAAAATCACCTTCTAGGGTATTAACTTTTCATTTTGTAACGTTTGGAGGTATTAACTTCTAGGGTATCAACATAGTTAGTTCATGTGGTTTGCACAAAATAACATACTTATGTACTAACAGAATGTGATTTTAAACCTACAAATAACGTTAATTCCTCCAAATGTTACAAAATGAAAAGTTAATACCCTAGAATGTGATTTTAAACTATTAGTACCTAAGTATGTTACTTTGTGCAAATCACAGGGACAAACTATGTAATTAACTCTAAATACAATTACAGTTTTATAATAAAAAGCTGAAATTTGTGAATTCAAAACATAACTTTTAATTGGAAATTGTTAGGGTGCATTGTGTTATGCCCCTTCAAGAATAAAACTATGAGGCAATGGCCTTTACTTGCAATAAAAAACGAAACCAATATGTTTTCTAAACTTTAGTTTCGGTTTTGATTTGGGTTGAGTCCAACATGACTCAAACTGACTTATGCACATCCCTAGTATAACATATATGTATGTGAGATAGCCCTTTATTGTACCTTAGGCTAGACCATCCATCAATGTGTAACATCATTGTGTGTGAGATAAATCACTTGCGTAATTAAGTTGGTCTCAATTAAGTGTTATGATTTCTATTTGTTTATCTTCAATTGTGATCAACTAATAGTTTAAATTGTATTTCCAACCCAAGTGGACTTGTAATTTGAGTTCTTCAATCCACAAGAATTTTAAATTATAAATTTTTCTTTGTGTTTATCGTGTATTGAGTATTGAACAACTTATCTAATTCTTTAATCTCTTATCATCATTATGCTAATCTTATCTCGTGGACCCATGATACATTCCCCTTTCAAAAGACACATGTTAAAGACTCGTATGTACCACACCACCATTCACTTTCTACTTCAATGGCCAGTGGTATTAGAGTTGTACTTCGTATAGTACATTGCGGACTTTCGGTTTAGCTTATATGGGCTTTCTAGCTATTTTGTTAAGGAGTTATAAGTCCGTTTATATTAGTTAGATATTCTCATACGAGTGTACATATAGGGATGCAAATTCACATGTATGATGTATGAATGATGATACACTTATCTTTATCTCTCATGTACCACTTTGAAAGACTTTAAAAGCGAGTATTGATTCTCACACAAGAGGGCCCTCATGGAGACAACAAAGATGAAACATTAAAACCCGAAAAATTCAACTCAACACTGCCACAATGTTTCAACAACCATTTTCAAGAATCTTTGGAGCAACAACCATGTGTGTGTGTATATATATCTAAAGGATGCACGCTTTATGAGTTAGAATGGTTTTCATTATCGAGTTTTCATAGCAATCTGAAATCAAACTTCAAATATCGTTTTTTTTTTCAGACATAACATAACCAAATTTATCATGTTTTCGAAATGGGTTGGGTTTGTCATGTCAACAAGGGTTTCATGTGTCGGGTTGGGTTTTCAGTCACACATCCATGGGTCTAATACATTTATCTTTATCAAGATACTAGCAGAATGCCCGTGCGATGCGGCGGGAGTGACACCTCGCATTGTGATACTCATTTTTGGTAGTTTTCTTATTCATGTAATATTTATTCTAGCATCATTGTGATAGATATACAGCAAAAGCGAAGTTATTGGGTAATCTATTTCATTGTGTTGTGCATGGTTCAGTTAGTTTGGTTATTATCCTCAATCGAAGCCGAAGCCGAAACCAAAGTCATCGGTTAGTCTATTTGTTTTGGTCAAAAATTACCGAAGCAATTAAGTGATCAAATTAGTAAAGTGAGGTAGTGTGCTAGAAAGTGTATTTGAAAATGTGCTTGTTGAGTTAATTAGGAAATCAGTATTCAGGATACGGCTCAGGATATCGAGCTGTATCTATGATCAAACAATGAGCAAAAGTAAAGTAAACGACACGAGATGTACGAGGAAAGCCCTTGATCAATCTAGATCGCCGGCATAAAACCTCGGGAGCTGACAATCGCAGCTGCCTTGTTCTTCTATTGCTTCAAATATCAGGATACAGTGCAGGATATGATGCGGATCAACTAGGTGTTACAACGTGATTTGATTACAAGTGTTGGTGTGTGGTGATTGCTAGAAGCTAGAGAGCAAAGTGTGCGAAAGAGAATGTGTGGAAAAAGTTGTGTCTGCCTATGATTCGATCGCTCCCATTTATAGTAACAAAAACTAACAAACTATCCTATTATTCCGGGATACTTTGGAATATTCCATTCTGAACGTTGGGGGACTGCTTTTACTTGTTTTCCACGTGCTTATTGACTATAAAACCGGGTCTTCAGCTCATATGACCGTTACAACGTCAATAGCATTGACCAGCTTCCGATATTCTCGCGGAATATGCCTTTATTCTATTCTGACCGTTACAAGACCCGTTCTTCCACCATCAACGTCCATTTTTCAACCATCTTGAGCGAATCTTCAGGTAGATCAAGTCCTTTAACGTTGGTACCTTGCAACCAAAGAAAATCGTTAGTAACTGCCAGGATACTACGTCAGGATGTTACCAATATCCTGGTCTGGTATCCTGATCGATACTGCCTCAGGATGTTACCAATATCCTGGTCCGGTATCCTGATCATAAACAGCTAACATGAAATCAAGATATAGTGTCAGGATATGGGCTCAGAATTTCACCCATAACAATTGTCCCCAAAAATATAACTGTTGGATATCCTGATTCCAACAGATATATTTTTCAGTCATTCCAATACGTCCGGTAAGGATATCTGTTTTGAACATTCATGCATATGTTTGGTTAATCAGCACATAATATGATAAGATTGAAACTACTCCCTTTTTCTGTAGACTCTGCTAAGGTCCCTGTTGTCTTCAATCTTGAGAAGCTTGACAGTTACTCCAAACCTGTCCTGGTAAAAGAATCATCTGTTACCACCCGCTCTAAGCTGTCCACTGTTGTTGCCGAAGGTTTCTCTCATGATGACCTTGGCTTCATGGAATCCATCGAGCCCATGACCTCCTTCCTTAATAAGGTAAATATCCAAATCCTGTATCCCGTACACATATACTGAACCTGTATCCTGGTTAGTTTGTCTTTAACGATACCTGTACTTTGCTTTGTAGGGTCTGAATCATCTGGTCGTCCTGTACTTAGAACAATTTTAATTTCCTGCAAGCGAAACAGAAGACATCTCAATCCTTTTATTCCAGTCCTTTCGCAACCATTCCACCGAAGGTGTCCCCAGTCCAGGATACTTGGCGAATTATGCCCAAACTTGATCCTTTGAGTTCCTCACAATGCCTTAGTGGGATATAGTGTTGGCATAGGTTTCCTTCTTGCTCCAGCATAAATGTCCCCAGTAGGATATAGTATCAGCATACGTCATGTTCCATCACAGATGTCCCCTGTCTGTGCAGGACCGGTATGTTGTACCGGGATATGATCCTTTAGCAATTCTTCAACCAGTTGTTTAAACTTAGCAATCTTTTTTCAAAAATTTATGTAGACTTGTAAATGATTATGTTTTTTGAAAATATACTTTGGGATTATCAAAAAAAAAAATGTATATTATTGGGACTAAACCCAGTTTCCAGGCATTTAAGCCGGAGTATAAGAACCTCAAGACTTGAAAAGGTGAAAACCTTTAAGTCTTTGAGTTTTACCGGGGATTTTACCCACGTTTCGTGCGCTACAGGCGAGGGTGTGGAAACCCCAAAACTTAGAAAGGTGAAAACCTTTAATCCTGGGGAAAATCCCAAATTTTCATGCGCTACAGGCGGGAGTGTATAAACTCCAAGACTTAGAAAGGTGAAAACCTTTAAACCTTAGAGAGTATGAAAATACCCTTTCGTGAGAGAGGGTGATCAATCCTCATATACCTTTAGGATTCAGGATATAGCCAACAGTAACGAAATTGTCAGCCACTTTTACATGGACTGGTCCCGCCACCTTGAACTATCCCTGAATAACTTGCGCTCCAGGCGGGGTGTTTAAACCCAATTCGGAAGAAAGGTGAATACCTTTAAACCTGTGAAGGGATCAGGATCCCTTATACGTGAGAGAGGGGGCCAATCCTCTAATCTTCCGAAGTATCCTGAGTGAGCATCCTGGAGCTATATCCTGGAGCATATACTGCAAAACATCTTTTAACTAAGGTGGGTGTTAGCTTGGCTAACACCCCTCCGATGCTTAAGTTAGTATTGGGTTTTAAAGAATAAATTAAACCAAAACATATTTAAAAAAGATAGAATTCATACCATCCTGAGTTAGAAATTAAATTCTAAACTCACTTGAAATAAAGCTTAAGGTGTATAGCATTCCAAGATCTAGGTAGCATATCCCCTTCCATATTCTTGAGTCGATATGCTCCTTTCCCTGCTTCTGACTCAACTTCATATGGTCCTTCCCACTTTGGAGCTAGCTTGCCATCGGCAGGATTAGTGGTATTTTGAAAAGCCTTTCTTAGCACCCAATCACCAACTCGAAATCTCCTAGTCCTTTTATTCTTGTTATATGCTCTGGATATTCTTTGTTGATATGCTGCCATCCTTAGCCTTGCTTCATCTCTTTTTTCATCTATAGTATCCGAATCTCGACATAAGGTTTCAGGATTCTGTTCAGGATCCTGTAGGATAGATCTTGCAGTAGGTATCGCCATTTCCGTTGGAATCACTGCTTCTGCTCCAAATACCAAGGAAAATGGGGTTTGGCCGGTTGCATTCTTTATCGTTGTCCTATCAGCCCACAAAACAAAGGGTAATTCTTCTGCCCATCTTCCTTTTTTGGCTCCAAGTCTCTTCTTTAGGTTATTGACAATTATCTTGTTCGAGGATTCAGCTTGTCCATTCGCTTGAGGATGTACCGGAGTCGACGTAATCATTTTGATCCCCCAACTCTTGAAAAAGTCAGTAGTCCGCTTGCTTATAAACTGGGACCCATTATCACAAATGATTTCAGCTGGTACCCCAAACCTGGTCAGGATATTCCTCTTTATGAAGGATACTACTTCTTGGTCTCTAACTTGAACAAATGCTTCAGCTTCAACCCATTTAGAGAAATAATCCGTCATCACTATCATAAATACTTTTCCTCCCGGAGCTTTTGGTAACTTCCCTACTATATCCATCCCCCATTTCATGAATGGCCAAGGGGAAGATACAGGATATAGTGGTTCAGCTGGTTGATGCAGTATGTTATTATGCCTTTGACATGCATCACACCTTCGAGTATATTCTGCAGCATCTTTCCTCATCGTTGGCCAATAATATCCTGTCCTTAATGCTTTCGAGAACAATGACCTGCCCCCAGTGTGGTTACCACAATCCCCTTCATGTATATCCTGAAGTACTTCTTTTGCTTCAGGATCCTCCAAGCACCTCAAATACGGTCCTGCAAGAGATTTCTTGTATAAAACATTATTTATAATAGTGAATCGTGATACCTTGATCCTAAATGCCTTAGGATTTTCATCTTCGGGGATGTGTCCTTCCTTAAGATATCTCATGATTAGAGTCGTCCAGGATTTAGGATTCTTTTCAGGATACTCTAATCCAGGATCCTGAATAGCCGCTACTTCTTTATCCTGGGGATTCGTTGCAGGATATAAGACATGTAATATTGGTATTTGCGTCCCTTCAGGTATCCTGATCGATGATCCCAAATTTGCTAAGGCATCCGCTTCAGCATTATCCTCCCTTGGTACCTGTTCAAGTATAAAAACATCGAAATATCCTGCTAACTTTTTGAGAATATCGAGATATTCGATTAATTTCTCACCCTTAACTGCATAGGATCCATTAAAATGGTTAGTAATTAACAAAGAGTCAACATATACTTGCAAATTTTTGATACTCATGCTCTTAGCCAACTCTAATCCTGCAATTAAAGCCTCATACTCTGCTTCATTATTAGTAGCAGGAAATTCACACCTAATAGCCTGGGGTAATATGTCCCCCTGTGGCGATTTTAGTAGTATTCCTAATCCTACTCCTCTTACATTAGATGCACCATCAGTATACAACGTCCAGGATCCTGAAGATTCTACTAACTGCTGAACTTCTAGGTCTGCCTCGTCCTGAATGTCACTACTGAAATCAGCCACAAAGTCAGCTAAAGCCTGAGACTTTATGGCATTTCTAGGTTCATACACTAAATCATAAGCACTTAACTTTACTGACCACTTGGCCATCCTACCTGACATCTCTGGTTTCCTAAGCACATTTTTGACAGGATAATTCGTTTTAACATGGATCCTATGTGTCTCAAAATAATGTCTAAGCTTTATCGATGCCATGACTAGAGCTAATATCAATTTTTCTAAATGAGAGTACCTAGTTTCAACATCTAACAAACTTTTACTAACATAATAAACAGGATATTGCTGACCTTCATGGTCTTTTACAAGAACGGCACTTACAGCATTCCCTGATACAGCGAGGTATAGGGATAGTGGTTCACCATTTTCAGGCTTCATCAATAGAGGTGCGGTTGAGAGATATCGCTTCAAATCCTGCAAGGCTGCTTCATGATTTGCTCCCCATTCAAATTTCTTATTCTTCTTGAGGATATCATAGAATTCCTTGCATTTTTCTGAGGATCTTGAAATAAATCTATTCAAAGCTGCTACTCGGCCTGTTAACCGTTGTACGTCCTTCATATTCGAGGGTGATTTTATATCCAGGATAGCTCTAATCTGCTCCGGGCTTGACTCTATCCCCCTTTTCGTCACCATATACCCAAGGAACTTTCCTGCCCCCACTCCGAAATGGCACTTAGCACGATTCAGCTTCATGTTATACTGATCCAGGATATCAAATGCTCCATTGATATCCTGGAGGTGATCCTCAGCCTTTTTAGATTTCACCACCATATCGTCAATATATACCTCCATGGTGTCCCCCAGCTTATCTTTGAACATCATGTTTACTAATCTCTGGTATGTTGCACCTGCATTTTTCAAACCGAAAGGCATAGCAGTATAGCAATATATACCTGTTGGTGTCATGAAAGCAGTATCCTCCTGATCCGAAGGCTCCATTTGAATCTGCTGAAATCCTGAGGATGCGTCCATGAACGTTAACATTTCATGTCCAGCAGTAGCATCCACCATTGCATCGATATGAGGGAGAGGAAATGGGTCTTTAGGACAAGCCTTGTTCAAGTCTGTGTAGTCTACACAGACTCTCCATTTCCCGTTTTTCTTCTGTACCACAACTACGTTTGCTAGCCATCTTGGAAACTTGACTTCTCTGATCATCCTGGACTTCAACAATCTTTCAACTTCCTCTTGGATAATCGCATTCCGCTCAGGAGCAAATTTTCTTCTTTTTTGCTGAACAGGCTTGAATGACCTGTCAATTCCAAGCTTGTGAGTAATAATGTCTTTGGATATACCTGTCATATCCTCATGCTTCCATGCAAACGTTGACATCCTGCATTTCAAAAAGTTAGTTAACTGCTCTTCAATATCCTGAGGGATATTGGTTCCTACGAGCACCGAGATATCAGGATTATCCTGATCCATGATAATTTTCTTCACATCCTGCTCCGAATCCTCCACGATATCCTGGGCCCGCATCTTTAATTGCTATGCTGTACTAGGCTTAGTTGAGGATTTCATTGAGGATGAGTAGCATTCTTTCGCTTCCTGCTGATCGCTTTCAACCTTG
Organism: Helianthus tuberosus; assembly: GCA_030545235.1. Lineage (NCBI taxonomy): Eukaryota > Viridiplantae > Streptophyta > Magnoliopsida > Asterales > Asteraceae > Helianthus > Helianthus tuberosus. The sequence goes on from CM060449.1 coordinate 147,546,444, forward strand.
ACAACTCCCCAAGGGGTAGGGATCTTGATGCATTGGTGATATGTTGATGGAACAGCCTTCATATCGTGAATCCATGGTCTACCCAGTATGATGTTATAGCAGGATAAGGAGTCCATCACGCAGAAGCGTTGTATGGAGTTGACCCCTTCAACATATACTGGTAACTTTATCTCCCCTACGGTATTCCTAGCTTCTCCACTGAAACCAACGAGCACAGTGGACTTCGAAGTAATGTCCATCGGAGATACATTCATCCTCTTCAATGTTTCTAGTTGGATTATGTTGACGGAGCTGCCATTATCAACAAATATCCTGCGTACAAAATGGTTAGCCACATATAATGTTATTACCAGAGCATCATGATGAGGATCCTGGACAGTATCCCTGTCATCAGCATCAAATGTGATCACTTTGTCGGTTGTAAGCGTAGTCATCCTGACAGGTCTGTCTCCCCTTTCGGCCTTAGCTTCTTTTGCATGTCTCTTTGCCGCCGAATACGAAGTCCCACATATGTCGGATCCTCCCGAAATGAAGTTGATTATCTTGGCATCCGCGGGAGGTGATGTTGCTCGCTCAGGATCATTCTCAGTATCCTGGCCCTTATTCTTCTTTCTTCCTAAGAGATCTTTCAGATATCCCTTGCTTAGAAGATAGCTTATTTCTTTCCTTAGAGCAATGCAATCCTCAGTTACATGTCCGAAATCTTCGTGGAAAGCACACCATTTTGACTTATCTTTCCAATCGGCCTTTTGTTGATTCTTTCGAGGCCACCTAGCCTTGTCTCCTAAACCCTGCATGGCATACAATAATTCAGGAATGTTAACAAAAAAGCAATACTCAGATAGTTCAGGATATTCTTCAGGATCCTCGTCTTCAATAGCATTCACTTTCTTGTTTTCATTTCTACCATATGGCTTAGAGCGATATGGCTTAAATGAGGATTCTGACTTCCTGTTAGTTGACTCATAAGTGTTAGATGAGTTCATCCTTTCTTGCATCTTTCTGTCATCTTCCAATCGAATATATCTTAGGGCCCTGTTCCGAGCTTCATCTAAGTTCCTGCATGGGTTCATTACAAGGTCTTGGTAAAATTGAGAATCCTTTTGCAGCCCCATCTTGAAAGCTTGCACAGCTGTTGCAATATCAAGATGCGGAATGTCTAAGGATTCTCGGCTGAACTTGTTCACATAATCCCTTAGGGATTCTTGATGCCCTTGTGTTATCCTGTAAAGGTCACTTGTTAGTTTTTCAAAACTCCGACTACAAGAAAACTGACTATTAAATAAATTCACTAAGTGAGCAAAAGATGTAATCGAATGTGGAGGAACATTCAAGAGCCATTTCAAGGCTGATCCTGTTAGGGTAGAACCAAAACCCTTGCATAAGCATGCTTCTTTGAGCTCCGGAGGGATAGGGTTAATCTCCATTCTTTCCCTATACTGGGCAACATACTCTTCAGGATCCGTGGTTCCATCATAAAGCTTCATGTTGGGGGTTTGAAATCTCTTTGGAGTCTCAGCATCACAAATAGGATATGCAAAGCGAGATATCATGTGGCTGTCTTGGGACACCTCCGGGATTGGCTGGACCACTCCAGGTACACTGGATATCATGTCCTTCAACTTTTGAAGTTCCCTAGTAAATGCGGATGTTACACCTGTATCCTACAATGATCCACTACTGTTAGCAGCATGAGTATTATTATTATTTGACACGTTACCCGTCGGAGGATTTTGCCCATATCCTGAAGCATATCCTGAGCTCCTCATGGTTAACATCCTGACCGAGGAGGGTATTTCAGGAGTGTGATTCTGAGGAAGGCTGGGGACAATATTCCCCCTGTTATCCTCAGTATACGCAGCTGAACTGAAGTTCAAAGTTCTGGGTTGTAATGGAGTGACAATATCCTCAGCAGATCTGCTCGAGCCAGACTTCAGGAGTTGTATTTCCCTCAACAGCATTTGGTTTGTTTCCTGTTGCTGCCTCATTTGTTCCTGCACACTTCCAAATAAAGTCAGAATTTCATCATTAGAGGCTAAAACGGGAGCAGATTCCTGAACACTCCGAGTAGGGATAACATCTTAAGGTTGTGAAGAAAACGGCATCCTTGGAGGAGGTGGTGGAAGCACCGAACCAGTGGTAGCAGAGGTTGTAGCAGACATAGTGGAAGAGCTCATGTTTGATCTTGAGGCCATTGTAAACAATGTGGCAAAAAGTTTAGAAAATAGAAAACCGATTAATGATTTTGCAAAGATTTTTAGTAAAAGTAGCACCTCTTGTCCCACGGATGGCGCCAAATTGTTTTGGTCAAAAATTACTGAAGCAATTAAGTGATCAAATTAGTAAAGTGAGGTAGTGTGCTAGAAAGTGTATTTGAAAATGTGCTTGTTGAGTTAATTAGGAAATCAGTATTCAGGATACGGTTCAGGATATCGAGCTGTATCTATGATCAAACAATGAGCAAAAGTAAAGTAAACGACACGAGATGTACGAGGAAAGCCCTTGATCAATCTAGATCGCCGGCATAAAACCTCGGGAGCTGACAATCGCAGCTGCCTTGTTCTTCTATTGCTTCAAATATCAGGATACAGTGCAGGATATGATGCGGATCAACTAGGTGTTACAACGTGATTTGATTACAAGTGTTGGTGTGTGGTGATTGCTAGAAGCTAGAGAGCAAAGTGTGCGAAAGAGAATGCGTGGAAAAAGTTGTGTCTGCCTATGATCCGATCGCTCCCATTTATAGTAACAAAAACTAACAAACTATCCTATTATTCCGGGATACTTTGGAATATTCCATTCTGAACGTTGGGGGACTGCTTTTACTTGTTTTCCACGTGCTTATTGACTATAAAACCGGGTCTTCAGCTCATATGACCGTTACAACGTCAATAGCATTGACCAGCTTCCGATATTCTCGCGGAATATGCCTTTATTCTATTCTGACCGTTACAAGACCCATTCTTCCACCATCAACGTCCATTTTTCAACCATCTTGAGCGAATCTTCAGGTAGATCAAGTCCTTTAACGTTGGTACCTTGCAACCAAAGAAAATCGTTAGTAACTGCCAGGATACTACGTCAGGATGTTACCAATATCCTGGTCTGGTATCCTGATCGATACTGCCTCAGGATGTTACCAATATCCTGGTCCGGTATCCTGATCATAAACAGCTAACATGAAATCAAGATATAGTGTCAGGATATGGGCTCAGAATTTCACCCATAACACTATTCTTATTAACCAATCGGTTAATCACTTCGGTTTATTCGTACGGTTTTTTGTTTTGTTTATTTAGTTTCAACTAATCGCAAAAACCGAACTTGGGATAAAACTTTTGCTTAGAAATATATGAAATTGAGTTATAAATAAATGAAATTAAAGTATAAATATATGAAACGGAGATATAAAATATTAAATATATGAAAAGCTAGAAATATATGAAAATATGAATGATTCGGTTCGGTTCAGCTAATTTTGGTTAAACGAGAGTACAAAAAATTTGATAACCGGTTTTTAGTTAATTCGGTTTTCATTTCATTCAGTTTTTGGTTGATTTTGGTTCGGTTTTGTACGTTTTCGATTTGATTTAGGTTAACGATTTAATTATTGCTCACTGATAACCGGTTTTGGTTAATAACCGATAGGTGCGCAGGCGATGTGGCAGGAAACACGGACATTGTCACGGTGTGCATTGTTCGGTTGGTCAGATTATTATCCTCAACCGAAATCGAGGTCATCGATTAATTTATTTTATTAACAAATCCGTTTTCAGTTAATCAGTTTGGTTTATTTAGTGATATTGACGGTTTTAGTTAGATTCATTTAGGTTCGGTTAATAGCCAAAACCAAACTTGGGCTAAAACTTTTGATTAGAAATACATGAAATTTAGGTATTGATGGGGTATGGTATTAGATCCAACCCGAATGACCGGACATATCCGCTACTTATCGCCTTTTATTATAATATTTATTATTATTGCGTACTAACCCGCGAAGCCTAGCGTGTTGTAGTTTACACTACACTAGGTTGTGGGCTTGTAGAGACAACCCCTAACTGGGCCTGGCCCATTGAGGTTAGGGTTGCCCATGTCTCCTATATAAGGAGGTCTCCACCTCCTTATTAGGGCAAGAGATATGGGGCAAACACACTTTTTGTAGCTGGAAAATGGGGATTCTTCTCCTACCGACCGTCTCTACATCCCCATGTTTCTCTCTTCTCCATTGCAGATCTAGGTTCAAGAGGAAGAACAAGGTGTGATTCTCCATCCTCTCAGAGAAAGCAGTCCAATCATCCTGGCGGTGATCCCGTGTTTCAACATTAGCGCCCACCGAGTATATGCTATATATTTGTTGATCACATCTCGTTTTATCCTCAGATCTGTGTTCTTAGAGTCACACTCTCGATCTTCGAATGGAGAAACCCCACAGATCTGTGTTACTTTTCCTAAAACTTCTAGATCTGTGGTGTTTCACTGATTTTAGTGCTAAAAAATCTTCGGATCTACATTTGTTTCAAATGGGGTTCACAACCTCATGTACAAGGGAGCTCAGACCTGTTGCCGTACAAGATTCTCAAAACAATAATTTCGAGATTCATGTTTGGTGGGCCCCTAAACCTCCATTAATGAGGCCACCATGGATACTTCATATCAGGTAAACTATTTACCTCCTTGTGTTTGATGCAAATTTTTGACAAGTCAAAATATGAAAAAGTTTTACATAACAATTTTAATGGATGGCAAAGAGTTTTTACAAAGGAAAACTAATTGAAAAATTCTCTGTTACGTCAAATAAAAGGCCTAGATTCCTATGATAGCCGTTTAATTATTATCATGGACATTTAAGAGTTCATGAGGGATATTAATGGTATCTTTGATTTTGTGAAGTAAAATGAAGATCAGGACAATTACTCTCTTCAGTTTTATTGTTATATTATTTATTTAAAACAAAAAGATGCCAGCACCACTTTGAAAGCCTTTACAGTTGTAAAAACGTACGTTATCCTCTTTTCCAAAACCTTTACAACTGTACGCATTTAATAAAGTTGTCAGGCATAAGCCGACTTCCTTTTAAAATGAGGTGATCACATATGGTTCCTTTTTCATTATACAAAGTGTTGGTTAGAATTTTTCACAATTTCTCAGATTTTTCAACGACCATGTTTTATCCTGCATCCGGCCACCACAACCTGACACCGGTGCTTTGGCTGACATGATTAACCACCTCCGGCAGAAGTTTCTATTCAGCCGGCGCACGACCGGCACTCACTACGTCACCCGCGCATGGCAGGATAAGTTATACATGCGCGTTAGTGTCTCTGTCGCGCGAGTCAGATTTGTGTATGACAGACAAGCTGTGCCGCTGTGTACCCTGCATTTGTTGGAGTTCGCCACCGCGCGTACCGTGGCTAACTCTACCTGCGCATTCGCTGGAGTCCGTTACCGCGTGTAACATGATAAACTCTACCTGCGCATGCGCTGGAGAGCTCGTCGCGCATGGTCGTACTACCGCATTCGCCGAAAATGTTCCGCCGCGCATGCGTAAGTTCTGCACGCGAGTAACCTTTCATCTCTGCCTAACAAAACTTGTCGCGCGGACAAACTCGGCATGCACCAGTTAGACTCAGCTCCGCCTACATCGGACAAACTCCCGCTTACGCGAGACAGTGTCTCGCCGCGCGAGCATGCTCTGCTTCGCTGGACAAGCCCCCATGCGCGAGCACAAGCTCCCCTTACGCCAAACATGCGAGTGTGCGTCTCTCAAGCCTACGTTATGCGGCAGTTTTGTCTTGTCAATATCGGTTGTTGCGATCTCTCTGATAAACTTAGACTTTTCAGCTATGCCTTCTGGACGATAGCTCAACGAGTAATCATGCTCTGGATTTGGATTGTACCCCGCACGCTTGTGGGATTTATACACCTCGTGTTCTGGTGGTAATCTGCTAAATACCGTGCTTTCTCTCTTGTACGTCGTGTCATCTTCTTCATTGTAGCTATCCCATTTGTCGTTTATGTTGCGCAGGCCTAAACGACTGTGCACTGGCTTCTTCTGCTGGTGGGTGTGTTGCACATAGTTGCTTTCAGTTTCACCATACGTATCGCGCGTATCGTGCACACTTTGCCTTCTGATGTTAGGTGCTTTCTCAGAGTGTTGGTTTCGCGCGTGTGTTTGTTGAGGGATATGGGTGTTCGGAGGCTTTTGTGGTGGAGTAACAAAAGCGGACTGATTAGCTTGCGCTTGGAGCAAAGCTTGCTGTGCGCTGAGTTGCGCATAGACAAGGTTCAGAGACGCCGTTTGCTCGGCATACCAGGAAGCCAGAGTTTTTCCTTCAGGTAGCCCTAAAAGTGCCGAAAAGTTCAACTGTGTTTGACCTGATGGTGTTGAAGGACTAGCCCCATGGTTTGGTGTTGGAACTTCTGGAGGTGTTTGGTTAGCTACCCCAGGTGAATGTTGGAAAGTGGTTCCGTTTGTGGTTTGATTGATAACTCTGGAGGTGCTCCCAAAGATATCGGGTAACTCATTGTTTATTTGCCTTTCTCGGATGGTCTCGTTCCCTTGGAACCTTTGGACGTGAGCGGTGTCCGTAATTAGTTCAAAGGAAGAGCTTTCTCCGTCCACGTGAGGGGAAGGGTTTGGTTCAGTCATTTAGAGAGCTTTCTCCTTTACATACGAGCACGCGAGTCTCCGTGCGAGACTGCTGCTCTACATATGAGCACGTAAGTCGCCATACGCGCATGCTCCTTTACATACGAGCACGCCAGTCTCCGTGTGAGACTGATGCTCTACATATGAGCACGCCAGTCTCCGTGCGAGCCTGCTGCTCTACATGCGAGCACGTAAGTCGCCATACGCGCATGCTCCTTTACATACGAGCACGCTAGTCTCTGTGTGAGACTGCTGCTCTACATATGAGCACGCCAGTCTCCGTGCGAGACTGCTGCTCTACATGCGAGCACGTAAGTCGCCATACGCGCATGCTCCTTTACATACGAGCACGCCAGTCTCCGTGCGAGACTGCTTCTCTACATATGAGCACGCCAGTCTCCTTGCGAGACTGCTGCTCTACATATGAGCACGCCAGTCTCCGTGCGAGACTGCTGCTCTACATGTGAGCACATAAGTCGCCACACACGCATGCTCCTCTACATATGAGCACGCCAGTCTCCGTGCGAGACTGCTGCTCTACATGCGAGCACGTAAGTCGCTATACGCGCATACTCCTCTACATATGAGCACGCCAGTCTCCGTGCGAGACTGCTGCTCTACATGTGAGCACGTAAGTCGCCATACGCGCATGCTCCTTTACATATGAGCACGCGAGTCTCCGTGCGAGACTGCTCCTCTACATACGAGCACGCTAGTCTCCGTGCGAGACTGTTGCTCTACATGTGAGCACGTAAGTCGCCATACGCGCATGGTCCTTTACATACGAGCACGCTAGTCTCCATGCGAGACTGCTGCTCTACATGCTCCTTTACATACGCGCGCATGCTCCTTTACTTACGAGCGAGCACACATGCGCTAGCTGTCGCATGCTCCTCTACATACGAGCACGTAAGTCGCCCACGCGCGTGTATGCTCCTTTACTTCAAGCACGTATGTCGCCCACACACGCATTCTGCTTTATATACGAGCGCGTAAGTCGCCCGCACGTGCATTCTTAGTTACTTGCAAACACGCTTATAAAATATAAACTGCACTACAAATGCATGCACCACTTTGGGTATACACAAAAACACATTGGCTTCCACATCATTACCCTGACACGACTTTACGCCAATTCTCATTCGCGATAACCTGCACAAAGTGGATTAACACGTGCAAATATTGTAGACAACAGTTTATAAAGATTTAAACACCAGGTATACATTTTCCTCAAGGCTTGAGAGACGCACACTCGAAATTATCCGAAGGGAAGGCACTCATCTAGTCTAGAATTCCACCCACTTGCCATTCGCGCATGGGAGCAACACTGGACTGGGGGACCGAAAGGGCTATGGTCCCAAATGCCGCATAAGTCATACGCGCGTTGGGCCCTAACCACACTTAACCGCCAAAACTCTGCCTGTTCCAAGACTCATGCATGTGACCTAACCACGTACGCACAACCTGGACAAGCTCATGGTAATGTGCCAGTACAAATGGCAACTGCCTACAACCAATCAGCTTGCGCCATGTTTGCCCAACCAATTTCCACGATGAACAATCGTAGGATATTCACTGCTCCATTATCTCTACTCACAGCTGAAGACAGACGCATCAAGCGTGGCTAACAACTTTCCCGCACCCGGGCGACAGGTAAGCCTAAAACTCAATCTTTACTTTCGAGCACTCCTAACAAGTCTAGTACTGCTCCCACGCTTGCACGCGAGAGCAGCACTAGACTGGGGGACATGATGGGGTATGGTATTAGACCCAACCCGAACGACCGGACATATCCGCTACTTATCGCCTTTTATTATAATATTTATTATTATTGCGTACTAACCCGCGAAGCCTAGCGCATTGTAGTTTACACTACACTAGGTTGTGGGCTTGTAGAGACAGCCCCTAACTGGGCCTGGCCCACATGTCTCCTATATAAGGAGGTCTCCACCTCCTTATTAGGGCAAGAGATATAGGGCAAACACACTTTTTGTAGCTGGAAAAAGGGGATTCTTCTCCTACCGGCCGTCTCTACATCCCCATGTTTCTCTCTTCTCCATTGCAGATCTAGGTTCAAGAGGAAGAACAAGGTGTGATTCTCCATCCTCTCAGAGAAAGCGGTCCAATCATCCTGGCGGTGATTCCGTGTTTCAACAGGTATCAATACATGAAATGGATGCATAGGTACATGAAATGGAGGTATAAATCATAAAATGGGGGTATAAATATGAAATACACGAACTACAAGTATAAAAGCTAGAAGTATATGAATATATGAATGGTTCGGTTCCGTTAATTTTGGTTAAATGAGGGTACAAAAAATCGATAACCATTTTATATTAATTAGGGTTTCAGTTAATCAGTTTTTTGTTGATTAACGATTCAATTATTACTCACCCTTAGACACTGTTAATCACGTAACATATTAATTTTTTAATTAAAAAAACTATAGCAATATTATACCCAAATTAAAGAAAATAAAATATTAGCTTATATGGTGTAATTTAGAAAAAATATTAACGTACCAAAAAGTTATAACCGTTTTAAAATCGGCGGCGTGGTGGGGGGTGTAACAACCCGCGTTTTGAAAGTCAAAGTCAAAGGAAGAAAAGATTGCTAATTGTGATATGTCACTCCTTGCTTAATTGTTGATTGTACTCTTTAACTTGTAATCGATACTCTATTTTAATTTGCTTTAGTTGTATCATGTGGAGTACATGTTAATAAATCGCTATTTAATCGCTAATCGACTTATCGCTAATCGCATCGCTATCGCATCACAACTCGAATTATAGGTTATGGATATTGTTTTACGTGTGTATGCTATTATGTGTTACTTGTGCATGTTAGGTTTATGTTGAGGTGATTAATCGCAATCGCAAATCCATCGCAACGCAATCTCATCGCAAACTTGAGATTTAAGATTTTATTTATGGTATTTGGTAGTTAGGTTATTTGTGTAACTAATGGGTAATACTATCGCATCGCTTACTCGAAACGCATCGCAACGCTCAACGCACGAAACGAAAACCAACTTGCGGCAACCAAACGAATGGTTATCTGATCGGATGGCCATCCGATTGGATGGTCATCCGATCCGTTACACTGCGCCACTTTCCCTTTTTGGAATCCTATAAATAGCACCTGTCACATCACAAACTGTGATGTGACAGCTCTGGTGCGACTCTTCAACTGCTCAGGCCATTCTCCTTCGATTTCTCCCGATTCTTGTAAGTTTCTTCCTCAAATCTTGTACATCTATCATCTACACACACTTCTTCATCATTTTCGCCTTTGAATCTTCACTTTTAACCATGAAATCTACCCAATTTGAGGTGTTCTAGGGTGATGTCATCATGGGGTACTTATGAACTTCAAGATTTGACCTCATTCCACCAAGAACAACTTAGATCTAAGAGATTTCAACATGTTTTAACACTAATTTTGCAATAGAGCTAAACTTTTCAAGGTTAAACGGATTGAAAGTTGTTTTTATAACTTTCTTTCAACTCCTTTACACTCTTTAGCTCAAAACCGATTAAATCGGAACTCATTCAGGCCTTCTACTCATTTCCTAATGAAGTGTCGGTCTGAGATCTGAATCCTATCAAAGAGAGAACCAATTCCGGGTTGAACATGAACAACCGTCACAAACAGTTAGTTGATCAGGCTGGGGTGATTCCCACTTCGATCTGATGACTCGGTCTTGACGGAGTTCCTGTTGTTTAACGCGTGTCATACCATCTCGATCAAACCGCAAACTTTTCAAACTTAACAAATTATTCAAGTTCTCAAAATGATCAGTTCGTGGAAGGATTGACGTCTGATCGGATTGCCATCTGATCGAACGACAATCCGATCGGATGACTTGTGGTCTTCAACACTTAACATTTTTACCAAGTTTTCAAAGATCACCAGTTTCTAACGGATTGCCATTCGAACGGAAGACCATCCGATCGAATGACCATCCTGCTGTGAACTTGTTCTCTGAAGTGTCACACTGGACGGATGGCCATCCAACAGAACGACCATTCGACCGGGCGACCTGAAGGGTAGAGATACTTCTCTGTTTTCAAAATGCTACAACGAAAACTTCAAAGCCATCATACACAAATACATCCTTCCCAAGAGAATGGCAAATGACCGAATGGCCATCCGACCGGATGACCATCCGTCCGGATTGCCATCCGTTCGCATGTCCCTTCCACACTCAGTCACTTCGCATCATTTTACGCGCCGTTTATCGCTTACGCTATCGTACTGTTCAGGCTAAGTCTCCAGCGCTCCCTTCAATCCAAGACGGTGTTTAGTTATTAAGCACTTTCTGTGAGTATACTCGATCCCTTTTTACTTTAAGCACTTTTGGGTGTTACATACGTTATCTATATCAAATCACAACGATCACATAATGCAAACACTTTTATACTCTAACCGTTACTGCATGTTATACGTGTTACTCGATGAATGCTTGTACGTTATGTTTACACAGTGATTGTTGCCTGACACACCTTAGCAACGATAGTACTATAGTTTGGACTCAGCACCTGTCGCAGACAGGGGTTGTTAATGGCTTTTCTCACATGTCACAGTGGTGATATGTGTTGCGCATTCTACAACTCGCAGTCACGTCTGTGCATATTTCATTATCGATAACCTACTTGTTTCACAATATACATGTTACATGCTGGTTATGCGTAAACTCGCTCTCGCTACTATTATACTATTAAACTTGTATGCTCACCTTTACACTATGTGTATTGACCTCTATTTTAACGTATGTGACAGGTGTTTGAGATGCTAGGATGCTTGCTATGTGGAATCAGTGTACGAAGAGTCTAGAAATGAACAACCTATAAATCTGAGTTGTCGGAACAATGTTGTTTTTGGGATACTATGTCAGTAATAATTAGATTATCTGATATTTTGCGATATGGGACGTAATGATTAAATATCTGGTAATTTTAGTTGTTATGGATTTCTCTTGAACAATCTGTTTCGCTCAGTGTCGCGCCCTGATGTTTCCGCCATCGGTTGGGGTCTGACAGATTGGTATCAGAGCCATAACTATAGGGAATTAGGTAAGACTTGACCTAGTCCGGGTCGATGTCTTAGAAATGACCTAGTCTATAGTCTAAGTACCAACAGACCGCTTTGTGCGAACCCGTTAAGGGTACCGCACCGGCCTATTTCTGCTATTCGATCGTCTTACGAACATACTACACCTCATCGACCTCTCCTAAGGTCGAGCACTATCACTTTGCCTTCCCTAAGGCAGGCGCACCGCACACACTATTTTCGAAAACGAACGAGTGATTAGATCGAGATTAGGTGTGAAAACCGCAAACTCTTGATTGGATCGCTTTTTCGACCCGCATTTTTACTATAAACACGAGAATTTGCGTTGAATCAGGAGTGAAATCCGTACTTCGACGAAATTCTATTTCTCTATCTCGTGATTCTATCACACAAATAGGAACGTAGTCACTAAGTTAGGGGTGAAACCCGAACTTTGATGACTCGTTCCGATCTCTATTTTGGTTTTACAAAACTCTCACCAAAGTCTCGATGGATTCCAACGACTCGAGTTGCGTAAATAACCGAAAGGATGCGTGTCAGTCACCGTGTATCGGTGATAGAGCACAGTCTATTAGGCCAAAACGTATACTTGGAGTCCTTGAGAATAATCGAATCACTTTGGATAGTCGACGTCTATCAAGCCAGGACAATCTATTTTCGATTTCAAGCTCGCAATCGATGATTTTATGTGTTTTGATTCTGAGCCGCAACCGCTGACTCTGTGATTTATCGATTTTATGTGACTTTTATGTGAATTTTATGAGATTTTATGTGTTTATGTGTTTCAATTTTTGGTGATTTACTCGCTTTTCGTTGTTCGCTTTGATCAACATGCACAACTCGCACCACACATTTACCTCAATACGCTAACAAATCGCTTGTGTTATTCGCAATCACTACTCGCTATCCGCACCCGCAATACTCGATCACTTTACGCTGCTGTGAAAGATAGGTGAATACGTGCAACATATGTAGGTCAATACGTGCAAAATATAGTGTGTCCTCATGTGTTTCGATGCTCTACGTGCGTATATGTTTCTGTGCTTATGTGCTTCTGTGTATTATGTGCCTATGTGATTTTGTGCTTTGATGTGTACATGTGCTTTATAAAGTAGACTTGGGTGAATCGCTATATTATACTAGGGTTAATCGAAATTGTGTCTGAGTCCTGTGAAGATGTCTGTTGTAGACACTGTCGTCATTTGGATGACACACTGCTCTCTCCACACGTCGCAACCACGAGGACAAACGCATCGCTGCACTAGTCGCCAAGCAGATGGCGAAAGTCATTCCGCAAATTGTTAGCGAGCTGAACGAAAAAGCTAGCAAGTCCTCAGAAGAATCCAGGACTGATTCTCCTAAAGCAACTTTTAGCTTCAAGCAGTTCAAAGCGTGTGGTCCCAAAGAATTTACCGGAGAGGATGGGCCTACGGCCATGTTTCAATGGTTTGATTCGATCGAAGTCACCCTGCACCAGAGTGGCTGTCCGGAAAACCTTCGCACTGTTAACGCCACCGGTGTCTTCCAATCCCAGGCTCTGGATTTGTGGACTGCCGAGAGAAACAAACGAGGGAACGATGCAGCTTATAGGGTGACGTGGGATGAGTTGAAGGACATCATGATGAAGGAGTGCTGCCCTCCCCATGAGCTCCAAAAGCTGGAGGACGAGTTCTGGCATATCAAACAGGATGGTGGCGACAACGCTGGTTTAACTGCTCGCTTCAAGCAGCTGAGTATCATCTGTCTAGGTCAAGTTACTACCCCCGAGATAACCATCAAGAAGTATATCCGTGCTCTGCCGGATTGTGTTGTTGACTTCGTTCAAGTTGCGAAGACGACAACTATCGAGGAAACCTACCTGCTCGCTGCTGAGATCAACAACAAGCGAGTCAGGGCTGGTTACTTTGATAAAGCCTCCAAGAATCTGCACCAAGTTATCACTGCCCCCACCGCTGAAACCGCCGCATCGCAATCTTCAAGGTTCTCCAGCCGCAAGAGAAAGAACAACAGCTCCAGCTACAAGAACTGTGCAGTTACTGCCGCTCCACTTCAAGCTGTACCGGCTCAACCACATCCTCAAAACCGCCAAGTAGCGGCGCCTATGGTCAATGCACCGCCAGCCAAGCATGCATACACTAGGCCACACCCGCTCTGCCCTACTTGTACCTATCATCACCCGGTTGGAATCGCATGCCGGTTTTGTGTTCACTGCAACCTGTACGACCACTTCACCGCTAACTACCGTACCGGTCCTCGCCAAGCCCTAGCTCAAGTTCCTACTCTACCAGCTCCGCAAGAACAACAAGAAGCTTCTGCTCACGCAAGAGCCTGCTTTGCATGTGGTGATCCCAACCACTTCGCAAACGTCTGCCCAAACAGAGTGGTGAAGCAAGAGCCACAGCAGCAGCAGCAGCCAACACCGCAACAACACCAACAGTAGCAGCAGCAGCCAGCTCAGCAAGCAGCCCGCGGGTGAGTCTTCAACATCAACGCCCATCAGTCTCAGGCAGACAACAAAGTGGTTAATGGTACGTTTCTCGTAAATGGTATATATGCTTCGTGTTTATTTGATACTGGAGCCGATAACTGTTAATGATCGTTCGAATTCGAAAGGCTCCTAAACCGTAAACGCGTTAACCTCCCATCAACGTTCGACATAGAAGTTTCCACTGGAAGAACCGTCACTGTTAGTTCCGTTCTACATGACTGTACTCTTGATCTCAACGGTCACGTTTTCCCGATCAATCTCATCCCAATGCAACTTGGTAGTTTTGATGTCATAGTAGGTATGGATTTCCTTCGGGAGAATCATGCTGAAATTGTTTGTTTCGATAAAATGATTCGCTTCTCTTTCGTAAACGGTGATCAATTGTGTGTTTATGGCGAAGTCGCTTCGAAGAAGTTGCAACTTATGTCGTGTGTTCAAGCTAGTAAGTATCTCTGCAAGGAATACCAAGCTTTCTTGGCACACATCGTAGTAGTGGAGGAAAAGGAAGTTAAGACCATAGACAAGGTGCCTGTGGTTCGTGATTTTCCTTGTGTGTTTTACGACGATTTACCTGGTTTACCTCCCACTCGTGATATCGATTTTTAAATTGACCTCATTCCTGGAGCAAACCCTTGCTAGAGCGCCTTATCATCTCGCTCCTTCTGAAATGTGCGAACTCTCGAGTCAGCTCCAGGAACTACTTGATAAAGGCTTCATTCACCCTAACACCTCTCCTTGGGGCGCGCCTGTCCTTTTCGTCAAAAAGAAGGACGGATCGTTCCGGATGTGCATCGATTATAGGGAATTGAATAAGCTTACCATCAAGAATCGCTATCCCTTGCCTCGAATTGATGATTTGTTTGATCAGTTACAAGGGGCTACGTGTTTCTAGAAGATCGATATACGCTCAGGCTATCACCAATAACGAATTCAGGAGGAAGATATACCTAAAACCGCTTTTCGAACCCGATATGGTCACTACGAGTTTGTTGTTATGCCTTTTGGTTTGACTAACGCCCCCGCAGTCTTTATGGATCTAATGAATCGCGTGTGTAAACCCTTTCTCGACCGCTTCATCATCGTGTTCATCGATGATATTCTGATCTTTTCCAAGACAAAAACCAAACACGCGCAACATCTACGTTTGGTTCTTGAGTTACTCCAGGGAAACCGTCTCTATGCCAAGTTCTCCAAGTGTGAATTCTGGCTTTAGGAGGTTCAATTCCTCGGTCACATCGTCAATAGTCAAGGAATTCATGTTGATCCTGCGAAGATTGAAGCTGTTAGGAGTTGGGTGACACCAAGGAACCCGTCCGAAGTTCGTTTTTTTCTCGGATTGGCGGGATACTATCGCCGACTCATCGCTGATTTCTCAAAGATCGCTGTACCGCTTACCTCGCTTGTGCACAAGGACAAACCTTTTGTTTGGGGAACCGAACAAGAGGAGGCCTTTCAAACTCTCAAAGCTATGCTTTGTAAGGCTCTCGTGCTCTCACTACCCGATGGAAACGACGATTTCGTAGTCTACTGCGATGCCTCTAACCTCGGTCTTGGTTGTGTTCTCATGCAACGGGATAAGATTATCGCGTACGCCTCTCGACAGTTCAAGATACACGAGAAGAACTATACAACCCACGATCTCGAGCTTGGTGCAATTGTTTTTGCGTTGAAGATTTGGCGACACTACCTTTACGGTACCAAGTGTACGCTCTTCACCGACCACAAGAGCCTACAACACATCTTTAACCAGAAAGAGTTGAATATGCGCCAACGCCGATGGGTTGAACTCCTCAACGATTACGACTGTGAGATTCGTTACCATCCAGGCAAAGCAAACGTCGTTGCCAATGCTCTCAGTCGACGAAGCTATTTGCATAGCGTTCGTAATGCTCAAGCCCAGCACAATCTCGAAGCTCTTATCAGTGACGCCCAACATGCTTGTTTTACCGAACACACTTTGAAGAATGAAATGATCATCTATAATGGCGAACAACTGGTGAATAAATCGAATGGTATATTCCATTATCTAGACCGAATTTGGATTCCCAAGCGTACCAATTTGCGACATATTCTGCTAGACGAAGCCCACAAATCGCGGTATTCCATTTATCCCGGTGCCGATAAGATGTACCAGGACATGCGCTGCAAGTACTGGTGGCCGGGCATGAAGAAGGATATCGCTATCTATGTTTCGAAATGCCTGACTTGTTCCAAAGTCAAGGTTGAGCATCAACGCCCCTCTGGCTTACTCGTACAACCCGGGATCCCGATGTGGAAGTGGGAGAGTATAGCTATGGACTCTTTAACGAAACTTCCTCTCACGCCATCAGGTCACGACAGCATCTAGGTTATCGTTGACCGCCTTACCAAATCCGCTCACTTCCTACCGATACGAGAAGACTATAAGGTAGAACGATTAGTTTGAATCTATACCGATGAAGTTATTTGTCGACATGGGACACCTCGTGATATCATCTCTGACCGCGATGGTCGATTCACCTCGCGTCTTTGGGAAACGTTTCAATCTGCTCTCGGTACTACTCTCAATCTTAGTACCGCATTCCATCCCCAGACCGACGGTCAGACTGAATTCACGATTCGTACCCTCGAAGACATGCTTCGCTCGTGTGTTATAGATTTCGGTGGTAATTGGGATTCGCATTTACCTTTAGTCGAATTCTCGTACAATAACAGTTATCACTCTAGCATCCAAATGGCACCATTTGAGGCATTATACGGAAGAAAATGCCGATCTCCTATTGTGTGGCATGAGATCGGGGATGCGCAAATTACCGGTCCTGAGTTACTGCAAGAAACGACTGACAAAATCCTCCAAATTCGAGACAATCTACTGAAAGCTCGAAGTCGTCAGAAAAGGTACGCCGATAGACGCCGCAAGCCCCTTGAATTTGACGTTGGCGATCGCGTACTCCTAAAGGTTGCACCTTGGAAGGGGGTGATCAGATTCGGCAAGAAAGGGAAGCTCTCGCCTCGATATGTTGGACCCTTTAAAATTCTGGAAAGGATTGGCAAGGTGGCCTACAGACTCGAACTACCGGAGGAACTTAGTAATGTCCACCCAACTTTCCACGTTTCAAACCTCAGAAAGTGTCTAGCCGACCAGGAATTACATATCCCTCTTGAGGATTTACAAGTGGACGAAACATTACACTTCGTGGAAAAGCCTGTCGAGATCATGGGCCGAGAAACCAAGGTACTCTGATGCTCACGCATTCCCATTGTGAAGGTTCACTAGGAAGGCAAAAGCGGCGCCGAGTTCACCTGGGAACTCGAAAGTGATATGAAGGAAAACTATCCACAACTGTTTGTTACGCCTGCTTCTTAAATTTCGGGACGAAATTTGCTAATGTAGGGGAGGCTGTAACAACCCGCGTTTTGAAAGTCAAAGTCAAAGGAAGAAAAGATTGCTAATTGCGATCTGTCACTCCTTTCTTAATTATTGATTGTACTCTTTAACTTGTAATCGATACTCTATTTTAATTTGCTTTAGTTGTATCATGTGGAGTACATGTTAATAAATCGCTATTTAATCGCTAATCGACTTATCACTAATCGCATCGCTATCGCATCACAACTCGAATTATAGGTTATGGATATTGTTTTACGTGTGTGTGCTATTATGTTTTACTTGTGCATGTTAGGTTTATGTTGAGGTGATTAATCGCAATCGCAATCGCAAATCCATCGCAATGCAATCTCATCGCAAACTCGAGATTTAAGATTTTATTTATGGTATTTGGTAGTTAGGTTATTTGTGTAACTAATGGGTAATACTATCGCATCGCTTACTAGAAACGCATCACAACGCTCAACGCACGAAACGAAAACACGAAAACCAACTTGCGGCAACCAATCGATTGAATGACCATTCGATCGATTTGGGAGGTAGTTGGGATAAGAACCTACCATTAATCGAATTCTCCTACAACAATAGCTACCATACCAGCATAAAGGCTGCGCCTTTTGAGGCATTATACGGTAGAAAGTGTAGATCGCCAGTTTGTTGGGCGGAAGTTAGAGAAGTCCAGTTATCAGGACCAGAGATCGTGTTCGAAACGACGGACAAGATTGTCCAGATTCGTAACAATCTCAGAGCTGCCCGGGATAGGCAGAAGAGTTACGCTGATCCAAGTCGTAAGGATTTTCACTTCGAAGTAGGTGACAAAGTCCTACTTAAAGTGTCACCCTGGAAAGGAGTGATGCGGTTTGGTAAGAAAGGCAAGCTAAGCCCGAGATACATAGGACCTTTCGAGGTTATCGAACGTGTCGGGTCAGTTGCCTATAAGTTGAACTTACCGGAAGAGCTCAGTGGAATTCACAATGTGTTCCACATCTGCAATCTGAAGAAGTGTTTCGCTGACGAATCACTGGTTATACCACATACAGATGTGCATATAGACGCGAGCTTAAAATTTGTTGAAAAACCTTTGTCGATTGAAGATCGACAGGTAAGGAAGCTTCGAAGGAAGCATATACCTTTTGTAAAGGTCAAATGGGATGCCCGTAGAGGTCCCGAATACACGTGGGAGGTTGAATCCACGATGAAAGAAAAGTACCCTTACTTGTTTCAGTAAATCTCGGGTCGAGATTTATTTTAAGGGGGTGAGGATGTAACACCTCGGAAATTCACGTCCTATAATATGCTGACACGTGTCTCAAATTTTAAACGTGTGAAAGAAATATTATGGAAGGACTAAAGTTGACAAACAGGGAAAGTATGTGAATATACGCATTCTAAGTGTCAACTATGAATAAATATAATGTATATTAACCCTACACGATGCTCATACCTTCAAACGAATAAATCATGGATCATACAAAGCTAAAAGTGAGTGATTTCAAACTACAGGGACCAAATGCGTCAACATGTTTAATTTATACCTCTGAGTGACCTTTTGACAAACCCGAAGCTTTGTAAATATTAATTATGCTCACGAGAATGCACCATAAAAATTTCATAAAGTTTCGTTAACGTATGAGAAAGTTATGATCAAATTCGTGTGCGAAGTGTTAAAACGTAAACGTTGAAAGTTAAAAGTTACCCGGGGACTTGGCAAAGTGGGTATATGTTTTAAGGCCTTATTAGATCAATTGTGAAGGATTACCATGCAAGAAATCAGTACCTATTCGAGTTTTGAAGAGACAAGGACTGAATCGCAAATGAAAAACAAAGCTGCAGACCTGCAGGACTCGCGCCACGCGAGGGGTCCCTCGCGCTACGCGAGGGATGCCCAGAACCGCAAAACATGGGCTGTTGTCTGCCAAGTGTTTTGTGCGCGACCTTTACCCGTTTTTCCACTTCTCCTGGCCCCTAAAACACCCCCTAAGCCTCTAGGACACCTGTTGATCGATTGTGGGAGCTTGTAGACTTGTTTGTCAAGCACTTATGGTGAGTGAAACCACTATATAAGGCACTTCAATGTCACAACTTCTCCTCACACCTTCTCCTGCATTTGTGGATCATCTCTGGAGCTATCAAGCAGCCTCAAGTGATCAATCTCGTGCATAGGACTCTTGTAAGTCTGCTAGTTCTTGTTTAGTTGAGTTTAGCTTGTTTAATTAGCTAAAAGTCAAACCGTCGTAATTACGGTTTGACTTCGAGATTAGTCAATAATGGCTCAGTCATATCTCGAATTGAAAGTAGTTATAGGTTGGTATTTATGTGGGTAATAAAACCCCAAAAGGGTTTCCCCTGATCACCATCCTAACCAGGTTAAATGTCGGGTCAAACTTTTAATTAAAAAGTCAACATAATGCTTAAAATGTCATTTATGCATAATTCGCTATCTAGAACATATATAACCTGTTTGATCATTGTTATAACTTAGTAATAAGTGTAAGAACATGTCCAAACATGTTCAACCCGACTATTTCCTGTTTAGACCCGGTTCGGAACCGAAAGTCACATAGTTTGACTTTCACTTTGACTTTCAGTTCTGACCCGTTTAGGCATATTTTAGAAATACCTTAGAGCTTTAATTGGACTAGGTTACATGTTAGAACAACCCTCTGTGATTATACACCTCGGTTCATTAGTTATCCAATTAATATGCATGTTTCCGTTAATTGCTCATATGTTGACCGTTATGCCCTTATTACCTTAAAACGTGATTTATGAAAATGTAAAAGTGTAGAAACCTTTGTTACTGATATATAGACTTGTATGCAAAGTTTGACATCAGTTTGACTTGTAGATTAAGAATTATGCTCATTATCGCAAAACTAATGCTTTATGTTAATAAAATAGCGTAATTAGCGTATAGCCTAGTTAAACATACTTTTTGGTATCAAGTCTTTTACCCACTGATGTAATATATTAATTTGGGATTTTTAAAGATTTTTAATTAATTTTAGGCTGAGCATAACTCGTAGTCGTAGGCTTAATTCGGAAATTGTCGGTTTTGCCCTTACGGGCCATAAAATGAGTTTTACACATCTAAACGACTCCAAACCTTTTGCTACTGATTAGTTATGATAAATAAATTATTTTAAGCCTTCTGGAAATATAAGAATATCATATTTAAGTATCGAACCCGGTAATGGCCTTTAATCGCCTAAATTAGCGTTTTTAACGCATAGTATGTTTTAAAATCATATTGGACATACCCGGGTTGATACCTACTGATATTAGAGGCAAATTATAATATTTTAACAGTAAGCAAAGGTTGATAAACTCAGACTTCAGTTTTGAGCTTTTCGGCTTATGTGAAATTACCAAAATACCCCTACGGGGCCTAGTTTGGCTAAAAATGATAAGTTTCACATACATGCTTTAACCTACTGATGTAACTTAGCAAATTGAGTATATTTTCTGATTACATCAGACCTGTAACTCAGATTGTCACTTAAACCCTTTTATAAACTTTTAAATGACCAAACTACCCCTACGGGGCCTAGTTTGTGTTTAAACACATTTCGGGCATAACGAAGGACACCTTACTGATGTCACAACATATTTGAGACATAATTAACTTAGGAAACCTGTATATAGCTCTCATGACTACCCGTCACGCTTATTACGCGTACGGTTCGGTTTATGTAACAAGTTTACATAAACTAGCCGAAACGGGTCAAACCTTAACGGTTTTATCTCAAAATCCAGAATGTGAATAATAAACCCATATTAAACAAGTCTTCAAACTTGTCGGGTCTGAATCACATTCTATCCGGTCTTCGCTTAATCGTGCGTACGAACCGTATCTTGAAACTAGCCGGTCTAAGCTTAAGCTTAATAAAAGACCCGTTAGAATTCTAATAGGTTATATTAAACCTTCGTTCCAGATTAGGAGAAACAGTAAAAGCTACGTGCATTCCGCTTATTGTGATTTATACTTGCATCAGGTAAATACTTTTAACTTATTTTCCCTATACGGGCTTGGGTTACGGTACATAGCGTACCGCTTGATCGGGCATCAAATCTCCACGCTTAGTGGGTAGTTGAATAATTTGATCGGCTCGTTTAAACAGTCTTGTTTACTTTACAGCCTTTGGGGGGTTAATGACCATGTCCCGGATATCCTTGGCATCATCTTACGAGATGGCCGCGACCTGAGCACGGGGTGTAGGCGTACACCGTCCGTGTATAACTCAATGATGTGGTGTGTCTATTGATCTTTAACCCGGACTAGATCCGGGCTACTGAACGCATAAGTGACATGTAATTCGTTCACAAGATTATAATATTAAATAATTCTCCCAGGTTATAAAAAATGTTTATGCCATGTGCATCCAAACCAATTTTCAATCATTTTCTAAAATGAGTCAGTTGAATGTATTTACCAGTGTAAACTGACGTATTTTCCCAAAAAGACTGAATGCAGGTACTAAACGAAATTGGCTGGATTGTCTCCTAAGCATCAATAAAAAGTCTCGCAAGCTTAGGATGCCAGCAGTCTGTTGAACCATTAAATGTTATTTTGTTTCGATCCTACTGTGGATAAACACCGGATATTGTGACTTTGATTACAATAAATAAATTCGGTTGTATTATATTTTAAATTTGCTTCCGCTGTGCATTATTATATTGTGTTGTTTGACTATTACGTTGCCAACCACGTCACGATACTCCCCCACCGGGCCCACCGGTGACACGTGGAAATCGGGGTGTGACAGGTTGGTATCAGAGCCAACACTGAGTGAATTAAACACTAGCCTTTTGTGTTTAATCTCAGTTACACAATTGCACATATCTAAACCTTCGAGTCTAGACTTATAACTTAGGACAAATTCCACCTTATTCGGTTTTTGTTTTGTCCTTTAAATTTTATATTTTGTTATTGTTATCTTATGCTTTATTGACAGGAATATCAAAATGCCTCCAAGATTTTTCCGGACACGAGGACGAGGAAAGGGGCCAGTTACAGCCCCCAACGACCACGAAGCTGGACCTTCGCAACGGCGAGCTCCATCCAACACCGAGAGTGACGACCCTCGGGAAAACCGGAGAAACCTGTTCGAGCCGGCCAGACGGTCGGTTTCGCATACTTCAACACCTCCTGTTCTTAATCCTTATGAACCCAATAACCCTCAACCGTCCTACATACCACTTCAGCGATCCCTATCTCATCATTCCTACGGAGACCCTACACCTGTTTTTCAGGGACAGTTTAACCCGGTAGGATTCATACCAGAACCCGTGGGTTTCAACCCACTAGGGCCTGACGATCACTTTTCTGGCGATCACGCTGATGACATGGACGAGGATACGGACCCCGTCATGCCTGCTAGTGGTACTCCGAACCACCCGATAGAGATCTCGGACGAATCTTCGTTTCACGGATCACCCTATGGTGGTCCAGACAGTTTCCAAGCCCTGTTCAATCAGCACGAGTGGTACTATACACCTTCTCACCACTCGTCGTCTCATGGGCAGCAACAGCAGCAGCAGTCACAGCAGCCGCAGCCGCATCATCAGATTCATCGGAGGATCACCGGTTTGTGGCAGTTACGCCACCACCTCCACCGCCACCAGTTCAGCCGGCACCTCCTCAACCGCCAAGGCGTAGGAGAACCGGTGCCCGCATGTCGGTGTGACCAGGGGACTTTCATTTTAGCTCCCCATGTCAGTCGATTGCTAGTCACTACCCGCCCCACCAGGAGGACCCGCAAATGGGTGGACCCTCCAACCCTGCTATACTACAACCACCGCCGATGGGATTTGATAACCCAATCCCGGCGTATACGAGTGGCATGGGATACAACCCGTTTGAACCCCCAACGCATCACAACTATGGTTACGGGGAGGCTGATCCGTACATGGTAACAACGAACTATAACACCCAAGGATCCTATGGGGATCCATGGGGGGTGAGTTACCCGACTCAGGGATACGCAATACCTCCTAGACCCATTATCAGGACGCAATCGCAGCCACCACGGTTTTCTCCCCCAGAAAGGGAGGAAATTTTACAGAGGTTGGAGCAAGTTGAACGGGAAGCTCACGAGGAACGTAGGGAAAGACAGACGTTCTTCCAAGGATTAGCTAGCTTGATCAAGGGGAAGAACAAGAAGGATCGTTGAAATCCTTCCACAGTTATTTCCTCCTGTATTTACTGTTGAGCCCCTGCGTGGGTGTATTTGGTATGTTTGCTTTAAGCCCCTGCGTGGGCATGCTTGTTTGTTTTAACCCCTACATGGGTGTATTGTTAGTGTGAGTCCCTGCGTGGACTATTATATTATGTAGTCCCTACGTGGACATGTGTGATATTTAGCCCCTGCGTGGGCATGTGTGTTATTAAGCCCCTGCGAGGGTAAGCACTTGTTTAACCCCTGCGTGGGTATTCTGTTAATTGAAAAGACCCGTTTAGGGCAACATGTAACACTTTGAATAAACAAATGGAATGTTGTTTTTATGAATTTCATGTTCGCCATTTTGTGCATAAATAATTTATAAATGAAATAAATAAATTAAAAAAAATCATTCCTTTTAAATTAATCTGTCTATGTAATTATCTAATTAAGAATCTTAAAGTGTGAAACCTAGCCTCGTGTCAAAAGTAAGACCGGGCCAAGATGGTAAGGCCTAGTTAAAAGATTCAAATCCCCGTTAACATCTTAGAACATGTTAACACTCCTGGCAGAAGTGATTCGTTAAAATCACATGTCATTCTTATATGTATAAGGATTCTTTAGAAGATTCCAAACCCAATTATATGATCTCTGAATCATGGGTTAAGATCATCAATTAAGATGATCATATTTTAACATACGTGGTAATACGATGCCTACGGGCCCAGCTCACTCCTATACAAGCCAAAAGGCAGTGGTAGCTATGACTCCCTGTCTGATAAAGGTAATAAACTAGGTTCAAACCTTAAAAGTCTTGATTCTCTGAAATCATAGATTATAATTTAAATTGTCCATGCGACCAAGCCTTATGTGCTAATATATATATTGTTATTGTTATGTTTAGGATAAATTTTAATTGAAATCCTAAATAAATACGATTAATAAGTTAACCAAATATGGTCTCTGTTTACCATGGTTAACGAGTTACCCTAAGGGGTAATTCCATAATAAACTCCCAAATAAAATATTGTTCTTGTTTTCTGCAACAGTTCAATTCAAATGGCTAACTCAAGTGAAATCAATAGCCATCCAGTGGAGCCAAATGTGAACGCCCAGATTACGTTAACGGGTGCCGAATTAAAAGCGATCATAGACGGCGCTGTTACTCAGGCTTTGGAAAGGCAGTATGAAGATTACAGTAGTACTCGAAGTAGGACCCACTCTGCCACACATTCAAAGCCCAGGACACATTCTGAGGCTCATAGCAAGCCTCCTCCCAAAAAGAATGGACCCAAGAAAGATAGTGATGACCGTCAGTCCACCAACCATCAAAGTATCCCATCTCAGCATATAGTACTGCATCAGGAGCCCAGTAACAAGGGTTGCTCCTATAAGTACTTCGTGTCGTGTAAGCCCAGAGATTTTACTGGGGAAAAAGGGGCCGTCGACTGTATGACTTGGCTGGACGAGATGGACACGGTGGTAGATATCAACGGGTGCGCTGAAAGGGATATAGTTAAGTTTGTGTCACAGTCCTTCAAAGGTGAGGCGTTAGCATGGTGGAGATCTCTGATGGAGGCCTCCGGAAAGATCCCGTTGTATAATATGTCGTGGGATCAATTCATTGCCCTAATCAAGGAAAATTTCTGCCCTCAACATGAGGTGGAGAAGATAGAATCTGATTTTCTATCGTTGGCTATGAAGAACCTCGACTGTCAAGCTTACCTGACAAGCTTCAATACGCTGTCCCGATTGGTTCCCTACCTGGTAACTCCGGAGCCAAAAAGAATCGCTCGCTTTATTGGTGGTTTAGAACCCGAGATCAAGGCCAGTGTAAAAGCTTCTCGGCCAGTTACCTTCAGGTCTGTAACTGACCTTTCCTTATCCCTCACTCTGGATGCGGTCCGACAGAGATCGCTGAGGAATAAGGATGCCGAGAAGAGGAAGCGTGAAGATGATGGTTCGCGAAGGTCGAATAAGAAACACCGTGGGAACGGTGATAACAAGAAGGGATCTGAGTCGAGGAATGATGGGCATAAGTCTGATGAGAAGCCCAAGTGTAAAATTTGCAAGAAGCAGCACTATGGAAAGTGCAGACTGGAGTCGAGCTCTCAGACTCAATCAAAATCCTTTGCTTGTGGAATTTGCAAGTCCACGGATCATAAAACCCTGGATTGCAAAAAGATAAAAGACGCAACGTGTTACCGTTGCAATGAGAAGGGGCACATCAAGACCAACTGCCCAAAATACAACAAGAAGCCTGAGGAGGCTAAGAAGACTAATGCTAGAGTCTTCAGAATGGACGCGAAAGAAGCTGTGCAAGACGATAATGTCATAACAGGTACATTCCTTGTAAATGATGTCTTTGCAAGAGTACTTTTTGATTCAGGCGCAGATAAGTCTTTCGTAGATCATAAGTTTTGTAAATTGTTGAATTTACCTGTCAAAACCCTAAGCGTAAACTATGAAGTAGAGTTAGCAGACGGTACCATAGAAACCGTCTCTACTGTGTTAGATGGATGTGTTATATCCATTAAGAACCATTCTTTTCCTCTGTCTCTACTTCCCTTTAAGTTGGCTGGTTTTGACATAGTTCTGGGTATGGACTGGTTATCTCATAACCAGGCCCAAATTGTCTGCAATCAGAAACATGTGGTAATAAAGACTCCGTCTGGTGAATCACTTACCATTCGGGGAGATACCCAGTATGGGCTGCCTGAGCAGGTGGCTATGCTCAAGGCTTCCAAGTGTTTGAAGAAGGGGTGTGTCATTTACATGGCTCAAGTGATAATTGATGAGCCTAAACCGAAGATAGAAGACATCCCTGTCATCTCTGATTTTCCTGAGGTATTCCCAGAAGATCTACCTGGCCTACCACCAGATAGACAAGTTGAATTCAGGATAGATATCATCCCCGGAGCGGCACCAGTTGCTAGAGCACCATACAGATTGGCACCCACAGAAATGAAGGAGTTGCGGACGCAGCTAGATGAATTGCTGGCTAAAGGTTTCATTAGACCTAGTTCATCTCCTTGGAGAGCGCCAATCCTGTTTGTTAAAAAGAAGGATGGGTCAATGCGTCTGTGCATCGACTATCGCGAGCTTAATAAAGTCACGATCAAGAATAGGTATCCTTTGCCTAGGATCGACGATTTGTTCGATCAGCTTCAAGGGGCAAGCTACTTTTCGAAGATTGATTTGAGGTCAGGCTACCATCAGTTGAAGGTAAAAGATGAAGACGTTCACAAGACTGCATTTAGGACTCGTTACGGTCACTACGAGTTCCTAGTGATGCCTTTTGGGCTCACTAATGCACCAGCCACGTTCATGGATCTCATGAATCGCGTCTGCAAGCCTTACTTAGATAAATTTGTTATCGTCTTCATCGATGACATCCTTATTTATTCTAAGAATCAAGCTGACCATGAGAAACACCTTCGTTGTATTCTCAAACCTCTACATCAGGAGAAGCTCTATGCCAAATTCTCTAAGTGTGAATTTTGGCTACGAGAAGTCCAATTTCTTGGACACGTGGTCAGTGAGCGTGGTATCCAAGTGGATCCCGCTAAAGTTGAAGCTGTTATGAATTGGCAAGAGCCAAAGACGCCTACGGAGATTCGTAGCTTCCTGGGATTGGCAGGATATTACAGGCGTTTCATTGAAAACTTTTCAAGGATTGCTGCACC
The DNA here is from genome assembly GCA_030545235.1 of Helianthus tuberosus. NCBI lineage: Eukaryota > Viridiplantae > Streptophyta > Magnoliopsida > Asterales > Asteraceae > Helianthus > Helianthus tuberosus. The sequence continues at coordinate 147,573,871 of CM060449.1, forward strand.
CCTAACCTCCTTAACTAAGAAAAAGGTTAAGTTTGTTTGGGGCCCTCAGCAGCAAGAATCCTTTGATATTCTGAAGCAAAAGTTGAGCAACGCCCCAGTACTGACACTGCCAGATGGAATAGAAAAATTTGTGGTTTATTGTGATGCTTCGCACACTGGCATGGGGTGTGTGCTTATGCAGAAAGGCAAGGTGATTGCCTACGCATCAAGACAACTGAAAGTGCATGAAAAGAATTACACCACCCATGACTTGGAGTTGGGTGCCGTTGTATTCGCACTAAAGCTTTGGAGGCACTATCTTTATGGTGTCAAATGTGTGATTTATTCTGATCACAAGAGCCTCCAACATCTGTTTAATCAGAAGGAATTAAACATGAGGCAACGCCGCTGGATGGAAACTTTAAATGATTATGATTGTGAAATCAAGTACCATCCCGGCAAAGCGAATGTAGTCGCTGACGCCTTGAGCAGAAAGGAAAGGGTTAAGCCCATTCGAATCAATGCCAAGCGCATGGAAATAAAGAACAGTTTGATAGAAAGGGTGTTAGCTGCACAGAAGGAAGCTGTGTTAGAAGCTAACTATCCTAATGAAAAGTTAGGAGTAACTGAGGAGCAGTTAACTCTTAGCAAGGACGGAATTCTGCGATTAAATGGACGAATATGGGTTCCAATTTTTGGAGGACTTCGTGATGTCATCCTCCAGGAAGCCCACAGTTCCAAATACTCCGTTCATCCTGGAGCTGATAAGATGTACCAGGATTTAAAGACAAATTATTGGTGGATAGGCTTGAAAAAGTCTGTAGCCGCCCATGTAGCAAAATGCTTGACATGTGCACAAGTCAAAGCCGAGCATCAGAAACCGTCAGGTTTTCTACAACAGCCTGAACTTCCTACGTGGAAGTGGGAAAAGGTAACTATGGATTTTATTACCAAGTTACCTAAGACAAGGAAAGGCAATGATACAATATGGGTTATAGTTGACCGACTGACTAAGTCAGCTCATTTCTTACCCATCAAGGAGACTTATAGCTCCGATATGCTAGCCCAGTTATACGTTGATAAGATTGTAGCCTTACATGGCATACCTGTAGCTATTATCTCTGATAGAGATACTAGGTACACGTCACATTTTTGGAAGAGCTTCCAGCAATCTTTGGGCACACGTTTGAACTTTAGTACGGCGTACCATCCTCAGACTGACGGTCAAAGTGAGCGTACTATTCAAACGTTGGAAGACATGCTGCGTGCATGTGCGATCGATTTGGGAGGTAGTTGGGATAAGAACCTACCATTAATCGAATTCTCCTACAACAATAGCTACCATACCAGCATAAAGGCTGCGCCTTTTGAGGCATTATACGGTAGAAAGTGTAGATCGCCAGTTTGTTGGGCGGAAGTTAGAGAAGTCCAGTTATCAGGACCAGAGATCGTGTTCGAAACGACGGACAAGATTGTCCAGATTCGTAACAATCTCAGAGCTGCCCGGGATAGGCAGAAGAGTTACGCTGATCCAAGTCGTAAGGATTTTCACTTCGAAGTAGGTGACAAAGTCCTACTTAAAGTGTCACCCTGGAAAGGAGTGATGCGGTTTGGTAAGAAAGGCAAGCTAAGCCCGAGATACATAGGACCTTTCGAGGTTATCGAACGTGTCGGGTCAGTTGCCTATAAGTTGAACTTACCGGAAGAGCTCAGTGGAATTCACAATGTGTTCCACATCTGCAATCTGAAGAAGTGTTTCGCTGACGAATCACTGGTTATACCACATACAGATGTGCATATAGACGCGAGCTTAAAATTTGTTGAAAAACCTTTGTCGATTGAAGATCGACAGGTAAGGAAGCTTCGAAGGAAGCATATACCTTTTGTAAAGGTCAAATGGGATGCCCGTAGAGGTCCCGAATACACGTGGGAGGTTGAATCCACGATGAAAGAAAAGTACCCTTACTTGTTTCAGTAAATCTCGGGTCGAGATTTATTTTAAGGGGGTGAGGATGTAACACCTCGGAAATTCACGTCCTATAATATGCTGACACGTGTCTCAAATTTTAAACGTGTGAAAGAAATATTATGGAAGGACTAAAGTTGACAAACAGGGAAAGTATGTGAATATACGCATTCTAAGTGTCAACTATGAATAAATATAATGTATATTAACCCTACACGATGCTCATACCTTCAAACGAATAAATCATGGATCATACAAAGCTAAAAGTGAGTGATTTCAAACTACAGGGACCAAATGCGTCAACATGTTTAATTTATACCTCTGAGTGACCTTTTGACAAACCCGAAGCTTTGTAAATATTAATTATGCTCACGAGAATGCACCATAAAAATTTCATAAAGTTTCGTTAACGTATGAGAAAGTTATGATCAAATTCGTGTGCGAAGTGTTAAAACGTAAACGTTGAAAGTTAGGACTTTTCGGGTGAAAATAAAGTTACCCGGGGACTTGGCAAAGTGGGTATATGTTTTAAGGCCTTATTAGATCAATTGTGAAGGATTACCATGCAAGAAATCAGTACCTATTCGAGTTTTGAAGAGACAAGGACTGAATCGCAAATGAAAAACAAAGCTGCAGACCTGCAGGACTCGCGCCACGCGAGGGGTCCCTCGCGCTACGCGAGGGATGCCCAGAACCGCAAAACATGGGCTGTTGTCTGCCAAGTGTTTTGTGCGCGACCTTTACCCGTTTTTCCACTTCTCCTGGCCCCTAAAACACCCCCTAAGCCTCTAGGACACCTGTTGATCGATTGTGGGAGCTTGTAGACTTGTTTGTCAAGCACTTATGGTGAGTGAAACCACTATATAAGGCACTTCAATGTCACAACTTCTCCTCACACCTTCTCCTGCATTTGTGGATCATCTCTGGAGCTATCAAGCAGCCTCAAGTGATCAATCTCGTGCATAGGACTCTTGTAAGTCTGCTAGTTCTTGTTTAGTTGAGTTTAGCTTGTTTAATTAGCTAAAAGTCAAACCGTCGTAATTACGGTTTGACTTCGAGATTAGTCAATAATGGCTCAGTCATATCTCGAATTGAAAGTAGTTATAGGTTGGTATTTATGTGGGTAATAAAACCCCAAAAGGGTTTCCCCTGACCACCATCCTAACCAGGTTAAATGTCGGGTCAAACTTTTAATTAAAAAGTCAACATAATGCTTAAAATGTCATTTATGCATAATTCGCTATCTAGAACATATATAACCTGTTTGATCATTGTTATAACTTAGTAATAAGTGTAAGAACATGTCCAAACATGTTCAACCCGACTATTTCCTGTTTAGACCCGGTTCGGAACCGAAAGTCACATAGTTTGACTTTCACTTTGACTTTCAGTTCTGACCCGTTTAGGCATATTTTAGAAATACCTTAGAGCTTTAATTGGACTAGGTTACATGTTAGAACAACCCTCTGTGATTATACACCTCGGTTCATTAGTTATCCAATTAATATGCATGTTTCCGTTAATTGCTCATATGTTGACCGTTATGCCCTTATTACCTTAAAACGTGATTTATGAAAATGTAAAAGTGTAGAAACCTTTGTTACTGATATATAGACTTGTATGCAAAGTTTGACATCAGTTTGACTTGTAGATTAAGAATTATGCTCATTATCGCAAAACTAATGCTTTATGTTAATAAAATAGCGTAATTAGCGTATAGCCTAGTTAAACATACTTTTTGGTATCAAGTCTTTTACCCACTGATGTAATATATTAATTTGGGATTTTTAAAGATTTTTAATTAATTTTAGGCTGAGCATAACTCGTAGTCGTAGGCTTAATTCGGAAATTGTCGGTTTTGCCCTTACGGGCCATAAAATGAGTTTTACACATCTAAACGACTCCAAACCTTTTGCTACTGATTAGTTATGATAAATAAATTATTTTAAGCCTTCTGGAAATATAAGAATATCATATTTAAGTATCGAACCCGGTAATGGCCTTTAATCGCCTAAATTAGCGTTTTTAACGCATAGTATGTTTTAAAATCATATTGGACATACCCGGGTTGATACCTACTGATATTAGAGGCAAATTATAATATTTTAACAGTAAGCAAAGGTTGATAAACTCAGACTTCAGTTTTGAGCTTTTCGGCTTATGTGAAATTACCAAAATACCCCTACGGGGCCTAGTTTGGCTAAAAATGATAAGTTTCACATACATGCTTTAACCTACTGATGTAACTTAGCAAATTGAGTATATTTTCTGATTACATCAGACCTGTAACTCAGATTGTCACTTAAACCCTTTTATAAACTTTTAAATGACCAAACTACCCCTACGGGGCCTAGTTTGTGTTTAAACACATTTCGGGCATAACGAAGGACACCTTACTGATGTCACAACATATTTGAGACATAATTAACTTAGGAAACCTGTATATAGCTCTCATGACTACCCGTCACGCTTATTACGCGTACGGTTCGGTTTATGTAACAAGTTTACATAAACTAGCCGAAACGGGTCAAACCTTAACGGTTTTATCTCAAAATCCAGAATGTGAATAATAAACCCATATTAAACAAGTCTTCAAACTTGTCGGGTCTGAATCACATTCTATCCGGTCTTCGCTTAATCGTGCGTACGAACCGTATCTTGAAACTAGCCGGTCTAAGCTTAAGCTTAATAAAAGACCCGTTAGAATTCTAATAGGTTATATTAAACCTTCGTTCCAGATTAGGAGAAACAGTAAAAGCTACGTGCATTCCGCTTATTGTGATTTATACTTGCATCAGGTAAATACTTTTAACTTATTTTCCCTATACGGGCTTGGGTTACGGTACATAGCGTACCGCTTGATCGGGCATCAAATCTCCACGCTTAGTGGGTAGTTGAATAATTTGATCGGCTCGTTTAAACAGTCTTGTTTACTTTACAGCCTTTGGGGGGTTAATGACCATGTCCCGGATATCCTTGGCATCATCTTACGAGATGGCCGCGACCTGAGCACGGGGTGTAGGCGTACACCGTCCGTGTATAACTCAATGATGTGGTGTGTCTATTGATCTTTAACCCGGACTAGATCCGGGCTACTGAACGCATAAGTGACATGTAATTCGTTCACAAGATTATAATATTAAATAATTCTCCCAGGTTATAAAAAATGTTTATGCCATGTGCATCCAAACCAATTTTCAATCATTTTCTAAAATGAGTCAGTTGAATGTATTTACCAGTGTAAACTGACGTATTTTCCCAAAAAGACTGAATGCAGGTACTAAACGAAATTGGCTGGATTGTCTCCTAAGCATCAATAAAAAGTCTCGCAAGCTTAGGATGCCAGCAGTCTGTTGAACCATTAAATGTTATTTTGTTTCGATCCTACTGTGGATAAACACCGGATATTGTGACTTTGATTACAATAAATAAATTCGGTTGTATTATATTTTAAATTTGCTTCCGCTGTGCATTATTATATTGTGTTGTTTGACTATTACGTTGCCAACCACGTCACGATACTCCCCCACCGGGCCCACCGGTGACACGTGGAAATCGGGGTGTGACAACGACCGTTCGACCGGGCGACCTGAAGGGTAGAGATACTTCTCTATTTTCAAAATGCTACAACGAAAACTTCAAAGCCATCATACACAAACACATCCTTCCCAAGCGAATGACAAACCGACCGAATGGCCATCCGACCGGATGACCATCCATCCGGATTGCCATCCTTTCGGATGTCCCTTCGACACTCAGTCACTTCGCATCGTTTTACACGCCGTTTATCGCTTACGCTATCGTACTGTTCAGGCTAACTCTCCAGCGCTCCCTTTAATCCAAGACGGTGTTTAGTTATTAAGCACTTTCTGTGAGTATACTTGATCCCTTTTTGCTTTAAGCACTTTTGGGTGTTACGTACGTTATCTATATCAAATCACAACGATCATACAACGCAAACACTTTTATACGCTAACCGTTACTGCATGTTATACGTGTTACTCGATGAATGCTTGCACGTTATGTTTACACAGTGATTGTTGCCTGACACCTTAGCAACGATAGTACTATAGTTTGGACTCAGCACCTGTCGCGGACAGGGGTTGTTAAGGGCTTTTCTCACATGTCATAGTGGTGATATGTGTTGTGCATTCTACAACTCGCAGTCACATCTGTGCATATTTCACTGTCGATAACCTACTTGCTTCACAATATACATGTTACATGCTAGTTATGCATAAACTCGTTCTCGCTACTATTATACTATTAAACTTGTATGCTCACCTTTACACTATGTGTATTGACCTCTATTTTAACGTATGCGACAGGTGTTTGAGATGCTAGGATGCTTGCTATGTGGAATCAGTGTAGGAAGAGTCTAGAAACGAACAACCTATGAATCTGAGTTGTTGGAACAATGTTGTTTTTGGGATACTATGTCTGTAATAATTAGATTATCTGATATTTTGCAGTGTGGGACGTAATGATTAATTATCTGGTAATTTTAGTTGTTATGGATTTCTCTTGAACAATCTATTTCGCTCAGTGCCGCGCCCCGATGTTTCCGCCATCGGTTGGGGTGTGACAAGGGGGTTAGTTTCTTATAAGGGGGTTAAAACATAACTACTAACTAATTATCTATAAATTTGTTAAAGATGTGGAATTAAAGTGTAATGTAGATGAGAGGATTAACTTGACGGTATTTAATCACTTAGACATTTTGTAGCTATTAAACATTATGGAATAATGACTAAGTACGTTGGGCTTTAATCACTTGTACACTTAGACATCATCTACAACCTTTTAATCCATACGTCAATACTGACCAAGACAGCTACCGAATTATCGCCAAAAATGAGTAGGTCGTCACAATACTTTTGGATTTTTTTCAAACATTATAATTTATAAGATACGGCAAGGATACGTAAAGAATTATAAGTTTGTTGTGAGGGGGGAAATGTAACTAATCACCATGATTACCATAATTATGTTAAAACTCAGGGATTTAAGTGTAATAAGATATGAGACTAAAATATAATTATTGTTTAAAAAACCAATTTACCCTCATTTTAGGGGTACATTTATAGATTAAGAGAGAAAATGTTCTTATTTTTTGGGTATCTTAAAATGCTCATCCCTCATGCATTATAATGTAGTAAGTATAGATGAAGAGTAAATTGGCCGGATACTCCCTGTGGTTTGCTAACATTTCACCTTCTGTCATCAACCTTCGAAAATTACACGTATATTCCCTATGGTTTAAGCGTTGGTTACTCGAATAGTCCCCTAAATAGATGATCATTGGTTTACTCAGTTAAGTCCTTATAAAATGACATAATTACCCTTTATAATATTTATTTAAGAAAGTATTTAAAAATTAAAATATATACTATATTTAAACTTAAAAGAGGGATCCACCCTACCATATCTTATATAATTAAATATAAACTATTAACCCATCCTTACCTTCCTACAAAACTATAAAATTGAAACATACCAAGCATCCTACCATCATAATATCTACTCGCACTGACCTCCATCTCCGACATCGGTACCTCTGCCATCACTTTACCATGGCTTCCAACACGTTTCCTCGCTTTTTTTCCAAATCACTTCTCTTTCTCCAATCTCTAACCACCGTCTTGAACCCATATCTCTTTGTTAGTTCAACCGATGCCCACTTCGAAGTTTCTCTAGATTTTCCATATCAACCTAGTTGAAGACAAATCAGAGCAATTTCATTGCCAACATGATTTTTAACTTCTAGTGATAGCTTAAAAGACGAAACCCCAATCGAACTCCGTGAGCTCTTTTCAAATTTTCAAGATTTGAAGTTTCAACTCAATTGAAGTACCGACCTGCAACTTGCTGGGAAAAAAGTTGCAGGTTCACGTCGGAAAAAAACTACCCCATACCACAAAAACACTCGTTTCATTGGAAAAATGAGGGTGTGGGTGACGACCGTGTCGTCCCAATCATGCAAAAACCCAATTAACACAGGTAGCTAAGGTAAGTTGGTCGTATCCATGAAGAGCATGTGGTTAGTGTTACATGAGTTGTTTGATTATCTAAACTATTTATGAAACTAATGTACAAACAATTATGAAGGTGTTCTGATCTTTGATTTTTCTATAATACCTTATTAAGAGAACTGGGTTTTCTACCATTTTCGTAATTTTGTCATAGGCACAAATCTTGAAGCACCATGTACAAATGAAGCAAGCCATTTTAGAGGGGGGAAACTTGGACATTCTCCAAAGTTTTAAGACACGTTGATGGCAATCTAGACATTTCATCCATGGAATCCATGCCCACTTATGTCTTCCATTAATTGAATTAAATTAAGGAATTAAATAAAAGTTTTATAATAATTAAAGGAATTAATTGATTAAATTAAATGTTAGACATGCAACTTTGGGATTTTCATGAATTAATAGTATGTAAAAATATAATAAATAGATTTATATGGACTATAAATAGGTTTTCTACCCTTATGGTAATTTTACACTGTGTACATATTTTGAAGCAACATGTACCAGAGAGCCAAGCTATTTTAGAGAGGGTAAACTTGCACATTGTCCAAAAATTTAAGACACTTTAGGGGCATTTTAGGGATTTTGGCACCTTTTTAAATAAAAATAATTCAAAGAGTTATGGGTACTAATAAGTAATGATCATCAAGGCCATCATTTATTGAATTGATGAGGAAATTAACTATTAGTATTTGAAGGGTTTAGCCTTGCACTAATCTATATACAAACCAAAAGCCGTAACTGATATTGAAGTTAAAACCCTTAATAAATGCTAACACACTCATGTGTATATAATATATATTCCGCTAGGAACATGTGTGTGTATGTTCAATTTTTACGAGCAATGTTTTATTTTGTTCATACTGGGAGATATAATTACATGCACATTGTTTTTCTAATCCATTGCAAAGAGAACATGAATTAAGTTTATTTGTATAAGCTTTTTCTCAACATATTTTTTTTTTCAAAAGTGGTTAGTAGTTTGTAGTTTTAATATTTTTTCCACAAGATATTTACTGTAACTCAAATGCTATTGAGTGTTTGGTTTATAGTTTTTATATCTTAATATTTATCTACTATCCTTTTATTTTTTTCATTAGGTGGAATGAAGGTAAAAGATGATAGAGATAAGTCGTCTCCATATGCAACTATGCTTGCTGCACAAGATATTTCAATAAGATGCAAGGTTTTTACTTGTTTCTTTTAGTGTCTTGCTATATGGTAATCATAGTAGTTTGTTTTTGTTTGATACATTACAACTAACAAATTTCTGTTGTAACATCTGGAGCTTGGAATCAATGCCCTCCACATAACACTACGGGCAACTGGAGGTAACAAGACAATGACACCCGGTCCAGGTGCACAGTCTGCCCTCAGATCTCTTGCCCATTCTGGCATGAAGATTGGTCGCATTGGTATGCTTATATTCTTTATTTTTTATATATGAATTTTTGTATTTGTCCTTTTTTCTCTTTGAAGAACTTTTATTTATGTTTAAGGAGTAGTTGATAAGTAAGTTGTATGTTTTGATGATGACAGAGGACGTGACACCAATTGCAACAGATAGCACTCGTCGAAAGAGTGGGAGAAGAGGAAGGAGGTTGTGATATGTTTTTTTGTCTACAGTATGTTTTCAAAGTATCTGCAATTTGGATTATGGTTGTCTTCAACTTTTGTAGGTTATTTTTATGTTCTGGATGACATTTGGGGGTGACATGAATTTTTGTTGAACTGCTTTATATTTCTGTTTAATGATATTCTAATATTTACTTCATATAAGGGTTTTTATGCTTTATTTTTGCTTAACCAGAAGTATTCTATGTGTAGTTGAGGTCAATATCAATTCGATGGATGTTAGTGTGCTTGAGATCTGAACCTTATTTATCAAATCAATTTGAGAGTTTCAGAGTGTGTTAAAGAGTTGAAACGTTTTGAGGATCTTGTCAAATCCGTCTGTTCATTCTTTATCTTAGCAGACTTCAGTTGACTTTCAATGTAAGTTGGTGTAGTAGAGATTTAGAATTTTACGATGAAAATGGATGTGTAAGAGTTCAAATTCTTTTATTTTCCTTTGATGCCATTGTTGAGGTACACAATAGAAAATATACGAAACTTATATAAATTTATGTATTGAATATCAGTGTGGTTCGTAATAGACATAATTGAATCTGATATTAGTCGGGACACCCGCTGCAACGACCGAGCCTTCCCACTATTTGGTTAAAAGTTGTTTGATGTTCACAAAAAGTTGATTAGTTGTAAACAAATATGTAAAAGAAAATGATCACACCCGGGTTTCAGATTACAAGTAATTAGGATAAACTTACACAAGATCTTTGATCTTTAATGAAACACAGTAGATTTCTTGGGCATGTTAATTTGAAACCCTTATTGTGAACATCAACATTCGTCTATTGTATGTAAATGGTGCAATAAAACCTTCATGATACGAATTTCGGACAAGTGTATGTTTTATGAATCAAGTACAATTACCAAACCCTAGCATGAATCAAAACTAATAACAATTATCATCTCACAATTTTGATGATGTAAAAAAATCTTAACTTTCATGAGTTCATAACAATACTAACAATTAATTCATGCAATTTCTATCAAAAGATTACAATGATATCAATTCAAACCAATTGTGCAAGAAATAATACCCTAAAATTTTCAACCCTACACCCGAAGATGATCACAAGTGGACTAGCCTTGCATTTTTATACATTGATCCTCGATCAACGTGCACCGTGCTGCCTTGATTTCCTTGCAGCAGCCGAAGGCTGCACTTGCCTTGCGACCTCTTCTTCTCCCAAAAACTATCCTCTTGTTGTATGCTTGTTGATGAAGGAAAGAAATGATTTTGAAGGAAAACATATGTTTATCTCCTTCATTTGTATTCTTCCAAATTGGAAGGAAAAAAATTTAATGCATAAAATCTTTACTTTTATTTTCATCTCCTTCGAACTCGGGAACACGATAGTTAATTTGATATTTTCTTTCTACTCCCTTTCCTTTCTCTCCTCAATTTATTTTCTCTTATTTTCTTTCGTTTATTAAATCAGAAACACAACCCAGTGGTAAGAACAAAACTTCTTTGAAGAACACAACTTAATGGTGTTTGGGTGGTGTCTAGACGCTGGTAGGATGGTCAGCACTAGAGATGAACCGACGATGGAGAAGACCGAACAAGTGGAGAAGAATAGGTGAATAAGAAGGGTGTATGGGGGTTGTTTTAATTAAAAAAACGTAGGCCCCACTTCAAGGGTAGTTTTTTTTTCTAATTAGTAAGAGTTATTTTGTTATTTTGCGTGGACTTAATCAAGCAAACTATAGTCATTTATTCAAGAGATTATCTGAGTAATGAGCGATCAAACCATAGAGAATATAAATATAATTTTTGATACAAGTACTGGCTCGATACCGGTTGACACCAAGCTTATCCAAAAAACCCGTGATATTAAAAAAAGAGTTAAATGCCATTTTAGTCCATGTGGTTTGGGCCATTTTGCCAGTTTAGTCCAAAGGTTTTATTTTTCGCTCGTGGGTCCAAAAAGGTTTCACCGTTGCCATTTTAGTCTCCTGGGTTAACTTCATCCATTTTTCTGTTAATGAGAAGGGCAATTTGGTCATTTTATATGTAATTATGTGAACTAGTGTCACACCCCAACCGATGGCGGAATCATCGGGGCATGGCACTGAGCGAAACAGATTGTCCAGAAGTTCCATAACAACTATCATTACCATTTAATTTAAAGCGATACGTCCCATACCGTATCATAAATAGTCAAACAAGTTATTACAGACAACATCAAACAAATATTCTGTTCCGACAACTCAGATTTAAACATAACTAATTTATTCGTGGGTTTCTAGGACTCCAGTTCCTAGCTTCGATTTCATCACAGCACAAAGAGCAAACATGCAACCTAAGCACCTGTCACATACGTTAAAATCATGTCAATACATAAAATGTAAAGGTGAGCATACAAGTTTGATAATAGCATATAGAGTTCAAATTCGTTTACGCATAACCAGCACGTACACATAGTGAAATGAAGCACGTTAGTTATCGACATAGATCCATCGATACCAATGACTGCGGGTTGACTGCCCGAGGCAGTTCGCAATACACGATTACCACTGTAATCCATGCAAGTAAAAGATCCTTAACAACCCCCGTGTGAACGGGTGCTGAGTCCAAACTATAGTACTATCGTTGCTAAGGCAGGTAGACAGCATTCCATGTGTAAACATAACAAACAAGCATTCATAAGCCACGTATAACATGCATTAATGGTTTAGCGTTAAAATAGCTTGAGTAGTGTGATTGTTGCAGTTTGAATAGTTGTAACGTATGTAACACCCAAAAGTGCTAAAGCAAAAAGGGTTCGAGTATACTCACAGCGATATGGATTGAAGGGAGCGCTTTACAGCGAGTACGGTTAGTCTGAATAGATTCGATAATGTAACGATAAGTGGCGCGTAAAACAGTACAAGTGAGAGTGGGTAGGATGACTGATCGTGCGGATCAGTTATCCGTGAGTAGAAGTCATCCGTGCGCATGACCTATCCGTGCGGATGGTGATGCATGCGGATGGTGATCCATCCGGATAAGTTATCCGTGCGTGCGACTGTCCGTGCGGGTGGCAACCCGTGCGGATTAGTTGTGCGTGCGGATGACTTATCCGTTCGGACAAGTTGTTTGTGAAAATAAATGTTCAAGTGGATTGTTTCTTCCTAAGATGTGTTTGTGTATGATGGCTTGTGCTTTGGAGTTTTCGTTGTAGCATTTAGAAACACACAAGTGTTTCTATCTTTCAAGCCGGTCGCGCGGACGACAGTCCGTGCGTATGGTAGTCCGTGCGGGCAGCCTGTGCGCGCGGGCAGAGACAATCCGTCCGGATAGCCTGTCCGTGCGTACGACTTGGCCGTGCGGATGAAGATTGTTTGATTTTCATTTTAAGGCCTTAGTATCTCATGATCCGAAGGGTAATCCATTCAGAGGTCGTCCGTCCGGATTGCTCGTTCGTCGATACTCAAACCTTGTTTGGAAAGTGGGTCCCAAGGGTAGTCCGTGCGGATGGTAATCCGTGCGCACAGCTTGTCCGTACGGACAACTGGTCTGATTGTTCCGTCCGTCTACACTTGGTTTCTGTTGTCGTTTATCGAGACGTTCTGATTACGTGGCAACCACTTGGAGTTGTGTTCTCACCCGCTCGACTAGACCGGTCAGGAACCACCCTAACTTGGCCTGTCGGCGGCTTAGAACGGTCGTTCCGGTTGACCCCGAAATCAGTTGTCTGTGGGTAGGATTTCAGATCTAGAACTAGTGAGTCACTATTAACGAGTAGAACACTAGAACCGACCAGATTCGTACCGGTTTTAAGGGAAAAAGAAGGAAAGAACTTAGGTTTATTTCTTTCAACTCTTTTATCCTTAGAAAAGTTTTGATCTAGGTGAAGTTATTGTGAAAACTTGTAGAAATCGTTTAGATCTGAGATATTCTTGGTGGAATGAGGTCAAGCTTGAAGTTCATAAGAACTTCATGATGACGTCACCCGAGAATGCCTCAAATCCGGATGATTTCATGGTTAAAAGTGAAGATTTGAGAGATGGAAATGTGTAGAATTGTGTAGTGATCAAAGATGTACAAGAATTAGTGCAAGATCTTACCTGGATTGAGAGAAATCTGAGAAAAGGTAAAGAATGCGTGCGGTTCGGACGTCACTTGCCAAAAGTGGAAAAAGTGGAGAGTGACCCGTGTATTTATAGGATGCCAAAAAGGGAAAGGGTGAACCGTGCGCATGGCACGCACCCGGGTAGGCTATCCGCGCGGACTGGTCATCCGTGCGGACTGGCAATCCGTGCGGATTGGCCATTCGTGCGGATTGGCCATCCGTGCGGATGCCGCCTGCTTTGGTGTGTTCGGTGCGATGTTGATTTGGTTTCGATTTGCGAGCGATTCGATAGGGTTTCCTAGTCAAATTACTTTCAGTCCCAACTACTTCTTATATGGTTCGACTCGGGATTCGGATTCGGGTTCGTTTATATTCGAGTTAGACTTCGAGTTCGATTGAGTTCGCTTGATTATCCCAACATAAAATAAACATGTACAGGTAACATGCACAGGTAACACGTAAGGAACACACACACGTTTAAAAAACAAGTAAAATACACAGTTCGAGTTACGGTTTGACATCGATTTGATTATCATCGCTTAATTAACTTTATCGCATTGTTACTTCCTATCGTTCACAGTCGTAGGTCGATTGAAATGTGGTTAGCGTGATTCGATTATTGTAATGTACAACATTTACTCCACATAATCTAAATATAATAAAAACAATTCTACGAGTCAAGTCGCGCGAAATCGGTCGTTGACTTTGACCTTGACTTTGACTTTCACTCGTGAAAACACGGGGTGTTACAGCCTCCCCTTGTTTAGGGAATTTCGTCCCGAAATTAAGCTGAAAGATGTAACTAGTTTGTGAATCACGTGTGAGAGTTCTTCGTTTGGACCATTGAAAATCGTCGAATTAATCGGGATTTTACCGTTAAAATTGCTGATTTTGGATATGATGTGCGAAAACATCTAACCTATAAGGTTTTAGATTTCAATTCGAAGTCGTTTGAGAGAAATCTTTTTCAATTTCCAATTTTTCATTTTCAAAACCTTTTTCTTTTTCTTTCAAAACCTTGACTATTGTAGGTCCGGATTTATCTCTGACTCTACAAGTGGTATCTGAGCAGGAGTTCGATTGCTCAGATTTGTTAAAGTTCTTCATGTTTCTTATCCATCGCGTTTTTCTCTAAAAATCGATAAATTAAACGTATACAATAATCGTGATTCTATAGATCCGTATGACGTGTACAAAGCCGAGAATCACGTTTTGCCTTTTTCTCTCTACTTTCTCTCTCTAGCCCTTATTTACACGTATGCCACCTTGCCTTTCTAAATTAGACATTACTCATTCGTTAAACAACTGTGGATACTTTGCCTTCATGTCGCTTTCGAGTTCCCAAGTGAACTCTGCGCCTCGTTTGCCTTCCCATCGGACTTTCACAATAGGAATGCGCGAGCGTCTGAGTTCTTTGGTTTGGCGATCCATGATTTCGACAGGCTTTTCCACGAAGTGTAATGTTTCGTTCACGTGTAGATCATCTAAAGGAACATGTAAGTCATGGTCGGCGACGCACTTTCGGAGGTTTGACACATGGAAAGTCGGATGGACATTGCTAAGTTCCTCCGGTAATTCGAGTCTGTAGGCGACTTTTCCGGTCCTTTCCAGAATCTTAAAAGGTCCAACATATCGAGGCGCAAGTTTCCCCTTTTTGCCGAATCGGACTACACCCTTCCAATGTGATACCTTTAGGAGTACGTAGTCACCAACGCCATATTCACGGTGCTTGCGCTTTTTATCAGCGAGAACTTTCTGTCTATCCCGAGCTTTCGATAGGTTGTCTCGAATTTGGAAAATTTTGTCTGTCGTCTCTTGTAGCAGCTCCGGACCGGTTAGTTGCGAGTGACCGATCTCGTGCCACACAATAGGCGATCGACATCTTCTTCCGTATAAGGCCTCGAAAGGTGCCATCTGGATGCTAGCCTGGTAGCTGTTGTTATACGAGAATTCGACTAACGGAAGGTGTCTATCCCAGTTACCACCGAAGTCTAGGACACACGAACGGAGCATGTCTTCAAGCGTACGAATCGTTCTTTCAGTCTGACCGTCGGTTTGTGGGTGGAACGCAGTACTTAGATTAAGCGTTGTACCGAGCGCCGTTTGAAACGTTTCCCACAATCGCGAAGTGAACCGAGCATCACGATCAGTGATGATGTCACGAGGTGTCCCATGTCGACAAATGATCTCGTCGGTGTAGATTCGGGCTAATCGTTCTACCTTGTAGTCTTCCCGTATTGGCAGAAAGTGGGCTGATTTAGTCAAACGGTCAATAACAACCCAAATGCTGTCGTGACCTGATGACGTGGTTGGAAGCTTGGTTACGAAATCCATAGCTATGCTCTCCCACTTCCACATGGGAATTGGAGGTTGTTCGAGCAAGCCAGAGGGTCTTTGATGTTCAGCCTTGATTCTAGCACAGGTTAGGCATTTTCCGACGTAGAGAGCGATATCCCGTTTCATACCCGGCCACCAGTACCTATATCGAAGGTCATGGTACATTTTGTCAGCACCGGGATGGATAGAGTATCGGGATTTGTGGGCTTCATCCATGATAATCTGTCGCAGGTTGGTTCGCTTGGGAATCCAAATTTTGTCTAAGAAGTGGAATATCCCGTTTGATTTGCTCACAAGCTGGGCTCCATCGTGGTAGATTCTTTCTTTCTTCAAGGTGCGTTCGTTGAAACATGCATGCTGGGCGTCGCGAATAAGAGCTTCGAGGTTGTGTTGGGCTTGAACATTACGAGTGCTAAGCAGATAGCTCCGTCTGCTAAGCACGTCGGCAACAACATTTGCCTTGCCTGGGTGATAACGAATCTCACAGTCGTAATCGTTGAGAAGTTCTACCCATCGGCGTTGACGCATATTTAGTTCCCTCTGATTAAAGATGTGCTGTAGGCTCTTATGATCGGTGAAGATCGTACACCTTGTACCATACAGGTAGTGTCGCCAAATCTTTAATGCAAAAACAACTGCGCCTAGCTCGAGATCGTGGGTTGTATAGTTCTTCTCGTGGATTTTGAGCTGACGAGATGCGTAAGCTATGACCTTGTCTCGTTGCATTAAGACACAACCGAGACCAAGGTTGGAAGCATCACAGTAGACAATGAAATTATCGTTTCCGTCGGGTAGTGTGAGAACAGGAGCGTTGCAAAGCATGTGTTTGAGGGTTCGAAAGGCAGACTCTTGTTTGGTTCCCCAGACAAAAGGCTGATCCTTGTGAGTGAGAGAAGTAAGTGGTACAGCAATCTTCGATAATCCTTCGATGAATCGTCGATAATAGCCCGCTAGCCCGAGGAAGGAGCGGACTTCAGTCGGGTTCTTAGGCGTAACCCAGCTCTTAACGGCTTCAATCTTCGCAGGATCGACATGAATACCCTGACTGTTTACCATGTGACCCAGAAACTGAACCTCCCCCAACCAAAACTCGCACTTGGAGCATTTGGCGTAGAGTTGGTTCCCCTGGAGTAACTCGAGAACCAAACGTAGATGTTGCGCGTGTTCGGCTCTCGTTTTGGAATAGATCAAGACATCGTCGATGAACACGATGACGAAACGGTCAAGATACGGTTTACACACCCGATTCATCAGGTCCATGAAAACTGATGGTGCATTGGTTAGGCCAAAAGGCATGACAACGAATTCGTAATGGCCGTAACGAGTGCAGAACGCGGTTTTGGGTATATCCTCCTCTTGTATGCGCAGCTGATGATATCCTAAACGTAGATCGATCTTCGAGAAACACGTAGCGCCTTGTAGCTGATCAAACAAATCGTCGATTCGCGGCAGAGGATAACGGTTCTTGATAGTCAACTTATTCAATTCCCGGTAGTCGATGCACATTCGGAACGACCCATCCTTCTTTTTGACGAAAAGGACTGGTGCGCCCCACGGAGAGGTGCTCGGGCGAATGAAGCCTTTTTCAAGCAGTTCCTGGAGTTGGGTTGAGAGTTCGCGCATTTCGGACGGCGCGAGTCGATAGGGAGCTCTCGCGATAGGATTAGCTCCAGGAATGAGATCAATGCGAAAATCAATATCACGCTTCGGAGGTAGTCCGGGAAGGTCCTCTGGAAAAACTTGAGAAAATTCTCGAACCACTGGAACATCTTTCACTTCCTTCTTCTCTTTCTTTTCCTTCTCCGCTGCTACGACATGAGCCAAGAAAGCCATGTATTCCTTGCGGAGATACTTGCTAGCTTGTAGGCATGACATAAGCTTGAGACCCTTCGAAGTAGTATCACCATAGACGCACAATGAATCATCGTTTGCGAGCGAAAAACGAATCATTTTATCGAAGCACACAACTTCGGCATGGTTTTCGCGAAGAAAGTCCATGCCTACTATGACATCAAAGCTTCCTAGTTGCATTGGAATGAGATCGATTGAGAAGATGTGATTGTTGAGCTCGAGAGTGCAATCACGAATAACAGGGTTTACAGCGACGGTTCTTCCGGTAGCGACTTCAACATCGAATTCAGAGGAGAGTCGGGAACGTTTACGACTAAGGAGTTTCTCAAATTCGAGTGACACAAAGCAATTATCGGCTCCAGTATCAAACAAACATGAAGCATAAATACCATTCACAAGGAACGTACCATTGACCACGTTGTTGTCGGCCTGGGCTTGACGCACATTGAGATTGAAAGTTCTGGCACGTGCTGCCTGTTGTTGTTGTTGCTGCTGTTGCTGCTGCTGTGGTTGCTGCTGTTGTGGTTCTTGTTTCACTACCCTGTTCGGGCACATGTTGGCGAAATGATTCGGGTCGCCACACGTGAAGCATGCTCTGGCCTTGACTGCGGGTGCCGGAGGAGCTTGTTAACCCTGTGGGGCAGCGAGTAGAGCTGGATTGGCAGGAGCTTGACGAATACGGCAGTTGGCAGTAAAGTGGCAGTAAAGTGGCCGTAGACGTTGCAATGAGCACAGAAGCGGCATTGGATAGCAGTCGGGTGATGATAGGTGCAAGTAGGGCAGAGTGGGTGTGGTCCAGTATATGCACGCTTTGCAGGCGGTGCATTGGCCACAGGTGCCACTACTTGACGCTGTTGAGTAGGTACAGCTTGGATCGGTGCAGCAGTAATCGCACAGTTCTTGTTGGTGGAGCTGTTCTTTCTCTTGTTCTTTCTCTTGTTGCTTGACGAGGTGGTTTCAGCAGTTGGTGAGGTAGTAGTGGCTTGATGCAGATGCTTGGAGGTCTTATCCCATATTCCAGCCTTAACCCTTTTGTCATTGATTTCTGCGGCCAGCAGATAGGTTTCCTCGATCGTGGCAGTCTTGGCCGCTTGCACGAAATCAGCAACGCAGTCGGGCAAAGCTCGAATGTACTTCTTGATGGTCATCTCAGGAGTCTTGACCTGGTCAGGACAGATAATGCTGAGCTGTTTGAAGCGAGCAGTAAGGCCAACATTGTCTCCATCCTTCTGATGTATGTGCCAAAATTCATCTTCAAGCTTTTGACGCTCGTGAGGAGGGCAGAATTCCTCTAGCATGACTTCCTTGAGTTCTTCCCACGACAAACCGTAAGCTGCATCATTCCCTCTCTTGTTCCTCTCGGCCGTCCACCAGTCCAAAGCACGAGACTGAAAGACGCCGGTAGCGTTCAGAGTTCGAAGGTCATCAGGGCAACCGCTTTGTCGCAGAGTAACCTCGATAGAGTCAAACCAGTGAAATAGTGCGGTAGGACCTCCTTCGCCTGTGAATTCTTTCGGCCCACATGACTTGAATTGTTTGAAACTGAAAGGTCTTGTGACAGCTCTAGGACCTTCGGTCCTTGATTCCTCGGATGATTTGCTGGCATTCTCATAGGCATCGCTCACCGCCTTTGCCACAGCTTTCGCGACGATGGAAGCAAGACGTCGGTCCTTCCTTTCTCGACGAGAGAGCGGATGACGAGATCCAGACGACATTGTCTGCAATAGACATCGCCACGGAACTCAACACATGTATTCGAATCTCACCTCCCACGTCTACTACTACTAAAGCTCAGTAACACGTACCATGTAAACGCATATAGTCACGAATTCACATAATTGCACAAAATCATATAAACATATAGAGCACATAATCACCGTATTCCTAAACTGATGAACACAGTAGCAAACACACATAACTTAATCACTAAGAGCACCTACGAGCATACAAAGCATTCTGACTGCTTCTATTATTGATTCGTTAGCGATGAGTTGTGCGGGTTTTGTGTTTTAGCAGAAGCAATAGTGTTGGGTTGAAACCAATAGTACCTCAAAACGTTAACAAATAACAGAAAATGCATAAAATTTTCATAAGGATCGATAAATCGAAGGCAGATTGTCTGCGGCTAACAGACTTCGACTAACCAAAGTGGCTCGACTATTCGCAAGGATCCTGCACAATTACCTCCAGGACTATGCCTTGGCCTCGGGTCTCGGGCGTTGGCGCAATTCCCATTGGTTATATTGTGTCTTTAGATCGTTGGAGTCCATCGAACTTTGGTGGAAGTTTTGTATAAAAGCGGGACGAGTCGTCAAGGTTAGGGTTTCACCCCTATCTTGCAACTTCCGTCCTCGTTTTTTTTTTTTGATAAAAGTTGAGGAGATTATTGTTCAAAATATGGATTTCACTCCTGATTTGGTATAATTCCCCCCATTTGTAGCTAAAACGCAAGCTGATTAGGCAATTTTTGTCGAGAGTCCGCGGTTTTCACACCTATTCTCGGCCTTATTACCTGTTCACAACTTGAAAATTCGACTGCAGTGATAGTAAAGAGTGAGTGATAGTGGCGAGTTTACGCATACGCGTGAGTTGGTCTGTTGGTTCTTAACTATAGACTAGGTCTCTAAGACTTCGACCCGGACTAGGTCGAGTCATGCCTAATTCCCTATAGTTATGGCTCTGATACCAATCTGTCACACCCCAACCGATGGCGGAATCATCGGGGCATGGCACTGAGCGAAACAGATTGTCCAGAAGTTCCATAACAACTATCATTACCATTTAATTTAAAGCGATACGTCCCATACCGTATCATAAATAGTCAAACAAGTTATTACAGACAACATCAAACAAATATTATGTTCCGACAACTCAGATTTAAACATAACTAATTTATTCGTGGGTTTCTAGGACTCCAGTTCCTAGCTTCGATTTCATCACAGCACAAAGAGCAAACATGCAACCTAAGCACCTGTCACATACGTTAAAATAATGTCAATACATAAAATGTAAAGGTGAGCATACAAGTTTGATAATAGCATATAGAGTCCGAATTCGTTTACGCATAACCAGCACGTACACATAGTGAAATGAAGCACGTTAGTTATCGACATAGATCCATCGATACCAATGACTGCGGGTTGACTGCCCGAGGCAGTTCGCAATACACGATTACCACTGTAATCCATGCAAGTAAAAGATCCTTAACAACCCCCGTGTGAACGGGTGCTGAGTCCAAACTATAGTACTATCGTTGCTAAGGCAGGTAGACAGCATTCCATGTGTAAACATAACAAACAAGCATTCATAAGCCACGTATAACATGCATTAATGGTTTAGCGTTAAAATAGCTTGAGTAGTGTGATTGTTGCAGTTTGAATAGTTGTAACGTATGTAACACCCAAAAGTGCTAAAGCAAAAAGGGTTCGAGTATACTCACAGCGATATGGATTGAAGGGAGCGCTTTACAGCGAGTACGGTTAGCCTGAATAGATTCGATAATGTAACGATAAGTGGCGCGTAAAACAGTACAAGTGAGAGTGGGTAGGATGACTGATCGTGCGGATCAGTTATCCGTGAGTAGAAGTCATCCGTGCGCATGACCTATCCGTGCGGATGGTGATGCGTGTGGATGGTGATGCGTGCGGATGGTGATCCATCCGGATAAGTTATCCGTGCGTGCGTGCGGGTGGCAACCCGTGCGGATTAGTTGTGCGTGCGGATGACTTATCCGTTCGGACAAGTTGTTTGTGAAAATAAATGTTCAAGTGGATTGTTTCTTCCTAAGATGTGTTTGTGTATGATGGCTTGTGCTTTGGAGTTTTCGTTGTAGCATTTAGAAACACACAAGTGTTTCTATCTTTCAAGCCGGTCGCGCGGACGACAGTCCGTGCGTATGGTAGTCCGTGCGGGCAGCCTGTGCGCGCGGGCAGAGACAATCCATCCGGATAGCCTGTCCGTGCGTACGACTTGGCCGTGCGGATGAAGATTGTTTGATTTTCATTTTAAGGCCTTAGTATCTCATGATCCGAAGGGTAATCCATTCAGAGGTCGTCCGTCCGGATTGCTCGTTCGTCGATACTCAAACCTTGTTTGGAAAGTGGGTCCCAAGGGTAGTCCGTGCGGATGGTAATCCGTGCGCACAGCTTGTCCGTGCGGACAACTGGTCTGATTGTTCCGTCCGTCTACACTTGGTTTCTGTTGTCGTTTATCGAGACGTTCTGATTACGTGGCAACCACTTGGAGTTGTGTTCTCACCCGCTCGACTAGACCGGTCAGGAACCACCCTAACTTGGCCTGTCGGCGGCTTAGAACGGTCGTTCCGGTTGACCCCGAAATCAGTTGTCTGTGGGTAGGATTTCAGATCTAGAACTAGTGAGTCACTATTAACGAGTAGAACACTAGAACCGACCAGATTCGTACCGGTTTTAAGGGAAAAAGAAGGAAAGAACTTAGGTTTATTTCTTTCAACTCTTTTATCCTTAGAAAAGTTTTGATCTAGGTGAAGTTATTGTGAAAACTTGTAGAAATCGTTTAGATCTGAGATATTCTTGGTGGAATGAGGTCAAGCTTGAAGTTCATAAGAACTTCATGATGACGTCACCCGAGAATGCCTCAAATCCGGATGATTTCATGGTTAAAAGTGAAGATTTGAGAGATGGAAATGTGTAGAATTGTGTAGTGATCAAAGATGTACAAGAATTAGTGCAAGATCTTACCTGGATTGAGAGAAATCTGAGAAAAGGTAAAGAATGCGTGCGGTTCGGACGTCACTTGCCAAAAGTGGAAAAAGTGGAGAGTGACCCGTGTATTTATAGGATGCCAAAAAGGGAAAGGGTGAACCGTGCGCATGGCACGCACCCGGGTAGGCTATCCGCGTGGACTGGTCATCCGTGCGGACTGGCAATCCGTGCGGATTGGCCATCCGTGCGGATTGGCCATCCGTGCGGATGCCGCCTGCTTTGGTGTGTTCGGTGCGATGTTGATTTGGTTTCGATTTGCGAGCGATTCGATAGGGTTTCCTAGTCAAATTACTTTCAGTCCCAACTACTTCTTATATGGTTCGACTCGGGATTCGGATTCGGGTTCGTTTATATTCGAGTTAGACTTCGAGTTCGATTGAGTTCGCTTGATTATCCCAACATAAAATAAACATGTACAGGTAACATGCACAGGTAACACGTAAGGCACACACACACGTTTAAACAACAAGTAAAATACACAGTTCGAGTTACGGTTTGACATCGATTTGATTATCATCGCTTGATTAACTTTATCGCATTGTTACTTCCTATCGTTCACAGTCGTAGGTCGATTGAAATGTGGTTAGCGTGATTCGATTATTGTAATGTACAACATTTACTCCACATAATCTAAATATAATAAAAACAATTCTACGAGTCAAGTCGCGCGAAATCGGTCGTTGACTTTGACCTTGACTTTGACTTTCACTCGTGAAAACACGGGGTGTTACAACTAGAAGCGCAACTCAGCCATATAAAATGACCGAAATGTCTTTTTCGTTAACAGAAATAATGGATGAAGTTAACCCAGTAGACTAAAATGGCAACGGTGAAACCTTTTTGGACCCACATGCAAAAAATGAAACATTTGAACTAAACTGGCAAAATGGTTCAAACCACAGGGACTAAAATGGCATTTAACTCTTAAAAAAATAATTAAAGTTAAAAAGTAAAGAAAATAATTATTATTAGAATATTAAAATAATAAAAGTATTAAAAAACTATATATTATTATAATATTAAAATAAAATTACTATTCATTAGCTTCAATTTTTAATATATAAAATATAAATAAATATAATTAATTAATTACTATACATATGAATTGCATTTGCTGATGAATAGTACTTTAACATTGATACATCAAATTACAAAATAGCCTTTAAAAAGAGGAGGTATCTATTGTTCTCTAACTTAATGGCAGAAACATTGATATGTTATTTACTGATTTATTATTGTTGTTTCTTTCAATGAGTAGCTAGGATGAATAGAAGAAACATTAATATATTATTTATTAGGAAAATTGGTTTTTAATAAACCAACATTTGCCCCATTGGTAAATAATAATCCTACCTACAGAATTGGTAATTAATAATCCTACGTTTCAATATGTTGGTACTCAATGGACTTCCGTTAGTTTTTTTTTTTAACTGAAGTTAGTTTTTAAGTTTTATTTATTACACAAACAGTCCCTGTAGTTATAATTTACTAGTTTTAAGTTTTATTTATTACACAAACAGTCCCTGTAGTTATAAAAAAATAAAAAAAATCTAAAAAATCTAAAAAATTCAAAAAAATCATAAAAATTCGAAAAAAATCAAAAAAATTCTAAAAAAATCAAAAAAATCATAAAAAATCATAAAAATCATAAAAATCAAAAAAACTCTAAAAAATCATGATAATTCTAAAAAACATAAAAATCCTAAAAAAATAAAAAAAACTCTAAAAAATCATAAAAATCTTAAAAAAATCAAAAAAATTCTAAAAAATCCAAAAAATCCTAAAAAATCAAAAAAACTCTAAAAAATAAAAAAAATTCAAAAAAAGCAAACGTTTCGACGCGAACCGTTTCGACCCAAACCGTTTCGACGCGAACCGTTTCGAACCGTACCGTTTCGACCCGGACCGTTTCGACCCGGACCGTTTCGACCCGGACCGTTTCGACCCGTACCGTTTCGACGCGTACCGTTTCGACCCGAACCGTTTCGACCCGAACCGTTTCGAACCGTACCGTTTAGACCCGGACCGTTTCGACCCGGACCGTTTCGACCCGGACCGTTTCGACGCGTACCGTTTCGACCCTAACCGTTTCGACCCGAACTGTTTCGAACCGTACCGTTTCGACCCGGACCGTTTCGTCCCGGACCGTTTCGACCCGGACCGTTTCGACGCGTACCGTTTCGACCCGAACCGTTTCGACCCGGACCGTTTCGACCCGTACCGTTTCGACCCGGACCGTTTCGACGCGTACCGTTTCGACGCGTACCGTTTCGACCCGGACCGTTTCGACCCGGACCGTTTCGACCCGTACCGTTTCGACCCGTACCGTTTCGACCCGGACCGTTTCGACCCGGACCGTTTCGACCCGTACCGTTTCGACCCGGACCGTTTCGACGCGGACCGTTTCGACGCGTACCGTTTCGACCCGAACCGTTTCGACCCGAACCGTTTCGAACCGTACCGTTTCGACCCGTACCGTTTCGACGCGTCGGTGGTGGTGGTGGTGGCGGCGGTGCGGTGGTGGTGGTGGCGGCGGTGCTGTGGTGGTGGTGGTGGCTGTGGTGGTGGTGGTGGCGGTGCGGTGGTGGTGGTGGTGGTGGCCGTGCTGTGGTGGTGGTGGTGGTGGTGGCGGCGGTGCTTTGGTGGTGGTGGTGGTGGTAGTGGTGGTGGTGCAAACCTCAGGGACCATTTTGGCTATTAACTCATAGTTAAAACTAGTAAATTATAACTACAGGGACTGTTTGTGTAATAAATAAAACTTAAAAACTAACTTCAGTTAAAAAAAACTAACGGAGGTCTATTGAGTACCAACATATTGAAACGTAGGATTATTAATTACCAATTCTGTAGGTATGATTATTATTTACCAATGGGGCAAAGATTGGTTTATTAAAAACCAATTTTCCTATTTATTATTGTTATTGTTAATTTGTTATTTGTATACAATAAAATTGATGGAGGGTGATAATCACAAGTCTTTGTTTGCTGGTTATGCTTATTGTTTTCTGTTAATTTATAAATAGACCATGTAATAGTAACTACATCGTTATTATGGTGTTTCGATTAATATTTTATTTTTACAATCATATGAAATATTCATATTGCTTGACAAATTAGGTTTAAACTCTACAAAAATAATTAGATTTTGGAACCAAATATATATCTAATATAACTTAAAGCGTTAAGTTTATAGGGGTGAGGCGACAATGGTGATTTAGGTAAACAATGGTGGTGATGAAGAAACTCCATGTGTTGTGGAGACACAAACGGTGTAACGATATAACATTGGTACATGTACCGATATTCATTTTTAATAGTTTTTATGGATATAAAACACGTGTTGATATATATCTCTTTCGGTTGCTATACCGTTTGTCAATACCGTAACACACCAAATAGATACTGACCAAAACCCAATGAATTGAATCGATACTAAAGGAACCCAACCAATACCGACCGAGTTCCCACCGCCTAACGAACCGATACAGATCGAATACCTGCCGCATCGCGCAGGGGGAACCACAGTAGTATAAACACAAAGTCTTCATGAATAGTGTTTTCAAATATTTATAGTATTGTTTGATTTTAGGTTATGATTATTTTATTAGTTCCCATGAGTAGTGTATTCAGATTTTTATAATATTGTTCGATTCTAAGTAATAATATAGTATTGTTTGATTCTAAGTAATAATTATTTTGTTATATTTATATTTATATATTTATATATATGAATACAAAAAGGTAATGAATAGTGTTTGATTTTGATCGTACATAACCTAATAAGATGAGATAAAAAAAAGCTAAATCTACAAAACCAATTTGATTGTGATTGATGTTAATGATATCAAGCAATATATTTTCAGGTTTATTTTATGACATTCTTTCTTACATGTTAATAAAACTCATTAATATATTATTCTACTCACATACTTAATATTACTCACAATGGGTAAATATTTTATGGGTTAGATTAAATACAAAGTCTCTTAAAAATAAGACGTTACAAAAAGAGTATCAAACGGACTTCAATTGACCTCATGTAAGTGGCATTGTAACTATCTCATCGAACTCTACGATAATCTAGGAGAGTTAACTTTAACCAACATTTTATTACCCATTAAAAAAGTTATGTTTATTAAAAACTAGATTATTAGACCCGTGTACTACACGAGTTTGAGGATATAAATTTATAAAGTATTTAATTTTATATTCTCTTCAAAAATTTACATAAGTGAATTTTTTTACCATAGATGACGCAACAATTGGTCACGTGTAAAAACTGATTCTTTTCGAAACAACCAACTTTACATAGAAATTGTCCTATACTTTTATTTATCGTCATGATAAAACATAGGGCGAGAGAAAACTGTCTTCTTTTTAATTTAAACGGAATCCTTCTATGTGGCGGTATTAAACGAAATCTAGGGATAAACGTTCAAGTGTTAATATTACTTTCGGATAATATGAGTGTCTCAGTAACCCGATCACCCAATGACAGGACCTGTAGTCGAGTTCCATTACATAAACCATTCTTTTGATTAGTATTTCTTGAAAACGTCATTGGAACACTGACCTTTGGTAATTATCAATGGTTTGGCAAGCCTAAAAATATAACTCCATTTAGGACATCCGATAAGTGTAGACTTGCATCAAAATTATTATGAAGATATTCTATCCTTAAACCCGTTTATTACACGGGTCTAATAACATTAAAAGTGTTTTCAAAGCATGGAAGTAAACAGGTTTCCAAATATCGGATTAACCTATTCTTTATCATTTTTATTATTATCATATAAAATAATAATTTATTTAATAGATGTTTTAAACATATAGTAAAAAAATCCTTTTAAAGAATAAGAAGGTGTTGTTACATTGACATTATTTGAAATTGTTTATTATAAGTAGAATTATTATTAACAACTAAGGGGCTGTTTGGCTAAGCTTTTCAAAATGACTTATTTGCTTATTTGATTTCTGAAAAGCAAATAAGCAAATAAGTCATTTTGAAAAGCTCCATTTTAAAGCTTTTCAAAACAGATTATTGACTTATTTGCTTTTCAGAAAAGCAAATAAGCAAATAAGTCATTTTGAAAAGCTTAGCCAAACAGCCCCTAACTATATATTTTAGACAACTCAAAAGTAAATAATCATTATCTAAGTAAACTATAAAATATTTATTAGTATTAAGTTGTTAAGTTTTTTTTGTATTAATTGATTAATAATAATAGTGAATTGAAGAAAAGAATGACATGTGGCATTAAGTAGTCTTTTGTTTTAGTATAAGAATGCCATGTGGCATTAAGTATTTTTTTTTATTAGTACTAGCAGTAAGACTCGTGTGCAAACACGGGTGGTTTCTTAGAAAACCATGCATAACACATATTGATAGAACATATAGATACATGTATAGATATTGTACCAAAATGTGTTATCTATTATAGCTAAAAGACAACTATAAGTACATATAAAAGATGTCTAACCAACTTAATAAAAGATGTCTAACAAACTCAATAAAATTCATCAGTTACTTATGATTATTTCCATTCTCTTATTCAAAAAAGAGAGTATCCACCCATTGACAATGTAAACTGTTATAAACATAAGTACATATAAAAGATGTCTAACAAACTTAATAAAATTCCAATACAACTTAAGTTTTAACAAACATTAACTAAGAACATACGATCACCTGCCTAAACAACACACATCAAACCTCACTCAAGAATTTGTTACGCAGCAACATGTCCTTTGCTATATGTTGTGATCTGGTTAAATATGCTACTGGAGACAATGTAACAGCTGCTGATCCAACAATCTCCCTATACAATAGATGATACGAAAACCCTTCTTTAGGTAGCGTTTGGTATGTAGGAATGAGAGGTGGAATGGAATGGAATGGACCATTGCGATGGAATGAAAAAAAAAAGTGTTTGGTTGGTCAATGGAATGGAATCGTCCATTCCAAAATGCATTCCATTCCCTCAAAATCATTCCATCCATCCCCCCTGTTTTTTTTCCATTCCATTCTCTCTTCGCCCTTTATTAATAACACCACAACACACAACTATTGCCACCACCCACCACAACCGTCGTCACCCACCTCCACCGCCACCCATCGCCGTCACCGCTACCAATGCCACCGCCGCCAACTCCGACCACCACCGCCGCCCACCGACGACACCAACACTGCCACTGCAACCATCGTCGCCACCACCGCCCGACCCGCCATCTTCGCTACCGCCACTCACCGCCACCCACCTCCGTTCCCACCACCGCCACTGCAGCAACCCATCATTGCCATTGCCACCTCTGATCACTCCCGCCACCCACCTCCGCCACCACCATCGCCGCCACTTTCGATCACCGCCACCACCCACGTCTACCACCACCCACCATCGCTGCTGCCCACTGTCACGGCCCTCGACCCAGTTTCCCGGTTCGGATGCCGCGGGACAGAAAACCCGTGGTATTGGTGTTTAATTAGGCAGCGGAAATTTTAATAGGATCATTTAAACTGAAAACACCCATTTATTTCATTTCAACTTTCTGGACAAACCCCGTAATTTACAATAAAGGAAGTTTACTGGGAAATTCCCAGATTACAAAAACATGTTTATTTATTTACTGAGCCATTTCATTCAAGCTGGTAGTGCTACGCGGCACTTTTCCTGCTTCACAGTAAATCACCTGAAACATGTTTAAAAAGATTTTATCAGCGGGAAATACTAGCAAGTCATTCAATTTGCACAAAACGTCACATTGTTATAAATTACAGTATTAAGGGCGATTACAATGTTTATATATCAACCAATTACCCAACGGTATTTGTCACTCGACCGTATCTGTGACTATGGTCATATCACACATTGGCTAACCCATTGTCCAATGGTGACGGTTATCAAGTAATGTATACAAAACCCCACATACTGCCACGACCCCCGACCCCACCCTGGACGGAATCGGGATCCGCGAACCAGTTCAGTGGTACCGGTGGTTATTTAGAAAAGTAGTGCAGTGGAAATTTCATCAGGACCGTGAGTTAGGAAAAATATCAGAGTTTAGAAAACACCGGATTTTATTTATTAAATAGATGGGATAAAACCATGTTTTGAAAGGTAGCTTTAATATGGGATAAACCCGAATACATAAAACAATTTTTCTTAATTTAATTTAATTGATAAATCAAGCCACTTCTGTAAGCCTTTTGGTGCCGCATCAAACTCTTATTCCGATCTACTGTAATTACCTAAAACGCGTTTTAAAAAGATTTGGTCAGCAGGAAATACTGGTGAGTTCATTCAGGTTTTATAAAATGACACCTTAGTTATAATTACAGCATAAGAGCGATTACAATGGCTTCTATCTTATTTTTATCTGGCGCCGTGTCACCTCTTGGTGACGATGGTCATACCACTATTGGGTCCTTTCACCCAAGTAGTGATGATTATCACTGTTAGGATTTATTAGCCTAACCGTGAGAAATTAGTAATGTGCACAATACCCCACTAGCCAGTGATTCAAGATAACCACGACTTAATCCCTGTAATTATAACTTTTTGAAAATGATTGGAGTATTGTAAAACATTGTTGATAAAAAGAGAATGACTCACATTATAAGCATGCAGTATTGATTTAACAAGCTTCTTGATTCTACTCCTTCTGATAATTAAGCACATACTTTATTGTTTTGAACCTTCTGATGATTCAACATCCATTTTGATGGTAGGAGTATGGTGTAGAGTTTCGGGTAGTTAAACATTTAGTTTAACAGAGTGGAATACGTATTAGTGTAAAACCACATCAAACCTAACGATGGTCACGAGATCCGAACCTTAACGAAATTCACAAAGTATAGCACTTTGGCATCCGTTTAACGAAATTCACAAAGTATAGCACTTTGGCATCCATTTAACGAAATTCACAAAGTATAGTACTTTGGCATCCGTTTAACGAAATTCACAAAGTATAACACTTTGGCATTCGTTAGTTGGTTCCTGAATCGATCAGACAGAATATCGCATCGGTGATTATTGGTTAGAACACCAACGTATAGAGAGAAGAAGAAAAGAAATGAGCAAGGAAAATGAATTCCTAGGCTTCCTATTTATAGGTAAGAAGTATGAAATTTCTAGGAAGTTTCCTATAGCTTTTCTAGGAAGTTACCTATACATTTTCTAAGAAGCTTCTTACCCACATATATATCTTCTTACACCTTCCTAGCACCTTCCTTTGATATTATCTATTTCATATATATATATATATATATATATATATATATATATATATATTTTCATGTATATCTATTTAGGTGTTTAATTTACTTACTTAATTAATCTTACTTAGCTTAATTAACCTTGCTTAGCTTAATTAATCTCGCCTAGCTTAATTAATCTCGCTTAACTTAATTAATCTTGCTTAGCTTAATTAATCTTGCTTAACTGATTAATTAATCATACTTAACTTAATTAATCATACTTAACTGATTAATCTTACTTAGCTGATTAAGTTTAACTTATCTATTAAGGTTTCTTAACCGTTAAGTTTTACTGAACTAATAAGTTTACTTAATTGCTAATTATTCTATTTGAGCATCTCCCTGGTTACGAGTTCTAATTTCTAGCTACAATGGAACTCGTATTAGTGTATTACTCAATTCAACTTTAACGATAATCACAAGATCAAAACTCACAACGAATGACAAAGTATAGCCAAATATTGGCAGCACTTAAACATCCATTGGATTGGTTTTAATCGATCGGATAAAGTATCGTACCAGTGATTAGAGTTATTACCCTAATACGGGCAGAGTTTCGGGATTTAGAAGGTATAATCCCGAGCTACTATTTACTATAATAAAAGCTGAAGGAAAGAAAAGAATTGAGTAGTTTGAAACGTAGCAGTGATCGAGTTAATACCCTGGATTCGTAGCAGCGTCTTGATACCTTAAAACTTCGAATTTAGGCAGTATACTTCGTTTTTTACTGAAATTTTCAACACAGGTGAACTGCAATTTATAGCAAACTTTTGGGTTTTAAGCGGCCCGCGTAAACCCTTATAAGAACTTACGCGGCCCGCGAGGGCCATAAAGGCGGCAGGAGGGTTTGCTGAGTCATCGGTGGTCTTGACACGTGGACGACACGTGTCCCTTAAGCTTATCCGGAGATTTTCAAGTTGTCGCGGCCCGCGTAAACTTATCTTATGGTTTACGCAGCCCGCGTGAAATCCAATTTTCTTGATTTCTTGGTTTTTCATGCACATTAGGGTTTCAGGGGTCCGGGCTTTCACTTACGGGTCGTTTTAGAACATTTTTGGGCGAGTCGTTACATCATCCCCGCCTTGTTTTAAATCTCGTCCTCGAGATTTGGGCTACGATATTTCTTTTAGAGTTATGTCATGTAATAAGAACAGTTTTAAGATATGTTCAAATGAATACGTGTTTTACAATAAATAGGGCTCAATGGTTTAACTGAATTAGTTCAAGAAGTTGATGTCAAATGAGATGAAATGATATAGTTTCGAAGGTGATTAGGTTCAAGTCAAAAGGGATACATGATCAGTAGATGTGAATGTTTACAAGTTGTGAATGATTTTTAGAAACAATAGAATTCACTGTCAATAGAAAATTTACTTTGATTGTCAACTGAGGAAGACTTAGAATCAAATAAGCTCGAATGAAATAGAAGTACGAAAATGATTTGTCAACTGAGAAAAATCAATGGGTTGACATTTATCGAATTATAAAGATACACCGATATACAACAGAGTTTAGTGTATCATTGTCTTAACACATAGTTGTATTAAGACCACTTTCAAGGATGAGTCAAGCGAAAGGTATATATAGATTGGCTCAAGCTACAAGTCTATACCGACGCCACAAGGTGTCGTAGTGATCGAAATAATAAATAGCGGTGACTAGACGAGTTCACCGTGTTTTAAATCAAATGAAAGTTCAACGAAGTAAGTCCGAATTTTTGTTTCAAGCAAATCTAGTAGGATTTTCGATTGAAATTGAAACAATTGAATAATATTTTTCGATTGAAGATGATAAAGCAATAATTATCACGAAAGGCTCGATTGATGCTGTAAGAACCATTAAGAGATACACTGAAATATGACATGAATTTGTGTATCATTATCTTAGCACACGATTGTGTTAAGATTGCTTTTATAGGATAAACCAACAAAGCGGATTCAATATAAATAATTAAATCCGTATATGATGTGTGCAAACGAGGTTAGCGCAAGCTTCAATTTTGTGAAAACGTCACCACAAGGTGATCGTGATCAATGAAACGATTTGATGAAGTCGAAGACCAAACAAGCCTGTTATGGTTCAAAGTAATTGAAGGGCTTGTTGGGATTAATTCGAATATGATAACCTTAATTTATCATACGGGACCTTGAATTTGAATACATATTGCGAGCAAGTTCAAACAATGGAACTTGGTTTAAACACAACGAGTTCATGTATCAATAAGAAAGTTCTGACATGGTTACAACAAAAATCATGTATACCATTCAAAAGAAAATCGAGTTTTTCAAGAAATTCGTCGATTCGATATCAAAGAGTCATCGTTTTGCAAAAACGCGGTTTACAATGCAAAGATCAAGTATAGCGAAACGATATTTGAGTTTTGATAAAACAACAAATTGGAATGAAGCCCTCCAATGGTCTTCATAATTCAAACTAACCACATGCGCAACAAACAGTGCATGTGTAACGTGTGGATTTATCAAGAAATGAAACAACCAAATAAATATTCGCGATTATGAAAGAAATCCTCATGATGACCATTAGGAGAGTAGAAATGTAAAAGTCTATTCACTATGTGCAGAGGTCTGGATTTTAACAAAAGGAATTTAAGAATTTTATCGGGAAATTTTGTGTGATAACCGGTGTTAAGTGACATTACCAGGGAATGTCGAATAAAATGAAATAGGGGAATTGTAAAGGTATGCGACTTCTTTTGCAGCGTCAAGAATTGGATTAGACTATGCACCGATTGTTGTGAAATCTTGTTCTATCGTACCTCAGCAAGCTTCATGTCGTTTGTAGGATCACGTGGCCAAGTGCTGCTTTTTTTATTAGTAGTTCTTCCACTGACGGGATTCGCATTGGTGTCGTCATGCCCAATTATATTTTCCAAAGGTCTTGCCTTGAAAGTCGTGTGTGATATACTTCGACGTCTGTGGACGTATAATTCAAGTTTCATGTGTTTTCTTGTGCACTAGCACAACTTTACATGCTTCTTACTTGCGTTAAGAGTCTATGGTAACGCATTGGAAATTCTTATACTTTTGATGGCGTCCCAACTTAAAGGGTTTCCATTGTTTATATTGTCACACGAGTTACGAGGTAGATGATCAAACGAAATAATGTTTGATATCGGAATTATAGATATATGCAAGAGATTCCTGATAAAAAAATCTAGAATTATTACTGACACTTATGTTCGTGATTTATTTTGAATTGTCAATCGTTAGGGTTTTTGGAATTCCTTATAAATATACATATCTATATAATCATACATACCATTCATAAGGTCAATGTATTTAACATATTGATTTTTCCAAAAACAAGTCAAATATCAGGTCATGATACTATTTAAGGAAATCTTGTCACTTGTTTGACATATTATATACCCCGTCTTATCCGGTTCTCGCCGGAGGGGTAACCCAAGTATATCCGGACAAGCTGGAGAGTCTGCTACACCATACCCAGTCTTGCCGGAGAAGAAATTTGTATTTCCCATAAATAGTTTTTTTTTCAAGATTTTAAAAGTGCCTCTTTTATTAAGGCTTTCATCTAGAATCAAGGAAATTTGTATTCCCATAACATATCTTATTCTAGACCAATTAGTATCAACAAGCAAGAATTAACAGCAATTAAGTGTTATTGCTTATTTATCGTGCCTTGCAATGTTCTAATCATCATTCTTACGTCATACCAATATCTATCACATTATACTTATATAAGTAATTAGCTCATCTTGGAGCTCATATTAAGGCATGTTTCTTAAGTTCAAGTCTAAATACTATCCTGGGTGCTACCAGAAAATATAAAGTTCCTAACTCTTCGTTTAAACTTTGGTATTTTATTACAACACCTAATTGCTTAAACAAGTGGCTCTGATACCACCTTCTGTCACGACCCCCGACCCCACCCTGGACGGAATCGGGAGCCGCGAACCAGTTCAGTGGTACCGGTGGTTATTTAGAAAAGTAGTGCAGTGGAAATTTCATCAGGACCGTGAGTTAGGAAAAATATCAGAGTTTAGAAAACACTGGATTTTATTTATTAAATAGATGGGATAAAACCATGTTTTGAAAGGTAGCTTTAATATGGGATAAACCCGAATACATAAAACAATTTTTCTTAATTTAATTTAATTGATAAATCAAGCCACTTCTGTAAGCCTTTTGGTGCCGCATCAAACTCTTATTCCGATCTACTGTAATTACCTGAAACGCGTTTTAAAAAGATTTGGTCAGCAGGAAATACTGGTGAGTTCATTCAGGTTTTATAAAATGACACCTTAGTTATAATTACAGCATAAGAGCGATTACAATGGCTTCTATCTTATTTTTATCTGGCGCCGTGTCACCTCCTGGTGACGATGGTCATACCACTATTGGGTCCTTTCACCCAAGTAGTGATGATTATCATTGTTAGGATTTATTAGCCTAACCGGGTTTTCACTTACGGGTCGTTTTAGAACATTTTTGGGCGAGTCGTTACACATACCGGTTGTAATTGAAGATTTCAAAGACTTAATCCCTGTAATTATAACCTAGAAAATAAATAGGGTTTTGGAAACAATTTGGTAAAAAGAGAATGACTCACATTGCAAGTTTAGTTTGACAGAGTTTTGCCTACTGATTAAGCTTGGTAACCTAGTTAAATAATGCCAACGAAACTAGGTTAGTAACTTAATACAACATTTACGATAAATTCACGAAATCAAAACCCTCACGACGAATGACAAAGTATAGCCCGAATTTGGGCAGCACTTAAACATCCATCGGATCGGTTTCAATTGATCGGACATTGTATCGTAGCAGTGATCGATTTATTACCCTGTTGTCGCAGCAGAGGGTCGAGACTTTGATTGTTTTTGAACGAAATAGTGTATAACTCAACGTACGTAACGAATTTTAACGTTGAAACAAGACAGACATGCAAGTGCCAAACCCCTGCATTATATACTGGAATTTGGTCCCCCTCGCGTGGCGCGCCAGGCCCTCCTGGTCCCTGCGCGTGGCTCGACGGCTACCCTTTTAGGATAGGGTAGCCTCGTGTCCTGTATAGCCTAAGTGAGTCAACAATTTCGATAACTACGTGTTTTGAAGCCGTTTTAGATGGATAATTATGATTAGGGATACCCCCTTGAGTTTTAGGGGGCCCTGATCCTAGTTTCGGCCGTTTTAAAAATTATGGGTCGTGCCATACCACTTGGGGGTCTCAATTAGGGTTTCCTAATGAACATTATTAAAATAAGAAATGATAATTTTGGCAAGAGTTGTTATATCCTCCCCACCTTGTTTAAAATCTCATCCTCGAGATTTACTGGAACAAGTAAGGGTACTTTCGCTTCATTTCTGATTCCAGATCCCAGGTATATTCCGGTCCTCTTTTTGAAACCCACTTTACTTTGACCAGCACCAGTCTCTTGTGCTTGAGAAATTTGACCTTGCTGTCTTCTATTTGAAGAGGTTTCTCAACAAATTTTAACTTTTCGTTTACCTCTATATCTTGAAGAGGTACTACCAATGATTCATCAGATAAACACTTCTTAAGATTGGATAGATGAAACAAATCATGTACCCCATCCAGTTCTTCTGGTAGTTGTAAACGATAGGCAACTGGTCCTATTCGTTGGGTAACTGTGAATGGTCCTATATATCTTGGACTTAGCTTTCCTTTCTTACCGAACCGAACTACCCCTTTCCAAGGAGAAACTTTCAAGAGTATCTTGTCTCCAACTTGGAATTCCAGTGGCTTGCGTCGATTATCTGCATAATTCTTCTAGCGATCTTGAGCTGTTTTCAGTCTTTCCTTGATTTGGGTTATATTGTCGGTGGTTTCCTGTACAATCTCGGGACTTGATAATTGATTTTCTCCTATTTCTGCCCAGCATACTTGAGTTCGGCATTTTCGTCTATACAGTGCTTCGAATGGGGCAGCACTTATGCTGGTGTGGTAACTATTGTTATAGGAGAATTCGATTAAGGATAGGTGGTCATCCCAATTTCCACCAAAATCTATTACACATGCCCTGAGCATGTCTTCCAGGGTTTGGATCGTCCTTTCACTTTGTCCATATGTTTGGGGATGGTATGCAGTACTTAAATTTAATCGTGTCCCCATTGCTTCTTGGAAACAGGTCCAAAAATGCGAAGTGAAACAGTTATTCCTATCTGATACAATGGAGAGTGGAACTCCATGTAAGGATACTACATCGTCTACGTACAACTTTGCTAATCTTTCCATGCTAAAGGTCTCCTTCATTGGCAGGAAATGAGCTGATTTGGTTAATCGATCTACAATCACCCAGATTGCATCGTTACCTTTCCTGGTTTTGGGTAACTTAGTAACAAAGTCCATTGTTATTAGTTCCCATTTCCATACATGCATTTCTAATTGTTGAAGTAACCCTAAAGGTTTCTGATGTTCTGCCTTAACTTGTGAACAAGTTAGACACTTAGAAACGTATCTAGCTTTGTCCTTTTTCATTCCTATCCACCAGAAGTTATTTCTTAAATCTTGGTACATCTTATTATTACCAGGGTGCAACGTATACCTAGACTTATGGGCTTCCTCTAGAATC
This sequence comes from Helianthus tuberosus, assembly GCA_030545235.1. Lineage (NCBI taxonomy): Eukaryota > Viridiplantae > Streptophyta > Magnoliopsida > Asterales > Asteraceae > Helianthus > Helianthus tuberosus. The sequence continues at coordinate 147,611,287 of CM060449.1, forward strand.
TTATCTCTTAAATCTCCTTGCTTAGGTACCCAAATCCTTTTCTTATGGAATCTCCAAATTCCATCAGTCCCTTGTTCTAATTCCTTTATTCGTCCTTTCATTCCTTCAGCATCATCCTTAATTGCCGTTTCTTGAACGTTCTTCAGTTGTTCCATTAAATCTAATTAAATATTTAATCTAAGAGCACGAACTCGTCTTTGTTTTTCATGATACTTACGACTTAAGGCATCTAGTACTACATTTGCCTTCCCTTCGTGATATTGAATATCACAGTCGTAGTCACTTAGAATTTCCATCCATCTTCTTTGCCTCATGTTCAATTCTTTTTGCCCAAAAATGTACCTTAAACTTTTATGATCTGTGTAGACAGTAAATTTACTTCCGTACAAATAATGTCTCCAAATCTTAAGGGCAAAAATTATTTCTCCTAATTCTAAATCATGAGTCGTATAATTTTCCTCATTCTTTTTCAACTGCCTTGATGCATACGTGTTAGGATCGGATGCTCTCATGATTGTGTTTGTTTGTAATAAATGAACAATTAATAAACATAATTCAATGAGTTATGCAGCGGAAATGAACACAAACTTTGTAAACACAATCCAGGAGGAAAATAGTTTTGATAAACACATGTTTTTCATCAATCGAAAGGTTACAAAGCAAATCAAAAGATTACAAAGCAAGCTTACAAACTAAACTCCCCCTCAGCCTGATACTCCATGGTTGATTGCACACAAGATGAAAGGATTGGACTAGATGAGAAGAACTCGCTCAGTCAATCAAATGTAACAGTACAAAGCACTGCTCCATTTATAGGCAAACCAAACCACTGAGGCATCTCAGCTGACGTCACCATGAAAGTGACGTCTAACAGCCTAACAACCTGTAACCACTGTTCCTATACAAACACTGCTAATCTAAACCACTGATTCTGCATAAGACAAGTAATACAATAAACTACTGCTATCTTCTTCTATCAGTGCTTTCCTCAAAGTTGATCAGTCTTTGAGTGGGCAGTGTTTTGTCATCAGTAGATTGAACCAGCATTGTTTACTTCTTCAGGGCTATATCAGCAGTTTAAAGGGTAGCAGCAGTTGTATTCGGACAGTGGATAGAGAACCATCAGTTGTTATAATCACTTTCAAGGGGAAAGTCTAATGTAAACAGCTGCTTATTGTGAATCCACTGTTGTGATCCGGTTTTGGCTTTAATTATCTGTTCCTCTGGTAGGGTTCAATCCCAATAATCTCCCCCTGGAACAGATAATGCCAAAACCCTTCATTATTCTGGATCTTTATTTTCTCATCAGAAGTTCTTTAGCTTGTCTTTTAAATTATGCTTCAAAGTCCTTGGAACTTGAGTCATCCTCATCCCTGCACAGTGTAAGTTCAAGGAGATCTTGTAGATCTTCAACACCAAGGCTTAGTGCTTGTTTCCTTGATATGTACTTCACTTCTCCATTGGATCTGAACAGGGTCAATACATGGGTCTTTTGATCAGACATCCATTTTAGTATTTTTGAACCCAATGGGTTTCTTGGGAGAGGTTTATTTACAGATGAGTTGGGAGATTTTGGCCTTGTAAATATTTGTGAAGCAGTATCCTGAGCTTTTGCTAGCTCAGAGTTTTCAGACATTTGTTTGAAAGCTAGTTTTATGACATCATTTGTTGTAGCTATATCTTCTGCAACTTCTTTATCAATCTGCTCTTGTCTCTTCTTTTGATCTAGATCAATGTCTGATATTTCTGCTGATGTGTTTGATGATGATGGTTTGTTTAAAACCTTTTTGGCAAGGTCTTGAAGCTTTGCTGATCTGTCTTTATCTAAAGCCAATTTCTTGATGACTTCTTCAAAGTATTCAGCTTCCTTTTCCTTTTCTTCTGCAACAGTCAGATGTTTCCTCTTTTCTTGGTTTATCACAATGATATAGGTATCTGCTGATGTGAACAGTGGTTTAGGATCAATGACCTGTTTTGGCTCTTTGTGTTCAGGCTTCTTTGGTGACTTAGGATCTGTTATTTTCCTTCTTTTCAGCCTTTCATAAGCCTCATCTGTATACTGCTTAGTCCATTTTGCTATGGCTTTAGCAGTATCCACCTTTGCATCCACTAGCTCCTGCTTCTTCCTTTTGTACTCAGACGTAAGGTCATCAATGAGCTTTTTGTATTTGCTCCAGTTTGGAGCTGTCCTCTTCTTGCTTGGAAAATTTTTTATTCTTTCAATTCTGTTTGCCTCATGATTTAATGCAACTATTGGCCATTTTTCGAATTGTTTTTCTTCAGCTGGATAGAATTTTTCTTTCATGATGTATGCAAGATATTCTTTTCTCATTTCTTTTCGTAGATCTGTTTTGGGTGGTAAATTCAACATTTCCTTGCTTAGATCTATTGCATAGTCTTCCATCTGTTTGACTTTAGTGAGCAAGAGTTCCACTTTTTCAGAAATGGCTTTCTCACTTTGATCTTTACTTTCAAGTTTGGCTCTTATCTTAGCCTGCCTTGCTTTGAGCTTGAGATATTCATCCATATTTTCTGGGATTATGAAGCCTATGAGAGAAGGAAATCTTCTTTTTGAAGGATCATCCTCAGTGTAGAATTGTCTCATCTCATTTTTTACAACTTCCGGTTCCAATGGATATTTTGCAGCAATGGGATCATATTTGTCTTCATCTGCCTGAGTTGTTATTCTTTTCTGGTGTAAGTTTTCTCCAGTGAAGGAGTGCTTTTGGGTGATTTGTTGATTGGAGTGAAGATATCTTGAAGTGAAGTGAGGTTACTTTGACTGACAGGTGTTGAAACAACTGGTGTTTCAACCACTGTTGCCATTACAACAGATGTTGTAACATCTGATGTCTTCTGCTTTTTAGCAGGAGGTGATTTGATGGGTGGTGATAGGTCAGTGGTTGTAGCTGTGGTGGTGTGTGGTGAAGTAGTGTGTGTTGAAGTGATGGTTTTAACAACTGCTGAATCTACTGATGTACCAACAGTTGTTGACACAGCAGGAGTTACAACAGCTGTTTGGGTAGATGGTTTAAAAGCCTGCTTTTCTTTTTCTAGTTCAACAAAAAGACCATCTTCAACTCCCTTTTTCTTCAACTGCTTGATTTTCTCCCCCTTTTTGGCATTATCTGGAAGAGGGTTATCCATGAAGAGAATAGTAGGAGGAACTTTTCCAGTGGTGCTTTGTATATGAGCCTTGATAGCTTTGATGTCTGCTTGAGTATCTTTAAATCTTGACTCCACCATGTTTGTCAGCATTTGTACATGTATTGCATGCTGCTGATCAGCCATTTGTTTTTGTTTTTCAAGCAGGGGTTGAAATACATTCCATAGCTCATTTGCAGCAGGTGCAGGTTGTGCAGGTGCTTGAGCTGGAACAGCAGTGGATTGCGCTTTTTGAGCTTTTAACAGCTGTTGCACCATATCCTTTATTTCAGCAACTGATGTTTCAAGATTTTCAACTCTGTTCGTCAATTCCTGATATTTTAAATCATCACCCAAGTTAATGGGATCATCTGATTCCCCACCAGCAGTGGTTGTATCAATGTGTGACTTAGGACACGAAGCCCAAAAATCATCCATTGATGCCCCTTGTTCTTGGTTCTGGGGTCTTCTCTCTTCAACACTTGATAACCTTTTGAGGGTACCAGTGGTTAAAACAAACTCACTGGTGGTTACCAGAGGTGCTATAGAAGAAATTGCCTTCAAGGGAGTCTTACTAATTAAACAACTGTCCAAATGTAGATCTGTTGATCCATCACTTGTAGTTGTTGCTCCACTTAAACTACCACCAAGAGTTACTTATAACTCAAGGGGTGTAACCTCCTCAGTTGTTGCTGGGATAGCAGGGGTAGTAGCATCAGACCCAGTCACTTGTGGGAGTGTACTCTCAGTGATAGGTAATAGAGAGGAACTGGTTTGTGTCTGAGCTATAGCAACTGCATGCAACAAGGGTATTATGGATTGTGGTAATGTGATTGGTGAGGGTATGGGTGTTGAAAGAGACATGTCATTGGGATCAGGACTGAGGAGGATGGATCCGATTGGGTCCAGAGCTTCATATTGTAGGGTCCCTGTGCTTACAACCTGATCCTTTTGTGAGGATGCAGGAGGAGTTTGAGGCAATGGTGGAGATCTTTCTTCCATCTGCTGTGAGGAAGTAGCAGCAGTGGTTGTAAGTGACATTTGTGTTGTCACTGGCAGTGGCTCTGGGATCTCATCTTCCAGAGTTGCCTTTGTTTTGGGTTTGGAGGGCTTTCTGGATGTTTTCTTTTTGGTCTTTTTGGTAATGGCAGGTGTGGGTTTCAAAGCAGTGGTTGTGCTGCTATGATCACCTGGAGCAGTGGGCTCAGCAGCTGATACCTGAGGAGCAGTGGTAACTGCTAAATTCTGCTCAGGCACCTCTGCTTTTGTTTTTAAAGGTGTTAACATTATAGTGAATGTTTCAGGTGTTAAACCTTTTATTTGAAAATAAACACCTTGTTCGAGCAAATTTTCATTTTCTTTTCCAAATTTTTGTTTAAAATAGTAGCTTAGAAACCTTGGAAAAAGTAGAAATGCTTTGCTATCAACATTTTTCACCAAATCATCAAAGATCTCCTGGGAATAGTTATAATTTTCATTATTTAAAATAGCATAACCCATACATTGGATCTTCAATGGTATTTCGTTAAAAGCAGTTGTTTTATTTGAAACACACATTAAAAGTGTATGAAATAAAAACCTAGGTGCAGAAGGGAAATAGCCTTTTTGTAAGGTATCCCTTTTTGTTTGTTCTGCATACCCTCTTTTCAGAAAATCAGTTTTCAACTCGTTTTTGGGAAAAGATGTTTTACCTTTCTGATCATCGAGTTTAAAGACTTCTGTGATGGATTGATAAGTAATTTGAATCGCTTTACCCTGTATGGAGGAGTTGATGGCTATGACTTTATCGCTTGTTTTTCAAGAGTAGCATTCTTCCAAAACTCTCTCTGGGTTTGTTGGTAGATTGGAGCATCTGCCGTTAGCAAAGTTTTATACTTTGATGCAGTCATGATGTCGATGATGGAATCGAAGGTGTGATTGTTGGTGGGTTTTGTGAGTAGACCCAAGTAGTTGTGAGGGGATTTTTATGGGATTTCAACGGGTTCAGCAGCCATTTGAGTGTCCGCTTTGGGAGATGGGGATGATTTTGATTTTGATTTTGATTTTGATTTCGTCATTTTGATGAAGAGGGGCGAAGAATGATTTGGAATGAAAGTTTGGAGACTGCTTTGAGAAGAGAATTTTGGAATTCAATTCGACAGTGTAAAACCCTGTTTGGGGTTTTGATCAGGGTTTTATTTAGGGAAAAAGTGAATGCTGATGTGGCAGCGGTTACAATGATCTGATGGCTAAAAACTGACCACGTGCCAACCTCTGATGAAAAGATGAATAACGGAGGACAGTTGTTTTGGAGAGCCACTGATGAAGCAAATATCAGTGCTTACAACGGTAACAATATAAGAGCAGTGGGTGATTTTTACTATCAGTGGATAAGACATTGATTTTGAGCATCAGTGCTTGCCAAGAAAATGAAGGATCAGGGGTTAACTTTCAGCAGTGGACAGTATTTAGGAAACAGATGTTTGAGCAAAACAGTGTTTAGTGGTTAGTATCTCAGCAACTTTAGTGCAACAGTGGATAAGCTTTTGACAGAATTCTTGATCATCTGTTGTTTGGATGAAAGGAATGACTTTGTTTTGTGTGACCACAATATCATATCCAGTCATTTGAAGATGATTATAAGATATCTGCAAGATTTCTGTCCTTAACAAAATACATTTTAGATGCATATTGTCAAGTTCAATATGTCAGCAGCTTTTACAGGAATTTGCATTCAGGGTTTTGCCACATGTCAATTCAAGTCTTGAAAATTTTATAGATTCCTTGACACATACACCATTTCCTTTTGATCCATTTTCGAGGATAATATCACCAAAAAAAAAAGGTTCTATATCCTGGCAGGAGATTGAAACTTTTACAATAAAAAACCACTAAAAGTACAAAATATATTATTCTTAAAGAAAAAAAAGGAATAATATACCCTGCTTTATTTGAGAAATTCCTTTCCCAGAAAAATACTTAAAGGATTTTCTGAAAACAACACCAAAAAGGATCTGGTATATTTTCCAATAAAACTCATAATCATATCATTCTCAATTTTATGAAAATGGTCAGTGGTTTTACAACAGTGGTATGAAGTTGTAGATACATTTTGACCACTGTTTGGTACCATTTTCTTGTCAGTTGATTACAAAAATGAGGACACATGAACACATAAATTTTTGAAAACCCTGTTACAGATTTTGTTACCATGTGATGATTCTGATAGCTTGTCTAGTCCTCTTATAAGTTTACTTACTGGAGATACTATTGTTACCTGAACTTCCCTGAACCAATGAATGCACACAGTTGCTTGTGCTTGATGACCATTGTTACCCCAAATTTTAACTCTTAAGTGTTTTACATTTATGCTCTTTTTTCTTTTGTCATCAAAAGTTTTGAGATAAACACACTTATTGAGTACTTGTGAATTTTCTTTTTCCCTTTTTGCCCATCCCATCCATAAGTAATGAAATACTCACTGGAAGGGTTTTTTTTTTTTGAGGAAATCCTTATTCCAGAATCATTTTGCAGCACTGTTTTGAGAGATTTGGTCATTTCTGCACATACTTATGCCAAATTTCACATTACCCATGATCTTGACATTTTTGACTTGCTAATTTTCTTAATGTATTCTTAACAAAATTGATTTTGGTCCTTTTGAAGGATTATCAACCTGTTCTTCAATAGATAAGATCTATATGACTAAAGTTTTAATTTCCCTCTTTTTGTATAAACAAAAAAAAACACTAATGTTTTTATGAACATAGGTTTTTGTTGTCCTGAGGTTCATACTTTAGCATCAAACATGATGAAACCATCACAACTTTTATAGCAACAGTTGAAATCAATTTTGAAAAGAATTGATCATACCATAGTTACCAGACATGTTTTCAGATCTGAGAACTATGGGTGACTTGTGCATGACATCACTTGTTGTGTGAAATTTGTGTATCTTATGACATCTTGGTTGTTTTACAGAGTTTTTGAATAGCAGCTTTGAACGTGATAACTCGTTACTCTGTTTTTCAACAAAATGCAATCAACCTTAGTATCAATGAATTTTGAGCTGAACTGTTATGTCAAATTGACTGTTAGATCGAATTTGACTGTCCAAGCTCTGATACCACTTGTTAGGATCGGAGGCTCTCATGATTGTGTTTGTTTGTAATAAATGAACAATTAATAAACATAATTCAATGAGTTATGCAGCGGAAATGAACACAAACTTTGTAAACACAATCCAGGAGGAAAATAGTTTTGATAAACACATGCTTTTCATCAATCGAAAGGTTACAAAGCAAATCAAAAGATTACAAAGCAAGCTTACAAACTAAACTCCCCCTCAGCCTAATACTCCATGGTTGATTGCACACAAGATGAAAGGATTGGACTAGAGGAGAAGAACTCGCTCAGTCAATCAAATGTAACAGTACATAGTACTGCTCCATTTATAGGCGCAAACCAAACCACTGAGGCATCTCAGCTGACGTCACCATGAAAGCGACGTCTAATAGCCTAACAACCTGTAACCACTGTTCCTATACAAACACTGCTAATCTAAACCACTGATTCTGCATAAGACAAGTAATACAATAAACTACTGCTATCTTCTTCTATCAGTGCTTTCCTCAAAGTTGATCAGTCCTTGAGTGGGCAGTGCTTTGTCATCAGCAGATTGAACCAGCACTGTTTACTTCTTCAGGGCTATATCAGCAGTTTAAAGGGTAGCAGCAGTTGTATTCGGACAGTGGATAGAGAACCATCAGTTGTTATAATCACTTTCAAGGGGAAATTTGGCATAAATCATGAGTCATATAATTTTCCTCATGCTTTTTCAACTGCCTTGATGCATACGCAATTACCTTTTTACGCTGCATTAGTACACATCCTAATCCTAGCTTAGAAGCGTCGCAGAAGACTTCAAAATCTTCAGTTCCGTCTGGTAAGGCCAAAATTGGGGCATTTGTTAATTGTTGCTTCAAGATCCTAAAGGCCTCTTCTTGCTTGGGTCCCCATTCAAACTTAACAGTTTTACAGGTTAGCTTAGTTAACAGAACAGCTATTTTAGAAAAGTCCTTAATGAAGCGCCTATAATATCCAACTAATCCTAGAAAACTTCTAACTTCGGTAGCTGATTGCGGGACCTTCCAATTTGTGATTGCTTCTATCTTGGAGGGATCTACGTGAATACCTTCATGATTCACCATGTGTCCTAAAAATTGCACATCTTGTAGCCAAAATTCACACTTCGAAAATTTGGCGTAACGCTTTTCCTTCCTTAATAAGGTTAAAAGTGCATGCAGGTGCTTACAATGTTCGTTCTGGCTTTTGGAATAAATAAGTATATCGTCGATGAAGATAATTACGAATTTATCCAAATACGGCTTACAGATCCTATTCATTATGTCCATGAATGTTGCAGGAGCATTCGTTAATCCAAACGGCATGACTGTAAACTCGTAGTGACCATACCTAGTCCTGAAAGCAGTTTTAGGTATGTATTCTTCCTGTACCTTCAGCTGATGATATCCGGAGCGCAAATCTATCTTAGAAAAATACCTAGCTCCCTGAAGTTGATCAAAAAGATCATCAATCCTAGGTAATGGGTATCGATTCTTAATGGTAACCTTATTTAATTCCATATAATCAATACACATTCGCATTGAACCATCCTTCTTTTTCACAAACAACACCGGTGCTCCCCAAGGAGATGAACTAGGTTGTATAAATCCTTTGCTTAGCAATTCATCTAACTGCTTCTTTAGTTCTAACATTTCTGTGGGTGCTAACCGATAAGGTACCTTAGCTATTGGTGTAGTTCCCGGGATTAGATGAATTCTAAACTCTACTTCCCTATTGGGCGGTAATCCTGGTAGCTCTTCTGGGAATACATCCGGGTATTCTGACACTACTGGATTTCCTTAAGTTCCTTCCCTTTAGTGTTAATGATTATCGAAATCATATACACTATTTCTTGTTTTCATTCATAACTAGCAACTTTCATTACTGAAATGAACTTCATTGGTTTACACGGCTTATCTCCTGTTACCAAAATTACTTCTCCTGTTGGCGTATGAATTTCTATGGAATTCTTATCACAGAGGATTCGAGCATGGTTGGCTACTAACCAATCCATTCCTAACACGACATTGAATCCAGCTAATTTCATAGGTAGCAGGTTTGCAGAAAATTTATGTCCGGAGAGTTCTATCTTTCCTTCTTGCAGAACCTTATCTATGTTAACAGAATTTCCATCTGCCGTTTCTACCGTATAAATCTGCCTAAGTTTAGTTAAAGGTTGCTTAAGATCTTGGCAGAATGAAGTATTTATAAAGTTTTGGTTTGCACCAGATTCAAATAATACTTTTGCGTAAACGTCATGTACAAGAAACGTACCAGCTATCACATCTGGAATCAGATCTGCTTCCTGGGTAGTCAGCTGAAAAGCTCTGGCGTTCTTCTTATTAGTTCCTTCCGCAGGCTTGGCCTTGTTATCAGCTGGTTTGACCAATTTAGGGCATTATGGTCTAAAATGCCCGGCTTCTCCGCAATTGAAGCAAATCGTTGATTTCTTCCTGCACTCCTCCTCTCGGTGCCCCGGTGCCTTGCAGAAATTACACTTTTCTTGACATTCACCAAAATGTTTCTTTCGACAGTTTCTGCAGAATGGAGGTGTTGAAGATTGCCCAGTTCCCTTTTTCTTGAAGTAGCTATTTGCATTACCCCCACGGAAACCTTGGGTAATTTTCTGGGCCAATTCCTTTTTCCTATTTTCTTCTCGCGTACGCACCAATCCATCGGTTAAGGTGTTGGCCAGTTCGACAGCATCGTCAATTGTGCGGGGTCTTGCAGCCATGACTATGTCACGAATCTCGCTAATTAGTCCCCAAATGTAGCGAGAAATAAGCACCGATTCTGGCGAAGCCAGAGTTGGTACATTCTGGCATACTCAAAAAATTTCGAAGTATACCCTCGATATTCGACATCCACCATCTGGTGGTTCAGGAACTTATTTGTCATTTGTTCCTTTTCGTAGGTGGGACAAATTTTCCTTTCTATCAGTTCTTTAAATTTCTCCCAGCTCATGGCATAAGCCACGTCACTTCCCTTAGCCTGCAACACTGTATTCCACCATTCTAACGCCTCTTCTTTGAAAAGGTGGGATGCATACATAACCTTGTCTTCCTCTGCACACTTACTGATTTTAATTACTGCTTCGGTCTTTTCCAACCAACGCAGTGCGGCGGTTGCCCCTTCATTGCCTGCAAATTCAATTGGCTTACATGCAAGAAATTCTTTATAAGTGCAACCAAGTGTTGCAACTTTCATTTTCTTAAGTATTGGCGCTTGAATCACATTATTGTCATTATTGCCGCCTCCATTTACATTGTTACTAAAATTATCATCGCGAGTGCGTTTACTATAGTTGGCTTGGGAAGGTTCAGCAGGATTCTTAAGAGCAGCAACGATTGCTGGGATAGCGTTGGCTATTCCCTGAGCAACGATGTTTTCTATATCTTGCCGATTAAGAAAATGGTCTTCATTATTTTGTTCAGATTGGTTAACTTCGTTTGCCAGGTGGTTTTCTGCGTTTTCCATCTGAGTAATGAACAAGATATGCAAATTATTGTCACACAATGGATAGCAATTAAACAGAATCGGGTAATCACAACATAATTAAGTCAACACACAAATAGCCAAAATCGTCGTCCTTGCGACATTCATACATTTTTATAATATTATGCATCCGTACACACCCAATATTTACAGATGTTTTATTTTAGTTATTATTATACAATATTATATTATTATTATTATACATATATTATGATTTTTTTCCACATAATAATATTATATAAAACAAGCAACTCTGGTTAACTGGCCCTTCAGAAATGACGATCCCTCTCGTCGTACTTCCACGTAATGTTTCCCCCCACTTCTCGAATCCGGTTTCCCACATCCACCAGTTCCTCGCCGTAGCGGCGTAATTCGGCGACGTTCTCCACGCTCATAGGTGGGAATGGTGCAGGTTCAGGATCAAACTGGGGAAAATAAACATTGGGGTTATTCATGAAGTTCTGAAAATGCCAGTCGCTCATCCACCACTCTTCTAACTGCCGTGTAAAAGGTTGGGGATTGACAATAGGGTCCGGAATAGCAGGTTCCAAATTAGTTGTAAGTTGAGATTGGGCTGGGAAATTGAAAAGGGTTTCATTGGCAGGTCCGATGAGGTCACAATTTGCAAGTTTTCGATCAAGCTCCTCCCAAGGTGGCATCTCCTGGGCCTGACCAGAGCTTTCCCTTATCTCCTTTCCCTTTCCTTTGTCTTTTGGATCCCCTGTCTTTTTCACCTTCTGGGTAGCTGGCTTCTTCCTTCGTCCGCGTTTCCAATCCAGGATTCTCTTCCTCTATTTAGGCTTGGGTTTCTCCTAGGGTTGGGCCTGGAACACTAGTGGCTCCTCGGTATCCGCCTGATATCCGGATTGGGTTCCTGTTGTATCCATATCGGTTTTATGGATGGTAAAGTTTCGGAGTGCCTCCGACAGTTCATTCATGCTGTTAGCACACATGAAGAAACACACAAAAATTCAAACTAAAATTTTATTTATTGTAACTTAATTTTTCACAGAATCACAAAATGGCAATCTGAAAAAAATTAAGTATTTCTAAATACTTAATTGACTTAAATCAGTGGATCTGATACCACCTTTTTATGTCACGGTCGGGGTTTCCCGGTTCGGATGCCGCGGGACAGAAAACCCGTGGTATTGGTGTTTAATTAGGCAGCGGAAAGTTTAACAGGATCGTTTAAACTAAAAACACCCATTTATTTCATTTCAACTTTCTGGAAAAACCCCGTAATTTACAATAAAGGAAGTTTACTGGGAAATTCCCTGATTACAAAAACATGTTTATTTATTTACTGAGCCACTTCATTCAAGATGGTAGTGCTACGCGGCACTTTTCCTGGTTCACAGTAAATCACCTGAAACATGTTTAAAAAGATTTTATCATCGGGAAATACTGGCGAGTCATTCAATTTGCACAAAACGACACATTGTTATAAATTACAGTATTAAGGGCAATTACAATGTTTATATATCAACCAATTACCCAACGGTATTTGTCACTCGACCGTATCTGTGACTATGGTCATATCACCCATTGGCTAACCCGTTGTCCAATGGTGACGGTTATCAAGTAATGTATACAAAACCCCACATACCGGCTATAATTGAAGATTTCAAAGATTTAATCCCTGTAATTATAACCTAGAAAATAAATAGGGTTTTGGAAACAATTTGGTAAAAAGAGAATGACTCACATTGCAAGTTTAGTTGGACAGAGTTTTGCCTACTGATTAAGCTTGGTAACCTAGTTAAATATTGCCAACGAAACTAGGTTAGTAACTTAATACAACATTTACGATAAATTCACGAAATCAAAACCCTCACGACGAATGACAAAGTATAGCCCGAATTTGGGCAGCACTTAAACATCCATCGGATCGGTTTCAATTGATTGGACATTATATCGTAGCAGTGATCGAGTTATTACCCTGTTGTCGTAGCAGAGGGTCGAGACTTTGATTGTTTTTGAACGAAATAGTGTATAACTCAACGTACGTAACAAATTTTAACGTCAAAACAAGACAGACATGCAAGTGCCAAACCCCTGCATTATATACTGGAATTTGGTCCCCCTCGCGTGGCGCGCCATGCCCTCCTGGTCCCTATGCGTGGCGCGACGGCTGCCCTTTTAGGATAGGGTAGCCTCGTGTCCTGTGTAGCCTAAGTGAGTCAACAATTTCGATAACTACGTGTTTTGAAGCCATTTTAGATGGGTAATTATGATTAGGGGATACCCCCCCCTTGAGTTTTAGGGGGCCTTGATACTAGTTTCGGCCGTTTTAAAAATTATGGGTCGTGCCATACTACTCAGGGGTCTCAATTTGGGTTTCCTAATGGACATTATTAAAATATGAAATGATAATTTTGGCAAGAGTTGTTACATCCCACCTCCGATCACCGCCGCCACCCACCTCCGCCACCGCTGTCCACCGCTGCCGCCACCACCCATCGTCGACACTGCTACCACCTACGACCACCGCCCCACCACCATCTCCACCGCCACCATCGCCACCACCACCACCGCCACCCTTCTCGTCGTCACCCCCCACCACTACAGCTATCACCACCCGTCGCCATAACCACCTACCACCGCAGCCACCCATGTCGTCGGTACAACTGCCACCTATCACCACCCACCATCATTGCCCACCACTGACCACCACTATCCGATTTTATTCCTTCGTCTTTTTTTGCCAACCAAACAACAAAAGGTAATGATTCATTCCATTCTCACATGGTAACCAAACAATACATGGAATGGTAATGATTAATTCCATTACCTCATCCATTCCATTACCTCATCCATTCAATTCCACCGTCTATTCCATTACCCCATACCAAACATACCCTTATTACTGATTTTTATTTCTCATCAACATCTCCCTGATTTGTCCTTTGAATTGTAGTTCAAAGTCCAGGGAGAACATGTCTTCTTCATCATCCCTTTCAAGTTGAAGGTCCAACAAATCTTGGAGATTGTATGCATTCAGATTATATGCACTATCCATTTTAATCTCTTCAACACTACCATCTGATCTGATCAAAGTCAATACTTGGGTTTCTGAGCATGACTTCCACTTTACTATTTTTGGATCAGTTGGTTTTCTTGGGCAAAGAATTATTGAAGATGAGTTTGGTGATTGTGGTCTGCTAACTAAATTTGCAATTGGTTCAGACAAATCAGATGATGAAAGAAGGTTTTTTGAAGTATGGATTTTTAGAGACAGAGCAGCAGTTGTAGGATAGACTGGGTTTTGAAGAACATTTGAATCTTCAGCTCTAACTTCTTCCAGCTTTTTGTAGGTCTCAACTATCTTCAGTTTAGACCATCTGGCAATGGATCTAGCTGGACCATAACCAGCAGCCACAAGCTCTGCTCTCATTCTTTTAAACTTCAATGCCTCATCTGAATCCACTGTTTTGACTTTCTTCCAATTAGGTGGAGTTGGCTTTACCAGAGGATCATTGTGCATTTTTGTGATTCTATCGATCTCTTCTCTAAGAGCATCTGCTGACCAGTTCTTGAATTGATCTTCAGTTGCCTTATATGGTTTGTACTTCATAATGTGTGCAACATAAGCATCCCTCAGTTTCATCTGAAGTTCAGGAATTACTGGCCTCTCAGACATGGATTTACTGGCGTCCCTAGCATAGTCTTCAAGTTTTACGACTTTGCTAAGCTGAAATGATAAAAACCTCTGGTATTCTCTGTTATCCATCCCTATGCTTTTCTCCCTTGCTATAACCTCAGCCTGTGATACTTTTAATTTCATATACTTATCTAAGTTTTGAGGCTTCTTATAGCCATAAAGAGATGGGAAGGATCTTTTAGATGGATCCTCTATTGTAAAGAATGATTCAATTTCACCTTTAACAATTACTAACTCCAGCGGATATTGAGCTTCCAGAGGAATGACTGATGGTAGTGTAGCAATTGTAAGAGATGAAGTAGGTTCTCTGGGTGGAAATGACGAGCATGGACTGTTTTGAATGGAGGCAGATGATACAGGGATTGCTGATTTAATCTCCTCATCATCTTCTAACACAATATGAGTTTTTCTCTTACGTGTGGAGATGATTTCTGGTGAAGGAGAATGTTTTGGTAGTGAAGATGAATGTATGGGAAACCTTTGTGACGTTGGAGGTGGTTGGATTATGGTTGGTGTAGTGAAAATGATCATGGCAGATGTTTGACAAACTTCTGCTGAAACAACTGGTGTCTCAGCAGCTGTTTGGTAAACATCTGCTGATACTTTTGTTATATCAGCATCTATTTACAGAATGGGTGATGATGGTGTTGAAGCTATTTTCACCTTCTTTTGTGGTGGTTTTTTTGGAGAAGGTTTGGATTTAGGTTGAGCAGGGGATACAATTTCCGTAGGATTAGCTTTTGAATCTGGTGGCAACTTTCTCAGTGAATCTTTCTTCCCCTTTTTGGCATCATTATCATCATCATCATCTTTCTCAAAGACTGATGTAGAGGTGGAGCCAGTAAGTTTCAACAGATGTTCCTTAATGTTCATAATGTCTGCTTGTGTGTCTTTATACCTGGCATCAACCAAATTTCTGATAAATTCCAAACTGAAATTGCGGTTACTTTCAGCCAAATTCCTCTGAGCTTGAAGGATGGGTTGCATAGAATTCCAAAGCTCATTGGCAATTTCCTGTGTGGTAGGTTGACTTTTAAAAAGCTCTATCATCTGCTTAATCAATTCTTTCATTTCAGCGACATCTTTTTCAATGGTAGACACTCTAACCGTCAAATCCTTATAACTTAATTCATCACCTACTTTAATAGGATCATATGAATTCCCACCTGTAGTGGTTGTATTTGTTTTGATAATAGGAGAAGTCTCCATATCATCAGAAACATATGCCCCTTTTTCTTGGTTCTAGGGACTCCCACTGAAGCAGAGATTACAGTTATAACCTCATCAGTGGTTGCCTTCAATGGAGTCTTAATGATGTAACCACTGTCCAACTGATCACCAATGGGTTCAACAGTTGTAGTGGCTGCTCCACTTGAACTACCACCAAGAGTTTTGTAATACTCAACGGGGATAACCTCCTCAACTGTTTGTAGGATAGCATATTGAATTGGTTCAGGCACAGTCATTTGTTGCGATCTACTCTCAGTAATGTGTGCATTAGAGGAACTGTTTTCTTTCTGAAATTCAATTGCTTCAAATAGAGGTAATATTGTTGATGGAACTTGAGTCGAGGGTTGTGGTGTAGAAAGCATGATTGCCCTGGGAGAGGGGCTTTTAAACATACTTTCATATGAAAGGTCTACTTCATGTTGTGGTGTCCCTATGCTTACAACATGATCCTTTTGTGAGGATACGTGAGGAGTTTGGATGGGTTGAGATCTTTCCAACAACTGTGAGGAAGTAGCAGCAGTGGTTTCAAGTGACATTTGTTTTGTCACTGCATTAACCTCTGGGATCTCATCTTCCAGAGGAACCTTTTTATTTTGTTTGGTTTTGGTGGGCTTTTTGGATGTGACAAGTTTCTTTTTGCGTTTTCCTGGTGTGTGTTTCACAACACCGGTTGTAGTGTCATGATCACTAGGAGCAGTTGGCTCAACAACAGATGTTTGAGCAACAGATGCGGACGCATCTAAAACAGGCTCATCACCCTTTGTTTCCGTTCTTGAAACTTTTGACTCTTTATCCATAAGTCTAGTAAAAGTTTTACTTGTAAGACTATTTATTTGAAAAGCTACACCTTCTTCAAAATCTGTTTGTGACACTTGTTTCCATAGGTAGTAGCTTAGAAGTCTTGGATACAACAGAAAAGCATTACTACGAACACATTTTTTCAATTTTTTCACATTTTTCACATTATTCAACAAATCAGAAAACAGTGCGTGTGATAAATTATAATCAGATTTTGTTAAAATAGCATAACCCAAATACTGAATGTTTAAAGGTATCTCATTAAATGCGGTGGTCTTGGCTGAGAGACAAGTTAAAAGAGTATGAAACAAAAATTTCATTGGCGGAGGGAAGTTTGGTTTGTACATAGTAACTTCCTTTAATTGTGCATCATACCCTCTTTCAATGAACTCTGTATGAACAGGTTTTTCAAAGTTGGTCTTACCTCCCAAGTCGTCCAATGCAAATGTAGTGGAAATTGTAAAGGGAGAAATTCGTACCACACTTTTCCCGACCTTAGATGTGATGGAAACTGGATTATTATCTTCAGACTCTATTTCAGCATTAAACCAAAATTGTCGGAGTGTTTCTGTATGAACCGGAGCATCAACAGTAAGGATTGATTTGTATTTTGAGGACGTTAAAAGGTCAATTATTGAGTGAAATCTGGTATTTTTGCTGGTTTTCTCGAAGATGGGGAGGTAGTTGTGAGGGTTTTTGATGTTCAGAGACATGATCGGAGAAGAAGATGATTTGGGGATGAAACAGGGTTTAAGTTGGAGGGTTTTTAATATGTTGGAAACTGTTTTTGAGAATTTTGAACTCGAGACGACAGTGGTAGAAGCTCGATTTAGGGATGAAACAGCTTTTATATAGAGAGAAAAAGTGAAGGCTGACGTGGCAGTAGTTACAAATATCTGATGGTTAAGATCTGTCCACGTCAGAACCTCTATTGCGACAACCGATGACAGTTGTTTGGAAACCTCTATTGGTCGACTACAAAAGTTGGGAACAGTGTGAATCAAACAGTCATTAGATAAACAGAAGTTATGAGAACATATGATAACTTTCAACAGCTGTAACTCAACAGTCGTAAGTCTAACATCTGCTATTAGCCCAACCACTATTAGTATCAAAACCTCTGTTGAGCACTTTAAGATTGAATATCATCTATTGTTTGTTAACATCTGTTGGCCCATAGTAGACCTTTGCATCTTCAGACATTTATTCATCAGCAGATGCTCTCTTTTGTCAGACTTTAGCTACAACACACCTTTTACAACAGCAAATATCGACTCTTTGTAATTAGGTCTTACCGCAAATTCTTCCAAAAAACTGTTATTGATGAACAAATAAATGTCTGAAGATGCAAAACCTCTGTTGAGCATTTTAAGATTGAATATCATCTATTGTTCTTTAACATCTGTTGGCCATAGCAGACCTTTGCATCTTCAGACATTTATTCATCAGCAGATGCTCTCTTTTGTCAGACTTTAGCTATAACACACCTTTTACAACAACAAATATCGACTCTTTGTAATTAGGTCTTACCGCAAATTCTTCCAAAAAACTGTTATTGATGAACAAATATTCTAGATGTTACACAATAACATCAATATCAGTATGCAGTCCTTAGATGTTATTTAAAATTATATAATAATATTTAGGAATGACTGAAATAATTAAAACGAAGATTCGACAACAAAGATTAATAGTATTAAAATTTATTCATTTATTCAACAGTGGTAAATCAACAGTCGTTAGCATAGACAGTTGTTTCATAAGAGGGTTTGAATATATGACAATAGCAGCATGCTTATACAAAGGTCTACAATTACAATTTCACATACTGTGCAACATCTAATCTAATGGACTAACAAACTCCCAACATCTGCTATTTAACCTAACCACTGTTACTATAAAAACCTTTTGTTGGCTCAACATATTTTGAATATCATATGTTGTTCTTTAACATCTGGTCTCCCATACAGACCTTGTTTTATCAATGATCAAATTTTTATACCTTGTTTTATCTTTTACACAGATTCTTCAAAAAACTGCTATTAATGATCAAATTTTATACCTTGTTTTATCTTTTGCACTCATCTGTTCACCATTAAACCAACCCTTGATCCTATTAAACCTCTGTTGACTTACCAAACATCTGTTCAGACACATTTCAACATCAACATAATCTAAATCAAACTTAAACATTAAATAAGTAAAACTAACACGCAACAATAGAGATTCATAAGATTAAAATTTATTCATTTATTCATGACATTAAAAGTCCAATAATTACATAACATATTGAACAACTAAGCTTTCAAATCTAACAATAACAGCAAGAATCAAGAAATTTTAGCTTCAACTTCATTGATTGTTGAACCTCTCGATGTATGTCCTTCAGCATCGCCATGAACTCCATGTCTCTATCACCGCACTCTATATTACTGACAACACAAAGCTCACGAACGGAAGTTGAAGGCATCCGCATCAGATTTCTGGAAACCTGCTCTCTCGTGAACATGCCAACTTGCAATCCATCAAAACATCTCTTCAGCTCTTGAAGAGTAGCCCTATCTTCATACACATGTTCCTCGATTTGCCTGTTAAATCATCTGATTTTGCAGAAGTGAATAACGCCATCTCAATAAACTATATTACTCGACTTTCCTGAAAGTATGATTTCTTCGTAAGAAAATGTGATGAAAAACAGGTGAAGTGGCTATGAGTTTATATACTAAAATATCTAACAGTGAAAGAAATCACACTTAAAGTCATTGTACATTTAATAATCTAATCAATCAAAATGTGTAGATTTAATAGAAACATATTAATGTATATTTCAAAACAGCAGTCTTTTAATGCAAAAACCTTTTCAAACCCCAACTTTTATGGGAAAACTGTAAAATTAAATATCAAGAAACCCAAGGGACAAATTTTCGAACTTCAAAGAACAAAAGCAGATTATCATAATTACAATTAACCTTTTTATTTACCATGTAGATGTGTTTTTAAACTCTATAAAAGACCGATGATTATTTTTAATTCAAAACATCAACAAATTATCCTACAAATCACTGTCTGTCAAAAATTGTTCCAAATCAGAAAATCCAACAAAAAATCTACATGGAAAACTTCAGCTTCTATAACTGGTCAGACACCAGCAATGTTAAAACACAATTCTCGATGTGGTCACTCAAAGAAAAAAGAACAGACGAATAACTAAACAGGAAAGTCGACATAATCAATGACACTAATTACAACAAAACCTGGAACAGCATCATTGCTCGACGAAGTCCTCCACTCTCATCCATCAGATTTACAGAAGAATGCAGAAGAATTTCTGACACAATTACTAAAACAGGATCAGAAAATCTGCAATATGCTAACTGATCTGAAAAACAAAAGAGAGCATGAAATCACATGGAGAAAGGCCAGAGTCTACGAAATCCTGGCAAGTGTTAACTCTAGCATGTAATAGTTTATAAATATTTCAGTGAATTTCTATTTTTCTATGTAATAGTTTAATTTAATAATCTCAACATGAATCTTAACATATTCTAAAATGTCAGTGTCAATAAAAACTCTCAACATCATCAAGACTTGTTTGTTCATAATCATTTTAAACTATAGGTAATCAAAATAAGAAACAAACCTAAAATGCAAAGGTCTCCTCTCAACTGTTGTAGCACATCTAACTTTTCACGATATTGCACTAATTTATACTCTATATAAAAGAAGAAAATCTCGCTGACATAAGAAAAACTGACTTTCGATTTAACGAAAATCGAACAATGCCTCTCTCCCATCAAAGAAGGTAGCACATGCAACTTTTCACGATGTTGCAACAATGATACCGTAACATCGATGTTGAAAGGTTGATGTGTGAAGGGAAGCTTCATTGAAACAACGATGTTGGAACAATGATACTGGAACGATAACATGTAAATAAAGTTTAAACACATGATATTGGAACGATGATATGTAAACATAATCAACAAACATTCGAACAAAGAAGTATAATCGGAGATTAGCCGGCTGAATCACAAGAAATATGCATTTGAGAGAGAGAGAGAGAGATACGCTCACAGATATGAGCGAGAGAGATAAAGTTGAAATTTGAATGTGGAGCCAGATTCATATTTCTTATTTATAGGATTCGAATATATGGTTTGAATTTTGAATCTGGAGCCCGGATTTTGAATTTGGACAGAGGTTTACTTTGGGAACAGAGGTTTGATTGTAAGGTGAAGGGCAGAGGTTTCAATAGAATTTTAAATGATTTTATATATTAGGCTTTATGATGCAGTAATTGTAGGATCGAATTCGGACCCAAACGAGTCGATCAGAAGAGTTTATCTCAGTTTGAGCGGCGGAAACGAACAAACCGAGGTCAATTCAGCGAGTTTACACTTTAAACTGTTGTTTCTATTGATTTGTATGACGTTTACAACCTGACAACACTTCGGCAGCACTTCGTTGCTCTGACCGGAAAATCTATGAAAGTTACAAATGATTTAGCTTGAATGGTATATATAGTGGAGGGGGTTTAGCTTGAAATGACATGCCACTTTCAAGGGAAACCTTGATTTAGCTTGAAATGACATATGACACTTTCAAGGGAAATCAATAAGAATTGATTTAGCTTGAAACTGTCAAGTGACATTTTCAAGGGAAATCACCACTTTCAAGCTAAATTACATTAAACATACTCTAAAACCTCCTATACTTTCGTATAACAAGATCTAATCTAACAATTTAATACTAGACTCGATACAAGACGAAGTCGACAGACGTATGCACCAACAGACTCCCCCTCGAATGTTGACGAGTCTTCAGTGTCGAGTCTTCGCATCTTCAGTCTTTATCAGTCCTTTCGAACTCTTTAAAGTATCTGACGTTGTAAAGCATCCTCAAATCTTCTCTCTTTTCTTTTCATCACCAACATACTCTTTCCTTTAGGTGTCTTCAGACTCCCCCTTTCGATATGCTGGGATCACAGCCTGGAATTCGCGAAAAATCCTCAGGTATCGAAACCTGGCACTCTTTCTTCAGGTTCAAGATCTAAACCTGGCTACACCTGCACATTCTTAACCCAGAAATAAATTTTCTGATAATCACTTGTAGAGCATATTTTAAAATGATTCAACATTTATAGTCTCTGATGAACCACTTGCAGAAAGATCATTTTCATTTCAAACATTTTCAAACAAATATTTTTCCAAACCTGTTCGTCATGTCTAGCACTCGGAATTTTGAAAATTAGCTCTTCAACACCAGTTGTCGAAAATCTTTTTGAATTTTTCAAAATTTATGCTAAAACACACTAAAATCTTTTTGGATTATGGAACGTAATGAAATGCAATAAAGAAATATTTACATACAATATTTTTGTGAGTTTGCGTTAGAGGATCATATCAGTTTTTGAGACAAATCACCAACACCGTTAAGCTTTAAACATTTTAAGTTCTAAACGATTCACTTAGATTGTCAGTATACTGATCCAATTAAAATTTTCACACAAAGTTCAACTGCTTCGAGATACGATATTAATGTATTAAGCACTTAAACCCAATCGAGTGTCCCACCTCAGAATATACTCCCGTATCCAGATCCCAATAATCAGTCTTACAGGTAACTATGACACAAATGATATCTGTAGGGGTTAATAAATTATGAAGAATCATGAGAGCTCAGGTCAGAACTACCGTTCAGCAGAGAGATCATGACTCAACTTGTGGGTGTGTCCCCTTTAGAGGATCTTTTTTACAACAGCATTGCTAAGCAATTTTATTGTCTTATCATATATGCTGAGGGTGATGCTATGTTTCAAGCATTTGCGGAAAGTATTATTCGAGGACTAGGTCAGAACTACCGTTCAGCAGAAGTTCCGGAATAATACCCCAGTCATCATTGAGTATAAAGACCTAGTATATCAGATTATGAGACCTTTCAAACGAGATTTCGGGGGTTACCCATATATCCGAGAGATGTTTCCCCACGATATAAGCAAGTTTGAAATTTATGTTTATATCTCGTCACAATCTACTAAATGTGCAAAAACCTACTCACACATCCACAGTGAGATCGTTTATCACATTTGTCTTTCCAATTCTTTAGCGTGTTGTGACAGTCCACTGATGTACTATCATTTCCTCTTTTATGCAACAAAACTCATTTTTGAATTTTATCATGTTTTTGTCTTTTTCAAATTTTCAAATGTTTTTGGATTTTCTGAAATTTTCTACTCCCCCTAAAATGCAAACACATTTTAAGAAATTTGAAAACAGACTATACAGAAAGTGACAACTGATATCAAATCACCTCAATTCGCCATCCACTTGGCATAAACAATCAGAACTCCCCCTTACACAAAACTATTTTCTCATTATGATTTCAAAACACTTAAGTTTGTTTTAACCAAAATGATTTTTCCGGAAAATAAGTTTTGTTGATTTTACCACTTGTAAAGTTAGGGGTATGGTTCATCATTTTTTCATTCAATCTCTAGTATCAGGATTACATCAAGTTCAACCTAATGACCTTGAGTAATCACTTTGTCAGAATCAGCCTCTTACCACTTGTAAGAATATCCAACATTTAAAAACACATATAGGAATAAAACATCTATACAAACCATTTTATCAATCACGATGCCGATTCCTGCTTCTCACTTACCAACCTGGAAGCTCCGGCAATTCCTCAATCTGTAAATTTTAACAAACTTTAAGATTCAATCACTCAATCAATTACTAAGAAAGATGCCGATTCCTGATCCACGATTACAAACTTGGGATCTCCGGCAAGTCAGGTTTTTCAAGCAAAGAAAATGTCCACCCAAGCCTGACCAGCCTTGGGTGTTCTCAACTCAGACTCAGTTGGGGTGTAAGTTGCTTTCTTCTTAGCATAAAACTCTTTTACCCCTTTAACCTTCCCATCGATCATTTTTCCAAAAATTTTCTTTACGTTTCCATTAAAAGCTTTCTCAACATCAAATTCATTCTTATCAGAATAAAATTGATTAGAGATCTCAACTTTCCCGACTTTTGATTTAAAATTCTCAGTACTCAATGGTGGAAAGTTCTCATCATCCATTGGAGGAACTGAGTTTTCTCTTTTTACCTCAACCTGTGGCTCTTCTGATTTTGTGGAATCAGATTCATCGCCAGATTTTACATCTGATTTCTTAACAACCCAAGCTTGGTTGTCAAGATTTCCCCTTTTCTTGTAAAACCTTTTCGAACACTCTCCAACTTCATATGTTGAATTTTTGAACACTTTAAATCGTTCAGTTGGTGGTTCGGTTTTATCAACAACTACTTCTTTGAGTTTTTCTGAAACTCCCTGTTTTGTGTTGGTTGCCTTAGGACAGTTCCATGCAATGTGACCAACTTCATTACATCTGTAACAGGTTCTTGTTTCTTTCCATTGATAAGCTCCATTCTTCATCTTTTCAGCAAGAAACTCCTTGTTTGACTGTTTCCAGAATGAGCTCTTTGCTTCTTCTTCATGACTAGTTCCTGCAACATATGTCATTTTTGATTTATAATCTCGAACATATTTTTCATTTTTATAGTTTTCAGGTGGAATAAAACCAAGTCCTTTCTTTTTGTAGCTACGATTGTGGTTTGGTTTCTTTTGAAAACCAGAACCAGAATTGTAACCCTTTTTCTTCTTCAAACGTTGTTGAACTCTTGAAGTGTATTTTTTAGGTTTTCCAGTAAGATTTAAATCTTTTATTTCAGAAATATTAATTTCTATCATTTTGAAAACCTTTTTGATCCTGTCAAACCGAACACTTCTTATTGGAAACTCTTTATCAAAATATAATTTGTCAGAATCATTCAAAGTATACACAACTTCAAATGTTTCATCATTCAAATTAGATTTGACAACAAAAACTCTTTACTGTAAACCCGTTTTCCCGACGACTTTGAACTCTTTTCGGACGAACTCGAACTCCTGACTGACTGACACGAACTTTCGGATTCTGACTTTGACTCTGACTCCTCATCCTTATCCAACACCTGATCAACCACTCTTTTTATCAATTCGGACTCATGATCTGTGTCGGACGCTGTGAACGTGACATCAATATCGTCCGGTAAAATATCGGTTATCTCGGATTCTAACTTAATATTGACCGCCTGTTTTAGTTCTTCCTCGTTAGGTTTCCTAGATGAGTACCCTTCCCAAATCGGAGGCGGACACTTATTATAACAGACACCCTGTTTCTTACCAGTATCTTTTTTCTTCTTTGGCTTTGTTTCTTCACCTTTAAACGCTTCAAATCTTTCAACTGTTGGATAAATTCTATCAATTATGTAGTCACAACCTTTGTAACTTTGCAGCAATCTTCTGATTCTTTCATTCTCAGCTGCTTCACTATCCAACTCTTTTTTCCACTTTGCACATTCTTCTATGTACATATTGATCTCTTTTTGCTTTGTCATCATGGTAGCATTCATCATCTTCAAAGCTTTTTCTCTTTCAGAGTTAGTCTTCTCCAGACTATTCACAGTTCTGTTCAATACATCATATGACTTTTTCAAATTTTTTACATCAAACAACAACTTTTCTTTCAACTTTTCTAACTCACTAAACCTCTCATCTTTCTCTAAACATTGTTTACAAGACTCTAAACATTTAAGACAAGGTTTTGTGATTTCAATGATCTTCTCGACTTCAACTATCTTTTCAACTTCCACAATCTTCTCAATCACTTTGACCTCTTTCATTTCTTTTGCAGCTTTCCTCTCTTTGAGTTTCTTCAATTTATCTGCAAAATAAAATTCAAAACTGTCAGAAGATAGATGAGTTTTTCCAACATTTATCTGTTCAAGCTCTTCATCATCACTGTTATCTGTTGATCTGTTTTCAGAGGAAACAGATTCTTCATCTTTTTCTTCATCATCAGATAACACAGCCATCCATTCTTTCACCAACTCTGGCCTTTGCACAATCTGAGCAATAAAAGCTTTAACATTAGGATCAGCTGGAATATATTTATCCCAGCTAAAACCATCAGCCATTTTCTCGTCATCTTGATCCATGATGCCATAGTAAGCCTTTTTGTTTGCATCTTCAATCATTCTTCCATGTGCAGTTTGTGGCTCCTTTTGTTGATGTGGTAGATGAGTAATTTGTTGATAAATGGATTTTCTATAATAATCATCTTTCCCAGACGACTCCTTTGCTCCTCTTGGCTCCTGATTCTTCCATGTGCAGTTTGTGGCTCCTTTTGTTAAAGTGGCCTTTCTCCCTGCAACGAAAACAGACAACTTTAGATTTATCAAATCCTAGATTAGAAAGGTTTGCATCCAAGAAATCATTTCTTCCTGTAACCAATCTAAATTTTTCTGCTCTCCTCAAAACACTAGCTAAGGCCCATTTAATATCCATCAGTTCCAGCTCCTCTGCATCGATTTGGTCATAATCTTCCTTTGTGAGCATTGGATTGCCAATTTTTCCGGCAATCAACCCTTCATACGACTCTAATGCAGTGACCAATAATCCCATATGATGCTTTACAACTTCTTCAGAATAATTTTAACCATTTTGAAGATGTAGAGCTACATTGCACTGAATTAGATGACCATTTCCAGCAGATGAACTTTGAACACTTGGAGGATTCACCGTTGAGAACCCACTAGTGTTGACTGATCCTTGACTGCTAGGTGTAGACTGATTTCCAGCACTAAATGCAGTTTGTATCTTTGGACTGACTTCAGCAGTTTGAACATTTCCTTTATAATACAATTTAATATCTTGTTGATGAGTTGAACTATTCATTCTAGCAATTTTTTGCTGCTCCAGATCCTGTGCCTCCAACTTTTCTATAAACTGTGCAATCGATAACCTTTTAAACTGTCCAGAATTCTTTAATATCATCAGATATGTACTCCATTCCTTTTGCGGTAACGCGTCAGCAAGCTTTTCAACCCATTCTGCTGGAGTTTTTGTAATCTTCAATTGTGACATGGTGCGTACAAGATGACAATATCTTTCAATAAGACTCTTTGTTGTTTCACCAGGCATGCATGTAAATAATTCAAACTCTTTTTTCAACAAAGCTGCTTTACTTTGTAACATTTCAGTGCTTCCCTTAAACTTCTTTTGAAGAGCTTCCCAGATAGAATAAGAATTTTCATCATGTTGAAGCAACACAGATATATCTCCTTTTACTGCTTGTTGTAACAAATTGATCATCATTTTCTCTCCTTTATAACTTTCCCTCTCTTGTTCAGTAAA
The DNA here is from genome assembly GCA_030545235.1 of Helianthus tuberosus. NCBI lineage: Eukaryota > Viridiplantae > Streptophyta > Magnoliopsida > Asterales > Asteraceae > Helianthus > Helianthus tuberosus. The sequence goes on from CM060449.1 coordinate 147,637,958, forward strand.
TTCAGAAATGATTTTATCAGCTCCCATTGTATTCTTTGGCCTCTCATACTCAGTTTCGATGCTCTCCCAAGCTCTTAGATGATTCGCCTGAACCCAATTTTCAAACCGTTTCTTCCATCCGTGATAATCTTCAATTCCCATAAGCTTCGGGGGTTTTTGCATTGTTCCGGTTTCATTTTCTGCATTCATGTTTTGAGCAATTGAAGCTGGAGTAGTCGAGGATGTAGCAAATGCGTTGTAGAACTCAGAATCCATTCCTTTTTAGCAACTTGAATCTCTTGTAGAAACCGACAAGTACCTGACAAATGACAACACACCAACAAAACACAATCAGTTTAAAGATTTAATCGAAACAAATTGGTACTCGGACTGGTGACTATTTTGAGCGGATTGAAGGTTGACACACTGTGCGAAACGTTGACCAACTGTGTAGACTGAATGACCTAGATCGAATTCGATTGACCTGACCCTTTGAAACCTTTGAACTCCAAACTGTACGAAACTTTCAAGCGAGTCGGTGACTTTAATACGCGACTTGATCACACAAAAACGACTTGACTGATCAAACGTACTGATCGAACCGTGCTCCAAACCTTGTGACCTGACTACCGACAAATGACAACAGACAAACTGACAAACTAATATATCACTACACTATTTCAGCAAACACTTTAGAAGTTACAAACAAACACTTAACAAAAACAACAACACATGAATCACAAGATACAGAACCTTGAGCCGAAGACATTTACTGACTTTTACTCGACATTATTAATGCATATCACATTTTCATTTAACCAAGATACTATAAAACGACAACAACAAGTGCTAAAATACTTTGATTGGACCAATGCTTTATATAGTCAACATTCACATGCACTCTTTTGTTTCAATCAATGTAAAGTAACATACAACAAGCACATGTATACATGATTAATATGCAATTGATAACCAAGATCAGACACCTAACATACTAATTGATGGCGGATTGGACCAAAAGATTTGTATTCACGTGTATTACTGACAAACGTTTTTTTTTAATATTTCACATAATTCGATATACTATCACATGTCATATGAATCACTTTTAAACTAAAATCGTGTTTCAAGCGGAAACTCAATCAACAATTTAAACAGTCACAATATAGTTTCAAGCGATATCAACAATTATACTTTGAAGCGAAATCTTTTATGTTATTTCAATGTTCAAGCGAAATCATCTCATAAACTCAAGCGAAATCAACAAGATTTCTCAAGCGAAATCATGATGATGTCATCATTTCGATCCGTTTTTGGTCTGATTGAAAGTGTAAATGATCAAATTACGTTCTGAAACTTTCAAGGATTTGTTAAAACATGTTTTCCCACATATTGTGAAAAGATTAGCCGATTTTAACCGTAAAAACCCGTTCAATTTTGAAAAGAAGGTGTAGAAGTGAGATTTTTAGATGAAAAACAAGCTGAATCAGTAAGAACTCTTCCTCCTGAGCTCTGATACCACTTGTAGGATCGAATTCGGACCCAAACGAGTCGATCAGAAGAGTTTATCTCAGTTTGAGCGGCGGAAACGAACAAACCGAGGTCAATTCAGCGAGTTTACACTTTAAACTGTTGTTTCTATTGATTTGTATGACGTTTACAACCTGACAACACTTCGGCAGCACTTCGTTGCTCTGACCGGAAAATCTATGAAAGTTACAAATAATTTAGCTTGAATGGTATATATAGTGGAGGGGGTTTAGCTTGAAATGACATGCCACTTTCAAGGGAAACCTTGATTTAGCTTGAAATGACATATGACACTTTCAAGGGAAATCAATAAGAATTGATTTAGCTTGAAACTGTCAAGTGACATTTTCAAGGGAAATCACCACTTTCAAGCTAAATTACATTAAACATACTCTAAAACCTCCTATACTTTCGTATAACAAGATCTAATCTAACAATTTAATACTAGACTCGATACAAGACGAAGTCGACAGACGTATGCACCAACAGTAATGACATAAGAAAAGCATTGTTGGACAGACTATCTGGCTGACACATCAGCTTTTCTTATGTCATTGGGATTTCTCCTTTTATAGAAATTATAGATTAGATGAAACATGGATGCGAAGAGGTTTTTGTAATAATATGTCATTTATTATTTGATTTAACTTTTGTTTGATAACATACATTCGTTAATTGTTTCGAAAAAATTATATTTACAAATTATGTTTAATTTTTTCACATTGCGACATAAACTATATTTAAAACATGTATTCAAAAATAAGAATTTTTCGACAACTGCTACCATACTGAAACGAACTACCAAAGTGGTATTGTACCGCCATAATAGGTAAGTTATTCGGTTTGTGCTTTTACTCCTTTTAGGTTTTGGGTTCGATGAACATCGTATCGGTATCAAAATTATCAACCCGGTACTAGTATTGGTTTTTATGGTTTTTGATCAATGTAAAACACGTGCCGATATCCTTTTGAGAATATCAAAACTTTATTTTTTTGCGTTTTTAGATTGTTATAACGAGTGTCAGTACGGTAACGAACGAACTGATATAAACAAGTTCGAACCGATACTAACTGTAGACCCGCCGCAACGCGCGAGGAATATTACTGGTATATTGTAACGCCCATATTTCTTATTCCAAATAAGTATTATTATTTACAAAATTCGGGCATGACCCGTTCGTATTATGAACAATTCCATGTAAGACTAACTTGTAATAATTTAAAAATACAACACAGCGGAAAATATGAACCCGAAATTTCGTTCTTTAATAGACATAGTACTTACAGGAAAGTTCGAATACCAAATGTCATACACTCATTAAAAAGGATTTACCACGTTCCATTATATTAATACTTCGGACCTACATTTGTTAAACTATGTGACCGATCCTTCCCGTACAATCCTTGCTCTTGACTCGATCTTCATCCACTCATCTTCGTTAGTAGAAGAAGAAATCCGTGTGGTACCTGTGAACATCACATACAACTTAATCATTAGTCATTGACAACCTCATACAACAGTATTCTCACACAATTAACTTTCGTATAATATTCGAAAATATAGCTTCGATTCATTCGACTATTCTCTCTAAGTCTCTTGTTCCGAGTTCGGCTTCAACTTCATAAGAATCCGACATTCTCATTCCTGCATTACATCCCAAACTTAAGGGCATTGTTAGTAACGTTAATTCTCAAATGCATCCAAATCATGCATTCGCACATACTTGCACACATACATACTTATACAAATTACATGAGGCTTAGACTTGGGTTTACAACTTATAATCGTCAAGGGAACACTCGAAATCATGTTTGGGAGGCTGTCACACCCCTAATTTCCACGTGTCACCGGTGGGCCCGGTGGGGGTATCGTGACGTAGTTGGTATCATCATAGACAAACAACACAATATAATAATGCACAGCGGAAGCAAAAGATAGATTCGTTTCAACTTTAAATAGAAGTGTAATATTAATTATCACAAGTAGTCGAAACGGATCCACAGGCGGATCGAAAAATAAAATAGGATAATTGTTCAACAGTTTAATGTCGCCCAAGCTGCGTGACTTATTGTGGACGCTCTAGAAGCCTGCCAGCCTATTTCGTATAGTACCTGCACTTAATCTTTTGGGAAAAATACGTCAGTTTACACTGGTAAATACAATTCGACTGACTCATTTTGAAAAGGTTGAAAATTGATTTAAATGCACAAGGCACAAAACATTTCTATTAACTTGGGTCAATTATTTAATATAATAATCATGTGAACGAATTCCATGTTACTTGCGTTCAGTGGCCCGGATCTAGTCCGGGCTAAAGATCAATGGACACACCACATAAGCGAGTTATACACTGACGGGTGCACGCCTACACCCCGTGCTCTGGTCGTGGCCATCTCGTAAGATGATGCCAAGGATATCCGGGACATGGTCATTAACCCCCCAAAGGCTTAAAGTAAGCAAGACTGTTTAAACGAGCCGCACAAATTATTCAAACTAAACACCCAAGGGTGTAGGATTTAACGCTCGATCAAGCGGTATTCTATATACCGTAACCCAAGCCCGTATAGGGAAAATAAGCCAAAGAGTATTTACCTGCGTCTAGTATCAATCACAATCAAGAAAATGCAAGTATCTTTTACTGGTGCTCCTAATCTGGAACAAAGGTTTATAATAACCAATTAGATTTCTAACGGGTCTTTATTTAAGCCTAAGCCTAGACCGGTTAGTTTTAAGGATGACATGGTTTACGCACGATTAAGCGAAGACCGGATGGAATGTGAATTTGACCCGACAAGTTTGAAGACTTGTATAATATGGGTTTACTAAACACATTCTGTATTTTGAGACAAAAGTGATAATGTTTGACCCGTTTCGGCCAATTTATGTAAACTAGTTACATAAACCGAACCGAACGCGAAAAGTGCGTTACGGGCGACCAAGAGAGTCATATGCAAGTTTCCTGAGTTGATATGCTTTAAATATGTTAAGATATCAGTAAAGTAATTTCTATTATGCCCGGAACGGATTTAAACTCAACTTATGCCTCATAGGGGCATTTTGGTCATTTAAAAGATTATAAAAGATCTTATTTGCAAATCTGAGTTACGGGTCTGAATCATACAGTAAATATACTTAATTTGTCTTATTATAACAGTAGGGTATGACCCATATACAAAACTTATCATTTCAAACAAGACTATGCGCCTTAGGGGCATTTTAGTAATTTAACAAGGGCTAAAAATGCCAAAACTGGAAATCTGAGTTTATAAACTTGTACTTACTGTTACTTTATAAAAATATGTTAAACACATCAGTAAATATAAGTCTTATATGCTTAATATGGTTATAGGATATACTATACGTTAAAAATGCCTAAAAAGGCGATTTAGAGCCGTTTCCGGGTTTGTAAAAGAAAGCTGAGATTTTTATACTTCCAGAAGGTTCAACATACTTTATTTAATAAATAAAATCAGTAGGAAGTGGTTTGGGGTCAATCGGATTTATAAAACTCGTTTTATGGCCAAAAAGGGCAATTTCGGTATTAACCGAATCAACTTAGCGACCTATGAAACGATCAGCCAAAAATTAAATAAAAATCATCAAAAATCCCAAAATATTATATAACATCAGTGGGTAAAAAGTTTTATACCAAAAAGTGGCCTTAAATAGGTTATACGCTAAAAGCGCCGTTTATGTACATAAAGATATAGTTTTACGATATCGGCCATAACTAAAAATCTGGACCACCAACTGATCTCAAATTTTCGGTGCAAGTTTAAAATTTAGAAATAAAGATTTCTACTCTTTCACCTTTCCAAAAATCACGTTTTATATCAAAAAGGGCAAAATAGTCAACTTTTAAGCATAATCGGAAACATGCATATGAATCGGTTAAGCATAGACTCAAGATGTAAAAATTCTAGAAAGTTATACATAAATAAAATGGTCAAAAATAAACTCTAATACAGATCTCAAACATGCATGCACGGATCCGAATCGAGAGTCAACGAAAAAGTCGTTTTATAAGACTTTCGGTTCCAATCCGGGTTTATACTAAAGATTGTCGAGTTGATCATGGTAAAACATATTCTTACATTCATTATAAAGCTATTTTTGATGATCAAACTGATTGCATGTCATCTACATTACCATTTATGCTATATTTCACAAAAACAATTTCTGTTGACTTTTTAAGAACAACTTTGACTCGACAAATAGCATGCTTAGAGTGGGAATCAGAGAATACCCTTTTTGAGGGTTTGTTTCCCACATAAATACCAACTTATAAGTGGTTTCAATTTGAGAAATGACTGATCCAAATTCGTTTAATCGAAAAGTCAAACTATATTTACTACGGATTGACTTTTAGCTAATAATCTATGATAGAACGAATTAGAGAGGGTTATGAATGCTTACCAAGGTCCTAATGAAGCTTAGATAGGACTTGGAAGTAGCCTTGTCGATCAGAATGCTCCTGGAGTTGTCCTGTGAGTTCTTGCAAGTTTGTATGTGTTCTTGTTTCTAACACAAGTGCCCCCAAATGAGGAATTGATCTGAATTTTAATGTGTTTCAGATGTCATGAGAGAGCCACAGGTGTCATAGCATGCATGTACTTCAATTGGTGAGTTTTGGAGGTGGTGCAAGCTGTAAACAACTCAAAAATTGGACCAAAATGGCTACTGTTCGCGAATCTGATGCTAGGCGTGGGTCGCGGCCCGCTTAAGGCTGCCCAGGCGGGCCGCCTGGGATCTGCAGGCCCAAAAGTTTGTTAAATGTTGCAGTTTAGTCCCTGGTCTTCGTATACGAGGTTTTGGCCATTTATTTTGACCCTTAGACCCTCAAACTTGATTTTTAGGAACCTTGGGACATTTACCAACATGGTAATGTCCTCGGTTAACTTTGCGCTCACCCGAAAAGCCATGAAATTCGACGTTGACGCTTTTAACCCCTCAAGTACGGTTTTGGCCATAACTTTCTCATACGATAACGAAACTTCATGAAATTTTTACCACATATTCTCATGAGTATATTTTATCATTACAAAGCTTCGGGGCTGCCAAAAAATCACTCAGAGGTATAAATTCAACATGTTGACACTTTTAGTCCCTGTAGTTTGTAATTACTCACTTTCGTGCATTTTCCGCTTCGTATGATCCATGATCTATCCGTTTAGGGTTATAAACACCATGTAGTGTTATTGTAGGACTTATTTATCCATTGTTGACACTTTGAACCCTTGAATTTACATAGTTTCACCGTTTGTCAACTTTAGTCCCTTTAAAGTTTGTTTTCACATATTCCAAGTCCATGACACGTGTCAAGACATTATTGGGCGTAAATTTCCGAGGTGTTACATCCTCACCCCCTTAAAAGAAATCTCGACCCCGAGATTTACTGAAACAAGTGAGGGTATTTTTCTTTCATTGTGGATTCTACCTCCCACGTATATTCGGGACCTCTACGGGCATCCCATTTGACCTTAACAATAGGTATGTGCTTCCTTCGAAGCTTCTTTACCTTTCGGTCTTCAATCGATAACGGATTTTCCACAAATTTTAAGCTTGCGTCTATTTGCACATCTGTATGTGGCATGGCATGTGGTTCGTCAGCGGAACACTTCTTTAGATTGCAGATGTGGAACACATTGTGGATTCCACTGAGCTCTTCTGGTAAGTTCAACTTATAGGCAACTGATCCGACACGTTCGATAACCTCGAAGGGTCCTATGTATCTCGGGCTTAGTTTGCCTTTCTTCCCAAATCGCATCACCCCTTTCCAGGGTGATACCTTAAGCAACACTTTTTCACCTACTTCGAAATGAAGGTCTTTACGATCCGGATCCGCATAACTTTTCTGCCTATCCCTGGCAGCTTTCAAACGATCGCGAATCTGGACAATCTTGTCCGTTGTCTCAAAAACAATTTCTGGTCCTGACAGTTGGACTTCTCCAACTTCCGCCCAACAAATGGGTGATCTACACTTTCTACCGTATAAGGCCTCAAAAGGCGCAGCTTTTATGCTGGTGTGGTAGCTATTGTTGTAAGAGAATTCAATTAATGGTAGGTTCTTATCCCAACTATCTCCCAAATCGATCGCACATGCGCGTAGCATATCTTCCAACGTTTGAATGGTACGCTCACTCTGGCCATCAGTCTGAGGATGATAGGCCGTACTAAAGTTCAAACGTGTGCCCAAAGATTGCTGGAAGCTTTTCCAAAAATGTGATGTGTACCTAGTATCTCTATCAGAGATAATAGCTACAGGTATGCCGTGTAGGGCTACAATCTTATCAACGTATAATTGGGCTAACATATCGGAGCTATAAGTCTCCTTGATGGGTAAGAAATGAGCTGACTTAGTCAGTCGGTCAACTATAACCCATATCGTATCATTTCCTTTCCTCGTCTTGGGTAACTTGGTAATAAAATCCATAGTTACCATTTCCCACTTCCACGTAGGAAGTTCAGGCTGTTGTAGCAAACCTGACGGTTTCTGATGCTCGGCCTTGACTTGCGCACATGTCAAGCATTTTGCTACATGGGCGGCTACAGACTTTTTCAAGCCTATCCACCAATAATTTGCCTTTAAATCCTGGTACATCTTATCAGCTCCAGGATGAACGGAGTATTTGGAACTATGGGCTTCTTGGAGGATGACGTCACGAAGTCCTCCGAAAATTGGAACCCATATTCGTCCATTTAACCGTAAAATTCCGTCCTTGCTAAGAGTTAGTTGTTCCTCAGTTACTCCTAATTTTTCATTAGGATAGTTAGCTTCTAACACAGCTTCCTTCTGCGCAACTAACACCCTTTCTATCAAACTGTTCTTTATTTCCATGCGCTTGGCATTGATTCGAATGGGTTTAACCCTTTCCTTTCTGCTCAAGGCGTCAGCGACTACATTCGCTTTGCCGGGATGGTATTTTATTTCACAGTCATAATCATTCAGAGTTTCCATCCATCGCCTTTGTCGCATGTTTAAGTCCTTCTGATTAAACAAATGTTGAAGGCTCTTGTGATCTGAATAGATCACACACTTGGTTCCATACAGGTAATGCCTCCATAGCTTTAATGCAAATACAACAGCACCCAACTCCAAGTCGTGGGTGGTGTAGTTCTTCTCGTGAATCTTTAGTTGTCGTGACGCGTAGGCAATGACCTTGCCTCTTTGCATGAGTACACAGCCCATACCAGTGTGTGATGCATCACAGTACACCACAAATTCTTCCATACCATCGGGCAGTGTTAGCACTGGAGCATTACTTAACTTTTTCTTCAGAACGTCGAAGGATTCCTGCTGCTTAGAGCCCCAATCAAATTTAACCTTCTTGCGTGTCAATGAAGTAAGGGGCGCAGCAATCCTTGAAAAGTTTTCAATGAATCGCCTATAGTATCCTGCTAATCCCAAGAAGCTACGAATTTCAGTAGGCGTCTTTGGCTCTTGCCAATTCATCACTGCTTCTACTTTGGCGGGATCCACTTGGATACCACGCTCGCTTACCACATGTCCAAGGAATTGGACTTCTCGAAGCCAAAATTCGCACTTCGAGAATTTGGCGTAGAGTTTCTCTTGGTGTAGGAGTTTGAGAATACAACGAAGGTGTTTCTCGTGGTCAGCCTTGCTTTTTGAGTAGATAAGGATGTTGTCAATGAAGACTATGACGAATTTATCTAGATAAGGTTTGCAGACGCGGTTCATGAGATCCATGAACGCGGCTGGTGCGTTGGTGAGCCCAAAAGGCATCACTAGGAACTCGTAATGTCCATAACGAGTCCTAAACGCTGTCTTGTGTACATCTTCATCCTTGACTTTCAACTGATGATAGCCTGACCTTAAGTCGATCTTTGAGAAGTAGCTTGCCCCTTGTAACTGATCGAACAGATCGTCGATCCTGGGCAAAGGATATCTATTCTTGATGGTGATTTTATTGAGCTCACGATAATCGATGCACAGACGCATCGATCCATCCTTCTTCTTAACAAACAAAATAGGCGCTCCCCAGGGAGACGAGCTAGGTCTAATGAAACCTTTTGCTAACAGATCGTCTAACTGCGTTCTTAACTCCTTCATCTCCGTTGGAGCCAATCTATATGGTGCTCTTGCCACTGGTGCTGCACCTGGAATGATGTCGATTCGGAATTCCACTTGCCTATCTGGTGGTAAACCAGGTAATTCTTCCGGGAAAACTTCGGGGTATTCCGAAATGACAGGGATTTCTTCAATCCTCGGCTTAGGCTCATCAACAGTAACTTGTGCCATATAAATGACACAACCCTTCTGCATACATCTGGATGCCTTGAGCATGGACACTTGCTCAGGCAATCCGTGCTGGGTATCTCCTTGGATAGTTAGTGACTCACCAGACGGAGTTCTAACTACCACTTGTTTTCTATTGCACACAATCTGGGCTTGGTTGTGTGATAACCAATCCATGCCTATCACTATGTCAAAACCAGCTAGTTTAAAGGGAAGTAAGGATAATGGAAACGAGTGATTCCTAATAGATATGACACATCCATCTAGAACAGTCGAGGCGGTTTCTATGGTTCCATCAGCTAACTCCACTTCATACTTCACACTTAAGGGTTTTATAGGCAATTTTAACAACTCACAGAACTTATTGTCTACAAAGGATTTATCTGCTCCAGAATCAAACAGGACTCTGGCAAAAATATCATATACAAGAAACGTACCAGTAATCACGTTGTCGTCCTGGATAGCCTCTTTAGCATCCATCCTGAAGACCCTTGCATTGGTCTTCTTCCCGTCTTCGGCTTTCTTGGCATATTTTGGGCAGTTAGGCTTAATATGCCCTTTTTCGTTGCAGCCGAAACAGGTCGCGTCCTTTAGATTCTTACACTCCGACGTCTTATGATTTGTGGATTTGCAAATTCCACAGGGTCGCGGGCGAGATTGGGAGTTCGTCTCAAGTCGGCATTTCCCAAAATGGTACCTCCTACAAGTCTTGCATTTGGGTTTTTCTCCTGATTGTTGCCCATTCTTCTTCGATCCCGACCCTTTCCTGTGGTCGTCATTCCCTCTGTGTCTCTTCTCTGACCTTCGTGAGGTATCATCCTCACGCTTTCTCTTGTTCTCGGCCTCTTTGTTTCTTAGCGATCTTAGTCGGACCGCGTCCATTGTGAGGGACAAAGAGAGGTCAGTTACTGACCTGAAAGTCGTTGGCCGAGAGGCCTTCACACTTGCCTTTATTGCGGGTTCTAACCCCCCAATAAAACGAGCGATTCTCCTTGGTTCAGGGGTTACAAGATATGGAACCAATCGAGACATCGTGTTGAAGCTCGTTAAGTAGGCTTGGCAGTCCAGGTTTCTCATTACCAATGATACAAAATCGGACTCTATCTTCTCCACCTCATGCTGTGGGCAGAAATTCTCCTTGATGAGAGCAACGAACTGCTCCCAGGTCATGCTATACAATTGTACCTTTCCGGTGGCCTGGATCAGTGATCTCCACCATGCTAAGGCTTCGCCTTTAAAGGACTGGGACACGAACTTCACAATATCCCTTTCCGCACATCCACTTATGTCTACCACTGTATCAATCTCATCCAACCAGGTTATGCAGTCAACAGCCCCCTTCTCCCCAGTAAAGTCTCGGGGCTTACACGAAACAAAGTACTTGTATGTGCATCCTCTAGCATGAGGCGCATCATTGTTCACTACCTTCTTATGGGGAACACTGTTTTGGTTAGATGAATGTCGCTCCTCATCGTTTTTCTTGGGTTCCTCTTTCTTAGGTATAACCTTCATAGAGGGTGGCTTACTATGAGCTTCTGATTGGACCTTGGGTTTTGACTTAGGATGAGTTGCAGATCGGGTCCTACTGTGGGTCCCGTTCGATTCACTGTATTGCCTATTCAATGCTTCGACAACAGCTTCATTTACTAATGCTTTCAATTCGGCACCAGTTACTAGTATCTTCGTGTTATCAGGGTCGTTTGCTGGACGACTATTCATTTCTTCCGACTTAGTCATGTAGTCTTAAATGCTACATAAAACAAGGACAAAGTCTATTTAGAAATCTAACTATTATTATCGTTCTTGACGATTTATTAACCATGGTAATTAAAAACCATATTAGTTAATTTGTTAAGTAGTTTCATTTAGGACTTTTTATCGAAAATTTTATCCTAAAAATGAATTACATATATTGGCACAATAGGCCTAGTCACGTAGACAGTTTCTAAATTATAAATTTAGATTTTTTTATAGGACTAAGGTTTGAATAATCAAAACGAATCAATCCTTCCTTTGGCAGGGAGTCTATAAGCTACGGCTGCCTTTTGTTTTATATGACATTTATTATAACCCGTAGGCTTTATGTCACTTTCAATTATATAAAAATATAATCTTGGGTAATTTATTAAAAGGGTGACATGTGTGATTTTGCGAACCACATTAGTCAAGAATGTTAACATATTTACAGATGTTAACAGAGATTTGAATCTTTTAAACAGGTTCTACCATCTTGGCTAAATTTATAATAACATAACAGCTAGGTTTTACCCTTTTTAAGATTCTCATTATTAAAATGGTGAATTACAATAATAATTGCTATTTTTCCATTTATTCTTTTATTATATTTATGCATATAATTTAAAAATGAAAAGCTGAAATTACCATTCTAATTCAAAATTAACGAGTACAAAATTGCCCTAAACGGGACTTTTCACAAATACCATGCCCACGCAGGGGCTAAACAATAACAAACCCTCGCAGGGGTCGAAATAAAAGCTATGCCCACGTAGGGGCGAAACAGAAGAAAAATTACCCACGTAGGGGTAGAGTACATAAAGATATGTCCACGCAGGGACATGACTATCACTAAAATAAATAAAGGATTTAGAAATCCTTCTTGCTCTTACCCTTGAGCAAGTCCACCACCTTCTGAATCATTCCCCGGTTACGCCTCTGATTATTTTCCAACTCCTGCCGAAATTCTTGACGCACCCCTTGAATCTCCTGTATGATCTCCTGAACTTGGGGTGGCGACATTGTCGGCGCCTGAGGTGGTTGCTGGTAGTATGACGGCTGAGGAGGCTGGTAAATCGGAGGTTGGGGCGGTAGCGGCTGCTGATACTGTGGAGGTTGAAGAGGCTGCGACTGTTGATACCCATAGGATGGATACCCATAGGTCGAGGGTCCTGTAGCCCATGGACCTCCGAAGGGAGCCTCTTGGTAGAAGGCGTTAGAGTTTGCCGCTATCCAGTATGGATCCTCCATATAGTTGTACCCCGTGTGAAACTGCTGCTCAAAGGGGTTAAATGCTGCAGCACTAGTGTAAGCGGGAATTTGTTCTCCAAATCCCAATGGTGGCTGAGGCTGTGGCTGTGGCTGTGGCGCGACTGGCGCCGTTGCTACTTCAGAGACGGGGTTTGAAGATTCACCCATCTCTGTTTCTTCATGAACCGGTGAGTACCGGCTGCTGCTTGACTGTGGAGGGGTGCGGATACGCACTCCTCCTCGCGAGGACATTCTCGCGTTCGTTCCTCTCCTTCGCCTCGGGGGCGAGGGAGGCTGAGTCGGAGGTGGTGGTGGCGGTGGAGTAACCGCCACAAATCGAGAATCCGCAGATGGATCCTGCTGCTGCTCTGGCTGCTGCTCCGGCTGCTGCTGCTGGTGGTGCAGGGGAGAGCTGTGGTAGGACGGGTGGAGAGGAGAGTGATGAGAAGACTGGTGAAGAGGAGAGTTATGATAACTGGGGGTAAACACCCAGTCATATTGTTTAAACATCTCCTCATAACTATCGGGACCATGGTATGGTGATCCCAAGAAAGGTGACCCATCCGAAATCTCGATGGGGTGGTTTGGTGTGCCGGATGGTGGCATGGATGGATCGGTATCCTCATCGACCTCCATCTCATTGCCACCCGAGAAGTGGTCCTCGGGTCCTAGTGGGTTAAAACCCACTGGTTCTTGCAGGTAGTCGTCAGGGTTGTACAGCCCCTGAATGGTGGGTGATGTGTTGTCAAAGGGTGACTGGCGTCCAAGAGGAATGTAGGACTGTTGCGAGTGATGAGATGGTGTGGAGGCTGGTTCAGTAAAGGACCTCCATAGATTTTCTGAATCTGTGTGTTGGTGGTCTGGAGG